>BTPG01000006.1:77798678-78056178 GCA_036245525.1 Semisulcospira habei | reverse complement strand
GTTGGCTGATCAGTACAGCAGCAAAGGTAGTGGGGTTTATGGCAGAGGATGTGTCGGTCTTTTTCATGACAGTAGGAGGGTTAATAGCAGGATATTTAATGAAACAGGTAAAGAAGTAATATCCCTAATCCAGTAAGGCCTATTACCAATGCAGTTCTCTCTTACTCATGTGTGTTTACTGGAGGGAACGGAGCTGGGGTTGTTACTGTCTGTACGAGTGATGACGTGTCTAACTTTACTGGAATTATTAATGGTTTTAGTGTCTGTAGATGCGTAGTTGTTGGACCCAAGTTTACAGATTGATTGAATCCTAATTTCTAACCAACAACTGCAACAATTATTTCATTATTCTAATTTTTTATTGCCCCCATTTGGAGTTGAAGGTCAAATGGCAACATGTATAACCCAATGCCAACTACAAAGTAAACTTTTGATCTGGCATATTTGAGAAGGTCTTGGTAGTGTTGTATGCTTGATGGAAGATCTACTACTAAGTTTATATCTTCCAGGTTTGCAAGAAATTGTTTTTATGCTTCAAATTTGCCACTCCCATTTAAGATATTTGATTTTGTTTGAGATTGTACTCCTAGTATACACCACACATACGTTCTGATAGACTCATTACTGCGTTCTACTCCTGCTTGAGTAAACCCGTCACTCCTGTCTAAGACAAATGTGGTCCAGGCATTAGACTGTTTCTGTTCTATTGAGCCTAACCAGACTTGTGATTTTGATGAGAATGAGGTGTAATCAGGGTAGTAATCTTGAGGATATTGTCTGTGACTCATAGCATAATACAATGTACCCATGCCATGGTGATCATCAAGTTTTTGTGTAAAGTCATACTTTGTACTGATGTTAAATTCATTACAGATGCATTTAAACACTTCATATCCATGGGGTTGTTATGCATGTTGAAACTGGATTCAGTGGGCAGTGGGGCATGGAGTTCTGACAGTATTCTTCTAAGCTGGTAATATGTGTGGAAACGATAAACAGACCTAATCAGTTTATTTGAGTGATTCAAATGGTCTGTAAAAGAAATGCCACAGCCTGTAGTTGAACACAGTATAGAAAAGTTAAGCTGGTTTTGAAACATCTGTAGTGGTCTTGAGAGCCACTTTCTTGCAGTTGCATCATCTGTTATTGATGGGTGTAGGTAATGGTCATAAGGATTGGGTACTTTTACTTGAAATAAATCTTGTTCAGACACAAAAATGTTGAGCTGATTTAGTTGAATTATTTTCTGGTCATTGGTAGGTGTAGCATTGCACTTGGCATCTACGTTAAATTGAAACGCATTTGTAATAACAATTGTTGGTGATTTAAATTCCATTGTGCTTTTTTATGAGATAATAAAAATGTTTATTACCTTAACAACTCTTGATACAAGCAAATCAGTGTGGTTAACTAATGGGATTGATAATCATCATGGTAACAAGGTTGTAGCTATCCATGAAATGTTCTGCACTGTAAAGTGGTTTAATGTAGAAGATGATGAATACTATGTACATGGAACTTTAGGTGGTATAGGTATTGCCATTGGTCATTTATTGCCTGGGTATTATGACTTTTGTACTTTAGCTGAATATTTACAAAATATATTAAAACTTAAAGCAACGTTAAATCCAGCTAACTTACGTGTTACATTGGAATTTCCAAAAGACAATCAGTATTTATTATCAGATAGACTTATAATGTTACTTTTTTTTTTAAACAAACAATACGTATCATCTTTAGTTTACTTAAAGCCAAAGATTGGACATTAGATAATGAAAGAAATTTAATGGTAAATAAAAATAATGAAAGAATTATAAGACCAAATAAAAATAAAATAACTGGAAGATATTCTGTTCAGTTGGCAGTACACACAGTATTTAATGTTCATTGGAAGCACTAAACACAACTGAAAATGTACACAATGGAAAGCTTTCATCTTTGTTGAGATGTGTGTTGACTGGAACTGCTCCCTATTGTGAAAGTGTATTTGTTAGATTTCCTAATTTACAATATAAAAAATTAGGTTGTAGTTTCTTTGAATCACTATGTTTATCTGTAACTAATCAGGATGATAAACCAGTCCTGATGCATGATTTTAGTATTGTGTTAGAAGTTAAATAAATTTTAATTTTTGTTAAATAAAAATGAGTGGTCTTGGTCCAAAGCCGAGAATTATACCACTTGTGTGTCCAGTAATAGAGTTGAAAGACTTGGCTGATGTACAGGGTTTTATTAAAGAAGGAGAGGTTGGAGAAGTGTATAGCCTTGAACTTGGTTCCTGTGGATTGTACAAGCGGAAAGTAATCAATGACATGAAAGATGGCACAGAAAGACCGATTCGTAAACTTGGTCAGCTTCATGATGTTACTATACCACTTGTGCCTAGTCTTGTAAATAATGCGCTTTACATATTAAAACATGTGAGTAATAAGTGGGTAGTTGTTCCTTCTCCTGCCACTGTGCCCACAATTGTCTGGGACATAAAGTTTAAATTTATTAGTCCTTATGTATATACTGATGAAGGAGCCTTAGTGTTTAGGAAAGTTGTTCACTCTGGGCCGTTGCTTGTAAGTCTTGTTCCAAGCTTTTCCGAAGAAAACAATAGCAGAGATAAACTAAAAGTGCAAGAGTATGAAAAATGGAGGTATCTTCTAACAAACAGAAAGGGTAGATCATATGCTTCTGTTGTGTTTGTACCAGCAAATTTTGCATTAGATAGAGAATCAACAATAGATTTTTTAAATTAACATGAGTTTTATTGGATGTTGCCAAAGAAGCAAACATTGCACAAGGAATCACACTTACTTGGGATGACTCAGTAGCAGAGTCAACAAAGGTCTTTAATGCTATTAGAAAAGACACAGATGTAGAAGTATTGAGCAGTATCCCAGCTGTTAAGTAGTAGTAGATAAAACACTCTAGTTTTTCTAAGTTACATAAAGCTAGAACACATAGATCTTGTTTCATTTTATTACGCCAGCAAATTGAATATATTTGAAGAGTTGCAAAATGTAATCGCTGATTAAATTTTAAAAAAATCTATAAAAAATGGTAAACTTATATCCGCAAATACCACCACGGGAGCCAATTGTGCCCGATAAAACATTACAGGCAGACTCATTTCGTTTAATAAATATTACAGATGAGTTGAAGTATTTAGAAGGTGAAGAGGCAAAATACTCTAGGTGTAAAAAGCGGTATAGCACAGTTTTCAATTCTGTACAAAACACATCAATGGCTGTGGGTGTGGTTTCAGCTGGTTTATCTGCTGGCAGAATAGCACTGTTTGTAACGGGGGTGGGGAGTGTCATATGAATTGTTATTGAAGGTGTTAACATTGTCACATGTCTGGCAAGCTTTGGTTTGGAAGCCCTTAAAAAAAATTCATAAAATACTAAAAAACATGAAGCATTGAGTACGCTAGCTGGTGCAAAGCTGAGTAGTATAAAACTTATTATCAGTAAAGCCTTGTCAGACAATATAATTGATGATGATGAATTTAAGAGATTGCAAGATGATTTGTCTAATTACAAACAACAGAAGTTTGAAATTCGTAATAAGATGCATAGTCTATTCCCCGTAATGTTGAAGAACTAAAGGCTATTTTTTTAGAACAAGGAAAACAGCTCAGGATAAAAGAAACAATGGGAAATGACTGGCACAGTGTACTGTAACGCTAAAGAAATATATGAACAGCAGACAAGACCTTGGCAGTCTAACATGTAGAGAGATAAAACACCACTCACACCTGTCTAATTGGCTGCAGGGCTGCAATTGCTGTGTGCCACCCAAGGGCCGGAGGGCCTCTGGATTAAAGCAACACTCTGGTGCCTAGCAACTGAAAATCAATAACACGCCACACACTGCACTGCTGCAGATAACAAAACCTGCTCGACCAGTGGGAGCACTGAAATAGACTCGCCAGGTTGTTTGCCTCTGAAAAGACTGAAATCTTTTTCAGCCTGATGCATGACCAGTTGAGGGTGTTACAAACCGGTTGGGATGTTATAATCTATACATGACCCTATAATTATTCATAGACCTTGAGATTTATCCGGTTAAGTTATTATGACGTCAGCTCTGTCGTACCGGTTAGTTGTGTAGGCTCTGCATGTGTGTTTGTGAGTGTGTGTGTGTGTGTGTGTGTGAGGAGTGTCTGTGTGTGTGTGTGTGCGTGTCTGTGTGAGGGGTGTGTGTGTGTGTGTGTATGTGTACGTGTATGTGTGTGTGTGTGTGTGGGGGGGGGGGGGGGTGTTGGTATGTGTGTCTTTGTGTATGTGTGTGTGTGTGTGTGTGTGTGTTTGTGTGTGTGTGTGAGTGTGTGTTTGTGTATGTGTGAGTGTGTGTGTGAGTGTGTTTGTGTGTGTGTGTGAGTGTGTTTGTGTGTGTGTGTGAGGAGTGTTTGTGTGTGTGTGTGTGTGTTTGTGTGTGTGTGAGTGTGTGTTTGTGTGTGTGTGTGTGAGTGTGAGCAGTGAAGGAGGGTTGACTACATAATAATGTGCTATTCAGGTGCCAGACACGATAAAAGCCTCATGTATTGCCAGTATTGATTGCATGTGCATTAGCAGTCTCGTCTGCAGCCGTCACTACTGGGTGGAAAAATCAATTGTCATGGGTTACCATGCGAGTTATGTGGGAGGCTGTGTTTCATTTGTGTGTGTGTGTTTGATTATCTACAACTTGTAAGTAAGTACATAGTTCCACTTGGCACTCATGTGTTTGTGTGATTAAATTAAATAGTGTTAGTATATCTGTCAATAAAATTGAAGAGGTCAATAGCTTCAAGTACTTGGGAGCCACCCTGTCCAAAGACGGTAGTTGCATAGCAGAGATCCGTATCAGGATAGGTACAGCAACATCCGCAATGGCCAGGCTGGACAGGATATGGCGAAGTAACTCCATCAGCTTCACCATCAAGTACAGGCTTTACAAGTCCCTCGTAGTGTCTATTCTACTCTACGGCTGTGAGACTTGGACACTGCTTGCAGACTCAGAAAAGAAAATCCAGGCCTTTGAGAACAAGTGCCTGAGGAAGTTGCTCCGCATCTCATACCGCGAGCACAAGACCAACGAATATGTACGGAGCATCGTCACTTCCCTGGTTGGGCCCACATGAACCCCTTCTGGCAACTGTGAAACGGCGCAAGCTTGCTTGGTTTGGCCACGTGACCCGACACAACACCTTGTCCAAGACTATCCTCCAAGGCACTCTCGAAGGAAGTCGTCGGCGAGGTCGTCAGAGAAAGAGTTGGGTCGCAAACATAAAAGAATGGACCGAACTCGAGATGCCAGACTTGCTTGCCACCGCCCAAAATAGAACTCAGTGGAGAGCACTGTCTGTTGCTGCTGCCTTTCAGTCCCCCCAACGCCCAGTTCGGGCAAGGGACTGATGATGATGATGATGAGTATATCTGTTCGGCAATACAGTTGATGATTCTGAAGAGTAGGTGAGATAGAACTAGTGGGGATGCAAAGGTTTGTTTCACCAAAAGATCGGCCGATCTTCTCCTGAGAATGTTAGCGCTGAGAATGTTGGGTATCCGCTCGGCTTATGAGAATCTGGTGCCCTGGGGATCTCTCTTTTCTTATCTCTCTTTGCCAGTTAAAAGTGCGCTCAACTTGATAGCCCAAGTCTCTCGTCTCCAGTTATTGCTGCTTGTGAAGCGCTCGAATCCCTCCAGATAAGCGTCCATCTTATCTGAATTTCAAGAAAAGGTGGAAGTTTTGGCGCACGGGCTGTTTGCTCTCTTCTGGCTAAGGCTGTTGCTTCAGTAGCTCTCTGGCTCTGTGCCTCTATCTCCATCTGCTTGAAATGAATTTCGTATTGTCGCTGTTTCTCTGCTTCTTCTGCTTGGATTTCAAGTTTCCTGATTTCACTTTCTCTAGCTTTTTCTTCTCTCTCCAGTCTCTTTTCTTCTTTGAGTCTCTTTTCTCTTTCTCTTTCCAGTCTCTCTTTTTCTTCTCTCTCTCGTCTCTTTTCTTCTCTCTCCTCTCTCTCCAGTCTCTCCTTTTCTTCTCTCTCTCATCTCTTTTCTTCTCTCTCCAGTTTTTCCTTCTCTCTCTCTTTTACAAACTCGAGGAGGTGAGCTCCGTCGAGTCCACAATCCTTTCCAATTTTAAGGAAGGTCTCCATTTTCGATGTCGAAATCTCTGCGTTTCACTGCTGGCTGTTGTCTCCAGCTACCCTTTCCACTGAGACAACTGAAGAAGTCCCGTCGGAGGTGCTGAAATGTTACGTGTTGAGCCGTAGTCGTAGTATGATATCACACCAGACGCACACACGTATGGTTCTTTTTCAGAAACTTCACTCAGCTGCAACACGTCATACTTGGCTTAAGGATGTAGACTACACTGGAGTAACAGTTCCAACAATATTTTATTTCAGTGATGTGATCTCCAAACAATGCATTCCCAAATGCACCAACACTGATACAATGTCTCCTCTGCAAATGTCAACACTGACGACACAATGCGTTTCTCATACAATGTACACCACCATTACGCTGCGTCTCTCACAATATACACCCTATACGGGCCACGTACCTATGATAAACTGTGTGTCCCTACAACTGACAATGTATGACAATGTACAAACGTGTTTCATAGCACCATCTTTTATAGCAGAACAACTTTCCAGAATAATCCATCGAATTCACACAACGCAACCACTCAGAACGGAACATGTAACTGAAACTCATAAATATTAATAAAAAAAGAACTTTCTAGAATAAACTACAATGGTCTACAAAATTCGACTGCTAATTTCAGCCCCAAATCCCAGTGTGTAATTACGTCAAACAAAAGTTTGGCAGACAGTTCACGACCCTGCCAGTTTCATGATCCTTCATAATACATAGTGGCTGCTAATTTCATGCACACAGAAAACAACTAGGAATATTTGGGCGGATTTAATACTGTGTTGCAAAATGTTGCCTACACTTTGACATCACCCATGCGAGGTCACTAGACAGCGCGATTTTGCTCGAACGTTCTGGTTTAGTCTCTGTGAATCTAAGCATTACAAAAATCGACCGCTCTTCTTCATGCGACTTTGCTAGAAACTTCCAGACTAATCTTAGCGTATCATAACAAAGCCAATTCCGCTCTCTGCACAAACGATAGAGAATCTTACTGAAAAGGTACGTGATTCGTAACCATGATATATCAGATCGTTTCCTACGATTAATACATAATGCTCTCATGGAACAACACAACCACAATTGTAACACACCACCAGGTCCTCGGGTTACATCCATTACAACAGTACTGATAATAAACCCAAGAGCAGTAATTAAACTTGCAATTGTGATACCCTGCTCTCTGAAAAGTTTTCTCAATCTCTCAGCCAAAATTGTGTCTTCATGAAGTATTTTCTGAATAGTTTGTCTAATCCTGTTAACCTGTGTTTTTAACTTTTTCTTTTCCAATAATAATTACTTCTAATCGCCCTGATCTGCAAATCATTTAATCTGTGTTGTATTTTTTCTTTTATTTCTGTGTCATAATTCTCCTCATCTGCTGTAGCTAGTTTTTCCTTTTCTCTTTCTATTTGATTATCAAGCTCACCTAGTTTGGCTATATTATTTACCATCTCACCTCTGATTGCCTGCAGTGTTTTATCCAGCCCCATAATCTGCCGCATTGTCAAAAGAGAGTCTTCTATTGTATATATGGCCTCATTTATTTGCCCTTCTGTAAATGAAGTTTCTTGTATTACCGTGTTTGCTATTTCTGGCAGTCTTTTAACTTTTGTTATTTCAATTTCTTGTCCTGTTGGCAACCTTGGTTGCACGTCATGAAGGGCACTAGCGATTTGTGTCAACCTTTCACTACCAATACCAAGGTAATGCTACAATGCTGCCTCACCACCGACTTCACCTTTAATTGTACTTAAAGCTCTAAACTTAGCAGGGTTGTTTTATGGGTTAGATACACTTTTCCTCTGTCTGTGTTTACAAATAAGTGCCCTTTATCATATTCAAACTGATTAGGATCTATTACATCTGGGTGGACACCAACACTATCATAAAATGAGTTTACTTTGTCTTTTAACAGATTATGATACATACTAGAAGTATTCACCATTCCAGTCATATCTGTTGCTCTAGTATCATAGTCATCCATGACATTCATTTCAAAATCATCATGGTTAAATCCTCCCGCTGTCATCGTTTTTATTAATTTATTTTTTGATTTTTGCATAATAAAATGTTTTACAGATCAAAATTAGACCCATACAGAAAACTATGTGAACCTTTTGGTTTTAAGGGCATTAGGCAATCAATTGTAATCACAAACAATCCAAGTACCATCGACCAAAACCAAACTCTTACCCTTAAGTTTCCAAACCTAGGTCCCAATGATGTTATCGTTCCTGGTACTGCTCGTCTTGCTTTTAATATCGAACTTTCATCAGAATCTGATGCAAACAGAACACTAGTTGACAATCTTGGCAGAGCAATTGTTAAAACCATTAAAGTTAAACTTCAAGGTCAGGAAGTGTTTAGTCTTGATGACGCTGATGTGTTTTACTGCTACAAAGATCTTTGGCTTACACGAGAAGAGAGAGAGGACTGTGTTTACCAAGGCATACAGTCTGCTAACTTTGCTAAACTTAGAATCGATACCTTAGACAAATCAACATCTGCAATTGAGGACGTTATATTAGCAGAAACACAGGGTAATAGAATTTACATTCCACTTGAATTTGAAATCCTCACAGCACATTTGCCTTATTATCAAGGAGCACTAAATGACCATCTAAGCTTCTAACTAACTTTTAATGAATGTGCAAAAGTTATCAGATCATCTGATCCAGACGTGACATACAAGATCTCAAACATTTGCTTCGAATATGAAATTGTCACACATACTCATTTAGCTACTCTCATACAAAATCAGTACCAGTCAAAACTTCCAATTTCTTACGATTGTTATATGTCACAGTACAATACCCAAAGACAAAGGCGATACAATGTGTAATATCAACCTGAATACACCTGCCAGGTCACTAAAAGGTATACTTATGTTGTTTATTGAACCAAAAAATCCATTTAAACGTGAGTCTGAAAAGTTTTACAATCCAAAGATTACACATTTATCCTGTACAATGGAGGGACGTCCTAATCAAGTGTACGCATAGGTATGTTACCTTATCAGCACTATGACGAGATCACAAAATGGGCTGGTGGAAGGCTTAGAGAAAAACCAGCAAACATGGCATGCAAAGATCTACATTTGTATGACGTAAGGATTGGACAGTACCTGACAAACAAGCACTCTGGCTAGACCTGCGTATTACAGATGATGACTACCTAAAGGGTCAGGTCATACTGTTGAAAATGGTAGTGACGGGATTACAATTCAAATACAAAAAAAAAGACTGAAACAGGAGGAGCCATAAACATATATTTGTATCTGATTTATGACGCACAACTCAATATTGCAGAAAGCAGGCTAAGTGGTCATGTGTATTAAAATTATAATTAGTATTAAAATGAACTTGCTGACAATCGACCCACACTGTGGTTTGTTTTGTGGTGTCACAGGATGTGGGAAAACTGAATTTGTTCTTGATCTCTTACAAACAAGGTACATCTATCATTTTGAAAACATAGTGATATTTTGTCCTACGATCAAACACAACAAAGCTTATCACAACCGTTCATTCATTTGGACTGACAACAACATTTACTTTGTCGACCCTGAGAGAAAAAAAAAATAAATGACTGTCTACAATCTTTTTACAAGAAATTTGAAGGGCAGCCAACTTTGTTCATTGTTGATGACTGCTCTGCAGAGAAAGATATGTTAAGAAGAGAAACACTCTAGCGGAACTTGCTTTTAGTGGCAGATACGCAAATGTCAGTGTATGGATCTTCACTCAAAAATATAATGCTGTACTGAAAGATTTCGAGAGCAACTAAAGTTTATCTGCTTGTTTTACTGTAATGATCGTGACAGCTTTGAAGACTGTCTCAGAGAGAATGATGTTATACCAAACAAACATGAATGCAACATTGTAAAAAACAAACTGAAATTGACTAAACATCTAAAGCTTATCTTAAGGACAGATCAGCCTACTGGGTATGGATTAGTAAATTAATTTATACTTTTGGTTTGGTCATAAAAATGATGGACGGACAAACCATGCAAACGGAGCAAGCTATTGGTATCACACACTGCTTCAAAGATGTTGAGCGTTTTTATGACTTAATATCATCCCCCAAACAGCCTGATGTAAACCTTTCAGCACCAGTGGAGATACACATGGCATATAATGTGAGTTTGAAATTTGTTGATGAGCATCCAGTTTTGGAGTGCATGACTGTTGATTTTAGGACACATTCCTTAAAATTTAATGATACCAACTGTGACTGGTTTGCAATACTTTGTTATAACATATTTAAACAAATATGTAAACTAAATGTTTATATTAACTGGGTTACAGTTTAAAAAAATGGTATTTCACATACAGAGCCAGCAGTGCCAGCAGTAATATTTTTTATTGATTATTTTGTCAGACAAATAAAAATGACGGACAATGCTCAAAGCTTGTCAGGCTTGTCAGGCTTAAGAAAGGTGTTTAACACAACAGACTTGCCTATATCTAATAGTTACAATGTTTATGAATCGATAGAAAACTCTTTTTCTGTCATACAAGGTGGTCTTCTTTCCGGTAGTGTAAAGATTCAGGTTGTTGCTAAAATAGAATTCAGCAGAGTAGATGGTGAAGTGATTGTATCATATATCTCGACAAGACAACACACAGTCTATTCAAGAAGAGAATTAGAGAACGTGTTTAGAGAAAGACTGTTGCCTGACTTTCTTGAAGCAATTGACAGAGCAAGAATGAAGGGGTCTGGTTGGCATGAAGGATATGTACATGAACTACAACTAAAGGAGTCAATGTATCATCCTATATTAGGCAAATCATGGTTGCCACTGCCAACTGAGGTTGCAAACAAAAAGACTGTAGTCAACATTCAGAACAAAGATAATTTTTGTTTCATGTGGTGTGTGCTTGCTAAACTACACTTTGTAAAAACAACACCTGAGCGCGTATCTAACTATACCAAAGTTGTAAACGAACTCAACTTCAGTGGTATAGATTTTCCTGTTAAGGTAGAGGACATAGGCTTGTTTGAAAAACTAAATCCTGGCATATCTGTAAATGTGTATGTATGGGATAAATGACTCTTCTAACAAGATACAACCAATTAAAGTATCCCCACTTGCCCCCATCTATGGTCAGTCAGAAGATAAGCATGTTGACCTTTTACTAATAAGCAATGGAGATAACTTTCACTACACAATTATCAGGAGTATGTCACGACTAATTCATGAGCATGTATCAAAATATGGTAGGAAACAGGAAATTTGTAAAAGATGTTTACAAAGACTTTCCTCCATTAAAGTAGCACATAATCATGTCCAGCACTGTAGGTCAGCTGATGACATTCAAACAATACTTAAGTATCCAGATCCTGGTAGTCAGGTATATTTAAAAAACTATGGGAATCAGCAAAAGCTGCCGTTTGTAGTGTATCCTGATTTTGAATCACTGGTTGTACCATATGACGGTCCTGTTCCAGAATCATTGCCAAAGACTGTTAAAATTTAGTGACCAAGTGGTGTGTTCTTTGGATACATTCTTGTTAGTTCAGATGGTGAGCATATAGAACCTGTTATCTACAGGGGTGAAAATGCAGCATGTCTGTTTTTAACTGAAATGAGACAACTACATAGTCAGGTAGTACATTATCTCACAACATGTCAGATGCCTTTGATGATGACAGAAGAAGACAAACTAAATTTTGATAAAGTGGAGGTGCAAGCGACATGTTGGATTTGTGAACAGGCCCTCGAAGGTGATAAAGTTCGCGACCATGACCACATAACTGGACGTTACAGAGATGCTGCACATAACAATTGTAACTTGCTATTAAAAATAGATCCTAAGACATAAGTTACCTATCTTTTTCCACAATCTCAAAGGGTATGATTCTCACATTATTATGCGTGCTGTAGATGAGTCTTACAAAAAACTTAGTTGTATTGCCCAGACAACTGAAAACTATTTGACTTTTAGGTTGGACAACAAATTAGTTTTTTATGACTCTATGCAACATTTGTCTTTAGGGCTTGCTAGTCTGGCAGAAGGTCTGACATCGTTTCCAATAACAAGTAAATATTTTGAGCTAGAGTTGATCAAGAAATGAGTCTACCCCCACGAGTACATTGATCACTGGGTTGTGTTTGAGGAAAGGAGTCTGCCACCAAAAGAGGCATTTTATTCTACACTAAATGGAAAAGGTATTTCCAACTCATAATACCAGCACGCTCTCGATGCATGGGATAAATTAGGGTGTGAAATGATTGGTGACTACCATGACCAGTACTTAAAAGCTGACGTTTGTTTGTTAGCAGACGTATTTGAAAGTTATCATGAAACGGGTCTATTGCATTACAGTCTTGACCCAGCTTGTTACATAACTAGTCCTCGCATGACATGGGATGCATTTTTAAAATCCAGTAAGATATCTATAGACCTGCTGTCTGATCGCATGATAGGTGAAATGGTGGAACATGGATTGAGGGGAGGCATTAGTATAACTGCAAACAACTATGCCAAAGCTAACAACAAATATTTGGATAGACATGGTGACATTGGCCAGGGCATGTGACCCCTCAAGGTCAAGGTCATTCATTATGTACGTAGACGCTAATAAGCTTTACGGATGGGCGATGTGTGAGTTATTGCCCTTGAAATTTTTTTGTCTGCATGATTTGTCACAGTATGACATAACAGAGTTAAGAAACTATATTATGTCTCATGACCAGATATGATGCAAAGGGTTGGATCTTTGAAGTCGACCTGGAGTACCCACACCATCTACACGATTACTATAATGATTATCCATTAGCTGTTGAGAAAATGAGTATGACAGGTAAAAAATAAGACACCAAACATGTGCCAAATCTTAATGATAAATTTAATTATGTTTGTCACTATCGCTTACTGCAGTTTTACATCAGGCATGGGTTAGTACTAAAAAATGTTCACAGAGGTATTCAATTTGATCAGTGTGCTTTCATGAAAGATTACATAATGAAAAACACAACCTTGCATGCAAGAGATGGTAACACTGCATTTGGCAAAGACTTATTTAACTCATTCTACCCCAACACCGAAATCCCCAAATTTGGCCGTTGTCCTCTGACACTGATCGACAATGATAGTTCAAGGGTGATACCAGAAAAGCTTGGCGCCCATAGGCGCCAAGCTATTCTGGCATCACCCTCGAACTATCATGGTCGATCCTTATCTTGCTGTGGTGTGTCTGGGGTAGAATGAGTTATGAACAATGCCTGTTTTGGTAAGACGATGGAAAATCCTCATCACCGCAAAGATGTGAGACTAGTCACAACTGAATCAGGTGCAATTAAACTTACAGGCAAGCCACAATACACAGGTATAAAGAGTTTCATTCATCATTGTTTGCAGTGACACTCAAAAAAAAAAAAAAAAGATTGTTAAACTGGACAAGGCAATTCTTGAGTTATCAAAATTATTAATGCTTCAGTTTTATTATGATTACTTTAAACCAAAGTATCCTAAGGGTCGACTGTTATTATACACTGACACTGACTCTATGATCATAGATGTGCCTACTGAAGACTTTTATGAAGACATGAAAACAGAGTTGCATATGTATGACACGTCTGATTATCCTAAAGACCACCCGCTGTACAGCACACAAAACAAGAAAGTGCCTGGTAAGTTTAAAGACGAACTGAATGGAGTGCCTATAGTTGATCATGTTGGACTGAGATCAAAAATGTATTCTATACTGTACCAAAAAGGTAGTCAGTCGAAAGCCAAAGGAATTATTTTTAAAAAAACAGCGATAGAAAATAAAGACATCCGACATGAACATTATAAGCAAGTCTTTGATGCAGAACTAATGCCTGATTATCCAAACAATACACTGAGGTCAGATAGGCATAATCTTGAAATGATCCAAACACATAAGAAGTCACTTGCAGTAGGAGACACAAAACGTGTGTTTCACACTAAGGAGAAGGCTTATGCACCTGGACATTACAGACTTAAGTTATCTGAAGAAATAGCCGATGAACTGGTTGATGAACTAATTGATGAATTAGTTGATGAAATGAGTAACAGTGTCTTGGGGAATAATCTGTAATTCCTCTCTGACAAATGCCCTTTGTGGGGTAGGCTCATATAGATAATACAATCACGCATTACCGTCAGAACTGCCAGCGCCGGGAACTATTTTTTTAAAAATATTGTGTACAGACGTAGACCAAATGGGGGTCAGTTGCTCTGCGTCTGATGTCATTTTCTGCCTCACCAGGTTGATATAGATATCTCACCTGTTTTGCAAACAAGTTTGTGTCTTCTGCAAGTCCTTAATTCTTTCAATTTTCATTCTTTCAATTTTTACTCACCTCTTCATCTCTCTGCCCTCCCCAGGGAGTGTAATTCTCAAAGAAATTAATAGTGCGATGTTTAACTTCATCTGGGGAGGGAAGAGAGATAAAGTGAAAAGAACCACAGTTTTCAGACAGTATGAAGAAGGAGGGCTCAAGGTAATTGGTATTAAGGCTTTTTACAAAACACTTAAGTTCACCTGGATTCGGAGAGTGCTGTCTTCGGGCACTAACTGGAACCTTTTACTCGCATCTTTGTGTGGTAATATCAAACAGTGTGAGGTTTTTGGTGGTTACTTCCTAGAAAGTTTAGAGATGAAGAACCCTTTTTGGAAAGAAGTGGCGGCAATTTTTAAAGAATACCATAATCTTTTCTGTCCCGCAAGTATTGATGCATTCAAAAGCGAACCATTGTTTTTTAACCCACGACTTCTGAAAAAGGATACTTCGAAATCTGTCGACAAGTGGGTTTTGAAAAATATTTTTACAATTGGTGATGTTTTCGATGATAATGGGGACATTATTAGCTTCAAAGTTTTTTTTGTGAAACTTTTGGTGCAGATGTCTCTTTTCTCGAATACTATAGTAGAACAAGTGCTATACGAAAATACAAAAGAAAAATGTTACGAATATGGACCGATGCAGTTGATGTAACCAATTTCGGTACACCTTTGGGTGTTGTCCTCGCGCTGGGACCATATGGCGTTGAGGCGCGTCCCCTGGGTGGTGGCTAAGGGGTCCCTCGTGAGAGAGGTGCACCGAATGAAATAAGGTGCCGTGAACCAACATGGTCTAAGGGAAGGTGACCCCGACAGAAAACCCCTGGTCCTCCTAGTAAGGGGGCTGGGTGTGGGGGTAGCTTCCCCACCCTGCAAAAAAGGAAATAGCTACAAAAACGCCGACGAAAAGACTAACAGTAATTCCTTTCCTGGAGGAGGAAGGTTCTTCTACCAGAAGACTTATGACGTCCTGTGGTGAAAGCCGGAAGTCTTCGGAAGCCACAGGACCGAGCCGCCTCTCTCTATCCAGGGATACAACCATGGGCACATGGAACGTCAAGACCATGTACCAGAGCGGCAAGGCCGCCCAGATAGCAGCGGAAATGCAAAAGTACAACCTTTCCCTGCTAGGTATCAGTGAAGCCAGATGGACGCAGTCTGGCCAGAAAAGGCTGTTAAGTGGGGAGATGATTCTGTATTCAGGTCATGAAGAGGAGAATGCCCCCCATACAGAAGGTGTAGCATTCATGCTGTCACCAGTGGCACAGAGAGCGCTGATGGGCTGGGAACCTCTTGGGCCAAGAATTATCACAGCAGCCTTTAGAACCAAGAAAAAGCTCAAGCTGAACGTCATCCAGTGTTATGCGCCCCCTAATGACAGTGACGAGGAAGAGAAACAAGAGTTCTACGACCGACTCCAGAGTGCCTTGGACAAATGTGCGGAGCGAGACATCACCATCGTCATGGGCGATTTTAATGCCAAAATAGGGGAGGACAACACCGGATACGAAGAGGTGATGGGGAGACAGGGACTAGGCTCGGAGATGAGTGAGAACGGGGAGAGGTTTGTAGACTTTTGTGCTCTAAATCGACTTGTCATTGGAGGCAGCATCTTCCCACACAGAAGAATACACAAAGCAACTTGGGTCTCACCTGACCATACAACAGAGAACCAAATAGACCATATCTGCATTAGCAAGAAATTTAGAAGATCCCTTCAAGATGTTCGAGTGAGGAGGGGAGCAGATGTCGCCTCTGACCACCATCTGCTTACCTTAAGAATGAAGCTGAAGCTAAAGAAAAGCCGCACAGAGACAACAAGAAGACAGCGCTATAATGTAGGCCTCCTGAGAGAAACTGGAGTTAGAGAAGAGTTCAAACTGGTGCTGTCCAATCGGTTTCAAGTGCTACAGGAGCTAGTAAATGAAGAGGAGGCGGTCACCACAGAGCAGCAGTGGAAGGCAGTTAGAGAGGCACTGAACTCAACCTGCAAAGACACTGTAGGGTTCAGGAAACACCATCACAAGGACTGGCTGTCGGCACAGACCTTGAAGAAGATAGAAGTGAGGAAGCAGAAGAAAGCAGCTGTCAACAAAAGTCACACGAGAACAGCCAAAGTAAGGGCACAGGGGGAATACTAGGAAGCCAACCGCGAGGTAAAGAGTAGTATCAGGGCAGACAAGAGGGCCTACACAGACAGCCTGGCAGCAGAGGCAGAAAAGGCAGCAGGCAGCGGCAACATGAAACAGCTCTACGACATTACCAGAAGATTGTCAGGCAAGTATGGCCATACAGAAATACCAGTAAAAGACAAAGAAGGCAAGCCTATTGCAGACAGAGCAGACCAACTCGACAGATGGGCCGAGTATTTTGAAGAGTTACTGAACAGACCTAGCCCACCCGACCCCCCCCCCCCCCCCCAGACATCCAGCCGGCAGAGACCGACCTACCCATCAGCTGTGACAGACCCAGCCGGGAAGAGATCAGAAGAGCAGTGGTATTCTTGAAGAACGGCAAAGCAGCAGGCCCAGATGGCATCCCAGTGGAGTCTCTGAAAGCAGACCTAGAGACAACAGTGGAGATGCTGTACCCACTGTTTGGAAAGATCTGGGAAGAGGAGGTGATGCCGGCTGACTGGAAGGAGGGGTACCTAATCAAGCTTCCCAAGAAAGGCGACCTCAGCAAGTGTTCCAACTACAGAGGAATCACCTTGCTGTCAGTACCAGGAAAGGTCTTCAACAGGATCATCCTGGAAAGAATGAAGAGCTCTGTTGACCCCCAGCTGAGAGACCAGCAAGCAGGATTCAGGAAGAACCGATCATGTACAGACCAGATCGCCACTCTCCGCATCATCGTGGAACAGTCTCTGGAGTGGAGCTCCCCGCTGTACGTCAACTTTGTGGATTATGAGAAAGCATTTGACAGTGTGGACCGAGAGACTCTGTGGAAACTCCTACGACACTACGGTGTACCCACAAAGCTCGTCCGCCTGATCAAGAGCAGCTACGATGGCATGACATGTCGCGTGATCCACGAAGGGCAGTTCACCAGGGAGCTCCAGGTCAGAACCAGTGTCAGGCAGGGGTGTCTGCTGTCTCCGTTCCTCTTCCTACTGGCCATAGACTGGGTCATGAAGATGACCACAGAGCACAGACGAAGTGGAATACAATGGACACTGTGGACACAGCTTGACGACTTCGATTTTGCAGACGACTTGGCATTACTGTCCCACACTCATCAACAAATGCAGGACAAGACCACGAGGCTTGCTGACATCTCGTCCCAAGTGGGCCTCACCATTCACAAACAGAAAACAAAGACCATGAGGCTGAACGCAACCAGGGAAGAACCAGTCTTGCTTGCTGGCACCCCATTGGAGGAGGTGGAGTCCTTCACCTATCTCGGGAGCATCATAGACAAAAAAGGCGGCACTGATGCAGATGTCAGAGCACGAATCGGTAAAGAAAGAGCAGCCTTTCTCCAGTTGAAAAAAGTGTGGAGCTCCAGAGAGCTGTCACAACACACCAAAGTCCGGATTTTCAACTCCAATGTAAAAGCAGTTGTCCTATATGGAGCAGAGACTTGGAGATTGACAAAAACCACAGTCAACAGAGTACAGACCTTCATGAACAGTTGCCTTAGAAGAATTTTGAAAATCCACTGGCCAGAGAAGATCAGCAACGTCAGACTCTGGGAGAGAACAGAGCAGATAACAGCAGAGAATGAAATTGGGCGAAGAAGATGGGGATGGATCGGTCACAGTCTGAGAAAGCCAGCTTCCAGTATCACTAGGCAGGCATTGTCATGGAACCCCCAGGGAAAGAGGAAAAGAGGTAGGCCGAGAAACTCCTGGCGTCGAGACCTCCAAGCAGACATCAAGAAACTGGGAATCACCTGGAGTAGAATCGAAGGAGAAGCACAGGACAGGAGTTGCTGGAGGTCTCTCGTCGACGGCCTATACCCGGTAGAGGTGACAGGCGTAAGTAAAGTAAGTTTGGGTGTTGTCTTTAAACATAAAAAGGGTACAACAGATATATACAACGTTTTCTTAAATAAAATGACACCACCTACGTGTATTGAAAAATGGGAAAACAAATATAATGACCTAAATTGGAAAGCTATATTTGTGCATGCCATAACGGTCACACAACACACCAAATTACGCTGGTTTCATTATAGAATTGTCCATAGAATACTGACAACCAATGTTTACCTGCACTATAGACAGTTAAAGGATTCAAACCTTTGTACCTTTTGTTTACTCTCTAAGGAGTCTATTGAACACTTATTTTTTTAGTGCACAGTGGTGCGTGTTTTCTGGGACAAATTACTGAACAGACTGAAAGAAAAATGTGCTCATTGTGATAATTTTGAACTCTGTACAGAATTAGTTGTGTTTGGGGTGAAAAATGGCCTGCGGACAGACCCAGTTCTTGACTTGCTCTTATTAATGGCAAAGTTTTTTATTTACTGGTGCTGTTGTTTAAATAAGCAGCTAAACCTTTCTGTTTTTTGGGCAGAGTTCAAAAACAGATACTGTACAGAGAAATATGTATTTACTGTCAGAAACAAACTTGGCCTTTTTACACGCCTGTGGCTGCCTTATTTGGACTTTGTGTAAATAATTAATTTCTGTTACCTATTTTGTTAATCTGTGTAGACTGCAGTTGATTTCAGTTTGGCCTGCTATGATTCACAGTTACTTCCTGCTGATTTTTGACAACTATCTATTTACCAATACGTGCATGCAGACCCACTCACAAAACAAATTCCAGGAACAATCTCTCTCTCTCTCTCTCTCTCTCTCTCTCTCTCTCTCTCTCTCTCTCTCCACAAACACAGAATAATTTAATTAACTTATTATTATTTTTTTTAACGATTAAATGTTTAAATTTATTATCAGGTTGTGTATGTATGATTTGCTATTCTTTTTGTATTCTTGTTGTACTTGTTTGTGATTCATATGTGTTCATGTACCTAATCTTGAAAAATTTTCCAAAAAAAAAAAACACTATCATGGTAGGCACTAAGCTATTCTGATACCACTCTTGAACATGAGTCGAGATCACTCCGAAGTGCCATAGTATTTTGGCACAGCCCTTGAACTGCACTGTAGGCGGTAAGCATCAGTTATGGCACTACTTTCAATCCGGCCGTTCACATGGTCGTGATCACTCTAGGTGCTAAACTATTCTGGCACTACCCTTGAACCATCATGTTCGATCTATCTTTTGTACATGTCATGCCTCGATGCGTTAATGAGATCCAGCCCGTCATTATGTGTGAATGCAAACGTGAACTGTCTCTGCCGCTAGTCATGTGCCAGAAACGCTGGTGCCGGAACCCTCAAGATGGCGACCGCTAAACACGCGACGTCGCACTGTGGGTCACGTTATACATTTAAATTGGGCAGTTCAAGGACCGGTGTTTTTAAAAATAATTTTTGCCTAAAATTTGTAGTAGGGTTGAATGTTGGAATTTGCTAGAAATTTCTGGTTAGCTGAGAGGAGACATGTGTGGTGGTTAGCTGAGAGGAGACATGTTTGGTGCTTTGATAAATGAGTAAAATAAAAAAAATGCATAAAAAAAAAAAGTTTGTGTCTTCTGGCGGGGCTGCTTTTAGTCCTGGTCCTGACAGCATTGTTTTCAATTTAATAGCAACAGCGGGTTTAGGCTGTCCTTCATTATTCATTGCTTTTATCACAGATGGTAATCTCTTAACCCACTCAGTGTTACGCGCATCATGCATGAGTTCCTTAAAATACTGGTAGCTGAAAAGTCTCTCCAATAATTATTTGTTAAAGTTCTCAACAATTGCCTGTGATCTGTGCACACCTGGTATTCCATGTCTAATGAGCATGCCATGCTTCACAAATAATTGATTAACAGCGCCCTTTAATTCAGACCCGTCATTGACTGGACCAAGCCTGGGGAATATTTAAAGGGTCTTGACTATATATTTTTGTTAAAGCAGTATCAACCGTATTAGCATTTTTGTCAGTTATGGGTTCGGCGTCTTTATACCTTGAAGTTATGTCAACAACAGTTAGTGCATACTTGTAACGCTTCTTTCTTATTGTGTCATGTGGTAAGAACAGGAGGTCCATTTGATGTGTGTCATTTGGCATCACATTTTCAAAATGAGGTCTTGATATTCTTTTTGGCGCAGGAAGATATATTTGCCAAATTGCCTGTTTTTGTAGCCATTGTTTTATTTGGTCAAGTGTGACATCATTACCCACAGCGGCATGTAATTTCTGTATTGCAGTATTTCCTTTCCAGTAACCAATTGGAGAGTAATATATTTTTGATAGTTTAGTTCTGGCATCTGCTTCGTTCATTTTTTCTAGCTATAAAAACTCATGTAAAATATACAAATGTCATTCCCACTAAAACAAAGATTATCTCGCCGATTCTTTGTTGTGGGCTTGGTTGGTAGTGGTTGCTAAGTTTTGGCTGTGGGGTAGACATGTCTTCGCCCGTAACAAGAAAATATTCTTTGATTGCGTCATTGACATTTGAAAATGTATGTTGAGCGTGACCTTCTAGTCTGAGTTTTTCATTGATAAAATCAAGTTTCTCTATTCTTTGCTTCTCATACTCTTGTTGGGCTTGTGCCAGTTTTTCAGATGCGTCATTGTGACGTCTCATTTCTTCTGCAGATTCTTCTCTACTTACTGTTGAAAAGAGATAATTTGACCCACTAAAAGCAAGTGCATTGACAACTGCCCCTCCCATGATAACCGCTAGTGTCGCCATACTTTTTTTATTTACATAGAAACATTTTCGGGAATAATTCCTTGCTTGACGAGAAAGTCTTGCGTGTCAATTGATGCTGTTACAACTGCAATTAATTTAGTGCTGTCTTTAAAGTCTAATCTACTCAGGTCTGCCGATTTCATTTTGAAGAGACTTTTCCTAACATAGAGTAAGCAACACAAGCACGCTTATAACGGCAGAGTGATAGACAAGGTTCATTAAGTTCTTTGTGTCGCTCATTTTCTAATGCAATAAAAATTAATATATTAAATTTATTCATTGCATAAAAATGGGTCAATCCGTTTTGGCGCTGCCGGTAATGTGGCGACTTCTGGTTTTGTTTTTGGAGTGTCTAGTTTTTGGGATACTGTTTGAGAGTGTGGTTTGTATTTTTGTATAATTGGTAACCTACGTAACCAAATCCGACAACAAATCCAGCAAAGATATATTTTGTTTTTTTCAGGTTTAGACTCGGTTGATAGTCTCTTACTTTGATGTGGGTGTGGTGGGGGAGATGGTCATGATGGTGTTGGTAGTGATGGTCCTGATGGTAGCGGTGTTGGGGCTGGAGTTGTTGACGAAGGGTCAGTTACATGATCTTTTTCTGTTAATGCCTGAAGGTCTAATTGTTTTGTCTGTTCCATTCAGCTAATCTTTTTCCCACCTGAATTCTGCCTGGGCTTTTAGCCTTGGTCACAATTTGAATCTGAGTAGAAACAGGGCCGGGGCTCATCTGTGGGGTCGTCTGGTTCTCGACCATTTGGTCCATCATTTTTTTTTCTAGAAAATTTAATTTCGAAAAATCAATATGACTCCCAGTAACAAGCAAAGTTATCACAGGTGCAAGGTAATTGCCAAACTTGTAATACATGATGCATGCTAATTTGCCTATTGCACTTGAAACAATAGGATTTGATCCCAAGTCATGGGACAGGTTGTCACTATCAACAGGAAAGAATGACTAATAGCCTTTGTATAAAGGGATACTGGAGGCCGACTCAGATCATGAGTCATTAGTGAAGCGATGTGGTTTTCATATTTGGAGTGTAGCTTGATTAGCTCGTCGGCTGAGAGTGATTCTATATCTTCTGTTGTATACTGTTTTCCGAGATAAGCTTTTGATTTGCCTGAAACAACTACTGAGATAAAACGTTCCTTTTTTGAGTCTAACTTTTTATTTTCAACAGAGTAGATATCACTTAGAAGAAGTAATTCATCTTCATTCATTAAAAAGTAAAACAAAATTCCACTTACCTTTTGTTTTGGCTGTTTCGGATAGCCCATTTTGGATAAAACATTTTAGTGTTCATCTACACTGCACCAAACCACATGTCAAAATCCAAACGTGTTAGCTCTCAGGCAATAAAAGTATCCACCAGGTGGTGCACTACCAGTTTATGTTAAAGCTGGTTTGGCCAAGTTGTTTTGAAAGTGTGGCAGAAATAACAGTCAACACCCATCAGTCTAACTTACAGATAGGGGACTGACTTATAAGGTTTTTCTGTTTCCAAACTCATTTAGGTTCTGTTTCTGCCAAAGGCTTTTGAATTTAACACACCTGTTTAAAAAAAAAAAACGCTCAGCTTTTTATCACTGGCACTGAGGGGCTGTCTAAAGTGATTGATCTAAATGCCGAGCAGTGCATTACCTGCAAGCTTCCAACTCCTTTTATTATTGATGCCTTAATTAGGCCGTATTTATTGGCATGTGCATTAGCAGTCTCGTTTGCTATAAAACACAGGCTGTTTTGTAAGTGTGTTATTGGGTGCCTGTATATAGTGCAGAGCATAAGCTGATTGATTTTCTGAGGAACAATTCCTCAGAATCCAGCCAGGTAATTCTTTCACCTCGCTTGTCTTGTTGACTACACCACTGGCTTAAAACAGGGGGGGGGGGGGGGGGGTAATAGCATAGGTATACTGACTTTTAATCAGGTCTCCCACTTGGAGGTAGACTAATTTTTAAATGCGTCACATGTTGTCCTTATCCCATTCGCTGTTTAAAACCTATTTGCATGTGCCGGGTTCACATTTTCGATATTAAGCCTACAGAGGGGTGTTTACGCATACCTCGGGATCATCTTTCTGATTTTGTGCTTTCAGGTGAGTGCTTGTGCATATTAAAGGGTATGCGTGCATATTGCTTTCGGCTTGAGAGGTTTGCTTGAATTGCTTTGTTGACCCATGCATAATTGTCATTTTGGAACCAAAAATAAAACTTCAGTACAGGCGGGGTCGAGTTTCTTTACACAATCTGCTGGCAAATGTATGTCGTCAAGCCTCGCCAGTCTAACTTGCAATGAGAGACCTGAAAGTAGAACTGACTAAAACCTTGAGGCTCTTGAGGATCTGATCCTGTGTCAGCTCATAAGAATCTAAGCCTGCAGGCAGGGGGTACGGGCTCCTGAGGATCTTAGCCTCTTGTAAAACACCATGTTGTTTATGTACTCAGTACGAGGTATTCAGATATCAGGGGTTTAAAATAGAGGTGGCTGCAGTTAAATTAATAAATACCTGTGTGTGTGTGTTGTGTGGGTGGGTGGTGGGGGTGGGTGGGAAAAAAATCAATCGCCATGGGTTACCTTATGTTGCCATAACGCTCCATTGGTCATGTTCGCGTTTAAAAAAAAGAAAAATAAATAGGGTGATTTGGTCATAGCATGGCGGTGACGGGGGCAATGGGTTTTTTTATTGTCAAAATCCCAAATTTTAAACTGTCAATGCGGTATTATTGCTTTTACTGGTTTTGGAAAGTACTATTGTTTATCTCTGAAGGGAGAAAAGTGCCTTCTCCGGGCAGGTTCGCCCCGATACTTTTGTCGTCTGCCACAGTGGTCGACTGTTGCGTTACGGTACAAAACACAGCTCAACAAATTCGAATTTAACCAAACGTTTGCATTATAATTGATACTGTAAAGAAAAGTCTTCGACACATTTCTTTTGGTCGTTGTACAAATCGATCTCGACAGCTAAAGGTGGTTCAATCGGGCGATATGAAAAAAATATGTCTCGAAGTTACAGGATCAAATGGTCTGCCACTTTGCAAACGGGACTAAACAGATTAATCTGAAATTGGAACTTTAAGATAAAACCTGTGTATAAAGGACTAGCATGGCCTTAAACCATGCTGTTGGCGAGTTGTACGAATCACACACAATAAAATGTCATACGCACTTGCAATAAAAACATAAGTGTGTACTGACAATATCCCAATGCTCAAAAGTCCGTCGAGCAGACGTCGGTCGCCGTTGGTCCGTGCACAGCTGTGCGCGGGTCAACGGCGGCCGACGTGGACCCTATTCCAATTGCGCACTGGGAATTTACATGGATAGGAACACCAAAGTAACGAAGAAACTTACAAGATTGTCTGATCCGGTTTTGGCAGCACGACTGCAATCTATTTCGCTTTTAACAAAGTCGGATATAACAACACCTTTTCAGAGGTCCCGACAGCACTCTTAATTACTTCGCTTATAACACACTTCTGAAATAACAGATTATATTGGGTAGCACGGCGACTTGTTATGTCCGAAGATTACTGTATATAGAAAAACTGGTACCTCTAGTGTTGTTGAAAGTGTGGTCATCTGAAGGCCCCCTGTTGGGTGAGTTCCCGTGTCCACCCACGGCCCAGTCCTGGTTGTCAGTCACATTTGGCAGTCTCTGGTTCACCAGATTACTCCAAATGATGCAGAGTACTTCAAATCCACAATTTCCTGCAACCAATTAGAGTTTGCATGTACGTGACTAGAGGGAAGGTGGATACAGCGTGTGTATGTTTGGTAAAAGACGACACCGCGTACTGTCCGCTCTCTACTGAGTATGACTCTGTGGAGAAGACTACACACTGTTGATTACACTGGAAGAGGGTGCAATCAAAGACACGTTTCATTTATTACATGTATTAGCAGTTTTCGGCCAGTAGTACTTCCATTTATCCCACTACCGTTTTGATTGCAGGCCGCGCTACACTAGAATCCAACACTGCTAAGAGGAGATCACCTATCTGTTGATTTTAGGGCGATACACATTCATAAGTAAAAGAACATACCATCTGCTGGACACGCCTTTGGAACTGTGGAGATATCATCGATAGCGATGTCCCCGTATTCAGCCCACCTTTCTGATGACTGCATCACGCCTTCAAATGCAATCTGCAGAGAACGGAGACAGAAGAAAGTAAGGATATAGCTTACACCGAACCATACCACTGCTACATTAAAAATCACAGTTGCTCAGAGACGAGTGGATCTTAACATGTACAACGCGCCAGAATGACCCCGTACGGCCTATCGATCCGCGGTTAATCAAAGTTGAAACCCGTAAGGCCATATCGACCAGCGATCCCTGGCACGTGGAAAACCCGAACGCCATATCGACCGCGGTCATTCTAGCGTGTAAAACTACAACGCCATATCGATTCGCGGTCACTCGAACGTGGAAAACTACAGCTATATCGATCCGCGGTCACTTTCACGTGGACAACTATAAAGCTATATTGATCTGCGGCCATTCAAGCCTGGAAAACTACAACGCCATATCGACCCGCGGTCACTCTAACATTTAAAACTACAACTGTATATCGACGCACAATCGCTTTAAGGTTTAAAACTACAATGCCATATCGACCCAATGTTACTCGAAGTAATAAAACTACAATTCCATATCGCAGTGGTGGATGGTTGGTTTGTGGTGGGTGGTAAAAAGGTTTTTAATTTTTTTTATGTTTGTAGTGGCGGTTGGTTGGTTGGTGAGATTTCTTTTCATCGCGGCAAGCAGTCTTTTTGACCTTTTTTGACAACTCTTACGTACTGAATCACTGAGTGGATGGGCCTAATGTGTCGAGATTAATCAAATAACCTCGTGCACCCCGTCAATGTCTTTCAGCCAGCAACAGAGTGTCAAGTGCCCCCCCAGGGCTCAAAGGGGCTCATGAAAAGTAGCATCTCTCACAGTGCGACATTATCAGCATCGCATCCTAAATCCGAGTCAGCCATATGATGTAAGTCCTTTAGTGTTGGTCCACCCTGTGGGTGAGAATTCAGTCTCTGTTGACATAGGGTTCCTCAGTAGAACAATAGAGTTTTATGCGCCCTTGCAGGCAAAGGGACTCCTGAAAAGCCATACCTCTTGATATGCTAGACACATGTACCATCCTCCGACTGCTTTCGTGTCGCCCGGCTGAGGCAATTATCCAATCAGAAAGCGAGAGGTCGGCGTTTGGATGCGGTAGACCATCTGGTGTCAACTGTTTTTCGTATAATTGCCCCCTACTACTGATACAGCGGAGTGTGGTTACGGCTCATCGAACTTCACCGGCCGTCTTTGCCCTAAGAGCTGGGCCCATATGTGTGACAAGCTATTCTTACACGCCCTTAAACAGTCATGGTCGATACACCTCCTGTCATAGAATGTCTGGCTTTTATGGATTAATAGGTGTTTTAGTGTTGTAGTCTCTTTCTGTTATTTTATCCTTTTTTTGCATTAAAAAAAACTTTCATGTTATATATATATATATATATATATATATATATATATATATATATATATATATATATATATATATATATATATATATATATATATATATATATATATATCGTGGCTTGACTTCGCGAACGAAGATTCTATAGGGCTTGCCCACGTCGTCTGCAGGCATTTTCGTGACTGCGGAGGCCAATCCGGGACAGGCAGGTTCGACCGCAGTGGCTGCAGGGGAAGGTCTGGTCAGGATATATATATATAATTATATATATATAATTTTTTATTAAATTCTGAGAATGCTCTTGCTGTGCTAATGCCATGGAATTCCAGGCTGGTAAGCTTGCATTGTGTCATCAGGACATCAGGACATCAGCTGCCCACGGCTTTACCAGCCAGTGCTGGCGCCTAGCACTTAGTTCGCTTCCAGCTGCCAGCGAGATAAGGCGCCGCGAGGTCACATTCCACTCTCGCCCGCTCATTCTATTTATATCGCTTGCTACTGTGGGGTACACGGCGTGACCGGCGCTCTGCCGCTATAACAACTACCTACACATTTGTATTCATAACACATCTCTGCCTACAGTGACTGTTGTGGAAGCAACATCGTTCAAAAGTTGAAATTCTCACCTACACACTGATACCAAATATGACAACATTACGACTTGCACTTGTGTAGCAGGTTATTGTGAAAATAAAGAGAACGGGAATTTGTTGATGTACGATGTCGGTGTTTGTTGTGAAATTGACAAAGTTCCCACAGCCATAACACGAAAACGCTACTTTTTCCAACGAAACACCCTTGCATGCATAAGGGTCAGCATGCCTACAGTAAGTATCACTTAGCGGATTTTGGATTCATGGTGGGGGACGAAAGCAGGAGGGTGGTTAATCGGAGGTCACTGACAGGTCGCGTGTTGTGCGGTACACGGCGTGACCGGCGCTCTGCCGCTATAACAACTACCTACTGGTTTGTATTCATAACACAAATCTGCCTGAAGTGACTGTTGTGGAAGCAACATCGTTCAAAAGTTGAAATTCTCACCTACACACTGATACCAAACATGACAACATTACGACTTACACTTGTGTAGTAGGTTATGGTAAAAATAAAGGGAACGGGAATTTGTTGATGTCGGTGTTTGTTGTGAAATTGACAAAGTTCCCACAGCCATAACACAAAGACGCTACTTTTTCCCAACGAAACACACTTGCGTGCATAAGGGTCAGCATGCATACAGTAAGTATCACTTACCGGATTTTGGATTCATAGTGGGGGACGGAAGCAGGAGGGTGGTTAATGAGGTCACTGACAGGTCGCGTGTTCTGGCATTTCTCGCCCGCAGCCGTCTCGGTACTCCACAGACTGCTATTGCCATCCCGAAATACGATCAGTCCATAACAGGTCACAATATTCAACAGTGTTTTTAAACATACCTTGAGGTTTAACACATTTTCTGACACACTAGACATAAGAACCGTTTTACGGGGAGTAGACGTCGGCGGAATAAAAACTTGTATACCACTATCACCTTCATTAGTGCTGTTATCAGTGTCAGTGTTATGAGTGTCACATTCCGCGGATCGAAACGATCGTTTCTTTCCATGCCGGGAACCCCGCTTCGCTGGTCGTCCTCCTTTACCTAGCTGCATGAAGTGAACACACGCGACACATTCTTCAACACTCGTATTTGGATGGAACATGGTCCAAATGTGTTGTGATGAGGCAATATCAGACGCCGCATTTCGCGTTGTCTCCTCGGACACACGTGTTTCAGTCGAGTCTATCCGTTTCATCCGACAATAGCAACTCCTACACATTGTTTTGGAGTGCATCATGTCTTTGTCTTCCTGGATATTAATTCCATAACACTTGTGGATTAAGTGTTCATAATTGATACAAAGAAATGACTTTTTATCCGTGTATCTCTTTTGTGATCTCTCGCCACATATTCTGCACAATGCATTAACTCTCATTGCATGGAACACACCTGTGTGTACACAGACTGTACGCGTTTCATCAGACTCCATCATGATCACAAGTTAAATCAAAAGTACATTTACAAGGTTGACTGTTAGTGTTACACTATTTCCCAAGAAAGAAACGTGGCTATCTCCTCAATAGTATCAGTGTAACTAAGCCCTCTCTTTCCCCAATGTCGGGAGTGTACACCAAGTCGGATGTCTGGAACTTGTCTGTCGACACCTGTCAGTGACCTCATTAATTACCCTCCTGCTTCCGTCCCCCACCATGAACCCAAAATCCATTAAGTGATACGTACTGTAGGCATGCTAACCCTTATGCATGCAAGTGTGTTTCACTGGGAAAAGTAGCGTCTTTGTGTTATGGCTGTGCGAACTTTGTCAATTTCACAATAAATTCTCGTTTTCGTACATCAACAAATTCCCGTTCTCTTTATTTTCACCATGACCTGCTACACAAGTGCAAGTCGTAATGTTGTCATGTTTGGTATCAGTGTGTAGGTGAGAATTTCAACATTTGAACGATGTTGCTTCCACAACAGTCACTTTAGGCAGAGATGTGTTATGAATACAAATGTGTAGGTAGTTGTTATAGCGGCAGAGAGCCGGTCACGCCGTGTACCGCTCAGTAGTGCGATATAAATAGAATGAGCGGGCGAGAGTGGAACTCGCGGCAGCCTTATCTCTCTGGCAGCTGGAAGCGAACTAAGTGTCGGCTATGGTAAAGGCCTGTGCCCTTTTTGTGACTGCATCGCTAACGAGATCTAAAAAGAAAGGGTAGTGGGAGAGAGAGGGAATGACAGACTACCACTACCACTACTCTTTCTTTCTTGCACCTCAAAATTGCCTAGGTGTTGCCTTTTCAAAATTAGTTTGTCTTCTTCCACTGCAACACCTCATAAAGCTTTAGAGATGCAATCCGCGCTGTGCTAGTGGTGCTACCAGTAAATTCTGGAGGCGGCTTCTAGTACATGTGTTGTGTTTGCAATTTCAGGTTACGCCGTATGCCTACCTGAAGAGACCCCCCCCCCCCCTTTGGGGCGAAACTGGTCGTAGGCGGCAAAAACAAAAATCTATCCAGCAGATCCAAGATCTGTTTGGGAATATTTATGCACTAGCCTCCCCTCTCGGGGGGGAGGACTGAATATTCTCCAGTGGATTGCGGGGCGCCTGGGGGTAGTCCCTTTTGCTATATGCAGTAGGTGTTCAGTGGAAGGCTAAAAAAGATAGGTCTGTCATTCCTTCTCTCTCCCACTACCCTTTCTTTCTAGATCTCGTGAGCGATGAAGTCACAAAGAAGGCATCTGATGTCCTGATGACACAATGCAAGCTTACCAGCCTGGAATTCCATGGCATTAGCACAGCAAGAGCATTCTCAGAATTTAATGAAAAATTATATATATAGATCTCTCTCCCACTCCCCTTTAATTTTAGATCTCGTGGGCGATGCAGTCACAAAAAGGGGGGCGCTGCGCTGCGGCTGACCCGGTTGGGATTTTATCGCTCTGCTGGTTTTTCATGGTTTTCGTCATTTTAGCCAAGTTTAATCACCGTCATTTTTATGGCAGTGGTTGTGCATGTATCCTGGACTGCGTACGTGAAATTTCTAGCGGTGTTAGTGGTGTGCTTGAGAGATAGATAATAGGAGACCCGTAAGACAATGAATTCAATAGAGCTGCATCCTTCATTAATTTACGCCATTTTTAATATAAAAATTTTGACCCCCCATTACACCCCCGTTATTTCCGAATCAACCCTTTGATTTTAAAAAGTGACGAGCATGACTGATGCGGCCTTATTGATCTGATTATCTTACGGGTCTCCTATTATCTATCTCTCACCAAGGCCAAGGTCATCAAGGTCAAGGTCATGGGTCAAGGTCATCAAGGTCAAGGCCACCAAGGTCATGAGTCAAGGTCATGGATCAAGGTCACCAAGATCAAGGTCACCAGGGTCAAGGTCACCAAGGTCATTGGTGACAAGTTCATTGATGACAAGGTCATCAAGGTCATGGGTCAAGGTCATAAAGGTCACCAAGGTCATGGGTCAAGGTCACGGGTCAAGGTCATGTGCCATAGTCAAGGTTAAAGATCATGGGGCAAGGTCATCAAGGTCAAGGTCACCAAGGCCAAGGTCACCAAGGTCATGGGTCAAGGTCACCAAGGTCAAGGTCACCAAAGTCATGGGTCAAGGTCACCAAGGTCAAGGTCGTGGGTCAAGGTCGTCGAGGTCTGGAACCAAAAAATGGTAAAAGTCCGACACCTCATGTCTAAGCTTGACTGGTTCTGAAAGACCTCCACCTCAATTCAGGTATGTTATGAATAGACTTGTTCTGAAAAAGAAAAAAAAATCAAAGGGCCTACAATTATTCACATTTTTCATTTCTAACTAGCTTGCCTTTGAAACTGAGATCGGTATGCACCACACCTGACACGATATTCATAAAAAAAATTTTTAATCTGACATGATATTCAAGAAGGAATTTTTAATTTTTTCAATTATGCGTACACCCTTCAAACAAATTCAAATTTTAATAAAGCAAGGGAAGTAACTTTTGTGTCTTGCTGAAATTTTTACAAAATTACTTCCCTTGTATTAACTTGTACTCAAACAAAGGAAAAAGTAATCTGAAATAAGGGGTGATTCCTTCCTTTTTCTGGTGCTCAAGTCATGGTAAAATTAACTAGTTACTGTCTATGTTACGTCTGATGTTTTATTTGGCTCTCACTTGGCCAGGGTGTGATTTATAATTTACTGCAAAGCCAATAATTGCCAATACTGTGTCAGGTCTGTTCACTTTAAAGGACAGGGTTATTGTACATGACACCACAATTGAAATCTGTGAATCATGATATTAATAAGCCCACTGAGAGAGATTATAGTACAGGGCAAATCTTGTCTGGGGTAAACTCAAAAACTATTGGCAATATTGCTGGAGTGGTGCAAACGTATAAAGTTACTGTTCAGTGTAACTTCCTAGAGAAACATGATTTTGCTTGATAACAATTTTAAAGTTGCCTGCAATTTTGATTTTATATAAAAAAAATTAATTACATTATAAATGAACCAAGACGAATTACTTCTATTGAATGATATCAATGCTGTAGAAAACAAAGACTTAGACTCAAAAAAACAGCGTCTTCTTTCTGTAATTGTCTCAGGCAAGTCAAAGACTTATCTCGGGAAACAATACATGACAGAGGATATTGAATCTCTTACGGCTGACAAGCTAATCAAGCTTCATTCTAAATATGAAAACCACATTGCTTCACTAATGACTCGTGATTTAAGCCGGTCTCTAGTATGCCTATACACAAAAGCAGTGAGTCACTTTCTACCTGTGGATAGTGACAGCCTATCACACGACCTTGAAAGCAATCCTATTGTTTCAAGTACAATTGGCAAATTAGCATGTGTCATGTTTTACAAGTTTGGAAATTACCTTGCACCTGTCGTAACCCTTCTTGTTACTGGGAGTCATATTGATTTCTCGAAAATAAATTTTACTGCAGAAGAAAATGGACGAAACCCAGACGACTCCACAACCGAACCCCAGTCCAGTTTTGACACAGGTTTAAACTGTGACTAAGGCTAAAAGTCCAGGCAGGGTTGAGGCTGGTAAAAGATTAGCTGAATATAACAGACAAAAAAAATTACAGCTTCAAGCGCAAACAGAAAAGGCTCATGTGACTGACCAGGCGTCAGGACCGTCAGAGCCTGTGTCAATACCGTCAGGACCAACACCCCCTCATCAAAGTGAGAGACAAACAACTAAGTCTGACCCTCAAACAACAACATATATAATTGCCGGATTTGTTGTCGGATTTGGTTACATAGGTTATCAATTATACAAAAAATACAAACCACAGACTCGTACAGTGACCAAAAAATCAGACACTCCAAAAACAAAACCAGAAGTTGCCACATTACCAGTAACACCCAAAGCCGTTGACCCATTTTATATGCAGTAAATAAAAATATTATTTTAATTTTTCTTGCCTAAGAAATGAACGACTCAAAAAATTTAATGAACCTTGTCTATCACTCTGCCGTGATAAGTGGACTAGCAGTAGCTTATTCTATGCTAGGAAAAAGTCTACTCAAAATGAAATCAGCAGACTTGAGTAGATTAGACTTTGAAGACAGCGCTAAGCTAATTGTAGTTGTAACAGCGTCAATTGCGACAAAAGATTTTCTTGTCAAGCAGGGAATTATTCCCGAAAATGTTTCTATGTAAATAAAAATAATATGGCGATGATAGCTATTATGATTGGTGGGGCAGTTGTTAACGCCCTCGCATTCAGTGGCTCTAATTATCTCTTTTCAAAAATGGGTAGAGAGGAATCTGCAGAAGAATTGAAGCGTCATAATGAAGCGTCAGAAAAATTAGCACAGGCAGAACAGGAATATGAAAAGAATAGAATTGAGAAACTTGATTTCATCAATGAAAAACTGAGGCTAGAAGGTCATGCACAGCATACGTTTTCAAATACAGACGAAGCAATCAGGGAATATTTTTTAGTCACAGGTGAAGACATGTCTATACCGAAACCAAAACTAAGTGACTATTACAAACCAAGCACACAACAAAGAAATGGAGAGATAATTTTTGTTCTAGTGGGAATGACATTTGTTTATTTTACAGGAGTTTTCATTGCTAGAAAAAATGGCAGCCGAAAATAAACTATCAAAAATATATTACTCTCCATCAGGGTATTGGAAAGGAGCAACCGCTATTCAGAAATTACATGCCGCTGTGGGCGGAGATATAACACTCAGTCAAGTCAAACAATGGTTACAGAGGCAGGCAATTTGGCAGATATACCTCCCTGCTCCAAGAAAGATATCTAGACCCCATTTTCAAAACACAACACCAAATGACACACACCAAATGGACCTCCTGTTTCTTCCACATGACACAATAAGAAAGAAACGATACAAGTACGCACTGACTGTTGTTGACATAGCTTCAAGGTACAAAGATGCTGAACCCATATCTGACAAAACAGCCAGTACAGTTGCGAATGCTTTATCAAGTATCTATAAAAGAGGCCCCTTAAGATACCCCAGACTTGTACAAGTTGATGACGGATCAGAATTCAAAGGTGCATTTAATCAGTTATTTGCGAAGCATGGTGTACTGGTCAGACGAGGCATTCCAGGTGTACACAGATCACAGGCAATTGTAGAGAACTTTAACAAACAGTTATCAGAGAGACTTTTCAGTTACCAGTATTCTAAGGAACTCATGCATGACACCCGTAACACGGAGTGGGTAAAGAGATTACCACATGTGATAAAAGCAATGAATAACGAAGGTCACCCAAAGCCTGCTGATGCTATTAAATTGAAAACAATTACAGAGCCAAAAACAGGACCAACCCCAACCCCAGTACCAGACACAAGTTTATTTACTAAACAGGTGAGATATTTATATCAACCAGGGGAGGCCGAGAACGACGTGAAGCGCAGGGCAACAGACCCCATCTGGTCCACATCCGTTCATAATATAAAAAAAATAATCCCTGGTCCTGATGCAACAATATATTACCTGTTCGACCCTGCACCCCAGAGGGCATTTGTCAGAGAAGAATTACAGATTATTCCCCCAGACACCGTTACTCATTTCAGTAACTAAGTCATCAATTAATTCATCAACCAGTTCATCAGCTATGTCTTCAGATAACTTGAGTCTGTAATGTCCAGGTGCATAAGCTTTTTCCTTAGTGTGAAACACTCTTTTCGTGTCTCCAACTGCAAGTGACTTCTTATGTGTTTGGATTATTTCAAGATTATGTTTGTTTGATCTCAGTGACTTGTTTGGATAGTAAGGCATTAATGCACCATCTAACACTTGCTTGTAATGTTCATGACGTATGTCTTTATTTTTTATTGCTGTTTTTTTTTAATTCCTTTGGCTTTTGACTGACTACCCTTTTGGTGCAGTATAGAATACATTTTGGATCTCAGTCCAACATACTCAACTATTGGCACACCATTTAGTTCATCCTTAAACTTACCAGGCACTTTCTTGTTTTGTGTGCTGAACAGCGGGTGGTCTTTAGGATAGTCAGACGTGTCATACATGTGTAGTTCTGTTTTCATGTCTTCATAAAAGTCTTCAGTACACACATCAATGATCATAGAGTCAGTGTCAGTGTATAACAATCGACACTCAGGATACTTCGGTTTAAAGTAATCATAATAAAATTCAAGCATCACCAGTTTTGACAACTCCAGAATTGCCATACCAGTGAATACTGGCTTGTCCAGTTTAACAATCTTTTTTTTTAGTGACACAGCATACAATGATGAATGAAATTCTTTATACCCTGTGTACTGCGGCTTACCTGTAAGTTTAATTGCGCCCAATTCAGTTGTGACTAGTCTCACATCTTTTCTGTGATGAGGATTTTCCATCGTCTTGCCAAAACAGGCATTGTTCATAAGCTTAAAGAAGTCTTTGTCAAATGCAGTGTTGCCGTCTCTGGCACGAAGGGTTGTGTTCTTCATTATGTAATCTTTCATGAAAGCACTCTGATCAAATTGAATACCTCTGTGAACTTTCTTTAGTACTAACCCGTGTCTGATGTAAAACTGCAACAAGCGATAGTGACACACGTAATTGAATTTGTCATTCAAATTTGGTACAAGTTTAGTGTCTTCTTTTTTCCCCGTCATACTCATTTTCTCAACAGCCAACGGATAATCATTGTGATAATCATGTAGATGATGTGGGTACTCTACGTCTACTTCAAAGATCCAACCCTTCGCGTCGTTTCGGTCAAGATTCATAATATTGTTAGTTAACCCTGACTCTGTTACATCATACTGTGACAAATCATACAGACAAAAGTTTTTCAAGGGCAATAACTCACACATTGCGAACCCATAAAGGTTATTAGCGTCAAGGTACGTAATGAATGACCTTGACCTTGAGGGGTCAAACCCAAGGTCACCATGACTGTCCAGATATTTATTATTTGCCTTTGCATAATTGTTCGCTGCAATACTAATGCCACCTCTCAATCCACGTTCCACCATTTCACCCATCGTACGATCAGACAACAGGTCTATAGATATCTTACTGGATTTCAAAAATGCATCCCATGTCATGCCAGGACTAGTAATGTAACAAGCAGGGTCAAGTTTGTAGTGTAACAACCCCTTTTCACGGTAACTTTCAAATACGTCTGCTAGCAAGCAAATGTCAGCCTTTAACTCTTACCAGTTCGCTCTATTTGAGGCCAGTGAACAAAATGACTTTTACCCTCACACATGACCAAGAACAAATGCTGCTGAAAGCTCTTCTAGTGGTCAAAAGTTGGCTTATTATGCATCATATTAAAGTGCATTGAGTCAGCTTTCAGTCAGGATAAGTAAAAAGTCTGTACTTAATGTAGTTTAGAAGTTGTTGTTTATTTAGCGACGAAGAAAAAATGGTGTCCGGTTTCCAAAAACAGTTCTCACGAAAGTCACTAAGAAGAAATTTTTTTTTGTTTCTTGCCCCTTTGTTTAAAATGTGAATCCAGTGTGTGGACAAATCATTTCTACACATTTTTGTGAAGTTTCAAGAAAATGTGTTTGAATTTCTAAGAGTTACACAACATAATCTACACCGGTCAAGGGCAGGAAAAAGTGGGCGTGTCAACACCTGGCATGACTGAGACAACAAACATGTGCTTCTCTGAAAATCTCTGACTTGCTGAAAATATCACTGAGGCAATACACAGCAAGTAATAAAACTTGTTTATGTACTTCATAAAGTTTCACGATTCTGAACCAGACAATAGGTAAACAAAGACTCACATGGATAGCACATGGTCAAACCAAAATAGAAAGTGTCACAATGACCTGCGATGGTTTTCTTTCATTTTTTCCACATCGCTGGTGCTAGAATCATTTTCAGTGGCCTGGTTGCTGGAAGATTCCCCTTCAGTGAGATACACTTCACTTTCGGACTCAGATGAACTCATTTGACGGAATATTCGCAGAGAGAAATCGCAAGCAGTGAAAATAACGCAGTAGGGAAAGCAAGATGGCAGACGTAGTGACTCAGTCGATAACAAAGGTCACGAACAAACTCAAAATTAATATTTTTTTCATTCTATCATATGAAAGTGGCTTTCTAATGTCAATAAGTTATGACAATAATATTGAGAGTAAAAATTAATTGGTTTTAATTCAGTAAACACGATGGAATTTTCCATGGGCGTGGCTTCGTATGTATACATACGATGGCCAAGGGAGCGAACTGGTAAGAGTTAAGTACTGATCATGGTAGTCACCAATCGTCTGACACCCTAACTTCCCCCACGCATCAAGTGCGTGTTGATATTCAGAGTCAGAAATACCTTTTCCAGTTAGTGTAGAATAAAATTTCTCTTTTGGTGGCAGTCTTGTTTCTTCAAACACAACCCAGTGATCAATGTACTCATATGGATAAACACCTTTCTTAATCAAGTCTGGTTCAAAATATTTACTCGTTATTGGATACTCAGTCAGTCCTTCTGCCAGACTAGCCAATCCTAAAGACAAATGTTGCATGGAGTCATAAAATGCTAATTTATCTAACCTAAAAGTCAAGTATTTTTCAGTTGTCTGGGCAATACAACTTATGTTTTTGTTCGACTCGTCTACAGCCTGCATGATAATGTGTGAATCATACCCTTTGAGATTGTGAAAAAAGATTGGTAACTTGTATGTCTTGGGATCTATTTTTAATTTCAAGTTACAATCACCATGTGCAGCACCCCTGTAACGCCCAGTTATGTGATCGTGGTCACGAACTTTATCACCCCCTAAAGGCTGTTCACAAATCCAACACGTCTCAGCTGTATCAAATTTTAGTTTGTCTTCTTCTGTCATCACCAGAGGCATCTGACATGTTGTGAGATATTGTACTACCTGACTATACAGGTGTCTCATTTCTGTTAAAAACAGACATGCTGCATTTTCACCTCTGTAGATAACAGGCTCTGAATGAAGACCGTCTGACCTAACAATAATGTATCCAAAAGAACACACCACTTGGTCACTCAATTTTATAGTCTTTGGTAATGACTCTGGAACAGGACCGTCATACGGAACAACTAATGATTCGAAATCTGCGTACACTACAAACGGCAACTTTTGCTGATTCCCATAGTTCTTAAAATACACTTGACTACCAGGATCTGGATACTTAAGTACAGTTTGTATGTCATCAGCTGATCTGCAGTGTAAAACATGTTTGTGCGCTAGTAAAATAGAGGAGAATCTTTGTAAACATCTCTTGCACACTTCCTGTTTGCCATTGTGTTTTGTTGTATGTCCATGAATTAGACGTGACATATTCCTGATAATTGTGTAGTGAAAGTTATTGTCATCGCCGATTAGCAACATGTCAACATGTTTATCTTCTGACTGACCATATGTTGGTGCAATTGGGGACACTCTAATTGGCTGTAACTTGTTCTCAGATTCATTATCCCACACAAACACATTCACAGATATACCAGGATTTAATTTTTCAAACAAGTCTATGTCCTCTATTTTAACAGGGAACTCAATGCCACTAAAGTTGAGTTCATTTACAAATTTGATGTAGTTAGATACACGTTCAGGCTTTGATTTTACAAAGTGTAGTTTAGCAAGCACACACCACATGAAACAATAGTTGTCATTGTTCTGAATATTAACAACAGCCTTTTTGTTTGCAACCTCTGTTGGCAGTGGCAACCACGATTTACTTAGTATAGGATGATACCTAGACTGCTTTAGTTGCAGTTCATGCACATGCCCTTCGTGCCAGCCAGACCCCTTCATTTTTGCACTGTCAATCACCTGGAGAAAGTCTGGTAATAGTCTGTCTCTAAACACGTTCTCTAATTTTCTTCTTGTGTTAACAGTGTGTTGTCTTGTTGATATATACGATACAATTACCTCACCGTCCAATCTAGTGAATTCGATTTTGGCAACAACCTGAATCTTAACACTGCCTGTGATAAGATTTTGCTGTATGACAGAAAAAGAGTTTTCTATTGATTCATAGACATTGTTAGTATTGGATATAGGTAAGTTTGTTGTGTGAAACACATTTCTTAAACTAGATGAGCCAGGGTTTGATGGGCCAGGGCTTTGTGAATTGTCCGTCATTTTTATTTGACCGACAAAATAATAAAATAAAAAATATTAACGTTAACTCTGCTGGCTCAACTTGTGTAATACCACTTTATTAACTGTAACACTGTCAATATAAACATTTAGTTTGTGCAGTTGTTTAAATATGCTATAACAAACGTCTCCTAACCAATCATAGTTGGTATCATTAACTTTAAAGGTAGGTGTCTTTAAATCAACTGTCATGCACTCCACATCTGGATGATCATCGACATAATCCAAAGTCACACTATATGTAGCATATATTTCTGATGGTGCTGAAAGGCTTTTGTAAGTCTGTTTGGGTGATATTAAGTCAGTAAAGTGCATAACATCTTTGAAAAGGTGTGTGAGATCAAGCACCTGTATGATTTGTCCGTCTGTCATTTTTATTTGGACAAACAAATGTATAAATTAATTTACATCAATTTACTAACCCATACCCTGTTGGCTGATCTGTCTTTAAAATGAGCTTTAGATGCTTAGTTGATTTCAGTTTATTTTTTACATCATCACGTTCATGCTTATTTGGGATGACATCGTTCTCTCTGAGACAGTCTTCAAAGCTGTCACGATCCTTACAGTAAAACAAACAGATAAACTTTAACTGTTCTCGAAAATCTTTTAGTACAGCATTATATTTCTGAGTGAGAATCCATACACTGACATTTGCGTGTCTGCCACTGAAGGCAAGTTCTGCTAAAGTGTTTCTCTTCTTGACAATGTCTTTCTCTGCAGAACAGTCATCAACAATAAACAACGTTGGCTGTCCTTCAAATTGCATGTAAAAATATTGTAGGTAATCATTCAGTTTTTTCTCAGGGTCGACTAAGTATATGTTGCTGTCAGTCCAAATGAATAAACGGTTGTGATAAGCTTTATTGTGTTTGATTGTAGGACAAAATATTACAATGTTTTCAAAATGGTGTATGTATCTTGTTTGTAATAATTCAAGTACGAATTGAGTTTTCCCACACCCTGTGGCACCAACAAATAAGCCACAGTGTGGATCGAGTGTCATTAAGCTACGGTTCATTTTAATACACAATATAATTTTAATATATGTGTCCACTCAGTCTGCTTTCTGCAATATTGAGTTGTGCATCATATATCAGGTACAAATATATGTTTATGGCTTCGGCTTTTTCAACCTTCTTTTGTATCTGAATTGTTATTCCGTCACTACCGTTCTTGACAGTTCGTCCTGACCCATGAAGATAATCGTCATCTGTACTACGAAGGTCTAGCCACAGTGCATACTTGTTTGTAAGGTATTGTCCGATCCTAACATCATACAGATGTAGATCTTTGCACGCAATGTTTGCGGGTTTATCTCTAATCCTTCCACCTGCAAAATACTTTGTGGTTTCGTCATAGTGCTGGTATGGTAACATTCCTGAAGCGTACACTTGATTAGGGCGGCCTTCAATTGTACAGGACAAATGTGTAATCTTAGGATTGTAGAATTTTTCTGAATCCCGTTTATATGGATCTGCTGGTTCAACAAACAACATAAGAATACCTTTCAGTGACCTAGCAGGTGTGTTTAAGTTGATGTTCCACATTGGGTCGCTTTTGTCTTTGGAAATTAAACTATGTCTAATCACCCTGTCATAATAAATTGGAAGTCTTGACTGGTACTGATTTTGAATGAGTCTAGCTAGTTCAGTATGTGTGACAATTTCATATTCCAAGGAAATGTTAGAGATCTTATATGTTGCATATGTGGCAGATGATTTTATAACTTTGGAGTAGTCATTGAAAGTTAGTTCAAAACTCAGATGGTCATTCATTGCCCCTTGATAATAAGGCAAATGTGCTGTTAGGATTTCAAACTCAAGTGGAATGTAAAACCTGGTTCCATATGTTTCAGCTATAATAACTTCCTTTGGTACCCCAGTAGTTGTTTTGTCTCCGGCATTGATTCGAAGTTTACCAACATTATCTGGCTGTATGCCTTGATAAACACGGTCTTCTCGTTCTTCTCTTGTTAGCCAAAGGTCTTTGTAACAGTAGAATACATCTGAGTCGTCAAGACTAAACACTTCCTGTCCTTCAAGTTTTACTTTAATAGTTCTAACAATTGCTCTACCAAGATTGTTAACTAGTGTTCTGTTTACATCTGTGTCTGATGAAAGTTCAATATTAAATGCTAGGCGTGCAGTGCCAGGAACAATAACGTCACTGGGACCTAGGTTTGGAAACTTGACTGTAAGTGTTTGGTTCTGGTCTATGGTACTTAGATTGTTTGTGATGACGATTGATTGTCTTATGCCCTTAACACCCAGAGGCTCACGTAGTTTTCTGTATGGGTCTAACTTTGATCCGTAAGACTGTGTCATTTTTATTATGCACAATAAAAAATAATAAATTAATAAAACAATGGCAGCAGGAGGATTTAATCATGAAGATTTTGAAATGGATGACATGAATGTCTCAGATACCAGTATCACAGATATGACTGGAATGGTAACTACTTCTAGTATGTATCACGAACTGCTAAAAGATAAAGTAAACTCATTTTATGACAGTGTTGGTGTCCACCCAGATGTAATAGATCCTAACCAGTTTGAATACGAAAAAGGACATTTATTTGTAAATACAGACAGAGGGAAAATATATCTAACACATAAAAATAATCCTTCTAAGTTTAGAGCTTTAAGTACAATTAAAGGTGAAGTCGGTGGTAACTCTGGGTTGGCAAGGTATCTTGGAATTGGAGGGTCTCCTGTCACGCCAAGACTGGTTAGTGTTCTTCACGACACGCAAACAAAGTTGCCAACAGGGCAACAAATTGAAATGGCACCAGTAACAAGCCTACCAGAAATAGCAAACACTGTGATACAAGAAACCTCATTTACTGAAGGGCAAATAAATGACGCTTTGAAAACAATAGATGATCCACCTTTGTCAATGAGGGAGATTATGGGATTGGATAAATCACTGCAGACAATAAGAGGTGAGATGGTTAATAATCTTGCCAAACTGGGAGAGCTTGATAAACACATAGAACGTGAGAAAGAGAAACTGGCTACCGCAGACACAGAAATGAAAGAAAGAATCCAACACAGATTAAATGATTTGCAGATAGAAAGATCAGGACGGTTAGAAGTGATTAGTATTGGGAGGGAAAAACTTAAAACCCAAGTTAACAGAATTAGAGAAACTATTCAGAAAATACTTCACGAAGACACAACTCTGGCTGAAAGACTTAAAACACTTTTCAGAGAGCAGGGTATCACAATTGCTAGTTTAATTACTGCTCTTGGGTTTATTATCAGTACTGTAGTGCTGGCTGTCTCCGGTGTTGGGGTTAGTGGGGGTGCACCACCAACCCCGGGCCCACCAACCCCGGCCCCCACAGATCCAAAAGATTTACAGTCATGGGTAAAGAAACAACTGTCTCACATTTCAGACCTGCTAAGAAATTGGCTCTGAAAGCAGTAGACGTGTTACCCAATTTAATTGGCACGGTTGTCAGCTGGTTGATTAATACTACAGCAAAGGTAGTTGGGTTTATGGCAGAACATGTGTGGGTATTTTTGGTGACAGTAGGAGGGTTAATGGTGGGTTATTTAATGAAACAGATAAAGAAGTAATACTCCTAGTCCTGTTAATCCTATTACCAATGCTGTTCTCTCTGACACATGTGTGTCAAGGGTTGGTGATGGTGTTATCGTTATGGGTACCGGTGTCAAAGCTGGAGCTGTTACTGTCTGTACAGGTGATGATGTTACTGGTGCCGTGGCCGGGGCCGGAGGTGTTACCATCTGTAATGATTTTAATGACTGAACATGTGTGGTTGTGGCCCCCAAGTTTACAGATTGATTAAGACCGAGTTTTTGACCAACACCTGCAACAATGATTTCATTATTATAATTTGTGATTGTCCCCATTTGGAGTTGAAGATCAGATGGTAACATGTATAACCCGACGCCAACTACAAAGTCAACTTTTGATCTAGCATATCTGAGTACGTCTTGGTAGCGTTGTATGCTTGATGGGAGATCTATCACTGAATTTATTGAATCTTCAAGATTAGCAAGAAACTGTTTTTGTGAATCGAACTTCTCACTTCCATTCAAAATATTCGATTTTGTTAATGATTGTGCACCTAGTATACACCAGACATATGTTCTGATTGACTCATTTACGCGCTTGACTCCCGCTTGAGTAAACCCGTCACTCTTGTCTAAAATAAATGTGGTCCAGGCGTTAGACTGTTTCTGTTCTATTGATCCTAACCAGACTTGTGATTTTGATGAGAATGAAGTGTAACCAGGGTAGTAATCTTGTGGGTATTGTCTGTGACTCATAGCATAATACAATGTACCCATACCATTGTGATCATCAAGTTTTTGTGTGAAGTCATACTTAGTGCTGATGTTAAATTCATTACAGATGCGTTCAAATGCTTTCATATCCATGGGGTTGTTATATCTGTTGAAACTGGATTCAGTTGGTAGTGGGGTATGCAGTTCTGACAGTATACGTCTAAGCTGGTAATAAACATGGAAACGGTAGACAGACCTAATCAGTTTGTTTGAGTGATTCAAATGATCTGTAAATGAAACACCACAGCCTGTAGTTGAGCATAGTATGGCAAAGTTAAGTTGATTTTGAAACATCTGTAGTCGACTTGAGGACCACTTTCTTGCAGTAGAGTCGTCTGTTATTGGAGAGTTTAGGTAATGATCAAACGGATTTGGTACTTTGACTTGAAATAGATCTTGTACGCTTGCGTCAGACACAGCAATATCAAGCTGATTTAGTTGAATTATTGTCTGTTCATAAGTAGGTGCAACATTATATTTGGCATTCACATTGAATTGAAATGCGTTTGTAGTGGTGATGGTTGGTGATTTAAATTCCATCCTTTTTTATATGAGATAATAAAAATGTTTATTACCTTAACAAATCTTGACACAAGCAAACCAGTGTGGTTAACTAATGGGATTGATAATCGTGATGGTAGCAAGGCTGCAGCTATCCATGAAATGTTCTATACAGTAAAATGGTTTAATGTAACAGATGATATATATAATAAAGTAATTTTTTATGGTAAGACTGAAGCTATACCACCTGGGTATTATGACTTTTGTACTATAGCTGAATGGTTTCAAAGTAAATTTAAAATTAAAGCAACTTTAAATCCAGCTAACCTACTTGTTACATTAGAATTTCTGAAACAAGATTGGTTAAAAATTTCAGATAGATTTGCATATTTACTTGGATTTTATATTGACGAAGATTGGTGGAGATCAGATGATTTAGATGAAGCTATGTCTGGTATTATAACAATGAAGACCAACAAACTTAAAATAACTGGAAAACGCCCTGTCAATTTGTCAGTACACACAGTACTAAATGTTTATTTGAAAGAACTGAACACAACTGAGAATGTACACAATGGAAAGCCTTCAACTTTGTTGAGATGCTTACCTACTGGAACTGCACCCTATTGTGAAAGTGTGGTTGTTAGATTTCCTAATTTGCAGTTTAAGAAATTAGGTTCTAGTTTCTTTGAGTCACTGAGTATATCTGTAACTAATCAGGATGACAAACCAGTTCTTATGCATGATTTTAGTGTTGTGTTGGAAATTAAATAATTTTATTTTTGTTTATAAAAATGAGTGGTCTTGGTCCAAAGCCTAGAATCATACCAGTTGCGTGTCCAGTAACAGAGTTGAAAGATTTGGCAGACGTCCAGGATTTTGAGAAAGAGGGGGATGTTGGAGAAATATATGGTTTTGAACTTGATTTAAATTGCATGTACAAGAGGAAAGTAATTGTTGACATGAAAGACGGTGAAAAACAGATTCCTAAACTTGGTCAGCTACGTGATGTTACTGTACCTACTCCACCTGTAAATAATTCGCCCTACAACTTAATACATGTGGGAAATAAGTGGGTGGTTTCACCTGTACCGGCACCAGCACCAACAATTGACTGGGACATAATGATTGAATTTATTAGTCCTTATGTATACACTGATGACGAAGGTGCCTTAGTGTTTAGGAAGGTTGTTAACTCAGGGCCACTTATTGTAAGCCTTGTTCCAAGCTTTGCTTCAGATGACAATAGCAGAGAAAAACTGAAAGTTAAAAATTATGAGAGACGGAGATATCTTCTTACACATAGGAAGGGTAGGTCTGATGCGAAGGTCGTGTTTGCACCAATAAACTTTCCCATCGCAAGAGAAGCGACAATAGTATTTGAAATTATCATGAGATCAGTAACTACTGCTAAAGAGGCTCAAATTGCACAAGGAATTAAACTTACATGGAATGAAACAGTAACAGAATCATCAAAGGTCTTTATTGCCATTACAAAAAATAATGATGTTATTAATGTTTCGAGCAGTGTTCCAGCTGTCAAGGTGGTGGTCGACAAAGCAACTTTTGTTCGTCTAACTTACATAAACCTTGAACACATTGATCTTGTTGCATTTTATTATGCTAACAAATTGTATACTTTTGAAGAGTTGCAAAATGTAATTGCTGATTAAATTAAAAAAAAATATTTGTTAATAAAAAAAATGGTAAAATTCTATCCAGTACTACCGACGCTTGAGCCGACTGAAACAAATGTGATGACTAAAACAACACTTGCACCTGATCCACATATGCCAATTGCTTCAGATAAAACATTACCATCAGATGCATTCAGATTAAATAATATTACAGAGGCAATTAAATATTTGGAAAGTGAAGAGACGAGGTACTCCAGATGTAAAAGGAGGTATAAGTCAGTATTTAATTCTGTTCAAAACACTTCTATGGCTATTGGTGCAGTTTCGGCCGGATTATCTGTAGGAGGTATAGCTCTGTTCGCCACAGGAATTGGAAGTTTCGCTGGAATAGCAATTGAGGCAGTTAGCATTGCTACATGCCTAGCATGCTTTGGTTTGGAGGCCTTAAACAAGAGGTTTCACACGAAATTACAGAAACATGAAGCATTGAGTACGCTTGCTGGTGCAAAGCTGAGCAGTATGAAACTTATTATCAGTAAGGCATTGAACAATAATTTTATTGATGACGATGAATTTAAGCGGGTCCAGGATGATTTAAATAACTACAAACAACAAAAGTCTGAAATCCAAAATAAAATGCGTAGTCAATCTCCCGTGAATATTGAAGAACTGAAGGCTAGCTTTAGCGGAAGGAAAAAAGATCGGTGTTCAGGAAACCACAGAAAAACTACACATTCTTTTAAACAAATAAAAATCAGATTTGGTAATCAATCAATATTTTTGTCATATGCTTCGCAGAGAGAGAACACATCATTTACACCACTTGTGCCTGATTGTTTAGCCCCATCAGCACCACCACCTGAGTATTACTGAGAAAAAAAAGTTTTTTTATTGTCCTTGTATCTTGATAAAACTGTCTCAGTATACGTGACTAGAGTCAAGTTGTTATTAAGTACTTGTAAGTAATTAGGGTAAGTAATTAATAAGTTCTTAATGGTAAGTAGTTAATAAGTTCCTATTGTAACTCACTTTAAGGTAACCTAAAGTTAGTTGTAACTTAAAATTAAAACAAAACTTATCTTTAGGTGATGTTTCTTAACACATAAATCCATTTCTAGCAAAACACATCTTGCTTTCAAAATGACAACACAACCTGTAAAGACGGCTGCATCGAGCAAACTAGTCAGCCTAAGCTGAGACCACTCATGACGCTAAGCAAACACCCTTTGTTAGTTCCAAGGCATGCCAACAGTCCTGTTCCTGTTCAAACTGGTTTGTTTATGCCTGATTTCGAGTGCAGAATAAAATCAGCAGACAAAACCAGGCAGTCTAACAAGCAGAGATATAAAACACCACTCTTACCACTTTTGACTATCACTTTATGTGTATGCATGGAGTGCTGTGCCAACATCAAGTTAAAGCTTTTGTGTATGACCCAGCAGTTTTCTCAGGTGCAAACACAGTCAGCACTTTCTCGAGTGGTATCTAATAACAGTCAGGCCCAGTACCTCGAGTGCTGTATAAACAGTCATGCAGCTTCTCAAGTGCTTTGTAAACACAGCCATGTAGTTTCTCCAGTGTATTAAATAATAACAGTCAACATTAAACACCCCGAGTTAGGTTCATCAGTGCTTGTAATGTTGACATAAGCACGGGCCTCTCTTTGTGAAAAAGGGGTGGGGTTGTCTGTGATTTTACATTAAATAGAAAGGCAGGAAGGTTTTCGTGAATACGGATTGAAGTGTGCTACATATCGTGACGGGTGGCCATATGAGATTTCGGTTTTATAGAGCAATCTAGTCCCGACATGAAAATGTGAATAATTGCAGCGCATTTATGGTATATCTGAATAGAGGTGGATGTCTTTCAGACAAGCGTAGACATGAGGTGTTTGTGTATGTGATAGCTCCAGGGTTATCAGCACTGGTTTGACCAGGGTGTTTGATTGATTTTTTTTTGTCTAGGGGGGAAGGGGAATGGAGGGGAACACAATGACTGAGTTAACCCCTTAAGTATTATTTTTGATTTTCATAAAATTGTGGTTGTTTAAATAATAATGATTTAGGGGTAACTTCCAATGGTATTTACTCTGTGCCGGGGACATGAAAAATGGAGAGTCAAAAAGTTATAAATAAGGGGTTAACTCAGTCATTATGATAATGGAGCTTTAGTCCGCTCAGTATTTATATCTCTGCTTGTACTAGAAAGTGTTCACGGCTCCTTCGCCGGTTCATTACCATGAAGCTTAGGCGTGACACACTTCTTCGTCTTCGCTACACGAACTGTGCACGTGCTGTGCCCACTGTTAACATACCCGAACTTCTGACAGCGGAAAAAGACAGACGATGGAACAATGTCTCGTTTTGGAAGAAAAGACGAGGGAGGAAAGGTGGGGTGCGCCAAAGACTGAGGAAAAGAAAGGTGAGGCCGCCTTTGCCATCGATGATTTTAGCAAATGTGCAGTCGCTCAGAAATAAACACGACGAACTGGTCGCGTGCGCCAAATTCCTGCACGAATACCATGAAGCCAACTTAATGTGTTTTAGTGAAACTTGGCTGGACAACACTGTGAACGATAACTGTCTTCATATTTACAATTTCCATGGCCCCTTTAGACAGGACAGATGTTGTGCGTCCACGGGGAAATCGCGTGGTGGCGGGGTCTGCGTGTACGTCTCAGAGCGTTGGTGCACAGATGTCAAGGTCAAACATCAGTTGTGCACAAAAGACATTGAGGTTATCTCCCTTGCCTTATGCCCTTTCTATCTGCCGCGGGAGTTTGGCAGATTGTTTGTTACCGTTGTGTATATCCCCCTTGACGCAAACTATACGTTGGCCGTTGATGTTATAGCTAACATTGTGCAGCAGCAAGAGATTGACTCCCCCGACGCTCCCAAGTTTATTCTGAGGGACTTCAATGGATGCTCTCTTTCCGACTGCCTCCCTCATTATCATCAGTATGTAAACTGTAAGACGAGAAAAGACAAAATTCTCGACAAATGTTTCGGGAATATCGCCCTCGCCTACAAAGCTGTTAGTAAATCTCCACTCAGCACTGCTGATCATTGTGTGGTGCATCTGCTGCCCATGTACAAAACCAAGCTGAAATCTGTGCCTCCAGTGGAGAAAATCGTCAAGGAGTGGACTTCAGACAGTGAGGCACAACTTCAGGGGTGCTTTGAGTGCGCAGACTGGTCAGTGTTCCTAGACAGCAGTAAGTCGCTAGAGGAAACAGTAGACGTCGTTTTAAGCTACATTCGATTTTGTGAGGATTCTGTCATTCCAACTAAGACGGTGACAGTTTTTCCAAACAAGCCCTGGGTATATAAAGAACTGAAAGGGACATTGAAACAAAAGGCAAGAGCTTTTGCTAGCGGTGACTTTATTGAGGGCAAAAAGCTGCAGTCTCAGCTCCGTTTCGAAATCCGAGACAATAAACGTCATTTCAAAGAAAAGGTGGAGAGTCACTTTGTGACAGGTGATCTACGCAAAGTGTGGCAAGGTCTGAATGCTATGCTGGGGCTCAGCAGAAACAAAGTGCCTCCACCACAGGTCTACATAGTGATGACAGCCAGTTAAACGACCATTTTGCTCGGTTTGAGGTGAACGTCCAGTCAGAAGTGCAGAGCATCAGAGATGAACTCCAGGCTCTTTCTGATGACCGCAGAGTTATAGAGATCAGCGAGGAAGAGGTGTTGATGGTCCTCCGCTGCCTTCAGCCACACAAAGCCCCAGGCCCAGACGGAATCAGTGGTAAGGTGCTGCAGTCCTGTAGTACCCAGGTAACACCTGCAGTCATCACTCTTCTGCACCTAATCCTCACTCACTTGGAGACACCAAAGTCCTTTGCCAGAGTCCTCTTCGTTGAATTTTCCAGCGCCTTTAATACGATGAGGCCTCACCTTCTGGCTGATAAGCTGCGTCACATGAATGTCAGCCCTTCTCTGATCCTATGGAACTTGAACTTCCTAGTGAAAAGGACGCAGTGTGTTCGCGTAAACAACTTGATGTCCTCCGTCATCACCACGTCCGTGGGCAGCCCCCAAGGATGTGTGATCTCGCCTGTCCTTTACATCCTATTCATAAATGACTGTACCAGCTCCAACGACAGGACTCACTATGTCAAATTTGCAGACGACACTGCAGTTGTAGATCTGTCAAACTCAGATGCTGACTACTTTGCAGAAGTGGGTCAGTTTGTCTCATGGTGTCATAACAACCATCTACAGTTGAACGTTGGCAAGACTGAGGAGATGGTTGTCGACTTTCGGAAGCCTGGCAGTGGGTCAACTTCCGGGAGTCCACTCCCACCTCCTCAGTCCCTGGTGATTGACGGCACTTTTGTCACACACACAGATGTTTACAAATACCTAGGGACATTGATTGATTCACGGCTATCCTTCACCGACAACACAGACCTCATCTTTAAGAAAGCCCAAGGGAGACTGTATATGCTGCGCAAACTCCGCTCCTTTGATGTGAGCCCCAAAATCCTCAGGCAGTTCTACCTCTGCTTTATAGAAAGCCTTCTTACGTTCTCTTTTGTCTCATGGTTCGGCTCCCTGGGCGAGAAGAACTTAAGGAAGCTAAATAAGATAATCAGGCTTAGTGAGAAAATCGTTGGGGTAGGTTGGAAAGCCTTGACGGCCTCTACAGAATGATCCGAAAGGGCGTGAGGCTGGCAGCTGACACTTCGCACTGCCTTCCTAAGCACTTTCAAAGGCTCCCGTCTGGCCGTAGGTTCAAGGCTCCTCTTGTTAAAACCAAACGCTACAAGGGCTGCTTTGTACCCTCGGCCATCCGTCTCCAAAATGAAGAGTGTGCTAACTAGCGTATCTCTCTCTCTCCTTGATGACGCCGTCGAGGAACTTGCACCTCAGTTGTCGCAGTGGCATCTTGCAAGTGGCAGACTCACTCCTACACCACTAACACTGTGGTCATGTAGTTTTTGGGTTCTTTTTTGTTTTTTTTTCCACCATTGTCATAATGTGGCTAAAACCGTACGCGCGCATGTGATCCCAACGAAATAAATTTGTCGGCTAGACTGACACAATACAGTTTTAGAAATGAATTGAATATATATATATATATATATATATATATATATATATATATATATATATATATATATATATATATATATATATATATATATATATATATATATATATATATATATATATATATATATATATATATATATATATATATAATATATATATATATATATATATATATATATATATATATATATATATATATATATATATATATATATATATATATATATATATATATATATATATATAGTGTGTGTGTGTGATGGTCTGTGTGTGTGTGTGTGTGTTCTTAGCTTAAGTATAGTTTAATGACTTATTTCATAAAAGTAAAGTGTTGTGTTGTGTTATGCTGTGTGTGTGTGTGTGTGTGTGTGTGTGTGTGTGTTTGTGTGTGTTTGTGTGTGTGTGCGTGCGCGCGTGCGTACGTGCGTGCATGCGTGTGTGCGTGTGCGTGCGTGTGGGGAGGTAGGGCGGCGGTTACTCTTGGGCCCCCACGTCCACAACCCCAACCCCCCTCCGGATCCGCCCCAGTATCGACCCGCGATCACGCTAAGGTTTAAAAAACTACAACGCCATATCGACCCGCGGTCACTCTAAGGTCTAAAGCCGAAACGCCATATCGACCCGCAGTCACTCTAAGGTTTAAACACCATATTGACCCGCGGCCACTCGAACTTGGAAAACGTGATTACAGCTATATCGATACGCGGCCACTTTCATATATATGGATAATTACAAAACTATATCGACCCGCGGTCACTTATGGTTATTGCCAACTCCATATCGACCCGCGGTCACTCTAAGGTTTAAAACTACAAACTATATCGACCCACGCTCACTCTAGCGCGGAAATCTACTACGACGTATCGACTTGCGGTCACTCTATTGTTTAAAACTACTAAGCTATATCGATCGACCTGAGGTCAGTCAGGCGTGGAAAACTAGTACAGTACGCCGTATAGAAACGCGGTCACTCTTGCGTGCAAAACGACGACGCCATACAGACCTTTGATCACCCCGACGTGGAAACGGCTATGCCAGATCGAGCTATGGTCAATTTCATGTCGTCAACAAGAAAGGCAAAGTCATTATGTGTATGACCGATTTACATATGTGTGACCTTTGTGACAAGGGCTGGCTTCTGCAGCAGAAAAATTCACGTTTTCTGAAAATATAAGCATTTTTCACACATCTGTCCACCCCCCGTGACCCTTGACCTTTGTGATGAGTCGACTAAATTAGTATGCATAAGAAGGTCTTATCACCAGCTATCTTTGTACCAAATTTAGCTGAAAATTTTGAAAATGTTGGTAATACATCGGCATTTTACACACATTTGCCAGCCTCTTGTGACCCTTGACCTTTCCAAGGGGTCATCCAAATTAGTATTCATAGATAGGTCTTACCATCAGGTACCTCTGTACCAAATTTGGGTTTGAAGTTGTTAATAGTATTTGAGAAAAAACATCTTTTATCAAAATGTGTCTAATTTTCACCTATTTCCTGAGCTCTCGTGACCCTTGCCCTTTCTGAGGGATCAACCAATTTAGTGTGCATAGAAAAGTCTTCCCATCAGGTATCTCTGTAGAAAGTTTGAGTTTTTAGTTGTAAATAGTATTTGAGAAAAAAACATCTTTTGTCAAAATATGGCTATTTCGGACCTATTTCCTGAGCACTTCGTGACCCTAGACGTTTCTTAGGGGTAATCCAAATTAGTATGCATAGATAGGTCTTACCATCAGGTATCGCTGTACCAAGTGTGGGTTTGAAGTTGCGAATAGTATTTGAGAAAAAAACATCTTTTGTCAAAATATGGCTATTTTTCACCTATTTCCTGAGGGGTCACAAGAGCTCAGGAAATAGGTCCAAAATTGCCATATTTTGACAAGAAATGTTTTTTTCTCAATCAATTACTATGAATTCACAACTTTGAACCCAAACCTGGTACAGAGATATCTGATGGTAAGACCTATCTATGCATACTAATTTGGATGACCCCTCAGAAAAGGTCTAGGGTCACAAGAGGTCGACAAATGTGTATAAATGACAATTTATCAAATTTGGCACAAAGGTAGGTCAGGGGCGGATCCAGGGGTGTCTTGAGGGGGGGCCCAACAGCCCTCCCCCTCCCCCCTGGCCCGCCCCCCTCCTCCTCCTCCCTTTCCTATTTCCTTGTGACCCTTGACCTTTCCGAGGGATCAACCAAATTAGTATGCATAGAAAGGTCGTACCATCAGGTATCTTTGTACCAAGTTTGGGTTTGAAGCTGTGAATAGTATTTGAGAAAAAATAAATTATATAAAAATATAGCTATTTTTGACATACTTCCTGATCGCATGTGACCTTGACCTTTGTGAGAGGTCACTCAAACTGGTGTGTTTAGAAAGGTCTTGCCACAAGGTATCCTTGGGCCAAGTTTGAAGAATCTGGCTTGCATAGTCTCAGAGAAAATGCCAACGTTAAAGTTTACCACGGACGACGGCGGACGGACGACAGCGGACGGACGACAGACGGATGACCACTGGCCCAAAACATAGACTCACTTTTGCTTTGCACGTGAGCCAAAAAAGGCAAAAGCTACGAATACTATGCACAAGAGTTCACATTTAATCCTTTCACTGCCGAGAAAAAATTAACACTTCAAAACTGCAAGAGGTATTGCTGGGGCTCATAAGGATCTATTCTCTTGCTGACAACACTTTGAATCAGTGAGGATCTATTTTCTTGCTGACAACACTTTGAATCAGTGAGGATCTATTTTCTTGCTAACAACACTTTGTATCAGTGAGGATCTATTCTCTTGCTGACAACACTTTGAATCAGTGAGGATCTATTTTCTTGCTAACAACACATTGTATCAGTGAGGATCTATTCTCTTGCTGACAACACTTTGAATCAGTGAGGATCTATTTTCTTGCTGACAACACGTTGTATCAGTGAGGATCTATTCTCTTGCTGGCAACACTTTGTATCAGTGATGATCTATTTTCTTGCTGACAACACTTTGAATCAGTGATGATCTATTTTCTTGCTGACAACACTTTGTATCAATGAGGATCTATTGTCTTGCTTACAACACTTTATATCAGTGAGGATCTATTCTCTTGCTGACAACACTTTGTATCAGTGAGGCTTTATTCTCTTGCTGACAACACTTTGTATCAGTGAGGATCTATTTTTTTGCTGAAAACACTTTTTATCATGAGGATCTATTCTCTTGCTGACAACACTTTGTATCAGTTAGGATCTATTCTCTTGCTGACAACACTTTGAATCAGTGAGGATATATTCTCTTGCTGACAACACTTTGTATCATGAGGGTCTATTCTCTTGCTGACAACACTTTGTATCATGAGGATCTATTCTCTTGCTGACAACACTTTGTATCAGTGAGGATCTATTTTCTCGCTGACACCACTACTTATCCATGTTCCGTGGACGGCTGGGAATAGTGACGTTCAAAAAAAAAAAAAAAAAGATTTCAGAAACACAATCGGCGTTCACTGGCAGGGAAGGGTTACAATTATTGTTTATAATTACACTTGGTTAGTTTTGTCTCAAAACCGTCCAGTGGGACCGGGGTGATACAGGTGGTAGAGTGTCGGACTCTCGATTGTAAGGTTGTGGGTTCAAACCCTGGTGGGGGACACAATTTGTTGAGATCCTTTTTCGGTGCATTACATTTGAAATCACTTTCGTGCCGGACAAAGACGTTAAGACCTAACGTTAAACGTGTAAGTTTCAAAACCGTCCGCACGCTTGTACTGTGATACAGTGTGACCTTTACGGGGACGGCTGCCATATTCTTAGATGGACAGCGTGAAAACCTAGTACACATGAACGATCCGGGGACACGTTTGCTTGGCGAACTTGACAATTCTATCAAACCAATATGAACCTTGGTAAAAGTCATTCTGACGTGGAGTTACAGTGGCAACAACCTACCTTTCTGTTCATTGATGTAAAGTTAAATTAAGCGATTTTAGATGACACATTATGAAGGTTCCCACATGTATAAAAATATGACGTATGATTGTAATAATAATAATAAAAAAACAGAAAAGTAAAACATGGTTTTGCTTGATGTAAGAGGACATTATATTCACTAAATCTAGAAAGGTTGAGTAAACAATAAACAAGTTCAACCAGACCTTAAACGGTTTGGACAAATAAGACGCAGGTAGAGTGGTTTGTGCAAGATGCCACTGCGTGCCTTGGCTGCCAGATAGCGACCACAGAACCTTATCAGACACCGAAGTACTGTACGCCAGCTGAAAAAAAAAAAAAAAAAAAAAAAAAAAAAAAACACTGCTGATGAAAGGTCTGTTGAAAAATATTTACGACTTGTTCAAGTAAACAAAGCGAACTAGCAAACTGGAGACCTAACTCCCTCCCCTCAAACCCCCTGACTGCCACTGTCGTAATTCTGAAACAATTAGGCAGCATTTAGTTAAAAGCCCCCATTTTAAGATGACTACGAATGACGCTTTTCGATTTTGTTTCAAACTTCACCAATTTCACCAGAGGTATTTCATACTACATTGACATTTTAATTTTCATGACGGGGTTGTTCTAAGACAGGAAACAGATCTAGTAGCTAGAGTCCGAAATAGCTCAGGCGGTTAAACGTCGGAGCAGGAGAGCGAAGGGAATCGCCGGGTCGTGGGTTCGAATCCCGTCCCGGCCCCGGTAGCTGGACTCACAATCCAGGGGGAAAAACGGATTTGTTCAATAGCATGTCCGTTGAAAGGTCCTGGTAAATCAAAGTGGCACAGTTGGATTGCGCCTGAGTTTATCAGAGTTCAGGTCGTACTCCATAGGCAATAGATTTCCCTGTCTCCCATAACCCGCCCGTCAGGGCCGTCCATGATCACCTCGGTGCTGTGGACGTTAAACCCGAACTAACCAACCAACCGATCTAGTAGCTGCGCCTTAGTTACTTGAGTATCGCGACGGGTGGGAGAAACTGAACATAATTTCATATCATTTTGAAACGTCATAATTACACACACACACACACACACACACACACACACACACACACACACACACACACACACACACACACACACACACACACACACAATGAATCGCTTTCTGAATGGCGCAAGTTATCACTCACCTTTACGTTCAGTTCACCCATCCCTGCGCCATTCATGTTGTAGTAGAACATAAGGCAGACATCTGACGATGTGGCCGGAAACTCTCCTGTCAGAAGTACTGCCCTCTTTCCAGTATGGTTCGAAGCTTCTGTGTATGCGTAGTGGCCTTGCAGATAAAACATTATGTCGAATGTAAACTTAATTTATTGACAAAATACGGTGCTATCTGCTGCTGTGTCACACTTTGTAAGATTCAACGGTCAAATGGCAAATGTGTCATTTTAAGACCAAAGACATCTCGTCATGACTTGTCTTAGTTTATTTATGACATACTTCTATCTTCTGTTGTCTCTTTGTTCAAAGTATCGATACACGTCAAAAAATATTGCATACATATTCTTTCATCGGTGTTTAGGAGATGCTGAGAATCTCGATGTCGACGTAAAACGACCTATATCTAAAAGCCTGCTGTATGTGTTTGGATGCGGCTTGACACGCATACGAGCTGCGACGTGTATCTTTGATATATTATGTTTAAACAGCACTAAACTGTGTTGTTTCATTGGAATTATTAGTATCTGAATCGTTTATGAATTTTTCTTGCCAATTTCCTTTTAGCATTAAGTATCAATATGTATAAAAGTGAGCTGTCTACGAGACTTTGCTTACACAGATGTCAGCATAGTCAGTTATAAATGAACGGGGGAGGGGATGAGGGGTTAATCGACTTTCAAAACCAAAAAAACCCCAACAACTTGAATTTTATTCAAGATATGCTGTTTCTGAAAAACTGTGTTTGAGATATAATAAATCAATATTCACAAAAAAAAGAAAAACAAGATGAGGATTTTATCCCAAAGTCTACCGTATTGTTTGACGCTCAGATGCGTTTATCTTTTAGAAACATTCAGAGTTGTTCATATTTTTATGCTTATAATGCTGATTCATTTCCCTCCTCTCTAAGCCAACCTCAACAAACACGTCGGCGCACACAAATAAAGACGGACACACGGCGCTTCCCGCCATTAGTACGCTCTGTGGGCTCGTGCAGCGACAGGAATCCATCTCCTTCTACTCTAACCCACCCTCGGATCCACACACACTGGCACACAGAAATAAAGACGGACACACGGCGATTTCCGCCATTCGTAAGCTCTGTGGACTTGCGTAGCACAGCTATTCTGAAGAAGAATAGCACGAGCAGCGAAATGACGTCATTTTAAGCTTCACGTCAGAGCATCATTAGTCCCACGACGACGTGTTCATAGTGACGACTCGATGTTATTACTCACTCATCGCAGTACTAACATTTGACGTATCTGAGGATCAATTTTGCAATTTTCTTGCTGATTTTCACGCCTAGGGCTTACAGGTCACAATCTGACCTACCTACCCCATGGCCGGGACAAACAGGAGGCTTATGCAAATACTGTTTATGAAAAATCATTCGGGTATTATGAGAAGATAGCTATTTTCGTAAAAGAAAAAATAAAGTTATGTTAGCTGTTTTACAAATGACTCTTAAAAAGTGGTTCAGAAAATTGTCTGATTTTCACACCTAGGGCATACAGGTCACAATTGACCTAATCGTACCCGACAGCCGAGAGAAACTGTAGGCTTATGTAAATATCGTATATGAAAAATCATGCGATTATTAATGAAAAGATTGTTTTTTTTTGGTCAAAAAGATTCAACTGTTTTAAGATTAACCCATATAAGTCATGAAATTAATCCCAAAACGTGACAAAATATTTTTTTCCAAACATATTTAATTATCACTCAAAACGTTCTAGAGGTACAATGCTAACTCATTCAATATCTCCCTTTTATCTATGCAAAATATCTAGTAAATATAAGAAAAATTACGGACGCAAGTATGCAACCGGTTTTTGTGAAAAGGCCATTTTCTCGTCAATGAGCAACTTAATCAAAACATCGAAAGAAAGGTCTCATAATTCATTTAGGGACAACATCCGAAACTTTCAAGCTTGTCCGTCCTCAAACGCGGGCTCTACGCTGTCACACACACACAAACACACACACACACACACACACACACACACACACACACACACACACACACACACACACACACACACACATACACACACACACACACACACACACACACACACAAACACGCACGCACGCACGCACACACACACACACAGACAGACACACACACACACACACACACATACACATACACACATAAGGCGCTTTGGCGCCAAAAAGACGTTCTCTAGCAAGGTTTGCGTAGCTATACGTGACGTCATTTTTATCTTGTTACTTCTTTGCCAGAACGTCTGCCCCGCACGCCAGAAACGTCATGTGCATGCTCCGAGATGTGCTCCGATCAGCCCCATTTCAAAGTCTACCGTATTTTCAATACGGTAGACTTTGAAATGGGGCTGATCACACAAAAGACAATGTCACTCGAGTGGTATTAAAACCTTATTCTACGAGGGAAATCGAATAGGATCATGTTTTAGAAACACAAGAGTGAGATTTTCATCAGTATCACTTAAACACCAATGTAAGAATCTATTTCTTACTGACCTTTTTCTTTACAGTAATCCGATGTGAGTTTGTTTTCGGCACACGCCCAGCCACAATTCAGCGGCCATTGTGTCTTTGGTACAGATCTTGAGGTAACATACTTTGTAACGTGATGTCAATACTTTGGATGCCAGACAAATGTTCCTACATGATCACATAATAGAGCAATACATGACGCCAGAGTGCCAGTCGTCACTATCAAATGATGTCACTTGAGCTGAAAGTGGGTCAAGTTTCAATATAGCGTGTTCGAGTACATTTTTCTTGACCAAACGTCCTGCAAGACAATATTGTGCACACGTGTCCGTTCAAGCACCAGCGCTATAATCACACATGTGCGATACAGCCTAGCTGTATCATACGTGTGTGATATAGCTTTTCTGCTCAAAGGCGCAAAGAAAGAGGTGTGAAAGAAAATGCTCTATTGCACTAATATTCATCAACCTGACATATCCCCTCTCGTGTGGTCAGCATTTGGCCCCGTTCCTCCTGTAGTAGTGAATCCATTGTGCGTTGTCCAGTTAAAGTCCCCTGGTCCACTGCTATACGACTGACACGTGGTTTCAAAGTCACAGGATGAAAAAATATGGATGTCAGTGTTCACTGCTGGATCATGCGTGATGGGATTTGAAGCTGTATTGACTAAAGAAGAAAAAGAATGCGATAGCTATAGTACTAAATAAGAACAATTGAAAAAACACTGACAATTAGGACACAAGCGCAAGCACAAAAAAAGAAGAAAAAACACAAAACAAACATACAAAAAAACAACAACAATACTTTGGCTGAACTTGAATTTTAGTGAATTACTTACACGGAACTCAAGAATTTCAGTACATCGCTGGATTTATATGCACAACATCTGTTTATATGATTCTGTCGGTGATTGTTTCCCTATTACGGCTGCGACAACATTATGGCTTTTGGTCACATTTAACTCATTCTACCCGCGACACACCACAGCAACATAAGACTCGACCTTGATATTTCAAGGTGTTGGCAGGAATTGCTTGGCGCCTGTTATCGCCAAGCTATTCTCCCACCATCCTTTAATCATCATAGTCGATCTGTCTCCTAAATTGTAATGCAGTCCTCAGAGTTTAGCTCCAAAATGTGGGTATTTAGTACCTCGGGCACAATGAGTTAGAATTTCGCTAGAATAACCGAGCCGCGTAGCACAACGAATTAGTCTTAGTTCACTATTAATATTTATTAAAGCGGAATACGTATTCGTAAAACAACGGCGAAACAATGTAGCCGACGTGGGTTCGCTTATAATCATGCTAGCGGTAATGCACTGTAAGCAGACACAGGATCATTTCGGAGATGACGTGCTTGCCATTTGTTGATATCGCTGATAAATTCGAATAATTATAGCGTGTCAATTTGTGTTCCATTCTAAAACAGTAAAATTGACGACTGGAATTACATGTATCCAGTTTTGTCTCAACAGAACAAATGTGAATCTTTTCTGGAGCCGCCTTGCAAATTAATGAACGAAAATAGCTACTCTCGCCTATCAGCCACCCTAAGTAGAGAATGTAAGGCGCTGTTGGTCTTGCCGGGGCTGCCTTCAAAAACTACTTCCCGCACGCAGACTACAGGATTTTGTCGCTGTGTAGGTCAAGACCTTTCTGGTCAAACTCGTTCCATGACATCTGATTTGTTATTTCGACATACGTACTTGCCTGTCTTCTTTGCTCTTTTGTAACTTCACGTCTGAATCAAGACAGGTTAACCAGTAGCCATTTTAAGCCATTCAGCCCTGACGCACTACAGCATAAGATGGGTCGACCATGATAATTCAAGGGTAGTGCCAGATTAGCTTGCTAATATGGCACTGCCCTTGAATTATCATGGTCGATCCATCTCCTGCAACTGGTGCATAGTCATTAGAAGACACCTTTACAATTTGGGAAATACGGCCGCCGTGCTGAATGAGTTAACTGGTAACTATTCTAGATCTGATACATTCTGTTGTAATGTCGCTGGCCGTGTGCTGTGTTTGTGTGGCGGTGGATGTGAATGTTTGTCGTTCCAAGATGCCTTCACACACACAAGCATGTTCACTCGCACACAATACCAACTAATAAAAAAGCACTAGAAACGAGAGTCGAGTTTTAATCAGGCTATAATTATGCAGTGCTAGATGTTAATAGCAAAGCGACAACAGAACAACGCCCCGACTTGAGGCCGTTTGAGGAATATGAATCCTCTGCTGGTCAAAGTATTTTGGGCAGGTGTTACAACAGTAACGTAGCGCTAATCTACATGCAACACTGAGTATCACTAAAGGGTGATAAACTACAAACTAAACCACTAAGCGGGAAATAAACTAAGTATTAAAAACCACAATTCGTCAAGAGAATAACACGAGTCCAACCTGAAAGCTGCTTACAACTGGGGAAAATGACAAGGTTCAATCGCATTTCCGTTGAAAGGTTCTGGTAAATCAAAGTGTCACAGTTGCAGTGCGCCTGAATTGATTAGTGTACAGGTCGTACTCCACAGTCCCCCGTAACCCGCCCGTCAGGGCCGTCCATTATCCCTTAGGTGCCATGGACGTTAAACTCCACCTAACCTTTAATCTTTGATTAAGGGAAAAGAAATACAAAAATGACAAAGTATTTAATCTCGATTTCAAAGGGAATTCAAAAGCTTCAAGTCAGCAAAATGTCAGTCCATAACTCCGGTTACAATAAAAATATCACTAAATGGCCAGTAAAGAGAAGTTTCACACACACACACACACACACACACACACACACACACACACACACACACACACACACACACACACACACACACAAAAACACACACACACACACACACACACACACACACACACACACACACACACACACACACACACACATTCAGTTCTCAGGTCCAGTGAAGAGAACAACTCTCCGAGAATAAATGATAGTCGGAGAGTATTTTGGTGAAAGGAAGCCCCTCCCCCACCCCCCACCCTGCCCCCCCCCCCCCCCCCCCAAAAAAAAAAAAAAGGTTGGTCGGTTAGTTCGGGGTTTAACGTCCATGGCACAGAAGGGATAACAATGAAAGGTAACATACGTGTGCCCGATTTATAGCAGTGCAAAAATAGAAACAGTACTGCAGGGAATAGGTAGACTGTCGGACACCTTAGGACGAGCTTAAAGGAGATTGCTAGCTTTCTCTTTGTCCCATTAGCACTCCATTCACTGTTTACGTAAGCGCTAATCACAGGTTTAAAATCGCAACAGACAGCCTTTTTGTAGCGGACTTGGTCATTGCGAGCATCGTTGGCAGCAGAAGCTGAGATCCTGTTGCCGTCGGTGCCCACATGCCCTGGAACCCAAATATAAATATCATAATATTCCTCCATCCAGTTTGCGCAAAGCTTTCTAATCTGCACAGAAGTGGATGGTCTGATCCTACGCCCTGTAGGGCAGAAAGATATTCGGGCAGAATCAGGAATTTCCTTTCGGTCCCACACCGATAAGAATGCTTGAGTGCCAGCAGAGTGTTACGATTGTGGTTGTGTTGTCCTGTGAGAGAATACATGTGTTAATAGTAGGAAATGATCCGATGTTTATTTGAGCTATCATGGTTACGATTCACGTACCTTTTTAGTGAGATTCTTTATCGTTCGCGCGGAAAGCGGATTTCACTTCGTTATGATACGCTAAGTTTAGTCCAGAACGTTCTAGAAAGGTCGCACTGTCTAGTGACCTCGTATGTGTGAAGTCGGTAAATTAACGACACTTCGCAACATTTTGTTTTTCTGTGCGCGTGAATTGAGCAGCCTTTTTTTGTTTTGTGAAAGGTCGAGAATCTTCTAGAGCGGATATGCAAGATCGTGATAGGGCTACCATACTTTTATGTGACTTCATTACACATTAGGATTTAGAGCTGAAATGAGCAGCCGAGTTTTTGCAGCCTATTTTAGTGATTCCAGAAAATTCTTATTTATGAGTTTCAGTTGAGTGTTTTGTTTTGATTGGTTGCGTTGTATTATTTTCTTGGAGTGTTCTGGAAAGTGATTGTGTATAAAAAGAGGGCGCTAGGAAAGCACGTTCGTACATTGTCTTGCATTGTCAGTAGTAGAGACACGCAGTTTATCGTATGTTCGTGGCCCGTATAGGGTGTACATTGTGTGAGACGCTGTGTATGAGAAACTTTGTGTTGCAGTGTGGACATTGCAGAAGAGACTTTGTATCATTGTTGATGCATTTGGAAGTGCATTGTGTGGAGATCGCATCGCTGAATTAAAATATTCTTGGAACTGTTACTCCAGTATTGTCTACATCCTTAAGCCACGTGTGACGGATTGCAGCTGAATGAAGTTTATTTAAAAGAACCATACGTGCGGGCGTCTGGTGTGTTTATCATACTACGACTACGACTCCACCACGTAACACAGAGCATTTAGAGAATTGTGTATCGTCGATACTTATCGTAGAACCCAATCTATGTTTAATGTAAGTACTTTGAATCACGCACAGTTAAAAGTTGTATATGCTTCTCCATAATGTTAGTACAGTAACTGTGTACAGTTTGCTTGCACTTTTAGTCTTAGCTGTCTTTTCATGCTTACTGTTACATCTTTGAATCCATACTATAAGCATAGAAGAAAAAGGATAACGGCGACGACGATAATAACGGTGATCTTGTAATGATGGTGATGATGATAATTGACTGACTGATTGACTGGTTGGTTAGTTTGGGTTGGTTGGCTGGATGATTGATTGATTGATTGATTGATTGATTGATTGATTGATTGATTGATTGATTGATTGATTGATTGATTGATTGATATTAGTAGACTTACCACGATGTATTGACACACACATTAGCAGCGCAGTTGTGGAAAGGAGCTTGGCCATTGTGCACGTAGTCACATAAGCGTTCATCTTGCCTCTTGTATCTAAAACGTGTATCCGACAACAATGAGGAAAAGAAGTGTGCACATGCACTTTAAATCAAATTATTCAAGTTCAGATACAGCGTTCACAACATTAATCAAGCGATAACGACACGACCTAAACAGCTGTAACATCTTTGTTCAGTGAAGCAAATATGGAATTCCATCCTATAATGTTTCTTCACGGAAACGTACAGTTGTTTAATTTAAGAGGAAAACAATTTACACTGGTTCATTCAAAAAGACTGAGAACAACCCGAGATTAACACTACACTCTTTCTCTGCTCCATACGTGTATTCACTTATGGTTCAAGCACACAGATTTGGTAGGGTGCTGAAGGCCATCGGGCCGATGTCGGACGCAGTCGGCACGCGCACAATCGTGCGTGAGCCGACTGGGCCCGACGTCGGTCCAACGGACGTTTGCTTACTGTCTTACGGATTCTTGCCTAAACATTTCCACTGAGTGGAGTGCACATTTAAACACATTTTCCGTTTGAGGTGTCCAGTCCAAGTCACAAAAGCTGACATGACCAGACAATGTCAAAGTACAACAAATACACATGTACTATATCTGTATGCTCACATTTGACAGTGACCTGTTGATAACAGACACTGGATAGCATCTGAAAAAGAAAATGTTCAAACGTGCGATATCTAATGCTATTTCAGGGACACAACTGACAGCTAATCTGATTGTCTTTAATTACCCATGAAACAGGCCATATTTGCCCTTTTCTCAGTCAGCTTAAAAACACCAACTGAAATTTATTTCAAATAACTTACAAACATATTTAGCAGAATCAAAAAATTGCCATTAAACTGCATTGTTCGTTCCTGGGTTTAATGATTACTTTCGTGAATCTATGCGGTTTGACGATGATGACTATAGAAATATAAGGTGCGTATTTGGGTCCGCCTTTGACATTAATTATTTATTGTACCTTTTCTTCCTCAAGAATAAAGCAGCTTTTATAAAACATGCATTACATTGAATTCGGACACATTAGAAACATGATGGGATGAACCATAACCCACAAAGTCCCTTCAATATGAGAGCTGTCTTCGCTGTCAAGGGTCTCTCTACCTTTTGTCTTTGAATTGAATCTGATGTTGAAATATTTCCTTTTGAAAACGCCTCGCAGATGTGCCAATGCGTCATAATGAACTCTAGAAGGGGAGCGCGCAGTGCATACGTATTTTTTGGTTTTTACGTAATTTTATATGTTACGTGATATGAGATTCGCTTTCGCTTCAAGATTTGGGAAAATGGTGACAAAACTAGAATTTCACGGTACAATTTCAGTCTTGCTTTAATTTGTGTGAAATCAGGTTGACTTTATCTACATGCTATACTGAGTACATCTACATGCTCTTCTGAAAGCGCGTCGATGTGTGTGTTTGCGTGTGAGTGTGCGTGCGTGCATGTGCGCGGTGCAAACGTCCTCAAGAGGCACACATGCACTGATTGAATGTAATTGAATGTCCCATTGAAGACATAAACAACCGTTTATAGGAAGTCGGTTGACCCAGATTAGATTGAGTAATTTTGGTCATATTTACTCGAACCTTTGTAAATAGCTAGTTTGGAAAAGGACATTGGACGAGTTCGTTAGCCAGCTTTGTATCCTTTCAACTTCTTTAGTAAAAATTAATTATTTTCAGAAAAAAAATTTAAATCCGGGCACTTGAGGATCTATGCCTCTTGGAGATGCGCGCATATGTGTCATTGGTTTGTCAAACGTCATTTGTCATGACGTTGTTTTTTTGTTTTGTTTTTTGTTTTTACGTAATTTTATATTTATTGTGATATGAGTTTCGCTTTTCTTCAAGACTTGCGAAAATGGTGACAAAACTAGAATTTCACGGTACAATTTCAGTCTTGCTACAACTTGTGTGAAATCAGGTTGACTTTACCTAGATCCATGCTATACTAAGTACACCTGCATGCTCTTCTGAAAGCGCGTCGATGTGAGTGTATGCGTGCGCGTGTGTGTGAGTGCATGGGCGCTCCAAACATCCTCAAGAGGCTTAGAGTTGCTTCTTTTACGTCACCGGCACTGTCTGACTTTCTCTAGAAGTGAAGGTTTTTTTACTGTTTTAATTTTTTTTTCTGAAAATAATTAATTTTTACTAAAGAAGTTGAAAGGATACAAAGCTGGCTAACGAACTCGTCCAATGTCCTTCTCCAAACTAGCTATTTACAAAGGTTCGAGTAAATATGACCAAAATTACTCACTCTAATCTGGGTCAACCGACTTCCTATAAACGGTTGTTTATGTCTTCAATGGGACATTCAATTACAATATGCTCGGAGGCTCTCTTAGCCACCCACTTAAGAATGTATTTCGCCAAGTTTCAAGCTTGCGTGTACAGAAATATCGGAATTCTCTTTTTTACATACATACGCACACACATGCATACATACATAGATACGCACATACGGCGCTTCGCGCCAAATGTACGTTTAGCAACGAGGTTAGCTTAACTAGACATGACGTAATTTTTATCTCGTTACTTCAATTGTTAGAGGTTTAGCCTGCCCGCCTTTGATATCATAGACATGCTATTAAATTCGCCCCACCCCGACACGTCCTAAAAAGTCCCTTCTATAAATGCAAGGGACTTAAAAATGACTAGTATTTTATAAACTTAGTTCAGGGAACCGTATAAATGAACATGTTATAAATATACATGAATAGATTTAATTTAACTAAAAGGAACAGGACATTTTTTCTTCATGAATATTTTATACGCGCATCCCGGAAGTTCGAAGAAAAGTTGTGTAATACTGTACATGATACAGCGCCTTCAGTCCTGTTAGTGTGTCATATGATGATTACAAGTAATCTGTTACCTGTTATCGCGCTATCATGCCCGCATCACAAGCAAATACAGGCCACGACCGAGGTCATTTTTGTCTACGTATTGAAAATACGGTAGACTTTGAAATGGGGCTGGTCGGAGCCCATTTTGGAGCATGCACATGACGTTTTGGCGTGCGTGTGTGTGCGTGTGTGTGTGTGTGTGTGTGTGTGTGTGTGTGTGTGTGTGTGTGTGTGAGTGTGTGTGTGTGTGTGTGTGTGTGTGTGTGTGTGTGTGTGTGTGTGTGTGTGTGTGTGTGTGTGTGTGTGTGTGTGTGTGTGTGTGTGACAGCGACTAGAGCCCGAGTTTGAGGACGGACAAGCTTGAAATTTTATGATATTGTCCCTAAAAGAATTATCTCGAGACCTTTTATTTTCGATTTTTTTTTAAATTAAGATGCTCATTGGCGAGAAAATGGCCGTTTCACAAAAACCGGATGATCCACACTGGAGTTCTCAAAATGTTATTTTTACTAGATATTTTTCACATAGCTAGATAAAAGGGAGATATTGAATGAGCTCGTTAACCAGCATTGTACCTCTAGAACATTTTGAGTGATAATTAATTTAAAAAAAAAAACAAATTCTCACTTTTTTTAAATTAATAACACGAATTATATGGATTAATCTTAAAACAATTGAATATTCTTTTTTTTACGAAAAAACAAACAAACAAACAAACAATTGATCGCATGATTTTTCCTATACGGTATTTACATAAGCTTACAGTTTGTCTCGGCTGTCGGCTACGATTAGGTCAAGTGTGAAAATCAGACAATTTTCTGCACCATTATTTCGGCGTTAGTTATAAAACAGCTAACATAACTTTAATTTTTATTTTACGAAAAAAAATATCTTCTCATTAATTCCCGCATGACTTTTCTTAAACAGTGTTTGCATATATATGCCTGTTGTATGTCTCGGCCCTGGGGTACCTGAAGTACAGACTAGACGGCTCTCTCTTCGACCTCCGTCGACTCAATGCCAGGACCAAGACCATCGAGAGACTGATCCTTGAGGCGCTGTTTGCCGATGACTGTGCGCTGATGGCGCACACAGAGTCTGACCTCCAGACCATCGTCAACAGGTTCTCGGAAGCCTCTCGACTGTTTGGCCTCACCATCAGTCTCAGCAAGACAGAGGTCCTGCACCAACCAGCCCCAGGCACAAGAGCCCCCCCCCCTCCCCCCACCCACCCAAAGTGTATATCGAAGGCACCGAGCTGAAGACTGTCGACCAGTTCAGGTACCTTGGGAGCATCATCTCTTCTGACGGTACTATCGACAAGGAAATAGCAGCTCGCATCAGCAAAGCCAGCAAAGCCCTGGGTTGCCTGCGCACTCGTGTGTTGAATAACAACAACGTCAAGCTCTCCACCAAGATCAAAGTCTACAAGGCAGTAGTCCTCCCCAGCCTCCTCTACGGCTGTGAGTCATGGACGCTGTACAGAAAGCACCTCAAGCAGCTTGAACGTTTCCACTTGAGATCCCTCCGCTCACTCATGGGCATCAAATGGCAAGACAAGGTGACAAACCTGGACGTCCTGAACAATGCTGGCTTAGTGAGTGTTGAAGCCTTGATCTTAAAGTCACAACTCCGCTGGACAGGTCATGTCATACGCATGGATGATTCTCGCATGCCGCCACGTCAACTCCTGTATGGTGCACTCTCAAAAGGCCACAGGAAGCAAGGACGGCCAGAGAAACGCTTCAAAGATTGCATAAGAGACAGCCTCAAGTACTGCGTCTTCCCGGTAAAGCAACTTGAAGCACAAGCACAAGACAGATCCGGCTGGTGTGCCGCCACCAGGAAAGCCTGCACGCTCTTTGAACACAATCGGCGCGAACGGATCACCAGTGCCAGAGCTCGCAGAAAGACAGCGTCGACTCTCCCCACAGCTACGTTCCAGTGCCTTCATTGCCCTCGCAGGTGTGGCTCCAGGATTGGCTTGGTCAGCCACACCCGCACCCACAAATAGAAGTCATGCACAATGACGACATCATCGGTTTTGATGGTCTACCCATTATGTCTCGGCCCTGGGGTAGGATTAGGTCAAATTGTGACCTAGAAATTCTAGGCGTGAAAATCAGCAAGAAACTTGCAAAGTTGATTCTCTGATACTTCAAATGTTAGTACTGCGATGAGTGGCCTATAACATCCAGTCGTTATTATGAACACGGCGTCGTGGGGCTAATGATGCCGTGACGTGAAGCTTAAAGTGACGTCATTTCGCTACTCGTGCTATCATTCTTCTACAGAATAGCTATGTTACGCCCTACCACTGAGCTTACGAATGGCGAGAATCGCCTTGTGTCCGTCTTTATTTCTGTGTGCCAGTGTGCGTGGATCAGAGGGTGGGTTATAGTAAAAGGAGACGGATTCCTGTCGCTACACGAGCCCACATAGCGTAATAATGGCGGGAAGCGCCGTGTGTACGTCTTTATTTGTGTGCGCCGACGTGTGTGTTGATCAGAGGTTGGCTTAGAGAGGAGAGAAATGGATCAGCGTAATATGCCCCAAAAATATGAATGTTCCTAAAAGATAAACACATCTGAGCTCCAAAAAATACATTAGACTTTGGGATGAAATCCTCATCTTGTTTATTCTTAACAGCAGCAACACAGCGAGCAACATCCAAATGCAAGAGGCATAGATCCTCAAGAGTTGCTGGACTTATGGGCTCTGTGCCTTTTGCTGGACTCATGAGGATGGTTTCAGGTCATCATATCTGGATGATGATGGCGAATAGGTTATTTTGTACAGCATCGTTCTTCTCGACGTATAGTTTGACAGTAGAACAGAGGAGGTCGACACTGACATCGTGAAAATGGCGTTTCTCGGCCGTGGCGTGTGGACTTAGTGTTCCTGCCCCATTTCTCCAACCGTGTCACCAAGTACCACAAGTTGCTGCTGATGTCAGACCTGGGACGTAATCGCAGTGCTTTAACTCATTCAGCCGGGCGCACGTATTTCCCAAATTTTGGAGGCGTCATCAAACGACTATGGACCTCTTGCAGGAGATGGATAGACCATGATAATTCAAGGGCAGTGCCAGATTAGCTTGGCGCCTGTCGGCGCCAAACTAATTTGGAACTACTCTTGAATTATCATGGTCGACCCATCTCCTGCTGTAGTGCGCCAGGGCTGAAGGGTTAAGCAAGTAAGGTAGAGTACTATCTAGCTTATTTGTAACATAAAGCAATATGCTCCGTGGCAGGCTTTGATAAAATTCGCCGATATAACAGGTTATTTAGGTTGTCTTGCCTCAACTAAGATTTTTTAAACCTTTCTTTTTGCAATCGACATGAGTAGGCACCCGTAGTAATATTGTAGTACCAGAGGTTTTCCACTGCCTCTTTCGTAAAAAAGAGATGAGGAGCAGAAAAGTGTTTTATTTTACGACGTTCAAACATCATCATTTAGATCAGCTGTACTGTCCAGCATTACTGTAAGACATAGGCCTACTTAGAACATTTATAATTGAGATTTTGCGAACTAATAATATTTTCGTGAGCGCCCCTTGTAATACAATGGATTTTCCGTCCGTGACCAATGCAATTTGTGTTTACTTAAAAAATTAAAAAAAAAGATTTAAAAATAAACATTTTTGTTGTTGTTGTTGGAAGAAGAAGACATTGTTGTCGTTGTCTGCTGCACGTATTGTATAGTACACATGAACAATCAGCACTTTAGCTGCTAACACATACACACTTCTCTTCTCAACTGCGTTCTGTATAACCCCATGAGGCATACCTATCATCCTCCTCCCTCCCTCCCCCCCCACCCCCAACATCTCCTCCCCCCTCTCACCCACAAACCACCCCACTTCCCTCTTTCGCCCCCTAATCATCCCTCAGTGAGGTGACCTAGAGCTGTTACCTGCTTGAATTTCCCGTAGGTAGAAGAACATGTTTACAAGATACAGCGGCAGGACGCTTGCTTTTTTTTTCTTTTTGGGACAGGACACCAACATCCATGATTGCAGCACTTACAAGCGGTAGAGTTCATACTATACTAGTTGTAAACGAGGTCTTTATGACTTTTGTTATATACGAATTACTGTAGCGCTTTTATTAGTCGGTTTTATTGTTGTTTGTTTGTGGATGTTGATGTTATTGTTGATGTTCTTGTTGAATTGTTGTTTATGCGACGGTTTTTTGGCTCATGTGTGAAGCAAAAGTGAGAGTCTATGTTCTGGGCCAGTGGTCGTCAGTCCGCTGTATGTTGTGTGTCGTCCGTGGTGAACTTTAACGTTGGCATTTACTCGGAGACTATTCAAATAACATTTTTCAAACTTGGCCCAAGGATACAGTGTGGCAAGACCTTTCTAAACATACCAATTTCATTATCTCAAAATTCGGTCAACAATAGCCATATTTTGACAAACTTTGGTTTTGGGTTTCTCAAATACTGCTCACAACTCCAAACCCAACCTTGGTGCAAAGATACCTGATGGTAAGACCTATTAATGCATAGTAATTTGGTTGACCCATCAAAAGGTTAAGGGTCACAAGAAATCAGGAAATAGGTAACAAATACCCATATTTTGAAAAAGATTTTTTTTTCAACACTATACACAACCTCAAACCCAAACTTGGTACAGGGACACCTAATGATAAGACCTTCCTGTGCACACTAATTTGGATGATCCCTTGGAAGGGTCAAGGGTAAAAACAGATCAGAAAATAAGTCACAAATGGCAATTTCTTTTACATTTTTTTCCCTTCTCAAACACTGTTTACAACTTCCATCCCAAACCTGGTACAGAGATACCTGATTGTAAGACCTTCTCATACATGCTGATTTGAATAATAATAATAATAATAATAATAATAATAATAATAATACATGGTATCTATATGGCGCAGTTCTCATATTTATAATATAACTCAATGAGCTGGCGAAAACCACACACACACCCACACCCACCCACACACACACACACACACACACACACACACACACACACACACACACACACACACACACACACACACACACACACTCACACACACATACACACACACATACACACACACACACATACACACAATCACACACACACATACACACACACACACACACACACACACACACACACACACACACACACAATCTGCAGGGTGTGTGTACAGAAAACCGTAGAGATTACAGGAAAATCGGCGAGAAAAAGTAAGTTTTTAACTTTGCTTTGAACTGCGTAAGGGGGGAGGAGGAAAGATCAAGGGTCACACGAGATCAGCAAATGCTGTGAAAAATGTGTTGTCTTCGAAAACAATAGTTTTATCAGCATTTTGGGAAAACTTTTCAACCAACTTTGGCAGAAAGGCAGCAGATTATGAGACCTTTTCATGCATACTAATTTGGTTCACTAATTGCAAAGGCCAAGGGTGAAGGGAAGTTGTCAAAAATGTGAAAAGTGCATATTTCTTTCGAAAACATGGATTTCGCAGGTACAGAAGCCAACCCTTTACTTATGTTAGAAGACTAATGACCTTTCGGAAAGGTCAAGGTCAGAAAGGTCAGATTAATTATGTGGATGGGTCATGCACGCGAGCCCTAAGGGCTTTGCCATTCTTGTTTTTCGAAAATCTGTACGCAGCTAGGACTTTCTTTTCACTTTCAGTTTGCTTTCTGCCTAGAAAAGGTGAACACGATCAAACCTCCAGAGACATAGTCTCATGAGCCCTCGCAGTTGTGGTGACTTATGAGGATCTATGCCTCTAGCAACACCATGTTGTATCAATGTTACTTGGACGTATGGGGCTCTGCTCTTTAGCGCTGAATAAACAAAGATTTTGGAAATGCAACCCGTTATCACTGACAGCTAGTGAAGGGGTCAATAAAAATAGTACCTAGACAATAGAGGTAGAAAAGGGTACGGAGATATTTTGCACCTGAGGGTGTTATTCTTAAGGCGGTTGTTTTCGCTCCCAAAATAATACCCGAGGGTGAAAGATTCTCCGCAACCTCCGAGAGCCGCCCAACACTTGCTTCTTTCTACTCACTACTTTTGGTGTAAAACAGCTTTCAATTTTGACGCGTTTATTTGCATCGGACCGTAGGCTACACCTCATAACTTCCAAGTGTGCTTCCGCGGCAAGAAACATAGGTCTATCCACACAAGTGTCTCGTTTTCGTATAAGAAAGAAACATATATGCATATCCTTGTAAACCTAACACAACCCACCAAATATTTTGTTCCTAGCAAAGGGACAGAGAACGACAAATTACAAAGTGAAGAAAACAAGATTGATTATGTCACGTATAACTGCGTCCTCATTTTCAGGTCATGCCTCATGGTCACAGTGGGTAGAACAATCTGTCAGCAAATCGTATATTTTCTCCACCTCGGAAAAGTCCTACGAGTGGCATTAGAATCTACACTTGATATCACGCACGTACTGCTATTTAACGCACACACGAATGAATCCGAGATATTCAAGTCAAAGCGCTCAATATAATAATACAATTGTACATTTAGTGCAGCTTGCTGTAAAATTTGGCACAGTGATATAAAATTGTGATAATTATAAGAACTTGAGGCATCAATCATTTTGCTTTTTGTTACCGTGACAACCAATATTAAAAATGGTCATTGAAGAAAAGATAACATTCAAACATTCACCTAGTCAATTTAATCCTCTCTTGTTCGTGTAGGCCTGGGTTGATAATTATTCCCACCCAGTGCATATAGCGGGAGACGGATCGACTGACTTGCAAATTTCAGGTTTAGACCGCAGCCTTCTTTACGCCATGTGGTTTGTTTTGCATCATGCTATATGCGGGTGTTTCATTATTTATTAAAAGTAGGCGTAGTTTGGGCCTATGACGATAAACGATGATGTTTCAAGAGCAAATCTACGATAGCTTTGCGCAAATTAGTGCCAAACAAATTAGTGCCAAACTCATCTCGCGTCGTTCTTAAAATAGTCATGGTCGATCTGTCACCAACAATTATAAATGAAGTTGCAACAATTAAGATGCTTCCCAAATTTGTAATTGCCAGTGGCCGATAACAGTCTGTCTAAGTCGAAGTGGTTTTCTTTTTCCTATAACTAGTGCTCCCCCCCCCCCCCCTCCACCACCACCACCCCTCTCCCCCCAACGCCCCCTCTCCGGTAGGTTAACAATGCAGAGGGAAACCGAATGCGCAAAGACCATCGGGCCGACGTCGGCCGCCGTTGGCCCGCGAACAGCCAACGGCGGCTAACGTCGGCCCGATGGACTTTTGCGCATTGAGCAGTTGGTTTACAGTTACTGGCTAGCCTATAGTTTTCACGCTCGGAAAAAAATACCTGCACATCGGCAATGTATAGGCCGATAGTTACATTTGGTGATCATATTGATGATATTAATATTAATAATCAGCGGCGGATCTCCAGTGGGAGAAGGGCGGGGGGAGGTTCCATCGTTTTGTGTGGTTACACGATAGTGTCCAATAGAGAAGTATAAGTTTCCACACTCTGAAAATATCAAACGATAGGGGGCAGAGGGCGTGGTGGTGCAGACATAAGCAAAATAATCTTACCAGTTGAGTCCTACATTAGTGTTACGTTTGTGGTTGTGTTATTTTTTTAGAGCGTGAGTGTGCTAATAACGGGAAGGATCCGATATTCATTTGAGTTATTTTGCACAGAGAATTGTGATCGATTTTTGTTGTGACGCGTATTTTCGTTACAATGTTGTAAAGTTTGACGTAATTAGACTTGAAGGTCCAAGCAGGGTCGGGATTTTTCTAGTGACCTCAGATATGACGTCAAAGCTGTTGGCTACATTTCGTAACATTTTATCGATTTTTTTCAGTAGATGTTAGTCGAAGGCTGTAGTTAGTTCTAGTGTGTTCTTTTTAATGAATATTAATCAGTTTTGGTTACGTTTTCTTTTCTGATTGGTTGTTCTGTGAATTTGCTGGATTGTTTTGGAAATCTGTAATAGTATAAAAGACGGTATTAGGAAATATGTGTTTACATTGTATGAGAGACGCAGTGTGTCAAAAGTGTTGATGCATTGTAGAGGAGACAGTGTATCAGTGTTGGTGCATTTGGGGATGCATTGTGCTGAGAGTGCATCGTGAAGGAATAAAATATTGTTGGAACTGTTACTCCAGTGTGGTCTACAACCTTGTGCGACGTGTGACGAGCTGCAGCTGAGTGGAGTTTCTTTACAAGAACTATACGTGTGTGCATCTGGTGTGATTGTATCATACTACGTCTACGACTACTACGTAACAATAAGATGCATTTTAAAGTTTTGTTTATATCTCTTCCTTTATTCTCCTCTCTTGTTTTTTCCGTTGTGGGCAGCGGGAAAGGTTTGGAGGTGTAGGGGTGGGCACAGGGAATTGAGAGGGAGGCGAAACTAAAAGACAACTCCCTCCCCGCCACCCCCGATCAGCTTATAATACTACATAAACCATCATCAGTTGTGGACATTTCGAAAGTCAATTCGCCGTGATTGGCGGTACAAAAACGTGATATACGAGGTATTCTGTGTCGCCTGTTGTTAGAAGCGCTACCGACACTGAAAGCGTTACACATGTGTATGTATGCATGAATGTGCATAATTAACCCTCTTGAGTGCATGCAGCAACTTGTATTGTCTGCAGAGAAAAGGGAGAGATCATAATTATAGTGATTGTGCACTTTTTTTCACTTGCGATCTGATTGTTTGCAATAAGTACAAGACAAAAGAGAAACAACTCATGTATACCACATTTTCTCACTTTTATTATCCTTGACTAATTTTATGAACTGATACAATCCACAATGACTGTTGACTTTGTATGATCATGAATGACAATGTATGGATATAGATGCATTATCCCGTACATTTTCATTCATGCTCACACAAAATGAGAAGTCAGTGCGTATAACGTTTTACATACGATTCTGTACATAATGTGTTCAAAATGAATATTTATGAGAGATAAAGGAAAACTGAAATATGAACGTGGCTGAGTACACTAGTATAAATACGCCGCTAGCTTTAACCAATCATCGGGGTATTGCCTGCAACAGAGGAAAACAAAAACAAATGCTAATTAACGCGTTTTTGTTGGCGTCTCTCTCTCTCTCTCTCTCTCTCTCTCTCTCTCTCTCTCTCTCTAACTCTCTCTCTCTCTCTCACCATCCAATGAAGCAGACACACGAACACACACACGAACACACACACGAACGAACACACACACACACACACACACACACACACACACACACACACACACAAACACACAAACACACACACACACACACACACACACACATATATATATATATATATATATATATATATATATATATATATATATATATATATATATATATATATATATATATATATATATATATATACTTAAAATATGAAGAAAGGATCCACAAACACCACGTAGTTTAGAAGGAGTTACACTTGTAATCTATGCACAAATTTTCGCCCTCTCAGCGAGGGCTTCTTCAGGGGAATTTGGAGTGTGTGGTGCCAGCTTTCTTGGACTGGTTTTATTTATTCATATATATATATACATATATATATATATATATATATATATATATATATATATATATATATATATGAATATATATATATATATATATATGACCTCAAGTCCAAAGAGCTGGGCGGCATCTGCGAAGCAGGACGTAATGCGCTGCAGGGCTCTCTCTGTGTGTGCAACGAGGGCAGCGTCATCAGCAAAGAGCAGCTCACGAATCAGTTGGTCTAGGGTTTTCGTGTGGGCCTGCAGTCGTCTGAGGTTGAACCGGCTGCCATCGAGACGATACCTGATGTACACTGCGTCGTCATCGTCGAGGTCTACTGTGGCCTGCTTCAACATCATGCTGAAGAAGATGGTGAAGAGGGTCGGTGCCAGCACGCAGCCTTGCTTCACGCCGTTGCGAATAGGGAATGGTTCTGAGAGGTCACTGTTTAGTCTGACCTGGCCTTGCTGGTCCTCGTGGAGCTGGACGATCATGTTGAGGAACTTTGGGGGACAACCTAGTCGCTCCAGGATCTGCCACATACCTTGCCTGCTCACAGTGTCAAACGCTTTTGTTAGGTCGACAAACGTTACGTACAGCCCTTTGTTCTGCTCGCGGCACTTCTCCTGAAGCTGTCTCAGCACAAAGACCATGTCGGTGGTACTCCTGTTGGCTCTGAAGCCACACTGGCCCTCTGGGAGGTGGTCTTCAGCGATGGCAGGTACCAGCCGATTCAGGAGCAACCTTGCGAGAATTTTCCCGGCAATGGACAGCAGGGTAATTCCACGATAATTAGAGCAGGCAGACTTCTCTCCTTTGTTCTTGTACAGGGTGATGATGACTGCATCACGGAGATCCTTTGGTAGTGTTCCTTTTTCCCAGCAGCAGAGAAAGAGGTCGTGGAGCTTGTTGTGCAGTGCTGGGCCTCCATGTTTCCAGATGTCTGGCGGGATTCCGTCAATGCCTGCTGCTTTGCCACTCTTGAGCTGGTGGATGGCTGTGAGGGTCTCTTCGGCGATGGGTGGTTCGTCCAATTCAACCTTTAGTGGAAGGTGTGGGATTTGGAGGATGACTGTTTCTTGAACAGTGCGCTCAGCGCCGAAGAGGTCCTGAAAGTATTCCGACCAGCGGTTCAAGATGGAGGTATTATCTGTGAGGAGTGCCTGTCCATCAGCGCTTCACAGGGGACTTTGTACCAGGTGCCTAGGGCCATACACTGCTTTCAGTGCTTCGTAGAAGCCCCTGTAGTCACCGTTGTCAGCGCAGAGCTGGGTCCTCTGTGCGAGTCTGGACCACCACTCGTTCTGGAGCTCTCTAAGCTTGAGCTGGAGACTGCTGCAGATGAGGCGGAAAGCAGACTTCTTCACAGGGCAGGAAGGCTGGGCTAGGTGGGCCTGGTGGGCGGCTCTTTTTTTTGCTAGAAGTTCCTGGATCTCTACGTCGTTTTCGTCAAACCAGTCTTTGTTCCTTTTTCTAGCAAAGCCCAAGACTTCCACAGACGATTTTACAATAGCAGTTTTCAGTTGTTCCCAGAGTGTTTCAGGGGAGGAGTCTGCTGAATCAGCTGTGTCTTTGAGCATGCGCTGTAAATCGGCCTGAAGGGCAGCTTTCTTGTCGTCACGCTGAAGGCTGGCAACATCAAGCTTTTTCTTGGGGGGGGGGGGGGGGGGGCTTTCTTGGGTTTCAGCTTGAGGCGGAGCGTGAGTTTGCAGCGAACAAGGCGGTGGTCAGTGTGGCACTCTGCGCTGGGCATCACTCTGGTGAGGAGGACGTCACTGCGGTCCCTCTGACGCACTAGGACATAGTCGATAAGGTGCCAGTGCTTGGAGCGAGGATGCATCCAGGTGGTCTTTCGACTGTCCTTTTGCTGGAAAGTAGTGTTGGTGATGACAAGTTGCTGCTCTGCACAGAGCTCCAACAGTAGGCGACCATTGTCATTGCAGTTCCCAACGCCATGCTTGCCGAGGACTCCTTTCCAGGCTTCATAGTCTCGGGCCACTCTGGCGTTGAAGTCGCCAAGGATGATGACTTTGTCGTCTGCAGGAGTGCTCTGCAGGAGGCTGCGCAGGTCAGAGTAGAACTTGTCTTTTTCTGCAGGCTCTGCCAGGAGGGTTGGGGAGTACACACTGAGAAGGGTGACGTGACGTATTGCTGGTGTCTCAGTGGGAGGCGCATGGAAAAAGACAGAGGTCCTTCATCAGCCGGCACCCAAGGAAGAGCATCGCCCTCCCCACATCACCATCGGCGAGTCCGAACTGAAGTCTGTACACCAGTTTACCTACCTTGGCTGCATCATCACGTCAGACGCCAAGCTGGACAAGGAGCTGGACAACAGCCTGGCAAAAGCGAACAGTGCTTTCGGGCGACTATTCAAGCGGGTGTGGCACAATCAACAGCTGAAAAAAGGCACCAAGATCAGCGTGTACAGAGCTGTCGTCCTCACCACCCTGCTGTACGGTTCCGAGTCCTGGGTCCTCTACCGCAGCCAACTACGACTCCTCGAACGCTTTCACCAGCGCTGCCTGCGTACCATCCTCAGCATTCACTGGAGTGACTATGTCACCAACGTCGAGGTCCTTGAACAGGCGGAAACTGTGAGCATCGAGGCTTTGCTGCTGCGGACACAGCTTCGCTGGGCGGGGCACGTCTCCAGGATGGAGTATCATCGCCTACCCAAGATCACTCTGTTCGGCGAGCTCGCCACTGGACACCGAGACAGAGGGGCACCAAAGAAGAGATACAAAGACGGTCTCAAGAAGTCACTTAGTGCCTGCCAAATCGACCACCGCCAGTGGTCTTCGCTTGCTGCGGACTGTGACACCTGGCGCTCACCATTCACAAGGCAGCCGTCTCCTTTGAGGACTCTCGCAGAGCTAACCTTAAGGACAAGCGGCTCAGAAGAAAAAACAGAGTTGTCGTAACTCAGAACCCTGACCAGACCTTCCCCTGCAGCCACTGCGGTCGAACCTGCCTGTCCCGGATTGGCCTCCGCAGCCACGAAAATGCCTGCAGACGACGTGGACAAGCCCTATAGAATCTTCGTTCGCGAAGTCAAGCCAAGAGAGGGGTATATATATATATATATATATATATATATATATATATATATATATATATATATATATATATATATATATATATATATATATATATATATATATATAAGACTAACCCAGCTTAAAGGGGACTCCAAACCACCAACACCATCACCATCACCACCACAATATAAAATACTGACCATGTCCACAAGTGACGCACACATCTCGGTCATGAGAACAGTACATGGGGACGACGACGACAACAACAACAACATCAAAACTGACCGTGTCCACATGTGACCCCCACATGTCGGTCACGAGGACAGTACACGGGGGCGACGACAACAACAAAAATAACAACATCACTGACCTTGTTCACAAGTGACCCCCACATCCCTGTCATGCTGACAGTACACGGGGGATGCCGCTTTGTGAGGACACTGCTGGAGGTCAGTCTCATGACCCTGACATTCGACGTTAGCCAGCAGCACGTGTCCTGATCCTGCACCGAACCGCGCACCACCATGCACCACCACTCCAGTGGGCTTGGAATCTCTGTTCGAGAAAAGAAAATGTCCTGTGTTGTACCCTAAGGTAAACGTGTCTCCTGCAGGGTCACCTAACACAATCAGTGTAAGTTTCACGGTTGTGCGGCGCTGTGAAGCTTGTGTGGGAGAAGCCATGTCATCGTTTAATAATTAACCTCCTCCCTGCCACTGTACGTACATTTTTGTTTCTGAAATCTCGGTTCATTCCACGATCAAAAGCCAACACCGCCCAGGATACATGATACAAATTGGTATCAGCAACAGGCTTAGATCCTCGTGAGCCCCCGCGACTTTGATCTCAGCAACAGACATAGATCATCATGAACCCCCGCAGTCGCGGGGGCTCATGAGGATCTATGTCTCCTGCAGCTGGATCATGTTCACTTTTTACCGGAGGTAAAGGGGTTAATAGTGGTACTGAAGGCTCACAGCTGCCATAAAAGGGAAAATAACATTAAGGAAACAATTGATAAGCTATGAAACAAATACCTCAGCAGACGGATACATTCAAAGGACATTTGATTTCACCTTATATTTTTAGTCACTTTTTTTTGCAACCGTGGTGCGTTTTAGTTAGTTAGTTATTTGGGTTTAACGCCGAGCAGGCGACTAAGACCATATCACGGCGGGGTGGTGCCTGTATGCGTATTTGTCGCACAACATGATGCGCTTGCGTGCATGTGAGGTAAGTGCGCGATCGTACAAATGATCGCTCTTATAAGTACAAATCTAGACTTAGCTTACTCAAGTGTCTTCATCTATGGTGTATTACGGGTCTTATAATTGTGCTTTTAATGACTTTCTGTGCAACGTAAAAAATCCATTGTATGTGTATTGTGCAAGGCGTCTTACTCCAGGCAAAAAAGAGTTAACTCATTCAGCCCGACGCACGTATTTCCCAAATTTTGGAGGCGTCATCTAACGACTATACACTTGTTGCAGGAGATGGATCGACAATGATAATTCAAGGGTAGTGCCAGATTAGCTTGGCACCTATCGGCACCAAGCTAATCTGGCACTACCCTTAAATTATCATGGTCGACCCATCTCCTGCTGTAGTGCGTCAGGGCTGAATGGGTTAATAGTTCGCAATGGTTCCTTCACACATGCTCTCAGTACGTCTTACAATAATGCTGGGCAGAAAGGCTAACTTTAAATTATGAAATTTGAATGTCGTAAAATGAAAGACTATTCTGCTCTTCTTCTCTTCTGCACACAGGAGAGTTCCTTCTTTTACGCTCAAGAGGCGGTAGAAAACCTCTAGTACTTGTGCCTACTCACTTGGATTATGAAAAGGGTAGAAAAGTCCTATTTGCGGCAAGACAACATTAATAACCAGCTGTATCGGCAAATGTTAACAATCAAAACTGCCTTGGAGCAGATCGGCGTTAATGGGTGATACAATTATTCTTATGCAATTTTATTTAAATGAGATCAAACATCCTCAGAATGTAAGGCGCAATGCTCACAGGTCTTCCCGCGCTTACACCCATCATGTGGCAGAGAAGAGCGTTCTGCCGGTCAGAATTTTCCTCACACATCTTTGATAATTATAGCCTAACTCATAGTAGTGAGCACAAGGTCCTCGGGTCGACGTCGGCCGACGTTGACCCGAGAACCTTTTACTCACTGGGTGGCTATACACTTACAGTTCTACACCCATCATGCGGCAAACAACGAGAGCGTCCTGCGGGTCAAAATCTTCCTCACACACCGTGCCCCACTGACCGTCCACGTACAGCTCCACCCGACCTTCGTACTCCGTCGATCCGTTCACCAGGCGGATTTTACGCACTGCAGAAGAACCCACCGTACAATCAGAAACGGAGCAAAGCGGAAACCAGTCGAGACAGAATCAGAGTGGAATCAGAGTGAAAATCGTTTCCTTCTCCATGGTTCTCAGCGCTCAAATACTGTTGATGTCTCACAGCTCAAAGATATCTTATGTTGTTAACGGCTGTATTGTACACAATTATCGTCATAAAAATGGACAAAGAAACTATTGGAAGTATTCGTGTTCTGAGAGCTGCAGATGCACATGTTTTGTAACGAGATCTGTTACAATGTCACAACTGCGACAAAGCTCGTGAACTGTCACCAAGCTCATGGACACATTGTAGTATCCATGTGCTGTGTGACAAATTATGCTGACAAGCCGTGAAAAGAAATGCAACATATTTGGAATCATCGGAAACACTAAAGTGTTTCCGATGATTCCAGAAATGTCACATTTCTTTTGCTCGTCAGTATATATCTGTGCCCGAGCCAGCTAAGACCGACGTCCATTAGAGGACCTTGTGCTCACAATGACACGCGTGTCTGCATTCATGATGCTCGGTAAAGGTATATTTGCAAGATCATGTTTACATACAAACTATACAGTGACATATCTGCTCAAACGGCAGCGATCTATTGCCGGATATGCTTACACGTGGTTAGTCTGAATGACAGAGTTCACACAGGAAAGATGGTAATAATACTCATGACATTGAATCGTCTGTGTTGAGCTACTTCGAGGGTTTCATCGTGGTATTCTACTCCGACGAAGATGATTATCAGACCGACGCGCCGAAGGTGCGGAGGATTGATAATCAGTTTCAGAGGACTACAAACCACGATGTAGCCCGAGAAGTAATCCAACACAAACGGTTCAATGCCATTTTCGTCCTGTCCAAAGTATGCACTATCTGAAGCAGCGAAGTTGTCTCTGACGACAGAAGTAACACGTCAAATATTTCTGACGTCAGACTGAATCATTTCTGTGTGCTACACAGGGAACGCGACTCTTTTTATACATGGGCTACTATGCCCGTTCGTGCAAATGTGCTTGAAATTTGTCGCTAAAATTTCAGACGTTTACCGGTGGTGCTGCTTTTGAATAGCCAGTGTAGCAAGACAGTCCAGATTTTTTTTGATACAACTTTTAAATTGTGAGCTGCACGGCAAACGACCGGATACGGTGGGCCTGATTTCGTAGATGAAGCATTTCTGGTGGCCTCTTTTACTGTCCACTACTGAACTCACACACGCGCTAAACAGTGGATCGCTCTTTTCAACAAACTGAAGTGTTGTAGATCTGGCACATATTATATATTTTTTATTTCTTTATCTTTCTTGCAGCACTTTAAAAAGCTTACGCGTTGACATGCACAATGGAAATTTTAGAGTTGTCTCAGTCCAGAGTTTGAATTGCGACGTATTTGTATAGCGCATGTGTGGTGTGCTGCCCGCTAGAGTTATGTCGAAATAAGGTACATTTCTTTTATTTCTCTATCGTCTACCTCCATTTGATCTTTGTGTTTCCATTTGTGTATGGGGTGATCTGAGAGTCCAGACAAAAAAAATACTACGTTAGAGATTCGTGCGCGGAAACAAACTTGTGGATTGGCCAGCTAGTTAAAAATTACGTGCACGGTAATCAGCTTCTCCTCAAGTGGCAACACGTCTTCGGGCCCACGGAGGCCGCAGTGGGCTCGCATACAGCAGTGCGCGGGCCCAATGCGGTCGTCGTGGGTACGAGAACCTTTGCTTACTGGGAGCAACCTTCATTGGGACATTGAACACTGCAATTTTCAGGTGCTGACCAGTCACAGTGTACGAAAAAGGACTGACTGCACGTCAGCTATGATTACCTGTATCGTTTGCGGGATTGATCCGCCTACTCCCAAGATGCTAAAGCATGATGTCACTTACGAAGAGTGTACCTTCGAGTGGGTCTAGCTAGAAAGTACTCCCCTAGAGGGCACGGGTATACATGGCTCTCATATACGAACTATTGTATTTTACCATCTGGACAGAAAATGCCGACATCCTCAGCATGGGTACAGTCCGTCAGCCCCCAGGGTGTGTGGAAACACAGAGAGATGTCACGCTCCGCGCCCAGACACTTCACCTCGTCCAGCAGAATTGGACCGCTGCCAGGACCAAATGCTGCATTGTGCTGTACCACGGGGCCACTACTGCAATGGCGTTTCAACAAATTATTTTAAAACAAAATACACAAATACAACGTAAACTACACACATTGAAATAGTTCCTAATTGTTTATCTCTGCCAAACTGAAATGTACCATGTCTAGCATGATAAAACGTTACTGCAACGACTTGGTGTACCAAATAATTACGTTCAGCTGAAAACGAAATTGAAGGAATGCACGTTTGGTACATCCGTACTGTTTCATTTTCAACAGAATGTTAAGTACGTATTAAAGATCAAGAGAACAAAATGACATCAACCTCCCCCTCCCCCCCCCCCCTACCAGCCAATTATCGGGAGAAAAAAAGAAACAAACAAAACACCTGTACTTGCCTGACGTTGCTGAAAAATGATGCAAAAGTGTGCGCAGAACCATATATACATAGGCACATCGACAGCAACAACAACACCACCTTCTGTACAAACACAACAACAACAAAGTCCTTACCTGTCCATCCCTAACATCCTACACACAACAGCAGCCTCCTGTACGCCAAAGCCGTCATCACAAACTGTACCCCATGTGTCACCGTGGAACACCTCCAGTCTTCCCTCCCCTTTGTTACTTCCATTCATGAGTCTAACTGCGGCCGCTGAATAAGTTGGAAATATAACACAGCACAGATATATTTCTACATGTACATGTATGCTAACAAGTGCTTTCAAGGTGTACAGCACACTAGCTACCTGATTAAACCAGCGTAGCGGATCGAGGGAGGTAAGCAGTGTGCGTGTACACTCAAGTAGTTGTCTGTATTGATCATAACTTTATTATTTCACATGTATGGGTTACAGCCTAAGATATCTCCGCCGTAATTGCTCACCACCTCTGAAGCCTACATATCAGATGTGAGAGAGAACAAACAGGATTTACTCATTCGAAGCGCGACGCCTACGGATACGGGGCATACGCCGCGTATCCGGAGGCGGCACGTCTCGATTGAGTTAATACTTTAAAGTATTGGTAGACTGGCTCCCTCCTTTGCGGATAGGCGCCGAGGCAACCTATCACTAGACTTTTGAACTTTTATGTTTACTACAAACCATTAAATACGATCAGACTATCCTGTGGTTCACGTTTTAGAGTTTAATTAGCTAAAACGACAGCCTACCTTCCGAGCAGACAACACCGACATCCTGTTGGTGTGTACACGTGTGTTCCGCGTACAGTTTGCGTGGACAATCATGCACCGAGACCTCTGATCCGTTACAGTGGAGGTCAGACATGAGGATGACCCCGTTTCCCTGACCGAAGAACGCTTCTGTCCTAACTGCAGGGTTTGTGCTGTGAAAAAAAAAAAGAAAAGAAAAAGGAAGTAGCAGAAACGCATAAAAAATGCTATGCGTTCACTAAAAGAGGTTGTCTTGCTCCCTTTTTGTGGATTTGTCAACCATGCAAGCTGACAAAATCGATGTGGCAGAACGAATTGCTTGAAATGTTCACAAATGTATTTTCACACAAAAATAAAGTTAAACTTGTGGTTGTAAACATTATTAACCCCCCTCACTACCAATGGTCGCGGTTAGTGTTTTATCTCTGTTAATTCAAAGTCGCAGTACACGCCGTCAAAAGACCACGGATACAAAGTGATGTCAACAAGAGGCATAGATGTGTGTCTCTTATATTCGTTCGCTATTCTCCGCAGTAAATGAGTTAAAACAAGAATGTTTTGTTTATAGTAAAACTCCATATCCCGAGATGACACATATAAATCACTATTTGGTTGCAGATCGCAGAGTCGTCTTTCGGTGAGAAAGAATCTACGATCTTCAAAGTAGTGATTTGTTTGTGTCCTCTCAGAAGATAGGGCTCTAATAACAAGTTTTCTGGACTAATTGAAACATAACAGTAACAGCTCCGGCAATGAACTAACAACAACAGTCATCATTTTATCAAAGCCGTAATCTACGATCATAAATGAACTGTGCTTATCATTTGCGTATCATCATCATCATCATCATCATCATCATCATCATCATCATCATCATCACCACATCATGAAGATCGAGTGACTTACGTGTACAAACCCAGCATGGCACACACAACCTGAGCATCCTGTATGTCAAAGTCGTTGTCACACATCGTGCCCCACCCCTTCGGGGAGTATACTTCCACCCTACCCTCCCTAGCACTCGACCCGTTGGACAGTCGTATCAAGGGACCTGTCGCAAGAACAAAATTATCTCACGGTTTTATTTGATGAAAAAGACAAAGACTGAAAATCAAGCGGTCATAATGTTCAAAGAGAACACGCGTGCTGTCAGCCCTTCCACGAATCATAGTTGGACACTTTGTTTTATTCTTTAGCACTTAACTCTTTGTGTCCCAGGTACGAAATACTCACCTTTTGGAGTTGTCCTCTGAGGACTGCATTACAATTTAGGAGACAAATCGACCATGATAGTTCAAGGGTGGTGCCAGAATAGCTTGGCGCCTATAGGTTTTATATGATAAAGAAGACAAAGACTGAGAATCAAGCGGTCATAATGTTCAAAGAGAACACGCGGGCTGTCAGCCCATCCACGTGTCATAGTTGGACACTTTGTTATATTCTTTAGCACTTAACTCTTTGTGTCCCAGGTACGAAATGCCCACAGATTGGAGTTGTCCTCTGAGGACTGCATTACAATTTATGAGGCAGATCGACCATGATAGTTCAATGGTGGTGCCAGAATAGCTTGGCGCTAATAGGCCATAACTTGCTGTGGTGTGTCAGGACTGAATGAGTTAATGCTGACTGGAACGAACAGTTCTGAAATACAGCCTTACATAAAGTTAGATTTAACCGGTTCAGTGTCATTTGATGTAGAATGTGTTTCTACAATGTTCACTAATGAATTGCAAACACAAAAATACCCTATCTGTCCAAGGACGTGGATTCACTTAATGGTGTCAGCAAGAGGCATAGATCATCATTCAACTGCGGGGACTCACAAGGATCTATACCTCGTGCAGATGAGTGGTGTTCAAATTTTCTCGGAACTGAACGGGTTAAAGTCACAGTGTACACTGAGTGTGTTTGCTTGACAGAGAGGATTGTAGGTATTTGGCTGGTAAAAAACCCTGTGTAATGACGTAAGATTAGTTTTCACATAACATTAAGAGAACACAGTGCCATTTTGCCAGTCTGTGGACTGATAACTAAACTGACTACAGAAAAAACAGTCAATTCCCCAAACCAGAGCGAACACTGTACTTGCTGCATAAGCAAAAGGTTATCGGACGTTGACGTCGAATGCTGGTGGGTCGTGCACACCTGTGTGAGGGCCGACAGCGGCCGACGACACTGTTTCCTGCTCACCGTGAGTACAGACGATGCCGACGTCCTCCGAGTGTGTACAGTCGTGGTTCCCCCAGCCGTTATGAAGACACTGGTCCAAACTGACCTCTGACCCCGTGCACCTGACGTCATCCAGCCAGACGGGCAAGTCGGTTTCCTCTCCATAGCGTGCTTCCGGGTAAACCTCCGGCATCTCTTCACTGTGAGTGAAATTATAAGAAAGAACATCACTGAGTTAATTTTTATACTGGTCGAGTCTGTCGTTAGTTCTCAGATTTTGTTAAAACTTACAATCATCATTAGGCCAAGCACTTTCGAAGTAACTTAGAGACCATGCAGCGAGAATACATTAGGCAGGGATCTTTCTGTTGGTAATGCGGTTAGCAATGAGCAGGCCAAACAAAATGTTTAACAAATATATATATATATATATATATATTATATATATATATATATATATATATATATATATATATATATATATATATATTATATATATATATATATATATATATATATATATATATATATATATATATATATATATATATATAAATGTGCAGCAAACCTGTGCAGTTGTAATGTTCGACACACCACCACCGCATCATTGACGTCAAAGTTGTCGTCACACACCGTGCCCCAGTGACCGTTATGATACACCTCCAGTCTACCTTCTGCCAGGTTCCTTCCTTCTACAAGCCGTATTCCTAGATCTGTTGTGTACAGGTACAGAAGAAATATAAACGCCGGATAAGCAATAATTAATAATAACAAAATTTGGGGATTTCGGTCCTGGGGTAGAATGTGTTAAACCACCAGCGTCTGATGTGTTAGCAGTCATATATCATACACTACTAGAGAGTGACAACGACTGGCGTACGAACGTACGTATAATGAAATGTTGTCGCGCATTTCGAGAGATTGGCATCAGGAGGTGTTCTAGCCGTGCTGACTGGTTCGATGTGTTTCAAGTCTTAGAGGTGGACTGTGGAATTAAGAAAAAAACGGTCACGCCTTGATTCCTGACACTTCCTCTGTGATTTCCATTCATAAAGGAATAATACAGGGAGTGTCAAGGCACGAGTTTGACGTTTAACTTTCAGATAATGCCTACATTGTGGAGAGACTATTTCGGCTACGTATCAAATAAAGACGGCGGCCTTTAAAGAGTTAAACAAGTTTAATAAAGATGTCAAGAGACATCAAATAAAATTCAGTCGTTAGGCGGCCTTTCTGAATCAATGTAATAACTGCCGTATGTTTTATAAAATCAATTTTACAGACTGAACACTTTGACTGTCGGTAGCGTTTTGTGTATAGGCGATTCCTGCAGGAGTCGCCGCGACAAAAAGCTTTACCGACAGTCACAGGGTTAAAGATATCATCCTACACTACTTACGATTTCCTTTGTTTTCTGAATTTTCTCCAAGAGGTGTGGTGGTTTGCCTTGGCGTTGTGGTGGTGGGCCTTGGCGTTGTGGTGGTGGTGCTTGGCGTTGTGGTGTTGGTACTTGGTGATGTGGCGGTAGTGGTGTGCCTTGGTGTTGTGGTGGTGGGCCTTGGCCTTGTGGTGGTGGTGCTTGGTGTTGTGGTGGTGGGCCTTGGCCTTGTGGTGGTGGTGCTTGGTGTTGTGGTGGTGGGCCTTGGCCTTGTGGTGGTGGTGCTTGGTGTTGTGGTGGTGGGCCTTGGCATTGTGGTGGTGGTGCTTGGTGTTGTGGTGGTGGGTCTTGGCATTGTGGTGGTGGTGCTTGGTGTTGTGGTGGTGGGTCTTGGCATTGTGGTGGTGGTGCTTGGTGTTGTGGTGGTGGGCCTTGGCATTGTGGTGGTGGTGCTTGGTGTTGTGGTGGTGGGCCTTGGCCTTGTGGTGGTGGTGCTTGGTGTTGTGGTGGTGGGCCTTGGCATTGTGGTGGTGGTGCTTGGTGTTGTGGTGGTGGGCCTTGGCATTGTGGTGGTGGTGCTTGGTGTTGTGGTGGTGGGCCTTGGCCTTGTGGTGGTGGTGCTTGGTGTTGTGGTGGTGGTGGGCTTGGGAGTTGTGGTTGTGGGCATTGGCGTTGTGATGGTGGGTCTTGGCGTTGTGGTGGTGGTGGGCCTTGGCGTTGTGGTGGTAGTGCTTGGTGTTGTGGTGGTGGTGGGCTTGGGAGTTGTGGTTGTGGGCCTTGGCGTTGTGATGGTGGGTCTTGGCGTTGGGGTGGTGGGCCTTGGCGTTGTGGTGGTGGTGGGCCTTGGTGTAGTGGTGGTGGGCCTTGGCGTTGTGGTGATAAGCCGTGGCGTTGTGGTGGTGGTGCTTGGTGATGTGGTGGTGGTGATGGGCCTTGGCGTTGTGGTGGTGGGCCTTGGTATTGTGGTTCTTGGCGTTTTGGTGGTGGTCATTGACGTTGTGATGGTGGACCTTGATGTTGTTTTGGTGGTGGTCCTTGGCGTTGTTGTGGTGGTGATAGCTGAAATGAGCAGTTTTACCTCTTTCGACATTTTGCAGCATTTGGGAAACTCCACAATTGCTTTTTACACGGTATACGTTGAGCTTTATGAGACTAAAGCTACCCAAAAATAATGATTTCGGAATGTATTTTCAGTCGCATCCGTCAATGTTCTACAGATATCATGGTGTAATAGATATGCAATCGATGTTCAAAAGGAATAAAAAATGAAGTGCCATATATAGACAATACACCGATAAGAACAACACAGAGATTAAACGGTCGATATTGTTTAATCCATGAGACTTTTAAGACTTTATTTATTACAAATTGTAATGTTGTAAACCTTTTTAATTCACTTTCCCACCCCGCTAACCGCAATATTTTCCTTTACTAACTCTTGAAGTTACGCAGCATGTAATACGAGTTCACCCAAATAAAAATAAAACAAACAAGATGAGGATTTCTTCCCAAAGTCTACCGTATTGCTTGGAGCTCAGACGCGTTTATATTTTAGGAACATTCAGAGTTGTTCATATTTTCAGGCTTATTATCCTGATCTGACCAATTTCCCTCCTCTCTAAGCCAACCTCTGATCAACACACACGTCGGCGCACACTAAGACGGACACACGGCACTTCCGGCCATTAGTACGCTTTGTGGGCTCGTGTATCCACAGGAATCCATCTCCTTGTACTTTAACCCACCCTCTGATCCATACACAGTGGCACACAGAAATAAAGACTGACACACATCGATTCCCGCCATTCGTAAGCTCTGTGGTATGTAGTAGCATAGCTATTCTGAAGAAGAATTATAATAGCACGAGCTTCGAAATGACGTCACTAAATGACGTCACTTCAAGCTTCACATCTTAGCATTATTAGTCCCAGGACGCCGTGTTCATAGTGACGACTCGATGTTATGCGTCAATCATCGTAGTACTAATGCAAACACTGTTTTATGAAAATCATGCGGGTATTAATGAGAAGATTTTTTTTTTCGTAAAAGAAATACTAAAGTTATGTTAGCTGTTTCACAAATGACTCCAAAACAGTGGTGCAGAAAATGGTCTGATTTTCACACCTAGAGCATACAAGTCACAATTGACCTAATCGTACCCAGCAGCCGAGACAAACTGTAGGCTTATGTAAATACCGTACATGAAAAATCATGCGATTATTAATGAGAAGATTGTTTTTTTTCGTAAAACAATTTAATTGTTTTAACATTAACCCATATCATTCGTGAAATTAATAGACAAAACCTGAAAATATATTTTTAAAAAAAATTTAATTGTCACTCAAAACGTTCTAGAGGCACAATGCTGGTTAACGAACTCATTCAATACCTCCCTTTTATCTAGCTATATGCAAAATATCTAGTAAAAATAAGACACATTACGGACTCCAGAACGAATCAACCGGTTTTTGTGAAACGGCCATTTAGTCGCGGATGAGCATCTTAATCAAAACATCGAAAAAAAGGTCTCGAGATAATTCTTTTAGGGACAATATCCTAACATTTCAAGCTTGTCCGTCCTCAAACGCGGGCTCTAGTCGCTGTCACACACACACACACACACACACACACACACACACACACACACACACACACACACACACACACACACACATACACACACACACGCACGCACACACACACACACACACACACACACACACACACACACACAGCGCTTTGGCGCCCAAAAGACGTTCTCTAGCAAGGTTTGCGTAGCTAGACGTGACGTCATTTTTATCCTGTTACTTCTTTGCCAGAATTTCTGCCCCGCACGCCAAAAACGTCATGTGCATGCTCCGGAATGCGCTCCGACCAGCCACATTTCAAAGTCTGTCGTATTTTGAATACGGCAGACAAAAACGCAAGGCGAAATAAAATAGCATAGGACAATATACTACAAATTGCTACACGGACCCTTGTAGGCATGAGGGAGGTCAAAGGAACCATTGCACCCCGAAGGCCTGAGGGATACAATGGTTCCTCTGACCTCCCGAAGGTCTACAAGGGTGCGTTTAGGAAGCCCCTGCTACCATTAACGTATTTGTTTGCATTCCTCCACTATTTTCATAAAATAAATCAAGAAGAAATCTTCCCACCTGGATCACGCCAGACATGACTGACGTCAAAGAATATACATTTATACATAACAAACTTATGACGTACTAAAAATCTTCCATGACGTTGCTGTCTCCAGTAGTGAGCCTACTGTTTCGAATAACACTGAGCATATTTGAACTTCAGAACCTTTTGGTGATCTTTCATAGAACAACACTGGCATCCAATACGCATCAGAAAGAGGGCTACAAAAATTCCGCTATTAGTCGCTACAAGGTTGTTTGCCATCTGTAAACTGCAACACATAATCCTGGGTTTCAAAACACTATATTCCTTTTGCAGTTTATTCACACAAACCTACCCCCCCCCCCCCCCCCAACCTGGAGATTCACGATGCAGGGCTAACCTAATTTTCGCCGTGTCTTCTGCTCAGTGTAAATCCACTGATGAATCTGCCTGCTTATTTTCTTGCAAAGTATTGCACAGGCTGTTTTCTCTTATGCTCTGATACACACACACACACACACACACACACACACACACACACACACACACACACACACACACACACACACACACACACACACACACACGCATACACACACACACATACACACACACACACACACACACACACACACACACACACACACACACACACACACACAACTGCACTTCTTGAAGGCTACTATAAAGAGCGTCTTAAAACGAGGTAAGTTGTACTTCTCGAAGTGTCGGAAGTAGACACATGAGGCGAAAGTAATTTGGAAACATCGCGAAGCCATCGAAGTGTCTTTGATTATCGCAGTATGTATACACCGCAAAGTTATTACGGCCTACGGCTTTCGGTGCCTCTAACCTGTTGGTCATACCGAGGCTATTCAAAGGAAGGACACTCAAAAATGGTGATGGAAGGGCTGCTCGGCATTTTTTTCAGTGAAGTTAAGATTCAGTGACTGCCGCTAATTACCGTTGGTGACTCGTTTGTAATTTGTGGGATATCCAGTCAAATAGTGTTAAAGATGGAATACGGCTGATGCTGGATATAAAAGTAAAACGGTCAGGACCAATGGCTATCTACAGTCAGTTTGCAGTTTCGGAGATCAACTACAACGATACAACGAGACTACAACGATACACCGCCAGATAAAAAGGCAGATTAATAAAACTTGAGGGGCTTACGCAACGGAAAGAGTGTATGAAGGAATTATATGATACTTTTACGTTACACATTCCGCAGCGAAACATAGTACACAATGTGATAGTATAGATTGCATCTTCGTGAGAAAATCCAAAGCGAGCTGGCTAGCGAGAAAAGCTCGGTTGACTTCGGCTATGAGAATGCTTCCACCTATTAAAACATGGTGATATCCATTTTGCGATGTAATCGTTGGCGATGTAAACATCAGACACTTCGGGATATTAATACTGGCTCTTATGCACAACTTTCAAAATGCACAACTTTAAAAATCACTCGTGCGTTGCGTTACCTTCTAAATTTCCTTTGGCAGGGTTGCAGAGGATTGCTTAACTGCCTAAAGGAGAGGCCCCCATTGAAATATACTCTAAGTAACATGTTTATGTTGACTTATTATTTAATCTGGAAGTGTACGATTTGTCGGATATAACAAGCCTGCATTAGAGCTGTTCTTAATTGCACGAACTTTTGATCGGCAAACCTAGATCGGAGATCCGCGGCGATCTTTTGGTTTGTTTCTTAATTGAGGTTGAACGAACCTAGGCGAACTTCAGCAAACCAGGTTTGCCATGGTTCTCTTTCTTAACTGAAGTAATTAATTCGGCGTACTTACTGTCTGCGAAGGTGTTCAAAGAGGCTGCCGCTATGCCGCTTCGCGATTTGAACGATGTTTGTTTTTGTACTCCTTGCAGTAGCGACCCCACAAACAGTGTTGCGCCTCCCACAAATCAATAAAAAATATGTCTTGTTCTTCGCATGAGTGAAATATCGCCGTCCGCCATATAGTGTTTGTATCGGTGACTATCTTCTTATCTCCAACGCAGAAGAGGGTAAAAGTTTTGACCAATCAGAGAAAAGGTTCGCCTTGGTTTGCTCAACACGTTGAGCGAACGTTTTCTGACAGCAAACTATGGTTTGCCGAGGTTCATGAACTACTTCGAACTAGGTTCGCCGTATCTTTAGATCGTCCAATTAAGAAACAACCCGGTTCACCCGAGATCGTGAACTCTAGATCGTCAGAGTTCGCGAACTAAAGTTCGTTTAATTAAGAACATGCTTTAGACTAACCGCCAAACATTGTGTTTTTTATTATTTTAGCTGGCTAATCTGTAATACGTAATTAATACATAACCCTCACACAATACCCAATGCGCAAAAGACCATCGGGCCGACGTCGGCCCGATGGCCTTTTCCTCATTGGGTACCATGTCCACCATTTTCCATCATCAGCATTATCAAAATAACAAAATTCGCCGAAGAACCAACAAAACTGAAACACGGCAGCAGCTCTACAAAAGTGATGGGAATGTAAACGTGAAATCAAAAGGAAAAATAACATAATAACTATCAATACACACTGAAAATGCAAAATCAGATTCTAGGCAAGGGCCAGCATGAAATTACCACGTCACTCTGTTGGTTTGTCATGTCACGGCTCATGAGATTTAAAATAAAAATATGGCTTTTGTGTTTATGTGCATTGCAGTCGTTGGTAGAACTAGGCGATTCCTGTGCTAATGGTGATCGTGCCTGATACAGAATAGTGTTTATTGTGTGATAGTTTCTAGATATGACTCTCACTTGTAAAAAAAACAAACAGCGGTTTCGTAATGGGTATCTGGTGCCAAATTAAATGTTCAAATTTTGTAAGTAAAGTTTAAAAAACAGAGCAAAATAATATCACAGATTTGCAAAAGACACTTACTGAAATTTATTTTGTGCGAAAAACACTAACATAATTTTTCATGAATATCAGTCTCAGCAATCTTTAATTAACACCTCTGCTCGTCTACGTTTTCAATGTACTGACACACACGAGCTGTTTCCTTTAGAGTAGAGCATTTGACGCCACCCCCCACCCCCCTAAACACACACACAAGTAACAGTGCCGTTCATGAGCAAATTTCTGATATATTAACCCATTAAATCCTAAGGCTGAATTATTAAAATTTGCCTATTGACCTACGAAGGCTAAATTACAGATAAGGAGATAAATCAACCAAGTTAGTTCAAGGGTGGTGCCAATTCTGGCACACCTTGAACTACTACAGTCAATTTTATTTCTTGCAATAGTGTATCAGGACAAAAAGGGTTAAAAGAATAGAAGAAAAAAGGGCGTGCCATATTTCACAAGATAATAACCAAGAGGAATCATTAGCGGGTTTACACTTATGAAATTTGTCATTCACCGTGAATTTCCATGTTGGGAGGTAGATGTGTGCAATTGTCAATAAAACCATCAAATGTCGGTGGAAGCAAACATTCATTTTGCGTTTACAGATAGCAGGATCCCATTGCAGTGAAGGGAATTGATTTTTGCTATCATTGTGCTAGCGCGATAATCTGCTACAGACCCTCTTGTAACATGTGCTTTATGGGCGCCATTTTGTTTGGTCGACCGCTACGTTTTTGTGCTCTCAGTGTTTAGTGCCTTTTCTTTGGATGTACTGTGTTTTTGTCTGCTGAAAGCTGCTGAGTATTGTATAAGAGTGTGCTGATGAGGATTGTATGCTTGATTTTCGTCGGATGAGGATGCTGTTCGAGTGGTATAGTATTGAATAGTCTTTCGTTTGAATTTGTTTACGCCGCCATCTCTGCCTCTTCCGCAGCGTGGGTCCGCATTGATCCGCGGGCCTTTTCGCTGCCTTGTTCTATGTCAGTGCTGCGCGCTAGTGGGTAAAGTGTTTACTGTGCGAGGCTGTCTGCCTTTCGCGGCCACATCTGTTGCTTGATTGTTGTCCGTGTCCCTCGCTCCCCTACCACACTCACACACACACATACCGACCGGCGCACACACACACACACACACACACACACACACCTACTGTACATCAGTTTTCTCCCTTGCGTCTCTTCCCTACCGCACTGCTCACACACTTCGGCACACACACACTTACTCATACACCCTGCTGCACCCTCTTCCCGTCTTTCTCTTTCTTGTCCTCACAAATAATCATGCTCATCAGATACACACGCCAACAACTGCTATCTCTATGTCGCCATGCCACCCACTCCGCATCTGGTGCCGCCGACAGTGTTGCAGTCGCCTTACGCGGCATCCGATTGCGCAAGAGAGGCCGCAGGGGCGGAATTAGCAGAAGGCAGGACGCACAAACACACACACTACCACACACTTCTTCATCTCTTCCAATGCCCTTCCACCCCTTCCGCTTCCCCCCGCCTCCCCGCCTCCTCCCCCTTCCTTCTTCTCCCATTTCTTCTCCTCCCTCCCTCATTCACTGCTCCATGCCCTCCTCGGCTGCCCACTCCCCCACCCTCATCCCCCTTCCTCTCCTCACCCCCTCCTCCTTCGCCTGCTTTCTCCTCCTCCTCCCCTCCTCCCCCTTTTTCCTCCCCGTCACCCTCCTCATCCCTCTTCTCATCTTTTCTACTCCCCTTCCTCCCCCTCTCCCCTCTCCCCCTCCCCACCCCCCTCTCGCATCCTCTTTCTTACCCGGTTATCCTTCCCCGACTGTTCCTCCTCCCCACTCCACCCCTCACTCCTCTTTCCCCCCTCCATCCTCTCTCCCCCCTCCCTACCCTCCTCCTCCTCTGTCCTCTTCTTCGCCCGTTTCTTCTCCCTCTCCCTCTGCTGTCTCTTCCAACCTAAAACTGTGTCTGTTCAATGCCCAGTCTGTCTGCAAAGATGGCAAAGCTGACGTGATTTCCGACTTCATTCTAGACAATGACCTAGATATTGTCGTGATCACCGAAACGTGGCTCCGCTCGGCTGGCGACGAACCCATCATCGCCAGCGTCACTCCAAATGGCTACCGCCTAGCCTCCTTCCCGCGCGCTTTCAGAGGGGGTGGCATTGCCATCATCTACAGGGACTGTCTTTCCGCTCACCTCTCATTCTCTCAGTCTCTACCTTTTGCTCATCCCTCCTTTGAATCTGTCGAGGCCGTAGCAACACTCCCTGGCCAGTCCCTCATCTTCTCATGTATCTATCGCCCCCCTCCAAGCTCTCAAAACAAACTCACAAACTCCATGTTCCTCACCGAGTTCGACCTCCTCCTCGAACACTACAGCACACGACCCGGAAAACACATCCTTCTAGGCGACTTTAACTTCCACTTTGACAAACCCGACCACCCTGACACAAAACGCCTCTGCACGTCACTTTCAAACCACAATCTTACACAACACATCACTAAACCCACCCACCGACTTGGCCACACCCTCGACTGGATCATCACCCGCACCTCCGATCAACTCTTTCTCGACTCTGACACCTCCTCTGTGCTTCCCTCTGACCATTTCGCTATTCTCGTCTCCCTCAATCTACCTCCCCCGAAAAAAACCAAGCTCGTTGTCTCTCGCCGCAAACTAAAATCTGTCAACCACGAGAGCTTCTTCGACGAAGCTGTCGACCTTCTCTCGGACCCCGCCTCCTCTCCCGATCTTGCATCCCATTTCGATTCCTCCCTTCGAAAACTTCTAGACACCCATGCTCCTGTCACCACCTGCTCCATACCCAACCGACTCCCCTCCCCCTGGCTCACTGATGACATAGCTGAGGCCAAGCGCGAGCGCCGACAAGCGGAACGCCTCTGGCGCTCATCTGACCTCACCGTTCACAGACAGATCTTCCAAACAACTAGGTCCAAAGTCTGCAAAATGATCTCCGAATCTAAACGCAAACACCTTCAAAACCAAATCCTGGAATCCACCTCTTCCAAAACCCTCTACGCCACCATGAACACACTCCTAGGCACTTCTAAAGACTCTCCTCTCCCCAACACACACAGCAAAGAAGAACTCCCGTCTGCTTTCTCTACCTATTTTTCGGACAAAATCCAAAATCTGCGCGACACACTCGACACCCTGCCTCCTCCGCCTTGCCCTCCCGACCCCACCTTTTTCGGCACTCCCCTCTCGTCCTTCCGCACCGTCTCTCAGGATGAAGTCCTCAAGACCATAAAGTCCATGCCCTTCAAAACCTGCGAACTTGACCCCCTCCCAGCTTCTCTCTACCGTGACGGCCTTCCAAAACTTCTACCCTTCATTACCGACATCATCAACGCATCTCTAGAAAACGGCTCCGTCCCCGATATCTTCAAGTCCGCCATCGTCCGTCCTCTCCTCAAAAAACACAACCTCGACCCAAACGAACTCAAGAACTATCGCCCAGTCTCCAATCTCTCTTTCCTGTCCAAGCTTCTTGAGAAGGTTGTTCTCAACCAGCTCAACCTCCATCTCACCGACAACAACCTCCTCAGTCCATTCCAGTCTGCCTATCGCAAACATCACAGCACTGAAACAGCCCTTCTACATATGTTAAACGAGCTGCTTCTCTCCACTGACTCTGGCAACACCTCCCTTCTTACACTACTCGATCTCTCTGCCGCCTTTGACACTATAGACCACTCTATCCTCCTCCACCGACTCCACCACTCCCTCGGCATCACTGACTCTGCTCACTCCTGGTTTCTCTCCTACCTCTCTGACAGACAGCAGTCCGTCACCATCAACGGCGTCTCTTCCAACCCGGTAACGTTCTCCTGCGGAGTTCCACAGGGATCCGTCCTGGGCCCGGTCCTTTTCATACTCTACACCTCTCCTCTGTCCAACATCATCCAGTCTCACCGCATACACCACCACCTCTACGCTGACGACTCACAACTGCAAGACAAAGACAAACTCGACAACACTCAGTCACTACTGACTCGCACGGCTGACTGCTACAAAGACGTGAAAAACTGGATGACGGCAAACAAGCTAAAACTGAACGAAGACAAAACGGAAGCCATGCTGGTAGGCACTCGCCAAAAACTCTCCCAGCTCCCTCCCTCTCTCCACCTTCAACTCGATAGCACCCCCATCTCCCTCTCTGACTCGGCCAAGAACCTCGGCGTCATCCTCGATTCCTCTCTGTCCATGACCAGCTTCGTCTCCGCCACGACCCAGGCATGCTATTTCCACCTCCGCCGCATCAGTCAGATCGGAAAATACCTCACTACCGAAGCTGCCAACAAACTTGCTGTCTCTCTCATCTTATCTCGCATCGACTATTGCAACTCTCTCCTCACTCCACCATCTTCACTCTCCAACGCGTCCAGAACAATGCTGCCCACCTCGTCCTCAGAAAGAAAAAATCCGACCACATCACACCCCTGCTCAAACTCCTTCACTGGCTCCCCATCCCCCAACGCATCCAATACAAAGTTCTGTCTCTCTGCTACAAATCCCTGAACAACTCCGCTCCTGCCTATCTCTCCAACTTACTTCACCCCTACACACCTTCCCGCTCCCTCCGCTCTGCCTCCGACCCTCTCCGCCTCCACATCCCTCGCACCAAACTTAACACTTTCGGTCCGCGCTCCTTCTCCGTCTACGGTCCATCCACCTGGAACACTCTCCCACTCTCTCTCCGTCAGAAACACTCTCTCTCCTCCTTCCAGTCCGCCCTCAAAACTCACCCCTTTCAACAGTTTTAGCACTATATCACCCCACTCCCCACCCCAAGCTGACCGTCGTAATGTATTTCACTGTTTGTGGTACGTGAGTCATTGTCTAAAGCGTGCGCATGCGTGCGCGAGTTGTGAGTGTGCGCTTAGAGTTATAATTATTATAAGATAAGCGCATTATAAATACCGTAATTATTATTATTATTATTATGGGGTAAATGTCTTCTATTGGCCATACAGATACCACCTTTCACGGAAAAGCAATGAATTTTACAGTGATTAATATAAAATAACTGGTGTTTCGACGCCGTAATAAGAGTTTGAAAATTACTAAGAAAGAGCTGTAACACATTGTCATGAGCTAAAATTACGAAATTGCTATTTTTAATTTTAGGGGTACTCGTGTTCCATGAGTCAGAGCTTTAACTCGTTCGCGGCAAGCCGCATCCAGACGCGCGGCTTATGCCGCGCATCCGGATGCGGCTGGCCGCGAATGAGGTAAGAGTTAACAACTGAAGATGTCGCTGTGTGCAGGGTTGGACAGAAATTATAAAAGACTTATAACGGTATGATATGATATCTAAAAGTATAATCTTTCATAAAATATCGACCACTAATCGTGTGTTTTCTTTCGTTTAGGATACATTGCCACACACACACACACACACACACACACACACACACACACACTAAAGATTCAAATTAAAGTCTGTATCAAATATTAAAAACTGTCAGTATGTGTCGTGTTCATTCTTTTTAAATATGTAATAACACTTACATTTAAATAAACTGTTAATTGGTTAGTAAACAGCACAACTCACAAGAACAGCTGACGTTGAAGAACATGATGTCATCTAGCGCAACAACGGCTGGTCCATTCCTGTTGCTTGCCGAAAACAACACCTGTATTGAAAATGAAGGAAAGAAAGAAAATATAGAAATCGGGTCGAGGCTTGCAAGTAATAATTATATCCAAGAAACGTAACGTCATAAAACTAAACTCTTGAAAAGCTGGTATTATTTCTGCAAAAGTCAGATTCTGATATGCCGCTGAAAGACATATCTGACTTTTATAATGTGATCGCTTAATCAGTGACGTGGGGGTGGGGTTGGGGGGGGGGGTATTGTCTCGGGAAGTGGCCATTTAACTTTTGCGTGTCGGTAGCGGTTTTAGTTTTTAGTCGCGATGATTCCTACAGAAATCATCGCAACTAAAACCGCTACCGACACACAAAGGATTAGTAATTCTATTCACTCTGCGGTTATTGAAAAGGACTTTTCCTTTTTAATTGTAGCATACGCATACGCATCCATTCGGTTCAATCACTGCGCACTGCTGTAGAGAGAAGGTAAGTTTTCTAGCGTCCGTAGCCGAGATAAGTTTCTTGATTTTTTCGTTCATTTTTTTCCAGGCGTTTGGATCTAGTCGCGGACTCCATGTTAACTCGTTCTGCGTTGTTGCCGTTTGTGCGTCGTTTCGGAAACGCGTTGACATTCAACGTTTCGCAGCGCATCAACGCACCTTGCTTTCGTTATTGGTGCTTTATCATACTGCACTTATTTACTAGACATGTCAGGTCTAGCGTCTATGTGCACGGTGGGGATTCAGGCAGGACAGGAGATCTCTTGATGAACTATTCGTTAGTCTAGCTTGGATGACTACGTGAGCTTTCTGTTAGGCACCACAGCCTGCTGTTGTACTTGAAACAATTCACAGGTTTCGTCTCATTGCCCGTTTAATCCACTAACTGCTGGGGCAAGGCGAACGATACACAGCTGCAAGAGACATAAATCCTCATGAGCCCCCGCGTGAGGATTTATTTATATTGTTAGTCCTACGTGTGTTATTGCTATTAAATAGTTTTTAAAAATTGTTCCCTTTTCAATATTTGTTCTTCATGCACATGTCGGTCAGTGTGCAGTGGTTTCATACGCGAAACTCGTGATGACTGACAGCGAAGGGGTTACGAAAGACAGGCATAAGCCCTGGACTGCAGCAAGGGTGCTCAATGATTTAGCATCACGAGGCTTCAGGGCCACCAGCAAAGGTCTGAGCAACTCGAGGCGGCTATGAGATTAAACTTTGGAACGCCATCCAGCAGCAAGACAGGCATCTGGTTATCTGGGAGAGGTGCCGTTGCTTGGCGGTGTTCTCCACTTACACGCGCTACTGAATGTCAGTCACGATTGGATGCTCTGTACCCTGAGCTGATTTTCAAACCAGTTGATTTTCTTTCTTATGACGCAGACTATTTCTTTTGTCTACCGTATTGAAAATACCGTAGACTTTGAGATGGGGCTGGATTCATAACAACAATATTTGTCCTTAGGATGGAGACATATTTTTTAGAAGTGTTTTTCGAGCGATATTTGTTCGCCGAGGGGGAACCAGTCCTCGTACACGACCCGGATAAGGTTCAAGACATTTTTTGTGCATGACATTGAACATTTTAATCATATAAGTTTATTCCAGTGATCAAATTAAAATCATCAGCAAGTAAACATGTAAACAGTTTTACGCTAAAATAATTTAAACAGTGATATTTTTAATGCCGTAAGCGTACTCGCGTCGCTAGTTTTAAAATGGCGGCCAGCGAGATGCCTTCGAAAGAAGTCATTCAGACGCGCACGGTTGAGGCAGGTTAACTTTGCATCTGAAATGAGACAGATTATTTGGGGTTCGAACTTTGAAGTACGTCTTATCAACGTCATATAAGTTATTTTTCCTGATTTTGAAGCAGCCTTTCCCATAGAACTCAGTCTTTTTGTGGGAGGAAAGTATTTTGAAAGTAAACTCGCTTCGTACATGTTTTGTATAGTGTCAGCCGACCATCTTCAACATTCTGAAGACTTTTTGTCCAGACAACAACATGCATGTTGCTCGTCTGTTTTCCAGCCTACCGGCTCTAAGTGTAGACCTGATCTTTTTGATTAGTGGAGATGGTATTTTTAACGGGTCAAGCACCGTCTTATCCGTCTGGTCTTAGGCACAAGCCAGGCAGACTGAAATCCATCTCCGAACCATTTCCATCTAAATCACTATCTTCTAATGAACACATAAATGCTGGAAGTTTTGTTTTTGAAACCCATTCAACCAATCCGCACTCAAGTACTCACAAGAACTCTTATGATCAAGCTTTATCAGGACTGCATGAGACACAATACAAATAGTAGCCCTCTATGTTTTATTTATTTATTATTGATACATGCAACACCTCCTGACCGCCCGCTCCGGCAGAAATGGTTGCCACCCGCAGTATTCTAACAGACATTGTACGACCTGCATTTGATATTTGATGTCAGGCCCCGCAATGCTGCATCACGAGTGGTGTTTTTTTTTATTTTTTTTTAAATGACTTTTGGCACGTTGTTGTGCTGTGACTGTTAATTGGATTTTATAGTTTCCTCCGTGCGATACTGGGAGTTGATACACGCTGATTCTTGTTAGTACCATTCGGGTGATCTCGGAAGAACAGCGCACAGTATTCTAACAGACATTGTACGACCTGCATTTGATATTTGATGTGGCAATACAACCAACGTACTCTTATCCCCTTTCAGTGATCTCAGGAGTGACTCTTTCCACGCCACGCTCAACATCACTGCCTACGGAATAGCGTGAGTGTATACAGCGAAGAGAGCACCAGCAAGCTGCAGGCCCCCATATACCAGCCCAATGATGTGATGACAAACACCTCCCCGACACAGTACACGTCACTGTGTTTCTTACAACAGCGTGTGTATGCGTGTATTCTTTAGAAACCATTTGGACTGCTTTCACGTTAATTCTGTTGTTCTACTACTATTGCTTTAAAAAATGACTATGATGTTATATACTAGTTAAGTTATAATTAAAGTGGTGGCTGTTTATGCCGGAGCAACTGTCTAATAGCCGGCGCTGTTTTTATAGCGACTGACGGGCCCTCAGGTAGCAACTTTGAAAGTATAATTCATTTTTCTTTTTCTCTTTTTTTCTCTCAAGTTGTTGTTTATGCGTATTTTACATTTGTGTAACTAATCGCAATCAAGAAGAAAGTTTAAAAACATTATATTACGCGTTTAAGAGATACTATGATAGGGCTGTCTTTAGTCTGCTTTGTGTTAGGAAGATTCAGGTCGGGTTGGGGCCGTTGGTTTCGGCCATGAGACGCCTTGGCCACTGGCTTCACTCGTCTCGAAACACTGTCCATTTTTTGTTTGTAAACTGATGTGTGAGTGAGAGTGATTGTGAGTTGCACCAGAGGTGGCGAGACAATTTTTCCTGTGCGTCGAAACATGTATTTGGAACAATAAAGTTGATTCGTTGGTTGTTGGTGGCCTCCACGGAGAAGGACGATTTTTTTTAGTACGCATACATCTGTGAATGTTCATAGTCTATCCTTTACTTAACATGCATTTTCTCATGTCCCATGTGTCTCTGACATAATAAATTAATTATTTATTCAATTTAAATTATTTATATATTTATATATTTATTTGACTTCATATATGCTCTCTCTCTCTCTCTCTCTCTCTCTCTCTCTCTCTCTCTCTCTCTCTCTCTCTCTCTCTCTCTCTCTCTCTCTCTCTCTCTCTCTCTCTCTCTCTCTCTCTCTGAGGTTTCCGAGTCTGTAGAAGACTTGCAGGAGGACGTGGAAGATCTGCGGAACGCTACGAGGAAGAACTGGACAAGCTAAAGGCGTTCTCACGAATAGACAATCTGCGATTTCTTGGAATCTTGAGACCTTTGATTCCTATGCCGCCAAGTACTGGAATGTCTGCAGGGCACAGTGCCAAATAAAACCTGGACCGAGGACGAATTGGTACGCGCACACCGGGTGGGGAAGAAACCAGACTTTGCTTCTGTAGCAGCCAACCGTACCAGAGCCAACAACAAGCCCCGTACCATGATCGTGAAGTTCGCGAGGTGGAGAGATAAGATGGATGTCCTGACCAATGGTCGTGCTGCACTCAAGCAAAAGGGGATCAACGTTGCTGGCGGCTTAACCAACCGGCAACACAAACAGATCAGGCTGCACGGGGAGAAAGGCATGAGGGCATACTACAAGGGAAACAAGTTGGTCGTCGCTGGCCCCCTAGAGATAATAGAAAGTACATTTCTGAGACAATGACCATTGTCTTAAGTTGACCCTAATTAATTAACTAATTAAGGTCATTAACGTTCACATGACCGTTTCTCTCAAAACAAACCAAAACCATATAGCGCACTCTGTTTAAATAGAATAAAGGCATTTCAACTCCCCCCTAATAATTAGATAATTACTCTTCATTGTCTCTCAATACTGACATAGTCGATTTCTGAAAGATGTAAAACTAGCTAACCTTACTCACAACACACAAAATCTCTTGCCTAAACATAAAATTCAAGTACCCTGTCCCTTTTCTTTTCATGTCACGCAAGGCAAGACGGGGTCTTTATAAATTTCAGACTGCAGGGGACAGCTTTGTGCAACTCTTTTGAAACAGTATGGGGCTTTCCCAGCATAATGGCTTGTTAGACAAAAGCTATTCTATTGACTGAGTCACTGATGTAAAACAGGGCAGGTAGCACCTTTTATCACAGGCCTTTTAAGTCAGGTCTTCCCACTGAAAGTTAGATTGACGGTATCTGACTACCTTGTACTGAGTACATAATCACAGGGCTAAATTCACATGAGCCCCATTTCACAACATTTTCAGTTACTGGGAATGCACATAAATACACACACATGCACGCACTAACACACGCGCAAACAAACACAGACAAACAAACAGACAAACACACATACAAACACACACACACATATATATGAACACAAGCTTGTGCGGTGACATGTAAAAAATTGACAAGACTGGAGTCAAGTACTTCTTACAGGGTGTCAATCAATAAAGTTGCCAAAACCAGCACCCTAACCAAGTGGAACTCACACACAAACACACACACACACACACACACACACACACACACACACACACACACACACACACACACACACACACACACACACGACAGGAGACACGTGATCGTGCGAGCAACAGGGCTGCCATTTGAGACCTCCTGCAAAAAGTACTGCTTTTGCCTGTAAATCTCAACGCCATGCCAGTTGAAGGACTGCCTTCAGCTTTGGAAGCTGCCTTGAACGCCCTGCTATGCGACAACACGCTGTCATCCTTCAAAATTGACGGTAGAGGCGACTCGACAGTTGTCATTTTGAGGTTGACCGGTATGGCACACGGGTCCCCTGCCATTACCGCAACCTACCGCAAAAAGCCGCCATCCCACAATCGCCGGGACTACATGAGAGCAGAGGCCAGGAGGCAGGAACGTTCGAACAAGGCAAGTGACAATCTAACACCAGTATTGCCTTTGTTTATGCCCACCCCGCCCACACAAGCTACAAACAGCGAAGATAAACAGCTACACACTCTCAACATTGCCGTGTACAACAACTACCCTAGCCATAGATGACGATGTTGCACGTGTTTCCCATGATGTCCACACACCTACAGACAGGACAGAGACCAGTGACGATGCACCTACGGAGTGCAGTGGTACCTACGTGACAACACAGCTGACCGGAGCGTGCGCAATGGACTGTGTCGACAATGCTGAAGCCGACCCGAGTGATATGAGTGTAACCTCTGATCCATACACTCTTGAAGAGAGAGATTACGTCGCATCAATCATGGACAGATCTTTACAAAGACGCTTACGTGATAACCAGAGAAACACAGGGTTTGAGAAATGCGTCTTGTACAAAGGAAATCAGCAAGAGCACTTGTTGTGTAGAAGTGATGACATAACAGTGGTCTTCGACTGTGAGAAAAGTTCTGTGTGTTACTGGTTCATCCATCAAGGAAAAAAGCTGATGAGTGACTATGAACAAAAAGTGCAAGAGAACATTTGTCGCTGGACTGCCATAGATCCAAAGGGTAATTACCAAGAGTCTTTTGAGATGGCACTGATCGAGTTGGAGAATATAGGTTCCATGGTTCGTCGTCTCCTGGGTTAACATTCTGACTGACTCGGTGCCTGATTTGATGACTAGCCTGACTGATGACGACTGTCGCATTGTTCTTGACTTTTAACTAATAGAATAACGGATTCCTAACATGGACATTTCCCTTGTTTGATGAGATCTCATTTCGGTGTTATTTAATTCTCGTATTTTTGTGTTCATATGGGCCTGATGGCCTGCAAAAACTGGAATAAATTTATTATTATTATTATTATTATTATTATTATTATTATTATTATTACACACACACACACATACATACATACACACACACATACACACACACACACACACACACACACACACACACACTCACACACACCGAGAACACCCACAAACAGGTGTACGCAGCTCAACACACACTATTTTTGACTGTGTGTAACTGACACAGCCCAGATAGTTCAGTCATTTGGGTTACGTACTTAGTCCCATGCATAGTGGCCTTTGTGTAGCTGAGGGAAGCTATTGAGACGTTCTCCCCCACCGGGTCTGCCCTAGGGGACCTTGGTGGGGTTGTCTACTTTTTAGTTCCTAGGGTCACCTTGTCTAACCCCTGCAAGGTGGGTTCTACTCTTTTGGGGGTTTGTATTTCTGTCTTTCTGGCCCATTCATCTGTATTTTTCTTTTGAAATTCTCCCTCCTGTCTGCGCTTCTTGCAGTTCTTTTCTTCATTTAGTGCAGGCACGTCCTGAGAAGGCCTTTGTCGCTTGCGGGACGTAAAGCAATCTATACTCACTCACCCTATTGAGACGTTCTGCTCTACTGCTTATAATTACAAGTAGAGAAACCCCACTAAATCTGACTTCCTTCCTCTGAGAACATAAAAGAACCATGTTTTATTTTACAAGATGCTTAAATTTTCAGTAGCCCACACCCTCGCAGAGTCACATAAGCAGTGTGAGATTCTCAAGAGCCACTGTTTTTATTGGATTTTAGTCAACTGTAAAGATTTCTGATTGATTGATTGATTGTACATTGCTTAACGTCCCGACAGCAACAAGGCTTTCTCAGGACGTGCCTGCACTGCTTGTGAAGAAAAAACTAAACAGAACATTGAATGTATGTCGCCAGCCGACAAATACATTAAATAAACCTAACACATGGGGCCTAAATAAAGCTAAGACCATTTAGCAACACACATCCAATATCAAGAGCTACAGGCAGTGCAGACAGTAGGGAGAGTTTTAAAAAGGCAAATACAGGTGAATGGACAAAAGGTAGACAGAAACACATGCCCCAGAATAGAGAGATAAACCCACCCTGTGGGGCTGACCAGGGTGACCCTGGGAACTAAAAAATACCTAACCCCACCCGAGTCCCCCAGGGCAAACCCGGGTGGGGTGTAAAGATTTCTGAATCTATGCTTAGCAGCTAACCTGAATACTGTGATAATCTTAAACACGGGCATGACATAGAAGCCTACAAGTGTACTGTACAACTGTACTTTGTCAACAACAATACATACCTTAATAAACACATACAGTCAGACACACTCACACACACAAACTACTTTCTCAATCCTGAACTTGCAGTGTGCTTTGAAATAGGTTTGTGTCAGTGTTAGGTAACACATTCACCAATGACAAACCCCTGGTATCTGACTACTGAGTACACAAAGTTTTTCAAATGCTAAGATCCTCATAAGCTGGCACAGAGTCAAATTCACGAGCTCTCTCTCGTTTCCACATGGTTTCAGTCAACTGTTTCTCATATATGAGTAGGCTGACAGGGTTTAACAGCAAACATTTTCCACGTCATGACTGAACATGTTAGGTAATTTATTCATAATCTTTGTGACTGGCCTTTAGGTTCAGAAAAAGATTTCAAAACCTATTGAAACAGATCGATATGCGTCAGGCTGACTCAGTATGCATGGAAAAACGCCAAGATATGTCTAAACACGCCAAGATATGTCTTATTTTTCATTATCAAAAACGTGTCCCCAACAAAATGCAAATTGGTTTTGAACAGTGAATGGAACAACACCCCACTCAATCCCCTTTAGTTCCTCACACAGAGATAGACCTGTCATAAATCAGTGTACATATGCTGTTTACCCCACTCTGTTTTAGGTCCGTGGTTATGACAGCAAACAGCGCTGACAAAAGATATGGGCGGGTTGGTTCCTGAGAAAGTGGGATTTTCCAGAAACCAACTCAATGTATAAACACCATGAAGTCTTCACAGAAACAGAACCTAAATAAGTTTGCAACCTGTTGGAAACAGATAAACCTTTTAAGATAAGGTCCTTTTTGTGAGTTAGACTGAGGGGTGTTTACTGTTAACTGTTATTTATGCGCACTTCAAAAACAACTTTGACAAGCTTGAACGGGTAGCTTGCCGGCTAACTAATTTATTGGTCGACAAGATTCTATCCAATGCATGTCAAGATATTTTCTAATATAAAACCGAACTCCCGAGCAAGACATAGTCAATCATGACTCAATATTCTGGAAAAAGTGCGTTTATGCAAGATTGTCTTCTTCGTAAACGGTTATGCACTCGTGAGGAAAAAGTGCCTCATTTTAAAGAAGAATTAGAGAAACTGAATGATAATGTACAGGAGTTGAAATCAAGCTTAAATAATATTGAACAAGAAATGAAACATATTTCTGATGAAATAATTGTGAGTGATGATGAAAAAAATCTTACAGTCACTTTCAAACATGGTAAAAGAATATGGTAAACGTGAAGGGAAAATATAAAAATATTAAAAAAGCGATTTTTCGAGAGGAGCAAAAGATAAGATTAAAACAAAAGGATGTACAGATGAATGAAATGGTTACAAAAGATCATAATGAATAAATGGCTCAATTACAAGAAAATAGCCCCTCACTCAAAAGATTGAAAGAAATTATTGAAAAGAGGAGAAAAGAAAAGCAACAGTCAGGAGAAGAACCAATGGATACATCAGAGTAGTTCCACAGTGCTAAACCCGTTACGAAGAACCAAAATGTAAGCGGTTACAATGCTCTCAGGTTTTTGTGCATACCATCAAATCTTTCACATCACAGAATATTTTTATCTTAGTGTGATGTGTTGGAAAATCACTTGCACGGAGTATACGTTCAAAACGAAGCCCGGGAGTGCTGCGCGCAAGTGATTTTCCTAGGGTGTACCAAACAGCTCGCACAGTCACATACACAAAACCACAACCGAGAGCAAACAGGTTTTGGATTTTGAACATGTGGTCTTTGGTACAAAATAGATGACCACGAAAATTTTTCATCTACAATGGGCTGTTAAAGGTTAAAGTTACGTTTCTGATGAGATGAAATTAAGTCGAAACAGCCCCTTGACACAAAGGTAAGTGCAATAATTTTATTTACTAATTATTATTATTTTTCATTATAAAATGAATTCGGACGAATTGTTATTACTGAGTAATATTAGCGCTGTTGAAAACAAAGACTTAGACTCAAAACGGGAACGACTTTTTTGTGCAGTGGTCTCTGGTAAATCCAGCGTGTATCTTGGAAAACAGTATACGACTCAAGATATAGAATCCCTCACCGCTGATGAGATCATTAAACTTCATACAAAATATGAAAATTATACGGCTTCATTAATGACTAGGGATCTGAGCAGATCTCTTGTATCTATTTATTCAAAAGTTGTCAGTCATTTTTTTGAAGTAGATGATACTGACGGATTAAGCAGTGTCTTGGGGTCAAATCCCATAATTTCAAGTTCAATCGGCAAATTAGCTTGCCTCATGTATTACAGGTTTGGTAATTTGCTTGTGCCCGTGGTAACCATAATTGTTATGGGCAGTCATATAGATTTTTCAAAATTATTTTTTTCTGCAAAAGAAAACGATGGACGACCCCCAGACGACTCCACCATCGAACCCAGTCCAAAGCTTGATGCAGGTTTAAACGATCACTAAAACTAAAAGTCCAGTAAGGGTAGAGGCAGGAAAAAGATTAGCTGAATATAACAGACAAAAAAAATTACAGCTACAGGCACAAACTGAAAAATCTCGTGTAACTGACCCGCCATCAGGACCATCAGGTCTGTTAACAACCCCATCGGTGTCTCCCCCACATCAAAGTGAAAGACCTTCAACCGAGTCTAAACCCGAAACAACAAAATATATAGTTGGCGGATTTGTTGTTGGATTTGGTTTTGTAGCTTACCAATTATACCGAAAATACAAACCGCAGACTCGAACAGTGACCAAAAAATCAAACACTCCATCAACAAAACCAGAAGTCGCCACATTACCAGTAATACCCAAAGTTGTCGACCCATTTGTTATACAGTAATAAATTTAGTATTTTAATTTTTATTGCCTAAGAAAATGAGCGAAACAAAAAACTTAATGAACATGGTCTATCACTCTGTCGTGATAAGTGGGCTAGCAGTAGCTTACTCTATGCTGAGTAAAAGTCATTTCAAAATGAGATCTGTAGACTTGAGTAGATTACACATTGAGGACAGTGCTAAATTAATTACAGTTGTTACAGCGTCAATTGCTACAAAAGACTTTCTTGTCAAGCAGGGAATTATTCCCAAAAATATTTCTATGTAAATAAAAAAGTATGGCAACTATAGCTATTATGATTGGGGGAGCGATGGTCAATGTCCTGGCATTCAGTGGGTCAAATTATCTCTTTTCAAAAAATGAGTAGAGAAAAGAGTGCAGAAGAGATCAGGCAACACAATCAAGCATCAGAAAAACTTGCACAAGCCCAGCAGGAATACGAAAAGAATAGAATTGAGAAACTTGATTTTATCAATGAAAACTCAAACTTCAAGGTCACACACAACATACATTTTCTAATGTTGATGACGCAATTAAGGAATATTTTCTCATCACAGGTAATGACATGTCTATTCCAAAGCCGAAACTTAGTGATTACTATCAACCAAGCACACAACAAAGAAACGTAGAGATAATCTTTCTTCTAGTGAAAATGACATTTGTTTATTTTACAGGAGTTTATATTGCTAGAAGAAATGACCGGGGTTGAAAATAAACTATCGAAAATATATTAATCCCTAAATGGGTACTGGAAAGGCCAAACCGCTATTAAGAAATTATATGTGGCCGTGGGTGGAGATGTATCACTTAATCAAATAAAACAATGGTTACAGAGACAAGCAATTTGGCAAATATATTTACCTGCGCCAAGAAAAATAACAAGACCTCATTTTGAAAACAATACGCCAAACGACACACATCAAATGGATCTTCTGTTTCTGCCCCATGACACAATAAGAAAAAAGGATACAAATATGCATTAACTGTCGTTGACATTGCTTCAAGGTACAAAGACGCCGAACCTATAACTGACAAGAATGCTACCACAGTAGTGACAGCATTAACAAAAATATGTGATGCAGCACGCGAAAAGCCGGCCAAAGATGCAGGCCGCTATTCTTAGCTGTGCACCAAAATAGATGAATGATGACGAAATCAAGAATATCCAGATTTTTTAATATTTCAAAAGTTTAATGTCTTTACTTCACTCTCTGTCAATATTTTTCAAAACTGGGATCGAAAAATATAGTTTATTCAACAATTTCTAATGCATATCCACCAAAACCGCACTTCAAAAACTGCACTATTTGGCCACGACTCCTCTATGGAGCAAACCGCTTGACTGCGGGAAAACCCCTAACTCAGCGCAGTTGCACACGTCTAGGGGTGTGACTGGGCTTGCTAGCCAATGAAATTTGCCCTTTTAGTGATTTGCTGGCTCATGAATAGTGGGAATTTCTTGGTTTACAGTGGGCATCCCTACCTTGCTGACCGACTTTTCCGTCTTTAGCCTGCCGTGACGACGCTTTGTTGATTGTGATCGATAAACGGTTTTAGTGTAAGCCTAGTCAATTTCTATCAGAAGTATTATCATTTACGAGCTTGTTGCAAGTGACTTTTTATCTGTTTGCATCGTTAATAAGCCACAATAATTCAAAGAAAGGACGCAGTGCATCGGACATTATCACCGGAAGTGAAAATCAAGATGGCTGCCTCGAATGCTTCGTCTGCTGCGATCGCCAAAAGACTAAGCAAAGAGACGTACTTAAGTTCTCCAGAATTTGCTGAAGTGCTCGCGGAGTATTTTGCGGACTCTCACACTTCTGAAGAAGACACCGATGAAGAAGAAAAAGGCGAAACTGGCAAGAGAGAGTGCTTGGAGACAGTAGAGTTGGAGGAAGGTAAGCTGATTTCTGCACTCGACACACCAACACTCAATCGCCCATTGTACAACGAAATTAAAACTGTATCTCTATCTGTTTTTGTACTTCATGTCATTGTAGCTGTTTAATACATAACCAAATGAAAACTCTATGTTGTTTTTTTGTGTTATTTCCATTGTTTAGAGAGCAGAACTGATTGCACAAACTTTACAAATTTTACATACATGGAATAGCACTATTCAGTGCTGTGTATTTTGCTTAGTTGTAACTTGCATAGTTTTTTATTTTGATATCTTAATCTAATTTGATTTATGCGCTGTTGTTGATATTTGTGTAGGTGAAGAAGAGTTGGTTATACATGTGTGGGTTTGTTTCTTCATCAATGCTACATCACAGATTCTGCTAAAAGACTTTTTAGTGACGCTGAATGGTTCAAGTTTGCCCTTTTCATGACACATAAACGTATGACTTGTACCTATGAATGCACGCATTGTGCATTTCTGGGTCCAGAATTGCACGATGCGTGCATTCAATTTATGATTATGTGCCGTTCTTTTATTTTATGTATCATGCATAAAATATGGGAGGAAAGGGCGGACCTGTACCATTTAGCCTTAGTTACATTTCATGCAAAATGCGCGAAGTCTGACTGAATCAGATTCAGAATCAGCATTCTCGTTGGATGAAAAAGCTAACCTGCTGATATCATTCTGTGTTCTAGACCCTGGAAGTGGAAATGACAGTGGCACGGAAGATGAGGAAAACTTGCCTGTAATTAACACAGATATTGATTGCAAGGCTGAGGTGAAACCATGCGACTTTGCAGAAAATGCTGGCAAGATGGACAAGAAATGCCAGCTCAGCTTCACTTGCAGTTGCAAGTTTGACGCAGGACAACAATGCAGCCTTCTCTTCACACCTGTGGAGTTGGTAGATGTGAGAGCCAATCATCAGAGTCTCTCAAGAGATGAATTGGATTTGATAATTCTGTCTCAGATACAATCAGGAATTCATGACGGAAAGGAAACCCAGCGCCCCAAACAGAAAAAAACAGTCAGAAAGAAAAAAAGTGAGGGTGGACTACTACTACAAGGGATTCAAAATTTGCCGCGACAGACTTACAAATCTCATTGCTCACTACCATCTCATTGCTCACTACCGGGATCATGGTGTGGTCACAAGAGTGCATGGAAACAAGAACTGTATGCCGCACAATGCCCTCACTTATGAACAGAGGCTCCATGTTGTACGATTCATTTCTAACTTTGCAGAACAACATGCGATTCTCCTCCCTGGTCGTGTGCCTGGTTATGCCAGGGATGATCTGAAGCTCCTGCCATCATCATGCACCAAAGCATCAGTATATAACAGCTACGTCGAGGCCTGCAACGCCGGTGGGATTCAACGTATTGTGTCTCAGAGTGCCTTTCTCCAACTGTGGCGAGAGTGTTTACCAGAAGTGCTGCCCATGAAACCTTTTACTGATCTCTGTTGGACCTGTCAACGAAACAGCATGCTTCTTGGCCGCCTTGCCAACCTGTCGGAGGAAGAGAAGCTAGCGAAGATCAACCAGGCTCAACAACACATCAGACATGCTACGACAGAGAGAGCCTTCTACAATGATGTTGTTCAAAAGGCAAAGGTAGGAAAAAATGAAATTATTACCCAGTGTGTGTGAAACAGTGTGCGTACCGGTATTATTGTTTGTGTGCAGGTATACATGTGTGTGTGTGTGTGTGTGTGTGTGTGTGTGTGTGTGTGTGTGTGTGTGTGTGTGTGTGTTTGTGAGAGACACTGTGTGGGTATTATTATTTGTGCAAGTGTGTATGTATGAATAGTTTTAAAAGAAGATAAATATAATTATACATTAATAGTTTAACATTTATTTTTTTCCTGAATTTGTAATGCATTTTTTTCAGGATGCAATGAAGGACAAGCAGCCCCCTGTTCGTCTGCACGAGCCTGGCCATGGTGTCCATGACTGTAGTGTTGACATGATGTCACACTACAGTTTTGATTTTGCGCAGCAACTTCATTTTCCCTCCAACCCCCATCTACTTTAAGACACCCCGGAAATGTGGCGTCTTTGGCGTCGTGGCTGAAGCAATTCCACAGATGGTGTTGTTCCTCCTTGATGAAGCTGTGGACACGGGCAAAGGAGCCAACACTGTCATCAGCATGTTGGACTTTTTCTTTGAGAACTTCAGTCTGAAGGAAACAGAGTGTCACCTCCATGCTGATAACTGCACTGGGCAAAACAAGAATAATGCCATACTACACTATTTGCTGTGGAGAGTTATGACCAAGCGCCACAAGAAGATCACGCTGTCCTTTCTTGTTGCAGGCCATACAAAATTTTCACCTGACTGGTGCTTCGGGTTGTTTAAACGCACATTTCGACGTGCGAAAGTTGATTGCCTGAATGACATCGTGGAAGTGGCTCGACGATCATCAAAATCTGGCATCATCAGACCTCACCTGTGTGGTACTGAGGATGGCACTCCGCTTGTTCCTGTGCGCAACTGGAATGGATACTTGGACACATGGTTCAGGAAGCTGGTGGGACTCAAACGCTACCACCACTTTGAATTCCTTGAGTCAGGGGAAGTTCATGTGCGGCTGACCTGTGACTGGGATCTGCAGGTGATCAATCTCCTGAAGGACACTCGGGTACCCTGTGACAGCATGATTGCTCCAATCATCAAACCCAATGGTTTGTCCCAGCAACGTGCTGAGTACTTGTTTTCTGAAATCAGGGAGTTTGTGGCAGAGGAACATCGTGATCTTGTGTGTCCTCCTCCTCCTACTGTCCACCCTCAGTCTGCTTCACATGCCATTGCCAGCACGTCAACTGCTGTGACCCCAGCACCCTCAAAGAAGAAAGTCGGCAGACCCAAAAAATCCCCGAGAGGACTTGCTGCCAGAAAAGTTTCAAAGCAGTGACATGACCACATAGTTTGTGCAGAGTAAGACACAGACTTGAAGGATTATTCTATCTTTATCTAATGAAAGGGGGACACATTGTGCAGCGTCTGTGAAGACTTAAAGAACATTTCGTACAATTTTTGTTTTTGACATCTCCACTTTGACTTCATTGATGTGAGAAAATTGAATTTTTGTGTAGTTTAGAATACTACTGGTGCATGGCACACTAATTTCTTAGTCTTTTGGTACCAGATAGATAATCAGGACAATTCTGGTTGTGAAGATATTGCAGAAACAATTTCGGAAACTTTTGGAAGCATATTTCTCCCTTTTGACTGTTTTCGACGACTACAAGTTAAAAAAACATAGAAATTAAACAAAAAGAGATAAATGAATTCTGTTTTTTTCATGTTAATCTACAAGTTTTACAATTTCAGAAAACATAAAAAAGTGACAAATGAAAATTTTGCACTTTAGCCTGGTTTTTGCATGCTGCGTCACATATATAGTTGAGGCCCTTTAAAATTTCCCAGACTTGTGCACGTTGATGACGAATCTGAATTCAAAGGCGCCGTTAATCAGTTATTTGCGAAGCATGGTGTACTGGTTAGACGAGGCATTCCATGTGTTCACAGATCACAGGCAATTGTTGAAAACTTCAACAAGCAATTATTGGAAAGACTTTTCAGTTATCAGTATTCTAAGGAACTCATGCATGACGCACGTAACACTGAGTGAGTAAAGAGATTACCGACTGTGATAAAAACAATGAATAACGAAGGACAGCCTAAGCCTGTTGATACTATTAAATTGAAAACAATTCCTGTGGCGTCAGGGTCAGATACAGGGTTAAAAAAAAAAACAGCCTCGACCCAAGCGCCAGACACAAGTTTATTTACAAAACAGGTGAGATATTTATATCAACCAGGTGAGGCCGAGAATGACGTCAGACGCAGAATCACCGACCCCATTTGGTCTACGTCTGTACACAACATAACAGAAAATAGTTCCTGGTGCTGGCCCTGGCGGTCCATCAATATATTATCTATATGAGCCTGCCCCACAGAGGGAATTTGTCAGAGAAGAATTAAAGATTATTCCCCCAAACAATGTTACTCACTTTTGACCAATTCGTCAATCAGTTCGTCAAATATCTTCAGATAACTTAAGCCTGTAATGTCCAGGTGCGTAAGCCTTATCTTTACTATGAAACACACGTTTTGTGTCCCCTACTGCAAGTGACTTCTTATTTGTTTGGATCATTTCAAGATTATGTTTGTTTGATCTCAGTGACTTGTTTGGATAATCAGGCAACAGTGCTCCATCTAATACTTGCTTGTAATGCTCATGACGAATGTCTTTATTTTTAATTGCTGTTTTTTTTTTTATTCCTTTGGCTTTTGACTGACTACCTTTTTGATGCAGTATAGAATACATTTTTGATCTCAGTCCTACATACTCAACTATCGGCACACCATTCAGTTCATCATTTAACTTTCCATGCACTTTTTTGTTTTGTGTGCTATACAATGGATGAATCAATCCAGATTCAATCAATGGCCACATTCCTTCTGCCAATGAAGATAAGTAGCGGCTAATCTCTCTGTTTGTTTGTCTATTTTGACAAAGGGTATTTACCCGAAATATTAATAAATTGTGTTGTACCCGTCTTTTCTAAGTGTGTTTCTTTCTCCGTTGGATACTTCTTTTTATACAATGGATGATCTTTCGGGTAGTCAGACGTGTCGTACATGTGTAGTTCTGTTTTCATGTTAGGGTTTTATTTAATAAATGTCGTCGTCATTGTTCCTCTGGTAGTTGTGCTAGGTTTGTGTTAGTGTGGGTTGGGTGTGTCTTGAGTGGCAGCACTCATAGTTTGCACCCCGGAGGCGGGGTCGTGACATTTTGGTGGCAGCGGTGGGATCGAAATTGTTAGGGGGTTAGTTAGTTAGTGGACCTTTAGGTAGTTAGGTTAGTACCAGAGGTTAGTATTTTGTTTTTTCGTCGTCTTGTCGAGTGAGTGACTAGGCGGGCGGTTTTTCGGGAGTGAGGGAGTATTGCTCTAGGGCTCACACCCCGAGTAGTGCGAAACGGGGGGTTGTTGTGTGTAACTCTGCTGCCAAGGCCTGGGCAACAGGGGACTCTCCGGCTCCATCTTTCGTTTGTTTTTGTCATTTATTTGATTGTCTCGTCTTAAGTGTTAAGTGTTGCGTGTAAGGTGTTCTGTAGTTCAGCTTTCGTTTTCTCCTTGAGTGGCAGGACATCGTCTCCGGGCACTATGGCGACCAGAGCCGGTGAGCGTAGGGCTGCGAAGGACCGGGCACAGCTGGCTGAGGCATCGGCCGACTCGTTGACTGCTGGAACCACACCGTCGCATCAGACTAGGACAGCAGTCACTGTGAGTACGCCTTCTTTCCATAACCCTCGTATGGCAGCATTTTTATCCCCGGTAGAGGCCAAAGGTTCGGTAGAACTAGGCGTTTCTGACCATTACGTCAGATACAGGGAGTTGGGGGTGAGCATGGGATTGACGGACGTAGGGTTAGCCAACTTTGTGTTAGCGTCCGTTAGCAAAGACCAGGATATGAGATTGCTAGAAAGGAAATTCGAAGCTCAACGGGAACAGAGAGAGCGTAGGGAAAAGGTTGAGCAGGAACAGAGAGAGTTAGATCGTAGGGATAGGGCTGAAGAAAGGTCAGATGATAGAGAGAGATTTCAAGCCCAGCTAGAAGAAGAAAGGAGGGCTAGAGAACAGACATTAGCACAGCAAAGTCAGCGTAGCCAGTCGGATGGGTATCGTGTCAGACTTCTACCTTTTGATGGGAAGGAAGACATAGAGTGCTACCTTCAGCACTTCGAGCAGATAGCCGAGACTCAAGGGTGGATAAGGGATATCTGGTCTGCTAGATTATCACCTTTACTGTCAGGGGAAGCTAGAAAGACGTACTTAAAGCTAAGTCCAGAGCAGGCCCAAGATTTCAGTGTCATTAGGGATGCGCTCCTGAAACGGGTTTCGTAGGGACGCCGAGTACTACCGGAAGCAGTTCAGGGAGGTACGAAAGGAGGTCGCCGAAACGTTTCCGCAGTTTTTGAGTAGGTTACATACTCTAGTGAAGAGATGGTTTTCGTTAGCCAGGAGAGACATGGAGAGTGCAGTTGACGTGTTGGACGCTTTCATCACGGAGCAACTATATTTTATCATGAGTCCGGAGTTAGAGCTGTTCGTGAGGGAACGACTTCCCGAGAACGATGAGTAGGCGGCAGAGTTAGCCCAGCTTCACATAGACGCTAAGAGGGCCGTGACTAAGAGACCTGTGTTCGGGTGAGTTCCAGTCAGGAAGGGACTTAGATCCAGCGATGCTACCAGTAGGGTAGATAAACTGTCTAGTGGAGGTAAGAAGGAAGGGGCTAAACCGACGGAGAGTCAGGGAGGAGGTAGTCGGATCGAGTGTTACAGGTGTAGGAAGAGGGAGCACGTAGCGAGGCAGTGTAGGCAGCCTAACTCGTTGAATCAAGTGACGGTAAGTCCTGACGCCAGTTTGATTCAGGGAGAGCTCTTTAACACCGTCTGTAGTATTCAGCCGTACAATCCTTGGAGTACGGGGCAGCTTAGAGGTAGTCCTATTAGAGTCATGAGGGATACGGGGGCTGAGATGAGAGCTGTAGCGTCGAGATGGGTGCGGCCCAAAGATTTGACAGGTCGTGAGATCGAAGTGGTGTTGGCCGATCCTTCCAAGGCAGGGAAGTACCCCACTGCGTACATAGAGGTAGACTCAGTTTGTGAAGGGGACCGTAGAGTTGATAGTCATTGAAGATTCTATCCCCGACGTCATACTAGGGAACTGGGTAGTCTTCAGGGATGGGCAGCGTAGTCCCGTAGCCGTAGACGGAAAGGTATGTGCCGTAGCCACTGCCGTACAAACCCGATCTCAGGTGGGGACAAAAGAACCAGAATCGCCTAAGTTAGATATTGACTCCGCGAGTGATCAGTTGCAGGAAGGGGTGTGCGTAGTGATAGAAGAAGGCGAAGATTGGGAAGAGGTATCCGTTGTTGACAACTTGCCGACAATGACGTTGACGGCCGTCTAAACACCCAGGGACGTTCATTTAGATCCTGAGTGCCCTGACGTACACCAGGACTTTAGAGACTTAGTTGAGCAGTACGCGGACATTTTTACCGACTTACCACTGCGCACTACGTTAGACGAGTGCGAGATAAGGCTCGAAGACGACAGACCCGTACGTACCAGACAGTACCCGTCACCGCGTTCTCAGGTAGCAGTAATCAGGCAGGAAAAGGACGAGACCGTAGCTAACGCTAGAAACTGTGCGAAGCAACGAACCATCCCGAAGTCAGGTAGACAGTCAGGAAAGTTAGCCGGGGAAAATCCGAAGATAGCTAGCGCTAAGCAGAAACGTCATTTTGACAGGAAAGCAAAACGCCGTCAGTTCCGAGTAGGAGACAAGGTGTTGCTTCTGCTACCCACCAAGCACAACAAGTTAGAAATGAGTTGGAGAGGTCCGTATGAAGTGGTAGGGCGACAGAGGGAGTGTGACTACCACGTAAAGGTAGGGAGCAAAATCAAGTTACTTCATGCTAATCTGTTGAAACTCTTTCACGAGAGAGTCAGCGTAGCTAGCGCCGTAGCCGTAGAAGGGAAAAAGGGGAAGAAGCCGTCCGTTGTTGACAACGTACTGACAATGACGTTGACAGCCGTTGAAACCCCAAGGGGGGCTAGCTTAGATTCTGAGTTTCCAGGCGTATACCGGTCAATAGAGACTCGGTGGAGTAGCGCGCAGACATTTTTACCTACTTACTGTTGCGCACCGCGTTAGGCGAGTGCGAGGTAAGGGTTGAAGATTTATTTCAGAGTAGTTGTATAGAGGTGAAACATAACATCAGTACATAACCGCTGATTTTCTAAGTAGGAATGTTGAGTCGTGATTAGTATAAAGGAACAAAAAGTGATAGTTTTGTCTTAGGGGGAGGGGGGGGGGGGTGTCACGACACGGGTTTTTTGTGCCTAATTTTGTAGGGGAGTAAGTTTAGAGGGGTGACAGGATTTAGTTAGTCACCGGGTAGCGATAGCATATGTGTGTAGTATTTGGCCTTTACATGAGTTTTTGCTGCCGTGTGAGAGTTTGGTGTTTGGCGTAAAGCGCGTGGCCACCCAGTCTGAACGCCATCGGGTGGTTAGTGTTTCACGTGTTTTCTCATCACGTGATGTAGTGAGCGTATTTTCGTCAACCTAAAGTTATCCAAATTTTTCATCAGTCGCATTTTCCACCAGCGAACGAGTCAGTCGCTTTACCAGCAAGTCTCCGAGGGTGTTTTTTCAGGCGTGGTTCGCCATTTGCTAGAAGCCACAAGCAGCTGTGTTGGTCTGGTGTATCGGCCCTGCCATACGGTTCGGGTCGTCCCCGGAGCCGTTGTCCGAGGAAGGAGAGAGAAGAGAAGAGCTGCGACGACTTTACCCCAGGCTTGTCTTGTCTTGTTTGTCTTCGTCCTAGCCGGGGAATCTTCACGGATGACAGTGAGTACACGCGACAATTCTCTAGTGGCCATTTGCTCGGGTGTGTGTGTGTGTGTGTGTGTGTGGGGGGTGTTTGTGTTTGCTTGTTCTGTATTATTATTTTGGCTAGTGTATTTGTGGGCAGGTGTAGAATGAAAGGGAATATAAAGTAGAGGGCTATTTTGTAGTACCTAGGGTATCTAGTGGCGGATTAGTTATTGGCGGTTTAACGCCGAGCAGGCGTCTGAAGCTATTTTTACTATTTAGCGTATGGTTAGTGTAAATAGCGGAAGTGAGTCACGGGGTGACGTGTAAATATGTATTCTGCTGAGGTTGAATTTATTGTTGTGGGAAGCGTGATGCGATTGTAAACATGTATTCTGTTGAGGTTAATTTGTCGTTGTTGGAGAAGTGAAGGAAATGTGTTCAGATTGTGTTTACCGTTGTGGGAGAGAGGTGAAGGGAGTACAAAAGACGGTAGTTAAGGTTGCGGGAAGGGTGATGCGATTATCGTATATTTTTGTTAGGTATTTATGTGTGTTTTTGCACCTGTGTTTTAGTGCATCCTATTTCCGACTGGTTCCTATCCTAACCCAGTGGTGTACTGAGAGTGGAGGTTGACGTTGTCACTCCGCCTTGTGGGGCTACGACGCCGAACCTGAGTGCCGCGGCGCGCCTCGAAGGTCGGGTCGTCCCGTTTAAATATTCATAACTTGTTTAAGCGACGTTTTGTTCGCGTATAATCTTGTAAAGAACGTCAAACATTGTGAGATTTGTTTCATCTCCTCGTAGTGACTGTTTTGTGAGAGGAGCTTTATCACAGTGACATTTTGAGATATTGCATTATTTAAAGTAGCCTGTGTTGCGCAAGACCTTATCGTGGAAGCAAGGGCGTCGAGTTGAGCTGCGCTTAACGGTTGTGCTTCCGGCGAGAAGGTCCCGTGACGTGGAATATAATATTTATTCAACTAACTTTCAGTTATTATTAAGGACATTTGCTCCATTTGCATAATTATGTGATATTGTTTAGTCTCCATTTGCATATGTGATATTGTGTAGTCTGAAACGTTGCTAGTTAAAGGAGCCTTGTGTATTCTGAAACGTTGCTAATTAAAGGAGCCTTGTTTATTCTGAAACGCTGCTAGTTAAAGTAGCCTAGTGCTGTGACTGTCTAGTTGGTGAAAACTTTAGCTTAATTCTTACTTGTCGTTCGTGCTCCCGCTGAGGAGATGTAGTAGCTTATGATCAATATTTCTTTTTCTCGATCTTCATGTGTGTGTTAGTTAACACATTTGGTTGATCGTATATTTGATATTGTGCTATTTGCCGTGCTATATTACTTAGGGAGCCACGTGCTGTGAGGGACTCTTCGCGGAAGCAAAGGCGTAGGTCTGTTGGCGTTAGCGCCTGACGCTTATGCTTCCGTTGGGGTCCGGTGACTTTTGGGTTTAAGCTTTTCAATCTGTTGTATTAATGATAGTAGTTTTATTTATATACTGTTCGTGTGTATTTTATTAGGGATAATTAGTTTATTTATCTGTTATTTTGTATTGTGTATTAAGGGTATTTGGTTTGGGGAGTTTGGACGTATGTGTGTGTGTGAATGTGACGGGTGAGCATGTGGTTAGGATTGAATGAGGATATAGTTGGTTATTGTTAGGGGTTTATTTAATAAATGTCGTCGTCATTGTTCCTCTGGTAGTTGTTAGGTTTGTGTTAGTGTGAGTTGGGTGTGTCTCGAGTGGCAGCACTCATAGTTTGCACTCCGGAAGCGGGGTCGTGACACAGAGAAAAATAGTTATTTTGCTTATAAGAACTTATGCTAACTATCTTATAAGAACTTACAAAGTTACTTGTCAGTTGTAAGGAACTTATAGGTTACCTATTAAGTTCTTGTATTATAAGACAGACAAATATTAAAGGTATTTATAGAGGAGACAAAGAACATTAAATAACACAGTTTGCGGATGAGACACGTATTTTTCTTGACAGAGGTACACAATCCTTCGAGGCAGTTATTGACACTTTAATCAAATTTAGCATCTGTTCGGGTTTGCGTCTAAATGTTGGGCAAACTGATGCTATCTGGCTGGGTAGTAAGAAAAACTCCACAGTTAGATATTTGCCATACCTTAAACTAAACTGGAACCCACCAGTTCAAAGTCGTAGGCATTGGCTGACAAATGATTTAAAGAGCTGTCATCTTCAAAACTTTAATGACAAGTATATTGAAATAAAAATGCTTTTGAAAATGTGGCTAAAGAGGCCAATTACACCCCTAGGCAGAGTTGCTGTGTTAAAATCATTGATCTTATCAAAACTGGTCTACCTATGGATTTTGCTCCCTAAACCACATGATAAACATGCTGAAGAGTTGCAAACACTGTGCTTCAGATTTGCATGGGATAAAAATAAAATGGGACAAAATAAACAGAAAAGTTGCTTACCGAAATGGAGGAATCCGTATTCCAAATTTAACTCATTCTACCCCAGACCCACCACGGCAAGATAAGGATCGACCGTGATAGTTCAAGGGTGATGCCAGAATAGCTTGGCGCCTATCACGGTCGATCTGCGTTCTGCACTGCAATGCAGTCTTTAGAGGACAATGGCAACATTTGGGGATTTACGTGATGAGATAGAATGAGTTAAAGCAGTATATGAGAGCGTTCAAAATTAGCTGGATTAGAAAATTAAGCAGCACAAGTCACAGATGGAAACACGTTATTCTTAACACATATCCAGACCTCAAGAAAATGACAAATGTGGTCCAGAATTATACAACAAAATAAAGCACACAAATTTGTTCTGGAAAGATGTTCTGTGAGCTTATAAGGAGTTTAGGTGCAAAGTGGAACCAAATACGCCAGAAGAAGTGTTGGCGGAGCCCGTCTTTTTGAATGATAATATCACGATTGGAAACAAATGTATTTTGTAAAAACAATAACAAAAAAAGGGATATACTGCACTGGACAGTTCTATAATGAATAAGGGCAGCCCAGGAAATATACTGAATTTAAAACAAAATATGGTATAAACATTGACTTTCTTACTTATATGTAGGGAGCATACAAGCTATACAAAAATATATTCGCAACACTAACATCCACATTAAAACTAATGATATGAATGATAAACCAAAATCTTTGCAACTCCTTTATTCCATGCAATAGGGCTCAAAACGTTACTATGAAATCTTGACAATGAATTACAAAAATCCACAAAGCTTAAATCGATGAGATAAAGAACTTAGCTGTGATATGGACTGGAAGAAAACATTGCAGAAACTGCAACAGGTAAAAGACGTCAAACTAAAGTTGATTCAGACCAGAATTATTCATAGATTTATTGGCACAAATATAATTATGCAACAACAAAAAATGGTATCAAATTTCAGACAAGTGTACTTTCTGCATGAACAAAAGAGAAAGTATTGATGATATATTTTGGAAATGTGGTTATATACAATCCTTTTGGGTAAACTTAGCAAGCGTTATGGGTAAAAAAAATGTGATAGTGTAGGTTGTTCAGTTTCAGCAAAAGACTTATACTTTTTGGAAATGATACTAATTTTAAAACAGACAAAGTTTTGGATTTGATAATACTGATGGCAAAATTCTATATTTATAAATGCAGAATAAGAAAGAGAAGGCCAACGATGTGACATTTTTGTAAAGAACTCAAAGACAGGTATAACTGTAGTGTTGCCTCTCCATCACCCCAGCCTTCAGCACCAAATTCTGTATCGTCGCTGACCATGTGCAATGTCTGTGTGACTGGTGAATGTGTATGTAAATGTTTGCTTCGTGACAGGATGCCGAGTTCACACACACAAACACAGTCACTCGCACTCGATACTAACTACAATAAAACATGTGAAACGAAGATCGCATTTAATATAGACTATATTGCAGTACAGGCTAATAATGGTAAAGCGACAACAAATGCCCCGGCATGAGGCCGTTTGAGAAAAATATATTCTCTGCTGGTCACAGTGTAATCAAGCGTTACTACAGTAGTGCAGCACAGTACTAATATCTAAGTCGTGTCCCTAAAAAGAATGAAAAAAGTCCAAACAAGTACCCTGTGTAAAGGAGAATCTAGTAGAATAACTAAGTCGGAGAAGCCATTAGGTAAAAGGTAGCCTCGGCAAAAATGACAAACTCCAAAGCACCTTTTGTAAAAGGGAAGCCTTGAAAATACGACAGAGTCCAAGGAGTCCGAAGCGCCCGTTATAAAAGAAGAGCCCCCAAAATAACAGAGTCCAAAATGCCCTTTGTAAAAGAAAGCCTTGGAAAAACGACAGAGTCCGAGCCGCCCGTTGTAAAGGATAACTATCTAAAAACAATGGCAGAGTCCAAAAAGTCGTTTGATAATAGGAAACCTAGGAAAAACGACAAAGTCGGAAGTGCCCTTTGTAACGGAAAACTATCTAAGAAAATATCAGAGTCTAAAAGGTCCTTTGATAATGGGAAGCCTCGGAAAAACGACAGAGTCCGAGGCGCCCCTTATAAAGGAAGACTCCCCCCAAAAATAACAGAGTCCGAAGCACCCTCTGTAAAGGGATACCTCAGGAAAAAGGCAAAGTCCGAGGCGCCCATTACAAAGTAGAGCTGCCAGAAAAATGGCAAAGTCCCAAGACTAAAAAAACAAAACGAAACGACAGTGTCCGGGATTCCCGTGCAAAAGAGGGCTCAGAAAAATGATAAAGTCCAAAATGCTGGTTTGTAGAGAGAACTCTGGAAAAATCGGCAAAGTCGAAGTGAAATAGCAACTGTAGAAGCAGTCGTGGATAACAACTGCTCAAATCCACCTATCTCCGCAAACCAGGAACACTGCGCTCAAAACTAACGAGATGCAAAAAGTGGTTTGCCCGACCAAAATCATTACCTTTTACAAAATGGTGAAGCACTCTTCCATGCAATAGAACGTTACTTTCTTAGCTGAATACGCTTTGTCAGTTCTGAAACCATTACCAACACTCGGAGCACTTCAAACATCTTGTTTGTGCGACCTACCACGTGTTTTCGCTCCCAGTGTTTAGTGTTTTTTTTCGTTGGATGTACTGTGTTTCGTGTGCTGAAAGTCTGCTGAGTATTGTATAAGAGTGCGCTGATGAGGATTATGCTTGTGTTTCGTCGGATCTGGTTGCTGTTTGAGTGGTATCGTATTGAATTGTGTCTGTCATTTGAATTTTTGTTTACGTCGCCATCTTGCTTCTTCCGCAGCGTGGGTTCGCCAGGCTTTTCCGCGCCCCGTTTTCATGTGCTGCGTGCTAGTGTGTGATATGTTTACTGTGTGAGTATGTTTGCCACCCGTGGCTGCATCTGCTTCTTGGTTGTTGTAGACTCGTTAGTGTTCCTACCGTTCCATAGGTTCAGTTACGTGTGCTCTCTCGTCGACATCTCGCCGTCCCCACTTTCGGCGCCATTGCCCGATCTCGCCGCTGACCGACCGGAAATCAGGTCGCTCCCCTACCACACCGCTCACACACACACCGACACACACACACACACACACACACACACACACACACACACACACACACACACACACACACACACACACACACACTAACTCGCACACACACACCCTACTGAACCCTCTTCTCGTCTTCCTCTTTCTTGTCCTCACAATCATGCTCATCAAATACACACGCCAACAACTGCTATCTCTACGTCGCCACGCCACCTACTGCGCAGCCGGTGCCGCCGACAGTGTTGCAGATGCCTTACGCGGCATCCGATCGCGAAAGAGAGGCCACAGGGGCGGAATTAGCAAAAGGCGGGGCTCACCACCACAAACACAACCACACACTTTTTTTCCCTTTTCCTATGCCCTTCCACCCCTTCTGCCTCCCCCCGCCTCCTCGATTTCTCCACCTCCCTTCCTTCTTCTCCCATTTCCTTTCCTCTCTTGCTCATCTATTGCTCCCTGCTTTCCTCGGCCGCCCCCTCCCCTGCCCTCCTTCCCCTTCCTCCCCTCAACCCGTCCTCCTTCGCCTGCTTTTTCCTCCTCGTCCCCTCTCCCCCCTTTCTCCTCCCCTTCGCCCTACCCCTCCCTCTACCTCAGCTTTTCCTACTTCCCTTCCTCCTCCTTCCCCTCCCCCCTCACCCTCCTCTCGCATCCTCCTTCTTGCCCGGTTCTCCTTCCCCGTCTTTTCCTCATCCCCTCTCTCCCCCTCCCCCCTCCTTCCCCCTCCATCCTCTTTCCCCCCTCCCCACCCTCCTCTTCCTTTGTCCTCTTCTTCGTCTGTTTCTTCTCCCTCTTCCTCTTCTGGCTCATCCAACCTAAAACTGTGTCTGTTCAATGCACAGTCTGTCTGCAAAGATGGCAAAGCCGACGTGATTTCAGATTTCATCCTAGATAATGACCTAGATGTTGTCGTGATCACCGAAACGTGGCTCCGCCCAGCTGGCGATGAACCCATCATCGCCAGCGTCACTCCGAGTGGCTACCGCCTGGCCTCCTTCCCGCGTGCTTCCAGAGGGGGTGGCATTGCCATAATCTACAGGGACTGTCTTTCTGCTCATCTCTCCTTCTCTCAGTCTCTCCCTTTTGCTCATCCCTCTTTTGAATCTGTCGAGGCCGTAGCAACACTCCCTGGCCAGTCCTTCATCTTCTCATGTATCTATCGCCCCCCTCCAAGCTCTCAAAACAAACTCACAAACTCCATGTTCCTCACCGAGTTCGATCTCCTCCTCGACCACTACAGCACACGACCCGGAAAACACATCCTTCTTGGCGACTTTAACTTCCACTTCGACAAACCCGACCACCCTGACACAAAACGCCTTTGCACGTCACTTTCAAACCACAATCTTACTCAACACATCACAAAACCCACCCACCGACTCGGCCACACCCTCGACTGGTTCATCACCCGCACCTCCGATCAACTCTTCCTCGACTCTGAAACCTCTTCTGTGCTTCCCTCCGACCACCTCGCTATTCTCGTCGCCCTCGACCTACCTCCTCCGAAAAAGCCCAAGCTCTTTGTCTCTCGTCGCAAACTAAAATCTGTCAACCGAGAGAACTTCTTCGACGAAGCTGTCGACCTTCTCATGGACCCCGCCTCCTCTCCCGATCTTGCATCCCATTTCGATTCCTCCCTTCGAAAACTTCTAGACACCCATGCCTCTGTCACCATCTGCTCCATACCCAACCGACTCCCCTCCCCCTGGCTCACTGACGACATAGCTGAGGCCAAGCGTGAGCGTCGACAAGCGGAACTCTGCTGGCGCTCATCTGACCTCACCGTTCACAGAGAGATCTTCCAAACCACCAGATCCAAAGTCTGCAGAATGATCTCCGACTCCAAATGCAAACACCTTCAAAACAAAATCCTGGAATCCACCTCTTCCAAAACCCTCTACGCTACCATGAACACACTCCTAGGCACTTCTAAAGACTCTCCTCTTCCCAACACACACAGCAAAGAAGAACTTCCGTCCGCTTTTTCCTCCTATTTTTCAGACAAAATCCAAACTCTGCGCAACTCACTCGACACTCTGCCTTCTCCGCCTTGCCTTCCTGACCCCCCCCCCCCCCTTTTTCCGGCACTCCCCTCTCGTCCTTCCGCCCCGTCTCTCAGGATGAAGTCCTCAAGACCATAAAGTCCATGCCCTTCAAAACCAGCGAACTAGACCCCCTCCCAGCTTCCCTCTACCGGGACGGCCTCCCAAAACTTTTGCCCTTAATTAACGACATCATCAAAACATATCTAGAGAATGGCTCCGTCCCCGATATCTTTAAGTCCGCCATCGTCCGTCCTCTCCTCAAAAAGCACAACCTCGACCCAAACGAACTCAAGAACTACCGCCCAGTCTCCAATCTCTCTTTCCTGTCCAAGCTTCTTGAGAAGGTTGTCCTCAACCAACTCAACCTCCACCTCGCCGACAAGTCCCTTCCAGTCTGCCTATCGCAAACATCACAGCACTGAAACAGCCCTTCTACATATCCTAAACGACCTGCTTCTCTCCACTGACTCGGGCAACATCTCCCTTCTTACGCTACTCGATCTCTCTGCCGCCTTCGACACCATAGACCACTCTATCCTCCTCCACCGCCTTCACCACTCCTTTGACATCACCGACTCTGCTCACTCCTGGTTTCTCTCCTACCTCTCCGACAGACAGCAGTTCGTCACCATCGACGGCGTCTCCTCCAACCCAGTCAGGCTCTCCTGCGGCGTTCCACAGGGGTCCGTCCTGGGCCCGGTCCTTTTCACACTCTACACCTCCCCCCTGTCCAACATCATCCAGTCTCACCACATACACCACCACCTCTACGCTGACGACTCACAACTACTAGACAAAGACAAACTCGACAACACTCGGACACTACTGACTCGCACGGCTGACTGCTATGAAGACGTGAAAAACTGGATGACAGCAAACAAGCTCAAACTAAACGACGACAAAACGGAAGCCATGTTGGTAGGCACTCGCCAGAAACTTTCCCAGCTCCCCCCCCCCCCCTCTCTCCACCTTCAACTCGACAGCACCCCCATCTCCCTCTCTGACTCGGTCAGGAACCTTGGCGTTATCCTCGATTCCTCTCTTTCCATGATCAGCTTCGTCTCCGCCACGGCCCAGGCATGTTATTTCCACCTCCGCCGTATCAGTCGGATCAGAAAATACCTCACTACCGAAATGCCACCAAACTCGCCGTCTCTCTCATCTTATCTCGCATCGACTACTGCAACTCTCTCCTTTCCGGCCTTCCTCACTCCACCACTTTCACTCTCCAGCGCGTCCAGAACAATGCTGCCCGCCTCGTCCTCAGAAAGAAAAAATCCGACCACATCACTCCCCTGCTCAAGCTCCTTCATTGGCTCCCCATCCCCCAACGCATCCAATACAAGACTCTGTCTCTCTGCTACACATCCCTGAACAACTACGCTCCTGCCTATCTCTCCAACTTACTTCACCCCTACACTCTTCCCCGCTCCCTCCGCTCCGCCTCCGACCCTCTCCGCCTCCTCATCCCCCGCACCAAACTCAGCACTTTCGGTCCCCGCTCCTTCTCAGTACGGTCCATCCACCTGGAACACTCTCCCACTCTCTCTCCGTCAGAAACACTCGCTCTCCTCCTTCCAGTCCGCCCTCAAAACTCACCTCTTTCAACAGTTCTAGCACTATATCACAACACTCCCCACCCCAAGCTGACCGTCGTAATGTATTTTCACTATTTGTGTTACGTGAGTCATTGTCTAAAGCGTGCGCATGCGTGTGCGAGTTTGTGAGTGCGCGTTTAGAGTTATAATTATTATAAGACAAGCGCATTATAAATACCGTAATTATTATTATTATTATTATTATTATTATTATTATTATTATTATTATTATTATATTGTTGTAAAATCCTCTTGCAGATGAAAAATCGTACTTTTACAAGACTTCGTAGTTAACAAACAAAATCCAACAAATCTCTTGTCAGGGGAAAATACTCCACAGTAACCAGCTGTCTGGCACTGCAGCAAAGGTCTGGAAAGAAGGGAGAAAACAACACTAGGCGAGGTGCGGTCACTGAGAACATCTGGCCTTTGTCTAAGCGTTCTGCTCTGCTACCCAGCCTCGCCTCAAACTACTGGAGGTAAATGTACACACTAAATTCCAAGCTTGCGGGAGACAAAGATAGCTGAACTACGTGAGCCCCAATCAGCACACTGACTACACACACACAAATTAGGAGAATACGGCAAATAGAGCTTTAAAAAAAACGTGTACAAGGCATTTTTACCACATAACATTGAAAAGCACAACGCAAAACTGAACATGGAACACACAGACTTTATATTAAAATGGGCACACTATGAAAAGATAGGTTGTTAACTTGTTAGTTTCAAATATCTATAGCGAACTTGTTGTCTATTTATTTTTTTTTATTATTGTTTATGTAATTTGATTGTATTAGTGTTTGTTTTCCTGTTGAATGTTTTGCGTTTTGTTTGTATTAGTTTTTTATGGTTATCGTAATTGATGTGACATTGTAATTGTTATGTACATGTTGCATATGTGAAACAAAATGTTTAAAAATGTATTTACTTTACTTTAAAGAGTTGGTGATGTTGTGTTATTTAACGTGGTAGGATTACTTAACTAGCCGACCGTTTTTTTTTTTTTTTTAGCTGACAAGCATAGTCAGCTGCTAGCTAGTTGGATCCCGAGAAATGCTGAGTGAGAAAATAGCGTTCCTCAGAAATCTGCCATATGTGGCGCATGGGGCGGTATTGGGTTTGGATTTGTGTGGACTATGTGTGAACTATGTGTGGCACTGTTTTTTTAAAAGCTTTGTTTTAATCGTAGACTTGGTCATTATGACATAGGTGTCTAACCAGTCTCATGATCTCTCTCAATGGCTGGTGTACACGTTGACAACTGATTTAAAATGTACTGAGTGCACTGAGAAAGGTAGGGACTTCGTGAGGGGTGATGGGAGGGTGATGGTCAAATTGGCCATTAATTATGGGTCAACTTAAGACAATGGAAATGCTGGGGTTTAAATCTCTCTCTCTCTCTCTCTCTCTCTCTCTCTCTCTCTCTCTCTCTCTCTCTCTCTCTCTCTCTCTCTCTCTCTCTCTCTCTCTCTCTCTCTCTCTCTCTCTCTCTCTCTCTCTCTCTTGCCGGTCGGTGTAATATATTTTTCTCAGGTTACAATAATTTCTTCTGCCCTATCGTCTCATTGTTTTTGTTCTTCTTTTACCTTTTTTCTCTCTTCTTGGTTAGGATAGGCTAGGGATGTAGTGTTGTTTGTCTGTCGTGTTTTAATTATGTAAATAAATTGTATTTTATATGTATTCGTTTGGTGTTGTCTCTGTTTGTTGTCTCACTGCGGTAATGTTGCTCGGCCATCGCTCCGTACCGCCGGTACGGCGTGTGACAGAAAGGCATCATGGAATGCTTCCAAAACAATCTGATGATATGAATAACGCCTGGAGAGTTCTTGTCCTTATTCTCCAAGAAGAGTCCCTGGTAGACGAATGTGCACTGTTCCGTCCATTGCGCAGTGTCTAGATTTGGGGGGTAGGTGACCCATCCTTGCAATAAAATCCATCATTTCCCGCACTAAATAAAAATGTTTTGGTTTGCAACTGAAAAGAAAATAATCCGCCTATTACAATCTTAATGCACACTAAGATTAACTGTAAGCGAACGGGATATAATCTGGGCGGAATCAAAAGCAAGTGATTTTTTTTTTTTGGGTGGTGTAAGTCTCGTTCGCACCACAACGCAATATTTTCTTACAAAACGAAACACTTTTTCAGCTTTTACAGAAAATTAGACGACATTTTAAGACGGATTTAAGACGTTCTTTAGCACAAGCTGCGCGAAAACGTGAAAAATAACCCGCCTAAAACAAAAAGGTTATATTGCAACTTTTGATTTTGGGGGTAACGCGTTCAGAGGGTTGTAATATAAACTGAACGAAAACAAATGCAGTTTACTGCGCTGTAACGAAAAATGCGTAAGCCTTTCGCTGGTGCTGTCAGAATGTTAAAATCCTCTCGTATTATAAAAGTATCGCCTTTTGATCTCACTAAAAAAAATTTTGGGAAGATTAGTTATTGCCCTTACATTGATAGTGTGTGTGTGTGTTTGTGTGTGTGTGTGTGTGTGTGTGTGTGTGTGTGTGTGTGTGTGTGTGTGTGTGTGTGTGTGTGTGTGTGTGTGTGTGTGTGTGTGTGCTGTCCTTTCTACGGTTTCTCTATCATAACAGCTGGACTACCTCGGCGCTGAATGTACATAATACAAAGTTCAACGTTGAATTCATAGCGAAAAGATAACTTCTGTCCGTTTCTGCCTGTTCCAAACAGTAAACTTGTACCGGACGCGTCCAGGATCACTTGGAGAACCGAATTATCTTACAACATCGACGCGAATGTGACCAAATACGTACGTCAAATGCATCTTTATCTATATAATTACGCGGTTTCTTGCGCGCCCGCTACACACTCGAAACATTTGAAGGCTGGAATTTGTTAGAAATGTGGTCCAATGTACTTTCGGGACGGTAGCATTGTTTTCACTAACAACTCGTTGTTAAATAAATTTAAAGATAATTAAATACATCTAAAATCAATTCCATTCAGAGCACATCGAAACAAATGAATTGGGATGTAAATTGTCATTATGTTTTCAGTCTCGTCTCTATGAGCCTTGACCTGCTATTAAACTGCACTAATCAGAAACGATTTTTTAGTACTATCTGTTGAAATCCTACCTCAACTAAAGCGAAATAACTTTGCTTCATTCTTCCAGTGTCAAAAAAAGTTTAACACCGACCTGCTGCAAAAAGTGTAGATAATAATAATAATACCGTTATTATATAGGCGCTTTTTCTCAATTTTTGGGCAAATCGACTCAAAGCGCCGCGAACTGAAACCCAACACGCACACTCACGTAACAGACACGAATTTACGCCATTTAAGAGCTGTTCTTAATTGGACGAACTTTTGATCGGCAAACCTATATCGGAGAAGATCGGCGATCTTTTGGTTTGTTTCTTAATTGAGGTTGAACGAACCTAGGCAAACTTCAGCAAACCAGGTTTGCCATGGTTCTCTTTCTTAACTGAAGTGCTTGATTCGGCTGACTTACTGTCAGGGTTGATAGTCATTACTTTTTTTCTTTAATGAAATAAATTTTCTTTAATTCTGGTAAAAGGTTAAAGAAATAAATTTTCTTTACTTTTTTTGAAAATTAAAGAAATAATTTTTTTTTAATTTTTCTTTTTAATTAAATAAATTTGCGTTAAATACAAGAATGATCATTTATTGCTCAGCTCAGACAAAAAAAGTGGCATGCAGTTGAAAAGTGACACGCCACCAGATTTCTTCCTCTACCCACTATCTAAAACACGATCTGGCCAGATACATGCAGTAGTTATGAGAAGGGGGAAGAAAGAAGAAAAAAAGAAAAACAACTCGGAAAATTGCACAGCGCAAGAAAAAGTCACGCGGCTAAAAATGGAACAATTCAGGCTTGTTTGGTCTTATTTCGCGATGCTGACAAATCCACTCATCTGCAAGAGCCATAGATCCTCAAGAACCCCAGCAGTCTTGGGTGAGGGGGGCGGGGGTTGGTGGGTTAATGACGATCTATGCCTACTACAGTTAAAAATGTATACACCTGTGCTGTCCAATCGTTGCAGTACAATCTGCCTTCTCACTCCTGAAACAAAAACCACCCAACTGCAAGAGGCATAGATCCTCATGAGCCCCCGCAACTGCGGGGGCTCATGAGGATCTATGCCTCTTGCTGGGATAATCTGCATTCATGTTTCGCTCAAGCAAAGTGGATCCCTTAAGTTTTTCACCTATCCAATCGTTGCTGTACCATCTGACTTTTTACTCCTGAAACGAAAACCACCAATCTGAAAGAGGCATAGATCCTTATGAGCCCCCGCAACTGCGGGGGCTTGTGAGGATCTATGCCTCTTGCTGGGATAATCTATGCTAGTGATTTTCTCAAACAAAGGGGCTCCGTTAAGTTTTTCAACTGTCCAATCTTTGCTGTACGAGTGCCATCTGCCTTCTCACTCCTGAAACGAAAACCACCCAACTGAAAGAGGCATAGATCCTCATAGCCCCCGCAACTGCAGGGGGCTCGTGAGGATCTATGCCTCTTCCTGGGATAATCTACGTTTACGATTTTCTCAAGCAAAGGAGATCCGTCAAGTTTTTCACCCAGAGGCATCGATCCTCCAAAGCGCCTCAAACCGGCTGCAACTGGGTCAAACAGGCTTTGAGCATAAGCATCTGTTGTTTGTGGCGGAAAAACCAACTGAAGTAACGAAATTTTTAACGAAAAAATCGATAATCGTTACTTTTATTTTTTAATTCGTTGAATTTTCTTTAACTTTTTAAAAACATTAACGCGTTAAATTTTCTTTAACCAAAAATTTAATTTATTAAATCGTTAAATCGTTATATCGTTAAATCTTCCAACCCTGCTTACTGTCTGCGAAGGTGTTCAAAATGGCTGCCGCTATGCCGCTTCGAGATTTGAATGATGTTTGTTTTTGTACTCCTTGCAGTAGCGACCCAACAAACAGCTTTGCGCCTCCCACAAATCAATAAAAATCGGTCTTGTTCTTCGCACGAGTGAAATATCGCGTCCGCCATATTTGTTTGTATCGGCGACTGTCTTCTTATCTCCAACGCAGAAGAGGGTAAAAGTTTTGACCAATCAGAGAAAAGGTTCGCCTTTGTTTGCTCAACACTTTGAGCGAACCTTTTCCGACAGCGAACCATGGTTTGCCGAGGTTCGTGAACTACTTCGAACTAGGTTCGCCGTATCTTTAGATCGTCCAATTAAGAACCAACCTGGTTCGTCCGAGATCGTGAACTGTAGTTCGTCAGAGTTCGCGAAATAAAGTTCGTTTAATTAAGAACATGCTTAAGACAAACACAGTACAAGACAGACGAAGGGCCAGTTTAGCTACTGAAGTTACAGAGATTTTTGATCGCTTGTATTTGAAATTTGTAAATTGGCCTGAAACCGGTACCCAAGTGTGGGGGTTGGGGGGTGGAAGAACCGGAGTACCCGGAGAAAGAACCCCCGACGGTCCGCCCGAATTAACGGTGACACTTACCAGAGGAGAAAAGTCCGACGCCGGAACACGTTTTCGAACCTCGCACCTTTGGCATTGGTGGCAGGCGCCTTAACCACTGCGCCACGGACCGCCCCACATGGCCCCTCATAGATCCTCATGGGCTCCCGCGGTGTGGGTGCTCATGAGGATCCAAACCTCCTGCTGAAACTACTTTGTTTGTAAGTTCCTTTGGACGTGGAAATTACAAATATTTCTAAAACACAATCTGCGTTCACTGGCAGTGAATTGGTTGACATGTAGGCCTAACTCAATAAAAATTGCTGAACATTGAACATCCATTTGAACATTTACAGTTAAACACTGAGGTTTGTTGAGATCTCCAACTTCCTCCATTACACTGTAGTATCATTTTTGATTCACCTGATATGGTGAAGCAGTTGACAGGTCCGCTTTCCCCTGGATCCATTGCATTGGACTAACGGCGTGTTGGTCCGAGTTCCATATGGCAGTGGCGCGTCCACTCTTGTACTGAGCAACTATTAGATTGCCGCCGACTTTGGTGGAGAGGTAGACCCAGAAACTCACACAATGGTGACGGCTGCTGGTGAATGTTTCACTGACGAAAACCGCTGTTCGTTTTAGAGTCAACGTAGTGTTGTAGTAGAGGTATTTTCCTGCAAATCGTGACGACTGGATCACAGAATGATACAAAGCTAGTTTATAGCAGTCTTGTTTTGATCAATAGTACAGAATGCGCGTATGTCCGGCTTATGCATATGTAGTAATAATAATAATAATAATAATATAAGGAATAATAATACATTATGCATATGTCCTGCTTATATATATATATATATATATATATATATATATATATATATATATATATATATATATATATATATATATATTCTTTACTTTTAACAAAGGCGTCGCCCAAAACAAAAAATGCACTCAATCGGATTAGATGCAAGGGACGTAATTTTTCATTCAATTCTGAGAATGCTCTTGCTCTGCTAAAGCCATGGAATTCCAGGCTGGTAAGCTTGCATTGTGTCATCAGGACATCAGCTGCCATTTTTGTGAATGCATCCCTCACGAGATCCGGAAAGAAAGGGTAGTGGGAGAGAAGGAATTACAGAGAAAAAGAGAGAGAGAGAGAGAGAGAGAGAGAGAGAGAGAGAGAGAGAGAGAGAGAGAGAGAGAGAGAGAGAGAGAGAGAGAGAGAGAGAGAGAGAGAGAGAGAGATAATGACATTTAAAAGACAGCATTAACATAATCACTGAATTAACCCCCTAATTATTGCTTTAACCTTCATCATCTATCTACCCTGCACAGAGTGTGCACGCGACGCCGCCCGTTGTCGGGTGCTAGCGGGTTATTGATTTTGAGAAACACTATTCCGCACTGCAAAGAATTACCTGGCTGCATGACAGAAAATTAATCATCACGCAGTACTGCTCTATACAGGCACCCGATAACACAGCTAACTTTTCTAGTATGAACTCTAGTTGAGCACAACAAAAAAAAAAATCAGATGCCTGCAATACAATCCCTGCAATTCAAAATAATGATTAATGATTATTGATGGGGCTTTTAATGTGTCTGGCATAATAGCCTATCAATAACTCGTTATTGGGCAAAGGGCTGCAGACCAGTCTGCCTAATGGAAGTGTCGATCAATAACTTGCAAAGCACCCGAATAACACCTTTCAGTCTACTGGTGCCAAGTGGAATAAACATACACACAAACACACACACACACAAACAGACAAACACCACTCCCACACACACATACCAACACATACACACAAACAGACACACAAACAAACACCAACGCACACATACACACACACACACAAACACACACACACAAACACACACACACACAAGCACCAACACACACACACACACACACACACAAACACCAACACACTCAAACACACACATACCAACATACACACACACACAAACACACAAACAGACATACTAACACACACACAAACAGCCTACACAACTAACCGGTATGACAGAGCTGACGTCATAATAACTTAACGGGATAAAACTGAAGTTCCGTGAATAATTGTAGCACCATGTATAGATTATAACATCTCATCCGGCTTAAACACCCTCAACTGGTCATGCCTGAGGCTGAAAAACGATCTCGGTCTTTTCAAAATGTTATGCATATTTTCAGAGGTAAACAACCTGGCGAGTCTATTTTAGCGCTCCTACTCCAAGTCTGGTCGAGCAGGTTCTGTATCTGTGCACTGAAGATTGTGTGTGGTGTGTTATTGATTTTCAGTTGCTAGGGAGGTGGGACACTGCACCAAACACTGTAATTGTTTCATAAGACATTTCAAGTCCACTGACAAGTGAGTGTCAACTCAACCGTCACTTTGCAATAATAGCATATGCTATATCTTTACCAAAACAGGTTGTGTTAGAGGCAGGTAAACTTCCTGCTTTCGAGACTTTTAACGACTGATCGCTTTTAAAGTGTCTGGTTCAAACCAGATTGAGCCTGAAATGTGGCATGACGTGTCTGGTGAATAACTTTATTGACCATCTTTTTCGTATATAACCCAGCCCACAGCAACGCGCCACCAAACATGAATCAGAATTTTGGTGAAAACGCAAATAGGCATCATGTGACTCTCCGTAAGTGGCATAGTGCTCTAGAAATGAAACATGGCCAATATGTGCAAAAACTGGAACTACAGAAAGAGAAAATACAGAAGCTGAAAAAAGATTATACAGAGCATATGACTAATGAAACAAAACTTGTGGATTTACTTCTAAAGTATAAATGTGATATTGAGGTGTTTTTAAGCGTGCAGAAACAATATGCTGCATTTGTAGAAAAAAAAAAGAAAAAATTATAAGAGATTTTACCCGAGAGGAGGACAAGGTGAAATCTATTGAGAAGGATAAGCAGCTGAATGAAAATAATGCAAGGGTAATTTTTGCACAAATGGAAAGATTAAAAGATAGCACCTCAATCAAAGAAATGTATGCATCTATGGCACAGAGAAAAAGAGAAATAGAGATGCAACCAACTGCGACGAAGTAGTTCCACAGTGCTAAGCCGCTTACTGAGAATCAAAATATAAGTGGCTTACAATGCTCTCGGGTTTTTGAACATACCATCAAATTTACACATCACATCATATCATATATAGCGTCAAGAAAATCACATGCACGTGGTATAAGTTTTTGATACTTAGTCCGGGAGTACCCCGTGCATCTGTTTTTCCTCGGATAGAATGTACCAACAGCTCAGCACACAAGCACAAACATAAACCACACCCGAGAGCAATACACGTTTGGATTTAAGTTGTGGTCTTTGGTACAAAGTAGGTGACCACGGAAAATTTTCATCCACAATGGGCTGCCAAAGGTTGATGACCTTTCTGATGAGACTAATTAAGTTGAAACAGCCCCTCATCACAAGGTAAGTGATTTTTTATTTTACTTATTATTATTATGTTTTACTATAAAATGAATTCGAACGAATTGTTATTACTAAATGATATTGGCGCTTTAGAAAACAAAGTCTTAGACTCTAAAATACAGCATCTTTTGTCTGTAGTTGTATCAGGTAAGTCCAAAATGTATCTCGGAAAACAATACCTGACAGAAGATATAGAATCTCTCACCACTGATGATTTAAATAAACTACATTCAAAATATGATAATCACATTGCTTCACTAATGACTCGTGATCTGAGTCGGTCTCTGATCTCCTTTTATACAAAGGGTGTTAATCACTTTTTTGAAGTAGACACTGACAGCCTTATTATTGATTTAAATTCAAATCCAATAGTAACAAGTTCAATTGGTAAATTAGCATGCCTTATGTATTACAAATTTGGCAATTTGCTTGCTCCTGTCATAACCTTGCTTGTCACTGGGAGTCATATTGATTTTTCGAAAATAAATTTTCTAAGAAAAGAAAATGGACGAGACCCAGATGACTCCACAACAGAACCCTGTTTTGATGCAGATTCAAACAATCACTAAACCAAAAAGTCCAGGCAGGGTAGAGGCAGGAAAACGAGTAGCCGAATATAACAGGCAAAAAAAATTACAGCTTCAAGCTCATGTAACTGACCCGCCGTCAGGACCGTCAGCACCGTCAGGACCGTCGGGACCAGTGTCATTACCGTCGGGACCATCAGGACCACACCCACATCAAAGTGAGAGACAAACAACTAAACCCCAATCAACAAAATATATATTTGCTGGATTTGTTGTCGGATTTTGTTACGTAGGTTACCAGTTATACCAAAAATACAAACCACAGACTCGAACAGTGTCCAAAAACATAGACATTCCAAAAACAAAAGAAGTAGTCGCCACATTACCAGTAACACCAAAACCTGTTGACCCATTTTTCTTGCAGTAATAAATTTATTATTTTAGTTTTTGCTGCATTAGAAAATGAGCGAAACAAAAAACTTAATGAACCTTGTCTATCACGCTGCTTTGATAAGTGGGCTAGCTGTTGCTTACTCTATGCTTGGAAAAAGTCTACTCAAAATGAAATCGGCAGACCTGAGTAGATTAGACTTTGAAGACAGTGCTAAATTAATAGCAGTTGTCACAGCGTCAATTGCCACAAAAGACTTTCTTGTCAAGCAAGGAATTATTCCCGAAAATATATCTATGTAAATAAAAATAATATGGCGACACTAGGTGTTATTGTTGGGGGTGCTGTTGTAAACGCACTTGCATTCAGTGGATCAAACTATCTTTAATCAAAAATGAGTAGAGAAGAGAGTGCAGAAGAATTAAAGCATCACAATGAGGCATCAGAGAAATTAGCACAAGCCCAGCAGGCATATGAAAAGCAAAGAATAGAAAAACTTGATTTTATCAATGAAAAACTTAGACTAGAAGGTCACGCACAACATACATTTTCTAATGTCAATGACGCAATCAGGGAATACTTTCTTGTTACTAGTGAAGACATGACCATCCCACAACCAAAACTTAGTGACTACTATCAACCAAGTCCAGAACAAAGAAATGGAGAAATAATCTTTGTTTTAGTGGGAATGACATTTGTTTATTTTACTGGAGTTTTTATTGCTAGAAAAAATGACCGATGCTAAACTATCAAAAATATATTACTCCCCAATTGGCTGCTGGAAAGGAAAGACTGCATTAGAAAAATTATATGCGGCTGTGGGTGAGGATGTAACACTCAATCAAATAAAACAATGGCTGCAAAGACAGGCAATATGGCAGGTTTATCTCCCTGCACCAAGAAAAATAACAAGACCACATTTTGAAAACACTAACCCAAATGACACCCATCAAATGGATCTTCTGTTTCTACCACATCTCTCTCTCTCTTGGCTTGACTTCACAAACGAAGATTTTATAGGAGCTGCCCATGACGTCTGCAGGCTTGTTCGTGGCTGCGGAGGCCAATCCAAGACAGGCAGGTTCGACCGCAGTGGCTGCAGGGGAAGGTATGGCCAGGGTTCTGAGTTGCGGCATCTCTGTTTTTTCTCCTGAGCCGCTTGTCCTTAAGGCTAGCTCTGTGAGAGTCCTCAAAGGAGACGGCTGCCTTGTAAATGGTGGAGCGCCAGGTGTCACGGTCCGCAGCAAGCGAAGACCACTGATGGTGGTCGATTTGGCAGGCACTAAGTGACTTCTTGAGACAGTCTTTGTATCTCTTCTTTGGTGCCCCTCTGTCACGGTGTCCAGTAGCAAGCTCGCCGAACAGGGTGATCTTTGGTAGGCGATGATCCTCCATCCTGGAGACATGCCCCGCCCAGCGGAGCTGTGTCCGCAGCAGCAAAGCCTCGATACTCACAGTTTCAGCCTGTTCAAGGACCTCGACGTTGGTGACATAGTCACTCCAGTGAATGCCCAGGATGGTACGCAGGCAGCGCTGGTGGAAGCGTTCGAGGAGTCGTAGTTGGCTGCGGTAGAGGGCCCAGGACTCGGAACCATACAGCAGGGTGGTGAGGACCACAGCTCTGTACACGCTGATCTTGGTGCCTGTTTTCAGCTGTTGATTGTGCCACACCCGCTTGAAAAGTCGCCCGAAAGCGCTGTTCGCTTTTGCCAGCCTGCTGTCAAGCTCCTTGTCCAGCTTGGTGTCCGACGTGATAATGCAGCCAAGGTAGGTAAACTGGTGCACTGACTTTAGTTCAGACTCGCCAATGGTGATGTGAGGAGGGCGATACACTGTCTTGGGTGCCGGCTGATGGAGGACCTCTGTCTTTTTCAGACTGACCTCGAGTCCAAAGAGCTGGGCAGCATCTGTGAAGCAAGACGTGATGCGCTGCAGGGCTCTCTCTGTGTGTGCAACGAGGGCAGCATCATCAGCAAAAAGCAGCTCACAAATCAGTTGGTCTAGGGTTTTCGTGTGGGCCTGCAGTCGTCTGAGGTTGAACAGGCTGCCATCGAGACGATACCTGATGTACACTGCATCATCATCATCGAGGTCCACTGTGGCCTGCTTCAACATCATGCTAAAAAAGATGGTGAAGAGGGTCGGTGCCAACACGCAGCCCTGCTTTACGCCGTTGAGAATAGGGAATGGTTCTGAGAGGTCATTGTTGAGTCTGACCTGGCCTTGCTGGTCCTCGTGTAGCTGGACAATCATGTTGAGGAACTTTGGGGGACAGCCATGTCGCTTCAGGATCTGCCACATGCCTTGCCTGCTCACAGTGTCAAACGCTTTTGTTAGGTTGACAAATGTTACGTACAGCCCTTTGTTCTGCTCGCGGCACTTCTCCTGTAGCTGTCTCAGCACAAAGACCATATCGGTGGTGCTCCTGTTTGCTCTGAAGCCACACTGGCCCTCTGGGAGTTGGTCTTCAGCGATGGCAGGTACCAGCCGATTCAGGAGCAGCCTTGCAAGGATTTTCCCAGCAATGGACAGCAGGGTAATTCCCCGATAGTTGGAACAGTCAGACTTCTCGCCTTTGTTTTTGTAAGGCTAAGGGAGGAAAGGGCAGTGGGCAGATGTTCACATCTGCACGGGACATAGACGACCCCGCCCTCCACGAGTCGCCTGCTGCCTTGCAGGCCTGTGCGCTCTACCACATGATATAATAAGAAAAAGTGTTACAAATATGCACTAACTGTTGTCAACATTGCTTCAAGGTACAAAGACGCTGAACCCATAACTGACAAAAATGCTACCACTGTTGCAACTGCATTATCAAAAATATATAGCCGAGGCCCTTTAAAATTTCCCAGGCTTGTGCAGGTCGATGATGGATCTGAATTTAAAGGAGCAGTTAATCAATTATTTGCAAAGCATGGTGTGCTAGTGCGGCGAGGCATTCCAGGCGTACACAGATCACAGGCAATTGTTGAGAACTTTAACAAACAGTTATCAGAGAGACTTTTCAGTTACCAGTATTCTAAGGAACTCATGCATGACACATGTAACACTGAATGGGTAACGAGATTGCCATCTGTGATAAAAGCAATGAATAACGAAGGCCATGTAAAGCCTGTTGATGCTATTAAATTAAAATCAATACCGCCTGTGTCAGAAATAAAAACAACAGCACCAGACACAAATTTATTTACAAAACAAGTAAGATATTTATATCAACCTGGCTAGGCCGAAAATGATGTCAGACACAGAGCAACAGACCCCATTTGGTCTACGTCTGTTCACAATATAAAAAAATAGTCCCCGGTAATCCATCAATTTATTACCTGTACGAGCCAGCCCCACAGAGGGCATTTGTCAGAGAAGAATTACAGATTATTCCCCCAGACACTGTTACTCATTTCAGCAACTAACTCATCTATCAGTTCATCACAAATGTCTTCAGATAACTTAAGTTTGTAATGCCCAGGTGCATAAGCTTTTTCCTTACTATGAAAAACACGTTTTGTGTCTCCAACTGCTAGTGACTTCTTATGTGTTTGGATCATTTCAAGATTATGTTTGTTCGATCTCAGTGACTTGTTTGGACACGGCTGTGCAGAACCACACTTTTAGTTAGGAGTGGCCGGGGGCCACTGAGTGCAAGATAAGCCATCTGTGGCAAGGCCGGGTTTGGGGGCAATTAGTCGTTAGCGCGCGCCTCTTCAGGCAGAGTGACAGAGCTGTTCATGGTCCTAGAAAGGAGTGCTCTTTCATTACCCTACGCCATGTGTACGTGCCAACAGCAGCATACTGGCGCTCGGCAGCGGAAACGCTGAAAAGTGTTAGTAACTGAACATTCACAAAATGCTTTTTTTTTTGCAAGAATATCATATGTAGTGTAGATTTGTAGCTGATAAAATTTGCTTTCTTTTCATACTAAACATGCCCATGCTGCTTACTTCCAGCACACCTGCAAGAGCAGTTACATTTCATATTTGCAATACAATGAACATGCACTGACACAAAAAACACTAACTTTCAAGCTCAATCTGTTGTGCATCTAAGTTTTCTGTGGGATGAAAATTTGATGTATCTACGCAGCATTCTAGCCTCTACTGTTATCACTTACTTGAATTCTTGTTTCTTTCCTGCTAGAGCAACACTAGCGTCAGAAAGTACTCCACTGCTGAGAAGCTGGTAAGCTGGTAATCCGTTAGGTCCATCAAGACGATCAACACAAACATGCTGATCCCAGCAGTGTTTATGCAGTACACTTGGGTTTACACGACAGTAAATTCATAACCACTAACACAACAGGTCTTAAGCACATCACACTGGTTCCTTTATATTAACACTAACACAAATAACTAGGTCTGAAGCACACCACACTGGGCCTTATATCGACACGAACACAAGTAACGGGTCTTAAGCATATCACACTGGTGGTTCCTTTATATGAACAGATTTTAGAATTTCCCTTACAGGGATGAATACAGTTTTTGTAATTGAATTGAAGATTTTCTTTTCAGTTTCATTAGGCTTTGGTAACATTTTACACAAAACGAATTTGAGTAACACAGTCCACTAGTTTCATCTACAGTAATTCCATGTATTTCCTGAAGTTCAGCTACATAGATTTCACACAGTTTTATTGTATTTTGATCAAGTGTTCGTTTTGACCTTCCTCCACATACTCTACATATAGAATTTAACCTTTTAAAATGAAAGGCTTCTGTGTGTGTAAATGTTTCTTGTGTATGTTTTGTTCCCGCCATAACTGTACTGTCTACTCCTTAGGCATTTGGAACAAAGGAACCAGGATAATATGGATGAGCAGACAACAGTTAGTACATGATACTACTAAACAGTATCACATCTATATTGGAGGCTATGAGCAGAGCATAAAGCACAGGGATTACACAATACACAACAAAATTCCAGAACAGAGAATGAATGTTCAAACCAACTCGGTACTGTGGGGCTCAGATAACTTACCAGCCATGTTCAGTCACACACAAACACGGTACCTGTCTTTATCCTCGGATTGCACTCTTAAAAAAAACGTAACTGGAATAATACCACCAACACAGGAACCAGCACACAACAGTTCACAAGTGTGTCAAATGGTTCTATGTAAAAAAATCTTTGAAGAGGAGATAGAGAACATTAAACACAGGCATAGCCACCACACATCAGCAGTCCGTTACAGAGATTAGAGAAGGAATAGCTATAAGACTGTGACCTACTTTAAGCCTGCTCGCTGCGGGAGTGGCTGCAGCAAGCATGTTGCTGGCTAAACTAAAGAGTGGAAAATCCAGCGTTCTGCACAGCCGTGTGGATAATCAGGCATTAATGCACCATCTAATACTTGCTTATAATGTTCATGACGAATGTCTTTATTTTTAATCGCTGGTTTTTTTTTTATTCCTTTGGCTTTCGACTGACTACCTTTTTGGTGCAGTATAGAATTCATTTTTGATCTCAGTCCAATGTACTCAACAATTGGCACTCCATTCAGTTCATCCTTAAACTTTCCAAGCACTTTCTTGTTTTGTGTGCTGTACAGTGGGTGGTCTTTAGGGTAGTCAGACGTGTCATACATATGTAGTTCTGTTTTCATGTCTTCATAAAAGCCTTCATTAGGCACATCAATGATCATAGAGTCAGTGTCAGTGTATAGCAGACGACTCTCAGGATATTTTGGTTTGAAGTAATCATAATAAAATTCAAGCATCAACAGTTTTGACAATTCAAGAATTGCCATACCAATGAATACTGGCTTGTCCAGTTTAACAATCTTTTTTTTTTTGAGTGACACTGCATACAATGATGAATAAAACTCTTTATACCCTGTGTACTGAGGCTTACCTGTAAGTTTAATTGCACCCAATTCAGTTCTAACTAATCTCATATCTTTGCGGTGATGAGGATTTTCCATTGTCTTCCCAAAACAGGCATTGTTCATAAGTTTAAAGAAGTCTTTGTCAAATGCAGTGTTGCCATCCCTTGCATGGAGGGTTGTGTTCTTCATTATGTAATCTTTCATAAAAGCACTCTGATCAAATTGAATACCTCTGTGAACTTTCTTTAGTACTAACCCATGTCTGATGTAAAACTGCAGTAAGCGATAGTGACAAACGTAATTGAATTTGTCACTCAAATTTGGCACAAGTTTAGTGTCTTCTTTTTTCCCTGTCATACTCATTTTCTCAACAGCTAATGGAGAATCATTGTGATAATCATGTAGATGGTGTGGGTACTCTAGGTCGACTTCAAAGATCCAACCCTTTGCATCATTCTGATCATGATTCATAATATAGTTTGTTAACTGTGTTATGTCATACTGTGACAAATCATGCAGACAAAAGTTTTTCAAGGGCAATAATTCACACATCGCGAATCCATATAAATTATTAGCATCTACTTACATAATGAATGACCTTGACCTCAAGGGGTCAAAGTCTGGGTCGTCCAGATATTTATTATTTGCCTTGGCATAATTGTTAGCTGCAATACTAATGCCACCCCTCAATCCACGTTCCACCATTTCATCCATCGTACGATCAGACAACAGGTCAATAAATATCTTACTGGATTTCAAAAATGCATCCCATGTCATGCCAGGACTAGTTATGTAACATGCAGGGTCAAGACTGTAGTGCAATAGACCCTTTTCTTGATAACTTTCAAATACGTCTGCTAGCAAACAATCGTCGGCTTTCAAGTATTGATCATGGTAGTCACCAATCGTCTGACATCCTAATTTACCCCACGCATCGAGTGCGTGTTGGTAATCAGAGTCAGAAATACCTTTGCCATTAAGTGTGGAATAAAATTTCTCTTTTGGTGGTAGTCTCCTTTCCTCAAACACAACAAAGTCACTGATGTACTCGTACGGATACACTCCTTTCTTAATCAAGTTAGGCTCAAAATATTTACTTGTTATTGGATACTCAGTCAGTCCATCTGCCAGACTAGCAAGACCTAAAGACAAATGTTGCATTGAGTCATAAAACACTAATTTGTTGTCCAATCTAAACGTCAGATATTTTTCAGTTGTCTGTGTAATACAACTAATTTTTTTGTAAGACTCATCCACAGCACGCATGATAATGTGTGAATCATATCCTCTGAGACTGTGGAAAAAGAGTGGCAGTTTGTATGTCTTATGATCTATTTTTAATAATAAATTACACTTGTTATGTGCAGCACCTCTGTAACGCCCAGTTATGTGATCATGGTCACGAACTTTATCACCCTGTAGGTGTTGATCACAAATCCAACACATCACAGATGTATCAAAGTTTATTTTGTCTTCTTCTGTCATCATCACAGGCATCTGATTGTTTTCTAGATATTGTACTACACTACTATACAGTTGTCTCATTTCTGTTAAAAACAGACATGCTGCATTTTCCCCTCTGTAGATAACAGGCTGGGTATGCTGTCCGTCTGACATAACAAGAATATAACCAAAAGAACACACTACTTGGTCACTCAATTTTACTGTCTTTGGTAATAATTCTGGAACAGGACCGTCATACGGAACAACCAGTGATTCAAAATCAGCATACACTACAAACGGCAGCTTTTGCTGATTCCCATAGTTCTTAAAACACACTTGACTACCAGGATCTGGATACTTAAGTACTGTTTGTATATCATCAGCTGACCTACAATGCAAAACATGTTTGTGTGCCATCTTTATGGAGGAAAACCTTTGTAAACATCTCTTACACACTTCCTGTTTCCCATCATGTTTTGTTGTATGACTATGAATTAGACGTGACATACTCCTGATAATTGTGTAGTGATCACCGATTAATAACATGTCAACATGCTTATCTTCTGGTTGTCCGTAGGTTGGAGCAAGTGGTGATACTCTAATGGGTTGTAACTTGTTATCAGAGTCATTATCCCATACATATACATTTACAGATATGCCAGGATTTAATTGTTCAAACAAATCAATGTCCTCTACCTTAACAGGAAAATCAATACCACTGAAGTTGAGTTCGTTTACGAATTTGGTGTAGTTAGATATGCGTTCAGGTCTTGTTTTTACAAAGTGTAGTTTAGCAAGCACACACCACATGAAACAGTGATTATCATTGTTCTGTATATTGACGACAGCCTTTTTGTTTGCAACCTCTGTTGGCAGTGGTATCCACAATTTACCTAATATAGGATGATACCTTGACTGTTTTAATTGTAGTTAATGTACATGACCTTCATGCCAAACAGACCCCTTCATTTTTGCTTTGTCAATTGCTTCAAGGAAGTCAGGTAATAGTCTTTGTCTAAACACGTTTTCTAATTCTCTTCTTGTGTTAATGGTGTGTTGTCTTGTCGAGATATACGATATACAATCACTTCACCATCTACTCTAGTAAATTCTATTTTTGCAACAACCTGAATCTTTACACTGGCTGAAAGAAGATTATCTTGTATGACAGAAAAAGAGTTTTCTATCGATTCATAGACATTGTTACTATTAGATATAGGCAAGTCTGTTGTGTGAAACACATTTCTTAAGCCTTGAGCATTGTCCGTCATTTTTATTTGTCCGACAAAATAATAATAGAAAAAATACACCTTATGAAATACCACTGTATTAACTTTAACACTGTTAATATAAACATTTAGTTTACGTAGTTGTTGAAATATTTGTTCACAAAGTATCTCAAACCAGCCCTGGCAGTTGTTATTATTAACTCTTAAGGTGGGTGTCCTAAAATCAACTGTTAAACACTCCACATTTGGATGCTCATCAACATAATCCAAAGTCATATTATATGATAAATATATTGCTGATGGCGCAAGCTGCACTGAGAGGTTTATGTCAGGCTGTTTCGGAGGTGTTCTTATCTGATTAAAGTGCACAACATCTTTAAAGCAGTGTGTGATATCAATGGTTTGTCCGTCCATCATTTTTATTGGACAAAACAAAAGTATAAATTAATTTACTAATCCATACCCTGTGGGCCGATCTGTCTTTAAAATAAGTTTTAGATGCTTTGTTGATTTCAGTTTATTTTTTTACATCGTCTCGTTCATGTTTGTTTGGTATGACATCATTTTCTCTGAGACAGTCTTCAAAGCTGTCACGGTCCTTACAGTAAAACAAACAGATAAACTTTAACTGCTCTCGAAAATCTTTCAGTACAGCATTATATTTTTGAGTGAGAATCCATACACTGACATTTGCGTGTCTGCCACTAAAGGCCAGTTCTGCCAGTGTGTTTCTTTTCTTGACAATGTCTTTCTCTGCAGAACAGTCATCAACAATAAACAAAGTTGGCTGTCCTTCAAATTGTTTGTAAACATACAGCAGGTAGTCATTCAGTTTTTTCTCTGGGTCGACTAAATAAATGTTGTTGTCAGTCCAAATAAATAAACGGTTGTGATAAGCTTTGTTGTGTTTGACAGTAGGACAAAATATTACAATGTTTTCGAAATGGTGGATGTATCTTGTTTGTAAGACATCAAGTACAAATTCAGTTTTCCCACAACCTGTGGCACCACAAAACAATCCACAGTGTGGGTCGAGTGTCATCAAGTTCATTTTAATACAGAATATAATTTTAATACAAGTGTCCACTTAGTCTGCTTTCTTGAATGTTCAGTTGTGCGGCATAAATCAGATACAAATAAATATTTATTGCTCCTCCTGTTTCAGTCTTTATTTGTATTTGAATTGTTATTCCATCACTGCCGTTTTCAACAGTTCGACCCGACCCATGTAAAAAGTCATCGTCTGTACTGTGTAGGTCTAGCCAAAGTGCATATTTTTCTGTCAGGTATTGACCAATCCTTACGTCATACAGATGTAAATCTTTACACGCCATGTTTGCTGGTTTTTCTCTAAGTCTTCCACCCGCCCATTTTGTGATCTCGTCATAGTGTTGATATGGCAGCATACCCAAAGCGTACACTTGATTTGGACGTCCCTCAATCGTACAGGATAAATGTGTTATTTTGGGATTGTCGAAATTTTTCAGACTCTCCATTGAATGGATTTTTGGGTTCAATAAATGACATCAGTATACCTTTCAGTGACCTGGCAGGTGTGTTAAGGTTTATGTTCCACATTGTATCGCCCTTGTCTTTGGGTATTGTACTGTGTCTTATCACATGGTCATAATAAATTGGAAGTCTTGACTGATATTGATTTTGAATTAGTCTGGCAAGTTCAGTGTGTGTGACAATTTCATATTCCAAGGAAATGTTTGAGATCTTGTATGTTGCATCTGTGTCAGTTGTTTTGATAACTTTTGCAAAGTCATTAAAAGTTAGTTCAAAGCTCAGACGGTCATTCAGTGCTCCTTGGTAATAAGGTAAATGTGTTGTGAGGATTTCAAATTCAAGTGGAATGTAAAATCTATTTCCATATGTATCTGCTAATATAACGTCCTCAGTTGCAGATGTTGATTTGTCGCCGGCATCAATTCTAAGTTTAGCAATATTAGCAGACTATGCCTTGGTAAACACGGTCTTCTCTTTCTTGTTGTGTAAGCCAAAGGTCTTTGTAGCAGTAAAACACATCGGCATCATCAAGACTAAACACTTCCTGTCCTTCAAGTTTTACTTTGATGGTCTTAACAATTGCTCTGCCAAGATTGTCAATGAGTGTTCTGTTTACATCTGATTCTGATGAAAGTTCAATATTAAATGCAAGACGTGCAGTGCCAGGAACGATAACGTCATTGGGACAGAGGTTTGGAAACTTGACTGTAAGGGTTTGGTTCTGGTCTATGGTACTTGGATTGTTTGTGATGATGATGGATTGTCTAATGCCCTTAACACCAAGAGGCTCATGTAGTTTTCTGTACGGGTCTAACTTTGATCCATAAGACTGTGTCATTTTATTATGCAAAAATCAAAAATATTAAATTAATAAAAACAATGGCAGTGGGAGGATTTAATCATGAAGATATTGAAATGGATGTCATGGATGACTATGATACTACAACAGATATAACTGGAATGGTAACTAGTAGTATGTATCACGAACTGTTAAAAGACAAAGTAAACTCATTTTATGACAGTGTTGGTATCCTCTCAGATGTAATAGATCCTAATCAGTTTGAATATGATAAAGGACATTTATTTGTGAATACAGACAGAGGAAAAGTGCATCTAACCCATAAAAACAATCCTGCTAAGTTTAGATCTTTAAGTACAATTAAAGGTGAAGTCGGTGGTGAGGCAGCACTGCAGCGTTACCTTGGTGTTGGTACTAGTAAAAAGTTACCCCCTAGACTTTTTACTGTGCTTCATGACACGCAAACAAGATTGCCAACAGGACAAGAAATTGAGATGACTGAAGTTAAAAGACTGCCAGAAATAGCAAACACGGTGATACAAGAAACCTCATTTACTGATGAAGTAATGAATACAATAGAAGACCCGCCTTTGTCAATGAGAGAGATTATGGGCTTGGATAAATCACTGCAGACAATAAAGGGTGAGATGGTAAATAATGTAGCAAAATAGGTGAGCTTGATAATCAAATAGAAAGAGAAAAGGAAAAATTAGCTACTGCAGATAAGGAGAATCTTGACACAGAAATAAAAGAAACAATACAACACAGATTAAATGATTTGTATATAGAAAGATCAGGAAGGTTAGAAGTGATTTTTATTGGAAGAGAAAAACTGAAAACGCAGGTCAACAGGATTAGAGAAACTATTCAGAAAATACTTCACAAAGACACAACTTTGGCTGAGAGACTTAAAACACTTTTCAGAGAACAGGGTATCACAATTGCGAGTTTAATTACTGCTCTTGGATTTATTATCAGTACCGTCGTGTTGGCTGTTACAGGTGGTCCAGCCCCGGCACCTCCAGCACCTCCAACTCCTTCAGACCCAAAAGATTTACAGTCATGGGTAAAAAAAAAGTTGTCATATATTTCAGACTTGCTTAAGAAATTGGCTGTAAAAGCAATAGATGCGTTGCCTGGCATAATTGGCACAGTTGTCAGTTGGCTGATCAGTACTACAGCAAAGGTAGTTGGGTTTATGGCAGAGCATGTGTTTATCTTTTTGGTGACAGTAGGTGGATTAATGGTGGGTTATTTAATGAAACAGATAAAGAAGTAATATACCTAATCCAGTGAGGCCTATTACCAATGCAGTCCCTCTCTGACTCATGTGTGTTTTGTGATGGTGCTAGCTGTACTGATGCTGGTGCTGGTGCAGGTGTGGGTGCCGGGGCTGGGTCTGTTACTGTCATTACTGGCGTTACTGCCTGTATGGGTGATGATGTTACTGGCATTATTAATGGTTTTATTGACTGTGTGGTTGTGGCCCCCAAATTCACAGATTGATTGAGTCCTAATTTCTGACCAACACCAGCAACAATTATTTCATTATTATAATTTGTTATTGTCCCCATTTGTAATTGAAGGTCAGATGGTAACCATCATCATCATCATCAGTCCCTTGCCCAAACTGGGCGTTGGGGGGACTGAAAGGCAGCAGCAACAGACAGTGCTCTCCACTGAGTTCTATTTTGGGCGGTGGCAAGCAAGTCTGGCATCTCGAGTTCGGTCCATTCTTTTATGTTTGCGACCCAACTCTTTCTCTGACGACCTCGCCGACGACTTCCTTCGAGAGGGCCTTGGAGGATAGTCTTGGACAAGGTGTTGTCGGGTCACGTGGCCAAACCAAGCAAGCTTGCGCCGTTTCACGGTTGCCAGAAGGGGTTCATGTGGGCCCACCAGGGAAGTGACGATGCTCCATACATATTCGTTGGTCTTGTGCTCGCGGTACGAGATGCGGAGCAACTTCCTCAGGCACTTGTTCTCAAAGGCCTGGATTTTCTTTTCTGAGTCTGCAAGCAGTGTCCAAGTCTCACAGCCGTAGAGTAGAATAGACACTACGAGGGACTTAGCCGGTACTTGATGGTGAAGCTGATGGAGTTACTTCGCCATATCCTGTCCAGCCTGGCCATTGCGGATGTTGCTGTACCTATCCTGCTATGCAACTACCGTCTTTGGACAGGGTGGCTCCCAAGTACTTGAAGCTATTGACCTCTTCTAGCTTCTGGCCGTTCATGTGAATGTTGCTGCTGCTGTCGCTTGTGGTGTTGATCATCACTTTGCTTTTATCCGTACTGATCTCCATGCCATAAGACCCTGCGCTACTTGAAAGTTTGTCTGTCAGGTTTTGGAGCTCACTATTGCTGCCTGCCATGAGGTCAATGTCGTCTGCGAATCGAAGATTGCACAGGGATCTGCCACCAATAGAGATTGAAGTATGGTGGTCGTGGAGGGTTTCCTGCATGATCTTCTCCAGGAATATGTTGAAAAGGACAGGAGAGAGCAGGCATCCTTGACGGACACCGATCGTCGTCCTGAAGAACTCGCCTGACTGATTGTTAAGTAGAACCGCGCTGCAGGCGTTCTTGTAAAGCGCTTCTATCATTTGGATCAGTCCCTCCTCTATGTTGAACGATCTCATGACTTGCCAGAGTCCGTCATGCCAGACGCGATCAAATGCTTTCCTGAAATCAATGAAGTTGTGGTAGAGTTCCGCGCTGATGCTGCAGATGTTTCTCGATCAGGACGCGGCAGTTGAAAATCTGCTCTACAGTGCTTCTTCCAACTCTGAAGCCAGCCTGTTCTTCTGCCAGCAGTTCCTCGGCGAAAGTTTTGAGGCGGTTGAGAATGATTCTAAGCATTACTTTGCTAGGGTGACTTATCAGACTGATAGTTCTGTAGTTCTGGCACTGTTTCAGGTTTCCTTTCTTGGGGAGGGGGATCACTAGAGACTGTGTCCATTCTACTGGCCATTTCTTTTGCTCCCAGATCTTTTGACAGAGTGTAGTGAGGACCTTCGTTGTTACTTCTCCTCCATGTTTCAACAGTTCAGCAGGTACGTTGTCTACACCTGGAGACTTTCCTCCCTTCAGGCCGCGTACGGCTGCTTCCACCTCTTCAGCTAACACTGGCAGGTCTTCAGCCTTCCTGGCCCCAGCCTGGTTGTTTTGGAGGATGCTGGTGTCTGGCTCAGCCTTGTAGTTATACAAGTCTCGGCAGTACTCAGTCCATCTGTTTAGTACAGCAGTGTTTTCCGTAAGGAGTTGGCCGCTGCTGTCTTCGATGACTGTGGCTGTTCGCTGTTGAGTCTTGGTGAGGGTCCTTAGCGTTTCATAAGCCTTCTTGCTGTTGCCGTTTGCCATGCCCTCTTCCACGCTACAACACTGGTCTTCAATCCAATCTTCTTTGGCTTCTTTCATCCTCTTCCTGATCTTCTTGTTGACAAGTCTGTACTTGTTTGCTGATGTGAGGTCTTGGCCTCTCTTTTTCTTCCAGGCTCTCCTCTCATCACAGAGATCGAGAATGTCATCGGTGACCCAGGGCTGTTTGTGCTTCCTCTGCTTCCCCAGCACTTCTTCTGCTATAGAAAGTAACACCTCTTTTATATTTCCAGCAAGGGTGTCTACGTCACAGTCCAAAGTAGCCAAGGCTGCAAATCTGCCTCCCACCTGGGCTTGGAAGAGCTCTTCTACTTCCGGGTCTTTTAGCTTCTGGAGGTCGAATCTGATGCGAGGGCTCTTGCTATCTCGTTTCAATGCCAGCTTCAACTTGAGGCTAGTAAGGACGAGGTTGTGGTCGCTGCCAATATCAGCGCCAGGAAAGGACCTCGTTTGTGCTTTGTTAACGCTGGATTTGAATCGTCGAGGCAGCAAGATGAAGTCAATCTGGTTATGGACCAGGCCTCCTGGCGATTGCCATGTCACTGTTCTTGACTTCTTGTGTGGATGGAGGGTATTAGCAACGGTGAGACAGTGACTCTGTGCGAACTCTAAAAGTCGCAGGCCTCTGTCGTTTGTTTCTCCAAGGCCAAACTTGCCAGCTGTTCCTGCCCATTGTTGGTAGGCGTCAGGGCCGATCTTTGCATTCCAGTCACCGAGGACAGTCAGAATGTCTTTCTTAGGTGTTTTCTTGATGATGTTGTCCAGTTGTTCGTAAAATTCTTCTAATTCTTCATCATCATGATCTGCTGTTGGAGCGTATACTTGAATGATAGTGATGTGCGGTCGGGCGGAGATACGGATGGAGATTAGTCTGCTTGACACGGGGGTGCAGCTGATGACAGTTCCAGCCACCTCTTTCCTTACGATAAAAGCTACGCCATGTTCGTGCTTGGTTTCTTTTCCGCTGAACCAGATTTTATGGCCTTCATCTGTTGTTGTTTCTCCGAAGCCTGTCCATCGAACTTCTGCAAGTCGTACAATGTCCCAGCGATAGCGCTTCAACTCGTGGGTGAGTTCCTTCACTTTGCCGCACTGGTAGAGTGTGCGAACATTCCAAGTTCCGATAGTTATTCCTTGCGTGGGCAGCTTGATGGTGGGTTTGGTTCCAGTAACACACTTGTCACCCCCACCCTGGAGACCTCCAATGGGGTGCGCGGTCGTTGGTGATCCGGGCCCCGACCGATCCGGCATGTTATTCTTATTCTGTTGCTTGTCCATCAGTCCTTTCAATGGGCTTAGGCGAACTTGGCGGCGCCCGTCTCCTCTCCAAGTATTTCAACTGACTGAGAGATGCGTCAGCCCCTCACAACGTTTCGCCCGCCAGCAGAAGCGGTTACCGGGGTGTGGCTAGGTAAAGGACCTGGAGCCAGCTGTGAGAGTTGAGTGCCATGTGAAGACCAGTGCTCCCGCCTGCCCCAAGAGGCGCTGCTGGCTGAAAAGTCAAAGGTACTACTTCTCCATGAACACTCTACACATGTATAACCCGATGCCAACTATAAAGTCAACTTTTGATCTGTCATATCTGAGGACGTCTTGATAGCATTGTATGCTTGATGGGAGATCTACTGTTGAGTTAATTGAATCTTCTAGATTAGCAAGAAACTGTTTTTGTGCTTCGAATTTGCCACTCCCATTTAAAATATTTGATTTTGTTAATGATTGTGCATCTAGTAAACACCACACATATGTTCTGATAGACTCATTTATGTGCTCAACTCCTGCTTGAGTAAACCCGTCACTTCTGTCTAAGATAAATGTGGTCCAGGCATTAGACTGTTTCTGTTCTATTGATCCTAACCAGACTTGTGATTTTGATGAGAATGAAGTGTAACCAGGGTAGTAACTTTGTGGGTATTGTCTGTGACTCATAGCGTAATACAGTGTACCCATGCCGTTGTGATCATCAAGTTTTTGTGCGAAGTCATACCTGGGGCTGATGTTAAACTCATTACAAATACGTTCAAATGCTTTTATATCCATGGGGTTGTTATACCTGTTAAAACTGGATTCAGTAGGTAGTGGTGTATGCAGTTCTGACAGTATTCTTCTTAATTGGTAGTATGTGTGGAAACGGTAGACAGACCTAATCAGTTTGTTTGAGTGATTCAAATGGTCTGTAAATGAAACACCACAGCCTGTAGTAGAACACAGAATAGCAAAGTTAAGCTGGTTTTGAAACATCTGTAGTGGGCTTGAGGACCACTTTCTTGCAGTAGCATCGTCTGTTATTGGATGGTTTAGGTAATGGTCAAAGGGATTGGGTATTTTGACTTGAAATAAATCTTGTTCTGTCATGGCTATATCGAGTTGATTTAGTTGAATTATTTTCTGTTCATAAGTTGGTGCGACATTGTACTTGGCATCCACGTTAAATTGAAATACATTTACAGTGACACTTGTTGGTGATTTAAATTCCATCCTTCTTTTTTATGAGATAATAAAAATGTTTATTACCTTAACAAATCTTGATACAAGCAAACCAGTGTGGTTAACTAATGGAATTGATAATCGTGATGGAAGCAAGTCTGTAGCTATCCATGAAATGTTTTACATGGTAAAATGGTTTAATGTAAAAGACGATAAAAATTATTATGTAACTGGAACTGTTGATGGTTTGGATAAAGTTAGTGGTTTACAAGCTGGGTATTATGACTTTTGTACTTTAGCTGAATGGCTGCAAAATGAATTTAAAATTAAAGCAACTTTAAATCCGGCTAACTTACTTGTTACATTTGAATTTCCAAAAGGTAGCCAGTATTTATTATCAGGTAGTCTTGGAAGGTTACTTGGTTTTTTAGGCCCAGTAACAAAACATCCAGATGAAGATTGGTCATTAAGTGGATGTCTATTCTCATCAAATAAACAAAGAGTAACTGCAAGATATCCTTTTCATTTGGCAGTATACACAGTACTAAATGTTTATTTCAAAAGAACTGAACACAACTGAAAATATACACAATGGCAAGCTATCAACTTTGTTGAGATGTGTGCCAACTGGAACTGCACCCTATTGTGAAAGTGTGGTTGTTAGATTTTCTGTGCAGTTTAAGAAATTAGGTTCCAGTTTCTTTGAGTCACTGTGTTTATTTGTAACTAATCAAGATAACAAACCAGTTGAAATGCATGATTTTTGTGTTGTGTTAGAAGTTAAATAATTTTATTTTTGTTTATAAAAATGAGTGGTCTTGGTCCAAAGCCAAGAATCATACCAGTTGCGTGTCCAGTGACAGAGTTGAAAGATTTGGAGATGTACAGGATTTTGAAAAGGAAGGGGAGGTGGGGTAGGTGTATGGTTTTGAACTTGATTCTTATGGTATGTACAAGCGGAAAGTAATCGATGACATGAAAGATGGCACTGACAGACCAATTCCTAAACTTGGTCAGCTGCGTGATGTTACTGTACCGCTTCCGCCTACTCTTGTAAATAATGTGCCCTACAACTTAATACATGTGGGTAATAAGTGGGTAGTTTCACCTGTGCCTGTTCCACCACCAACAATTGACTGGGACATAAAGTTTGAATTTATTATTCCTTATGTATATACTGATGATGAAGGTGCATTAGTGTTTAGGAAAGTTGTTAACTCTGGACCATTAATTGTAAGCCTTGTTCCAAGTTTTACTTCAGACAACAATGGCAGAGATAAACTGAAAGTTGAAGATTATGAAAAACGGAGATATCTTCTTACAAATAGGAAAGGCAGGTCAGATACGAAAGTTGTGTTTGTACCAGAAAACTTTACCATTGCAAGAGAAGCGACAATAGTATTTGAAATTAAAATGAGATCTGTAAATGCTGCCAAAGAAACAGATATCACACAGGGAATCAAAGTTACGTGGGATGACACAGTGACAGAGGCAACAAAAGTTTTTATTGCCATTAGAAAAAATGTAGATGTTTTTGAGGTTTCGAGCAGTGTTCCAGCTGTCAAGATATTGGTCGATAAAATAACTTTTGTTTTTCTAAGTTTCATAAAACTAGAACACATTGATCTTGTTTCGTTTTATTACACCAGCAAATTGTATACTTTTGATGAGTTACAAAATGTAATCACTGATTAAATAAAAAATATTTGTGAATAAAAAAAAAGGTAAACTTGTATCTGCAACTACCAACGACTGACACTGTGTCGATTGATTCACATGTGCCAATTGCATCAGATAAAACATTACAGGCAGACGCATTCAGATTAACAAATATTACAGAAGCTTTGAAATATTTGGAAGGAGAGGAGGCAAAATACTCCAGGTGTAAGAGATGGTATAAGACCATTTTCAATTCTGTACAAAACACATATATGGCTGTGGGTGCAGTTTCAGCTGGATTATCTGTAGGGGGTATTGTATTGATATCAACTGGAATTGGAAGTTTAATTGGTGCTGGTCTTGAAGGAGCTAGCATTGCCACAGGACTGGTATGCTTTGGTTTGGAAGGACTTAACAAGAGATTTCACACAAAATTACAGAAACATGAAGCATTGAGTACGCTCGCGGGTGCAAAGTTGAGTAGTATAAAACTTATTATCAGTAAGGCATTGGAAGATAATTTTATTGACGATATTGAATTTAAGAGAGTGCAGGATGATTTGAACAATTTCAAACAACAAAAGTCTGAAATACAACATTAAATGCGTAGTCAATCTCCTGTAAATGTTGAAGAGCTGAAGGCTAGTTTTTTAGAAGAAGGAAAAAAGTTAGGGGTGAAAGAAACCACAGAAAAGCTTCAAGGACTTTTAGGGAAATAAAAATCTGTTTTGGCAATCAAACAATATTTTTGTCATACACTTCACAGAGAGATGACACGCCGCCTGTCTATTTGATGCCCATGGCGCTGCCAGAATATTTTTTAAAAATAACTTTTTTTGTCTTTGTATCTTGTCGAATCTGACTCAGTATCTTGTGACTGGAGTCAAGTTCTTGTAAGTAATTAATAAATTCTTATGGTAAGTAATTAATAAGTTCTTATTGTAAGTAACATTAAAGAACCTGCAGAGGTAACCTTTAAGTTACCTACAACTTGTAACTAAGTACAAAGTTCCAATTGGCTCCAGTGGACTGAAAGGTGTTATTCGGGTGCATTGCGAGTTATTTATTGACACTTCCATTAGGCAGTCTGGACTGCAACCCTTTGCCCAATAACGGGTTATTGATAGGCTATTATGCCAGACACATTAAAAGCCCCATCAATAATCATTAATCATTATTTTGAATAGCAGGGATTGTATTGCAGGCATCTAATTTTTTTGGGTGCTCAACTAGAGTTCATACTAGAAAAGTTAGCTGTGTTATCGGGTGCCTGTATAGAGCAGTACTGCATGATGATTAATTTTCTGTCACGCAGCCAGGTAATTCTTTGCAGTGCGGAATAGTGTTTCTCAAAATCAATAACCCGCTAGCACCCAACAACGGGCGGCGTCGCGTGCACACTCTGTGCAGGGTTGATAGATGATGAAGTTTAAAGCAATAATTAGGGGGTTAACTCAGTGATTATGTTAATGCTGTCTTTTAAATGTCATTACTCTCTCTCTCTAATGACAGACCTATCTTTTTCTTAGCCTTCCACTGAACACCTACTGCATATAACAATAGGGACTACCCCCAGGCGCCCCGCAATCCGCTGGAGAATATCCTGACCTCCCGAAGAGAGGAAAGTAGTACATGAATAATCCCAAACAGATCTTGGACGTGCTGAGTAGATTTTTGTTTTTGCCGCCTGTGACCGGTTTCGCCCCCCAAACGGGGGGGGGGGGGGCTCTTCAGGTAGGCATATGGTGTAACCTTAAAATTGCAAACACAATGCATGTCCTAGAAGCCGCCTCCAGAATTTACTGGTAGCACCACTAGTACAGCGCGGATTGCATCCCTAAAGATTTATGAGGTGTTGCAGTGGAAGAAGACAGACTAATTTTGAAAAGGCAACACCTAGGCAATTTTCTGGTACAATTATTCTTTACTTTTAACATAGGCGACGCCAAAAGCCAAAAATGCAATCAATCAATCAATCAATCAATCAATCAATCAATATATATATATATATATATATATATATATATATATATATATATATATATATATATATATATATATATATATATATATATATATATATATATAAAATTTTTCATTCAATTCTGAGAATGCTGTGCTAATGCCATGGAATTCCAGGCTGGTAAGCTTGAATTTTGTCATCAGGACATCAGCTGTCTTTTTTGTGACTGCATCGCTCACTAGTTCTAGAAAGGAGAGGGTAGTGGGAGAGAAGGAATGACAGACCTATCATTTTGAGCCTTCCACCGAACACCTACTACATAAAGCTGTAGGGACTACCCCCAGGCGCCCCGCCATCCGCTGGAGAATATCCATACCTCCCCCCAAAGGGGAGATGATAGAAAATATTCCCAAACAGATATTGGACCTGCTGACCGGTTTCACCCCAAGGGGGGATGGGGGGGGGGGGGGGCTCTTCAGGTAGGCATACAGCGTAACCTGAAATTGCAAACACAACGCATGTACCAGAAGCCGTCTTCAGAATTTACCGGTAGCATCACTAGTACAGCGCGGATTGCATCCCTAAAACTTTATGAGGTGTTGCAGTGGAAGAAGACGGACTAATTTTGAATAATATATTTAAGGAAAAAAACTATCTGAAATTTTCCCAATTTCTCAATAATCTACATCACTTCCTCTGACAGAAACAAGATGGGATATACCATAAACCACAAAGTCCCTTCTACATGAGAGCGCAGCTGTCCTCGCTGTCAATGGTCTCTAACTTTTGTCTTTCACCTGATTCTGATGTTGAATTCTCTCCTATTGAAAAAGTCTCGCAGATCTGCCAATGTGTCAGTGAGTTTTATAAGGGGCGCAGGACATACGCGTCATGGATTTGTCAAACGTCATTTTACATGACGAAAGTTTTATTTTTTACGTAATTTTATAATTTACGTGATATGAGTTTCACTTTCACTTCATAGGCTTGAGAAAATGGTGACAAAACTAGAACGTCACGGTAAATTTCAGTTTTGCTCTAACATGTGTGAAATCAGGTTGACTTTACCCAGCTACATGATATACTAAGTACACCGGTCGCCTGTATGCTCTTCTGAAAGCGCGTCGATGTTTGTGTGTGTGTGTGCGTGTTAGTGCGTGTGCGCTCCCTCCAAACATTTCCATGAGGCATAGATCCTCATGCGCCTTAATGTCGCATGAGGATCTATTCCTCCTGGAGATGCGCGCATGTTTGTGTGTGTGTGTGTGGTGTGTGAGAGAGAGAGAGAGAGAGAGAGAGAGAGAGAGAGAGAGAGAGAGAGAGAGAGAGAGAGAGAGAGAGAGAGAGAGAGAGAGAGAGCCGCGCGCGCGTGAGAGAATGACGTCATATTTCATTATGTCCTGCGTGGTGACGGAGTTGCCTCTTTTACATCACCGCCACTGTCTGACTTTCTCTAGACGTAAAGTTTTTTTAGTGTATTAATTCTTTTCTGAAAAGAATTATTTTTACTAAAAAAGTTGAAAGGATACAAAGCTAGCTAACGAACTCATCCACTGTCTTACTCCAAACTAACTATATGCAATAGTTCTAGTAAATAGGACAAAAATTACGGACTCTAATCTGGGTCAACCGACTTTCTATAAACGGTTGTTTATGTCTTAAATGACACATTCAATTACAATATGCTCGGAGGCTCTCTTAGCCACCCACTTAAGAAAATATTTCACCAAGTTTTAAGCTTGTGTTTACAGAAATATAGGAGATTCTCTTGTTTACATACATACGCACGCACATACATATATACATACATACGCACTGCCGCGTACATACATACGCATATACGGCGCTTCGCGCCAAATGTACGTTCAGCAGAGAGGTTAGCGTAACTAGACATGACGTTATTTTTATCTTGTTACTTCAATTGTTAGAGGTTTAGCCAGCCCGCCTTTGACATCATGGCATGCTATTAAATTCGCTCCACGGCGACCCGTCCTAAAAAATCCTTTCTATAAATAGAAGGGACTTAGAAAGGAAAATAATCAATTAAAGCAACACTTTTACGATTGTGTGTTTTCCGTGATATTTTCGTAAAATACAATTCGAAAACACACATGCACATATACAGTAAAATGCAGATAAAACAACTGTCAAGGCACCAGATGTATTATAATTCTGTAGTATTAAGCAAATTAATTTTCACATAAAACGCGCGTCAGTGACCTCCGAAAAAAAAGAAGATTAGACTTCGGTTATAATAGATCGCATAATAAGCAAAGTCGACAGAAGATACATTTTGAATTGGTTGCACATTTTACAGCGAGTGTAATTGACATGAAAGTAAGAACTGCAGTTACAACAGTATCTGTTTTTATTTCCACGTCGCGCGACCAATCCTGTTAGGACAAACCTTACCACGTGACAAAGTAAAAGAAAATGTATCGACTAATGCGGACTTTTATGTAGCTGACTTTGTGACACGTCATGACGTCATTTTCAACTCTTCAGTGCCATTGTTTTTCGACAAATGCAGCAAAATCACACTCTAAACAACAAAGTTTCCTATCACAGTTCGAAATAGTTCGCACACTGGACATCTTTTTAAGACTGCAGCATCAATTTTTCAACAATATTCTCATTTGAAACACGCGAGACTAAATATTGAAAGGGTATGCGCCAGGTCGAAAACGTGCGCCAAGGTTAGTGTCGCATGATCGTCGCTTCAGTGTCGTAAACTAAAAACATGTAACAATTATATACTTTTTATTTTGACTGAACAGCAACCGGTAAAATAAAAAAATAAAAACACACAAACAAACAAACACACAAACAAACAAACAAACAAACAAACAACCTGTGTTTAAGTTCACCGCAGTACTTTAATGACAACACATAGACAATGCGGCTGGAAACATTCTTTCTGAACGTCAAACTGAAATTGACTGACATTCCGTTTACTTCCCCAGCACCTTGGTGATCTGAGAGAATTCGAAACTAACAGGCTGCCATTCCTTATTTATGTCTATCTGCACTTTCTTATAAGAAAAGAGAATATTGCGCTTAAACAGTCTAACATGTGGATCACGCATTGACAAATTACTTTCATGGAGTTGATGTTTATCTTTTCCCCAACCACGACATGGCCAGTTTTCGTAGAGTATATCACACTTCTATCTGCACTGTTAATGTTATGCTACGAACGTGCAGATCACGTGCAGCTGTTTCGTTTCGTCGTTCCGAGAATTTTTTTTTTTTTTTTAACGTCAGACAGTATATTGTGCTCTCCTATACAGTATAGTCTTGGTTCTTACTTCCTGTACAATATAATCTTAATCGTACTTCCTGTGACGTCCATTACCATCACAGGTCCATGTCACTGAGGAAATCTTCAGCATGTAAAATATAAGTGAACTACGCATTGAAAGCATACAAGTCTGTACACACACCATAAAACGCACTTTAATGAATTCACCTCACACAGCAAAAGTACAACCGACAGTTTTAAAACGGCGTACAATGTTCCACGTAAACTTCAAGCGGGCCTGTGAGAAGAGAGAAAAGTGCATCCTCCGGGCATTACGCCCCCTTACTTTTGTCGTCTGCCACAGTGGTCGACTGTTGCGGTACGGTACAAACCACGTTCGATCGGGCGATATGAAAAAATATGTCTCGAAGTTACAGTATCAAAGCATATTCACTTTTCCCCCACTACAATATCATATAACAGCAATATGAGTCGGAAGCATCCGACATATCTACTTTAATAACGGACTTTTGGCGCTGGGTCAAATTGTCTGCCACTTTGCAAACGGGACTGAACTGATTAATCTGAAACTGGAACTTTAAAATAAAACCTGTGTACAAAGGACTAGCATGGCCTTAAACCAGGCTCTTGGCGACCTGTACGAATCGCGCAAAATAAAATGTCAAACGTACTTGCAATAAAAACATAATTAATTTTCACATAAAACGCGCGTCAGTGACCTCCGAAAAAAAAGAAGATTAGACTTCGGTTATAATAGATCGCATAATAAGCAAAGTCGACAGAAGATACATTTTGAATTGGTTGCACATTTTACAGCGAGTGTAATTGACATGAAAGTAAGAACTGCAGTTACAACAGTATCTGTTTTTATTTCCACGTCGCGCGACCAATCCTGTTAGGACAAACCTTACCACGTGACAAAGTAAAAGAAAATGTATCGACTAATGCGGACTTTTATGTAGCTGACTTTGTGACGCGTCATGATGTCATTTTCAACTCTTCAGTGCCATTGTTTTTCGACAAATGCAGCAAAATCACACTCTAAACAACATACTGACAAAAACCCAATGCTCAAAAGGCCGTCGGGCAGAGATCGGCCGCCGTTGGCCTTTGCGCACTGGGAATTTACTTGGAGAGAAACAACAAAGTAACGAAGAAACTTGCAAGATTGTCTGATCCGGTTTTGACAACACGACTGCAATCTACTTTGCTTTTAACAAATTCGGATATAACAACACCTTTTCAGAGGTCCCGACACCACTCTTAATTACTTCGCTTATAACACATTTCTGAAATAACAGATTATATTGGTTAGCACGACGACTTGTTATGTCCCGAAATTACTGTGTATAGAAAAACTGCTACCTCTAGTGTTGCTGAAAGTGTGGTCATCTGAAGGCCCCCCGCTGGGTGAGTTCCCGTGTCCACCCACCGCCCAGTCTTGGTTGTCAGTCACACCTGTCAGTCTCTGGTCCACTAGATTTCTCCAACTGCTACAGACCACTTCAAATCCACAGTTCCCTGCAAACAAGTAGAGTTTGCATGTACGTGACCAGAGGGAAGGTGGATACAGCGTGTGTATGTTTGGTAAAAGACGACACCGCGTACTGTCCGCTCTCTACTGAGTATGACTCTGTGAAGAAGACTACACACTGTTGATTTCACTGGAAGAGGTTGCAATCAAAGACACGTTTCATTTATTACATGTATTCGGCCAGTAGTATTTATCCCACTACCATTTTGATGGCAGGCCGCGCTACACTAGAATCCAACACTGCTAAGAGGAGATCACCTATCTGTTGATTTTAGGGCGATACACATTCATAAGTGAAAGAACATACCATCTGCTGGACACGCCTTTGGAACTGTGGAGATATCATCGATAGCGATGTCCCCGTATTCAGCCCACCTTTCTGATGACTGCATCACGCCTTCAAATGCAATCTGGAGAGAGCGGAGACCGAAGAAAGTAAGGATATACCACTGCTACATTAAAAATCACAGTTGCTCAGAGACGAGTGGATCTTAACATGTGCAACGCGCCAGAATGACCCCGTACGACCGATCGATCCGCGGTTACTCAAACGTAGAAAACCGTAAGGCCATATCGATCAGCGGTCATTGGCACGCGGAAAACCCGAACGCCATATCGACCGCGGTCACTCTAGCGTGTAAAACTACAACGCCATATCGATCCGCGGTCACTCGAACGTGGAAAACTACAGCTATATCGATCCGTGGTCACTTTCACGTGGACAACTACAAAGCTATATCGACCTGCGGCCACTCAAGCCTGGAAAACTACAACGCCATATCGATCCGCGGTCACTCTAACGTTTAAAACTACAACTCCATATCGACGCACAATCACTCTAAGGTTTAAAACTACAATGCCAAATCGACCCGAGGTTACTCCAAGTAATAAAACTACCATTCCATTTCGCAGTGGTGGATGGTTGGTTTGTGGAGGGTGGTTAATTGTTTGTTTTTTTTTTTTTTTTTTTTTTTTAATGTTTGTAGTGGCGGTTGGTTGGTTGGTGAGATTTCTTTTCATCGCGGAAAGGTCTTCTTGACCTTTTTTGTCAACTCTTACGTACTGAATCAGTGGATGGGCCTAATGTGTCGAGACTAATCAAATAACCTCGTGCACCCCGTCAATGTCTTTCAGCCAGAAACAGAGTGTCAAGAGCCCCCAGGGCTCAAATGGGCTCAAGAAAAGTAGCATCTCTCACTGTGCGATATCAGCAGCATCGCATCCTAAATCCGAGTCAGCCAAATGATGTAAGTTCTTTAGTGTTGGTCCACCCTGTGGTGAGAATTCAGTCCCTGCTGACATATGGTTCTTCAGTAGAACAATAGAGTTTCATGCGCCTTTGCAGGCAAATAGGCTCCTGAAAAGCCATACCTCTTGATATGCTAGACACATGTACCATCCTCAGACTGCTTTCGTGTCGACCGGCTGAGGCAATTATCCAATCAGAAAGCGAGAGGTCGGCTTTTGGGATGCGGTAGACCATCTGTCAACTGTTAATCGTATAATTGCCCCCGACTACTGATACAGCGGAGTGTGGTTACGGCTCATTAAACTTCACCAGCCGTCTTTTCCCAAAGAGCTGGGCGCATATGCCCATAAACAGTCATGGTCGATGCACCTCCTGTCATGGAATGTCTGGCCTTTATGGGTTACTAGGTGTTTTAGTGTTGTAGTCTCTTTCTGTTATTTTATCCTCTTTTGCTTTAAAAAAAAAACAACTTTCATGGTAGTAAAACATATATATATATATATATATATATATATATATATATATATATATATATATATATATATATATATATATATATATATATATATATATATATATATATATATATATATATATATATAATTATAGTGTGTGATGGTGTGTGTGATAGTGTGTGTGTGTTCTTAGCTTCAGTATAGTTTAATGACTTATTTCATGAAAGTAAAGTGTTTGAATCACGTCCATCGTATTGTGTTATGCTCTGTGTGTGTGTGTGTGTGCGTGCGTGCGTGCGTGCGTGTGTGTGTGTGCGTGCGCGCGTGCGTGCGTACGTGTGTGCATGCGTGCGTGCGTGCGTGTGCGTGCGTGTGGGGAGGAGGGCGGCGTTTACTCTTGGGCCCCCACGTCCACAACCCCCATCCCCCCCCCCCGGATCCGCCCGTATATCGACCCGCGATCACGCTAAGGTTTAAAAAACTACAACGCCATATCGAACTGAGTTCACTCTAAAGTCTAAAGCTGAAACGCCATATCGACCCGCAGTCACTCTAAGTTTTAAACACCATATTGACCCGCGGTCACTCGAACGTGGAAAATTACAGCTATATCGATACGAGGTCACTTTCATATGGATAATTACAAAACTATATCGATCCGCAGTCACTCTATGGTTATTGCCAGCGCCATATCGACCCGAGGTCACTCTAAAGTTTAAAACTACAAACTATATCGACCCACGCTCACTCTAGCGCGGAAATCTACTACGACATATCGGCTTGCGGTCACTCTATTGTTTAAAACTACTGTGGGCGTTTCCTAAAGCCTGCGCGGTGGAGCTTTTTGGTGGAGTGCAGTGTGCGCAGTACTGGCCCCACCCTTTAAACCCTTGGTTCGTTTGCCATGGCCTAGCAAGCTGGGACGGTGGCATCGAGGTCCTCGGGTCGTAGGTTTTATATCAGACTGTCCTTGTCTTAGTCTCTGGCTCAAAAGCCTTCCCCGGAGACACGGGGGCTTTGATTTCAGGGGTTTCCTCCCTTAGCCTTTCCGCAGCCAAGCGGCCAAGCCTGCAAGGCAGCAGGGGACTCGTGGGGGCCGGGGTCGTCTATGTCCCGTGCAGATGTGAACATCTGCCCACTGCCCAGACGGTGACACTTACCAGAGGAGAAAAATCCAACGCCGGAACCCAGTATCGAACCTCGCACCTTTGGCATTGGAGGCAGACGCCTTAACCACTGCGCCACTTCCCCGTCCACCGTTAAAACTACTAAGCTATATCGATCGACCTGAGGTCAGTCAGGCGTGGAAAACTAGTACAGTACGCTGTATAGAAACGCGATCACACTTGCGTGGAAAACTACGATGACATATAGACCCTGACGTGGAAACGGCTATGCCAGATCGAGCTAGGGTCAATTTCATGTCGTCAACAAGAAAGGCAAAGCCATTATGTGTATGACCGATTTTCATATGTGTGACCTTTGTGACAAGGGCTGGCTTCTGCAGCAGCAAAATCCATGTTTTCTGAAACTAAAAGCATTTTTCACACATCTGTCAACCCCCGCGACCCTTGACCTTTGTGATGAGTCGACTAAATTAGTATGCATAGGAAGGTCTTATCATCAGCTATCTTTGTACCAAATGTAGCTGAAAATTTTGAAATGTTGGTAATACCTACAATTTTATTTTTAAAAAATCGGCATTTTACACACATTTGCCAGCCTATTGTAACCCATGACCTTTCCAAGGGGTCATCCAAATTAGTATGCATAGATAGGTCTTACCATCAGGTTCCTCTGTACCAATTTTGGGTTTGAAGTTGTGAATAGTATTTGAGAAAAAAACATCTTTTGTCAAATATGACTATTTTTCCACCTTTTTCCTGAGTTCTCGTTACCCTTGCCCTTTCTGAGGGATCAACCAATTTAGTGTGCATAGAAAGGTCTTCCCATCAGGTATATCTGTAGCTAGTTTGGGTTTAACGTTGTAAATAGTGTTTGAGAAAAAAAATATCTTTTGTCAAAATATGGCTATTTCGGACCTATTTCCTGAGCCCTTCGTGACCCTTGCCCTTTCTGAGGGGTAATCCAATTTAGTATGCATAGATAAGTCTTACCATCAGGTATCGCTGTACCAAATGTGGGTTTGAAGTTGGGAATAGTATTTGAGAAAGAAAAAAAAACATCTTTTGTCAAAATATGGCTATTTTTCACCTATTTCCTGAGCTCTTGTGACCTGCATAGAAAGGTCGTACTATCAGGTATCTTTGCACCAAGTTTGGGTTTGAAGCTGTGAATAGTATTTGAGAAAAATAAATTATACCAAGATATAGCTATTTTTGACATTCTTCCTGATCCCATGTGACCTTGACCTTTGTGAGAGGTCACTCAAACTGGTGTGTTTAGAAAGGTCTTGCCACAAAGTATCCTTGGGCCACGTTTGAAGTTTGAAGAATCTGGCTTGAATGGTCTCAGAGAAAATGCCAACGTTAAAGTTTACCACGGACGACGGCGGACGGACAACGGCGGACGGACGACGGCGGACGGACGACGGACGGATGACCACTGGCCCAAAACATAGACTCACTTTTGCTTCGCACGTGAGCCAAAAAAAAAAGGCAAAAGCTATTAATACTATGCACAAGAGTTCACATTTAACCCGTTCACTGCCGAGAAAAAAATGAACACTTCCAAACTGCAAGAGGTATAGGTCTTCTTGAGCCCCCGCAATTGCGGGGGCTCATGAGGATCTATTCTCTTGCTGACAACACTTTGCATCACGAGGCTTTATTCTCTTGCTAACAACACTTTGTATCAGTGAGGATCTATTCTCTTGCTGACAACACTTTGTATCAGTGAGGATCTATTCTATTGATGACAACACTTTGTATCAGTGAGGATCTATTTTCTTGCTGACAACACTTTGAATCAGTGAGGATCTATTCTCTTGCTGACAACACTTTGAATCAGTGAGGATCTATTTTCTTGCTGACAACACTTTGTATCAGTAAGGCTCTATTCTCTTTCTGACAACACTTTGTATCAATGAGGATCTACTGTCTTGCTGACAACACTTTATATCAGTGAGGATCTATTCTCTTGCTGACAACACTTTGTATCAGTGAGGCTTTATTCTCTTGCTGACAACACTTTGTATCAGTGAGGATCTATTCTCTTGCTGACAACACTTTGTATCAGTGAGGATCTATTCTCTTGCTAACAACATTTTGTCTCCTGAAGATATATTCTATTGCTGACAACACTTTGTATCAGTGAGGATCAATTCTCTTGCTGACAACACTTTGTCTTATTAAGATCTATTCTCTTGCTGACAACACTTTGAATAAGTGAGGATCTATTCTCTTGCTGCCAACACTTTGTCTCATGAAGATCTATTCTCTTGCTGACAACAATTTGTATCAGTGAGGATCTTTTCTCTTGCTGACAACACTTTGTATCAGTGAGGATCTATTCTCTTGCTGACAACACTTTGTATCAGTGAGGATCTATTCTCTTGCTGACAACACTTTGTATCAGTGAGGATCTATTCTCTTGCTGACAACACTTTGTATCAGTGAGGATCTATTCTCTTGCTGACAACACTTTGTATCAGTGAGGATCTATTCTCTTGCTGACACCGCCTTGAGATGGCCTTAGTCGCCTGCTCGGCGTTAAACCCAAATAACTAACTAACTCTTGCTGACAACACTTTGTATCAGTGAGGATCTATTCTCTTGCTGACAACACTTTGTATCAATGAGGATATATTGTCTTGCTGACAACACTTTGTATCAGTGAGGATCTATTCTCTTGCTGACAACACTTTGTATCAGTGAGGCTTTATTCTCTTTCTGACAAATCCCACCCGGGTCTGCCCTGGGGGACTTGGGTGGGGTTAGGTATTTTTTAGTTCCCAGGGTCACCCTGGTCAGCCCCACAGGGTGGGTTTTTCTCTCTATTCTGGGGCATGTGTTTCTGTCTACCCTTTGTCCATTCACCTGTATTTGCCTTTTTAAAACTCTCCCTACTGTCTGCACTGCCTGTAGCGCTTGATATTGGATGTGTGTTGCTAAATGGTCTTAGCTTTATTTAGGCCCCATGTGTTAGGTTTATTTAACGTATTTGACCGGCTGGTGACATACATTCAATGTTCTGTTTAGTTTTTTTTTCACAAGCAGTGCAGGCACGTCCTGAGAAAGCCTTGTTGCTGTCGGGACGTTAAGCAATGTACAATCAATCAATCAATCTTTCTGACAACACTTTGTATCAGTGAGGCTCTATTCTCTTGCTGACAACACTTTGTCTCGTGAAGATCTATTCTCTTGCTGACAACAATTTGTATCAGTGAGGATCTATTTTCTTGCTGACAACACTTTGTATCAGTGAGGATCTATTCTCTTGCTGACAACACTTTGTATCAGTGAGGATCTATTCTCGTGCTGACAACACTTTATATCAGTGAAGATCTATTTTCTGGCTGACACCACTACGTATCCATGTTCCGTGGACGGCTGAGATTCGTGGCGTTCAATAAAAAGATTTCAGAAACGCAATCTGCGTTCACTGGCAGGGAAGGGTTACAATTATTGTTATAATTACGCTTAGCTTGTTTTGTCTCAAAACCGTCCACGGGCACCGGGGTGGCACAGATGGTACAGTGTCGGACTCTCGATTGTAAGTTTGTGGGTTCGAACCCTGGTGGGGGACACAATTTGTTGAGATCCTTTTTCGGTGCATTGCATTTGAAACCACTTCGTGCTGGACAAAAGACGTGAACCCCTAACGTTAAACGTGTTAGTTTCAAAACCGTCCGCAAGCTTGTACTGTGATACAGTGTGACCTTTACGGGGACGGCTGCCATATTCTTAGATGGAAAGATCGTGCCGGTGTCACTTAAGCGTGAAAAATTGATACACATAAACGATCCGGGGACACGTTTGCTTGGCGAACTTGGCAAATCTATCAAGCCAACATGAACCTTAGTAAAAGTCATTCTGACGTATTACAGTGGCAACAAACTACCTTTCTATTCATTGATGTAAAGTTAAATTTAGCGATTTTATATGACACGTTATGAAGGTTCCCACATGTATAAAAATATGACGTATGATTGTAATAAAAAATAAAAACAGAAAAGGAAAACATATGGTTTTGCTTGATGTAACAGGACACTATATTTACTAAAACTAGAAAGGAAAAGTAAACAATAAACAAGTTCAACCAGACCTTAAACGGTTTGGACAAATAAGACGCAGATAGCGTGGTTTGTGCAAGATGCCACTGCGTGCCTTGGCTGCCAGATAGCGACCACAGAACCTTATCAGACACCGAAGTACTGTACGCCAGCTGAAAAAAAACACACACTGCTGATGAAAGGTCAGTTGAAAAATATTTACGACATGTTCAAGTAAACAAAGCGAACAAGCAAACTGGAGACCTAACTCCCTCCCTCAAACCCCTTGACTGCCACTCCCTGTCCCTTGCGGTCGCAATTCTAAAACAAGTATACAGCATTTAGTTAAAAGCCCCCATTTTAAGATGACTACGAATGACGCTTTTCGATTTTGTTTCAAACTTCACCAATTTCACCAGAGGTATTTCATACTACATTGACATTTTTGTTTTCATGGCGGGGTGTTCTACGACAGTAAATGGAACTAGTAGCTGCGCCTTAGGTACATGAGTATCGCAACGGGTGGGAGAAACTGAACATAATTTCTTATCATTTTTAAACATCCTAATTACACACACACACACACACACACACACACACACACACACACACACACACACACACACACACACACACACACACATACACACACACACACACACACACACACACACACACACACACACACAGACACACACAATGAATCGTTTTCTGAATGGCGCAAGTTATCCCTCACCTTTACGTTCAGTTCACCCATTCCTGCGCCATTCATGTTGTAGTAGAACATAAGGCAGATATCAGACGATGTGGCCGGAAACTCTCCTGTCAGAAGTACTGCCCTCTTTCCAGTATGGTTCGAAGCTTCTGTATAGGCGTAGTGGCCTTGCAGAGAAATCATTATTTCGAATGTAAACCTAATTTATTAACAAAATACGGTGCTATCTGCTGCTGTGTCATACTTTGTAAGATTCAACGGTCAAATGGCAAATGTGTCATTTTGAGACCAAAGACATCTCGTCATAACTTGTCCTAGTTTATTTATGACATATTCATATCTTATGATGTCTCTTTGTTCAAAGTATCGATACACGTCAAAAAAAATATTGCATACAGATTCTTTCATCGGTGTTTAGGTGATGCTGAGAATCTCGATGTCGACGTAAAACGACCTGTATCTACACCTGCTGTAGGTGTTTGGATGCGCTTTCACACACACACGAGCTTCCACCATATATCTTTGATATATGATGTTTAAACAGCACTAAACTGTGTTGTTTCATTGGAATTATTAGTATCTGAATCGTTTATGATTTTTCTAGCCAATTTCTTTTTAGCATTAAGTATCAATATGTGTAAAAGTGAGCTGTCTACAGGACTTTGCTTATAGAGATGTCAGCATAGTTATAAATAAACGGGGGAGGGGGTGAGGGAGTCACTGACTTTCAAAACAAAAAACCAACTTGCATTTTATTCAAGATATGCTGTTTCTGAAATACTGTGTGTTGAGACACAATAAATCAATATTCACAAAAAAGAAAAAACAAGATGAATATTTAATCCCAAAGTCTACCGTATTGTTTGAAGCTCAGATGCGTTTATCTTTTAGAAACATTCAGAGTTGTTAATATTTTTATGCTTATAATGCTGATTCATTTCCATCCTCTCTAAGCTAACCCCTGATCAACACACATGTCGGCGCACACAAATAAAGACGGACACACGGCGCTTCCCGTCATTAGCACGCTCTGTGGGCTCGTGGAGCGACAGGAATCCATCTCTTTCTACTCTAACCCACCCTCGGATTCACACACACTGGCACACATAAATAAAGACGGAGACACGGCAATTTCCACCAACCGAAAGCTCTGTGGACTTACGTAGCATAGCTATTTTAAGAAGAATAGCACGAGCAGCAAAATGACGTCACTTTAAGCTTCACGTCATGGCATCATTAGTCCCACGACGACATGCTCATAGTGACGACTCGATGTTATACTCACTCATCGCAGTACTAACATTTGACGTATCTGAGGATCAATTTTGCAATTTTCATGCTGATTTTCACGCCTAGGGCTTACAGGTCACAATCTGACCTAATCCTACCCCATGGCCGGGACAAACAGCAGGCTTACGCAAACACTGTTTATGAAAAATCATGCAGGTTTTATGAGAAAATAGTTTTTTCGTAAAAGACAAATTAAAGTTATGTTAGCTGTTTTACAAATGACTCCGAAAAAGTGGTGCAGAAAATTGTCTGATTTTCACACCTAGGGCATACAGGTCACAATTGACCTAATCGTACCCGACAGCCGAGACAAACTGTAGACTTAGGTAAATATCGTATATGAAAAATCATGCGATTATTAATGAGAAGATCGGTTTTTGCTTCGTAAAAAAGATTCAACTGTTTTAAGATTAACCCATATAATTCATGAAATTAATCCCAAAACCTGAAACAAATTTCCAAACATATTTAATTATCACTCAAAACGTTCTAGAGGTGCAATGCTGGTTAGCTAACTCATTCAATATCTCCCTTTTATCTAGCTATATGCAAAATATCTAGTAAATATAAGAAAAATTACGGACGCAAGTATACAACTGGTTTTAGTGAAAGGCCATTTTCTCGTCAATGAGCAACTTAATCAAAACGTCGAAAGAAAGATCTCATAATTCTTTTAGGGACAACATCCAAAACTTTCAAACTTGTCCGTCCTCAAACGCGGGCTCTAGACGCTGTCACACACACACACACACACACACACACACACACACACACACACACACACACACACACACACACACACACACACACACACACACACACGCACGCACGCACACACACACACACACACACACACACACACATACACACACACACACACATACACACACACACAAACAAACACACACATACACACATAAGGCGCTTTTGCGCCAAAAAGACGTTCTCTAGCAAGGTTTGCGTAGCTATACGTGACGTCATTTTTATCTTGTTACTCCTTTTCCAGAACATCTGCCCCGCACCCCAGAAACGTCATGTGCATGCTCCAGAATGCGCTCCGACCAGCCTCATTTCAAAGTCTACCGTATTTTCAATACGGTAGACACAAAAGACAATGTCACTCGAGTGGTATTAAAACCTTATTCTACGAGCGAAAGCGAGTAGAATCACGTTTCAGAACCACAAGAGTTAGATTCTCATCAGTATCACTTAAACACCAATGTAAGAATCTATTTCTTACTGACTTTTTTCTTTGCAGTAATCCGATATGAGTTTGTTTTCGGCACACGCCCAGCCACAACTCAACGGCCATTGTGTCTTTGGTACAGATCTTGAGGTAACATGCTTTGTAACGTGACGTCAATACTTTGGATGCCAGACAAATGTTCCTACATGATCACATAATAGAGCGATACATGACGCCAGAGTGCCAGTCGTCACTATGAAATGATGTCGCGTGAGCTGAAAGTAGGTCAAGTTTTAATGTAGCGTGTTCGAGTACATTTTTCTTGACCAAACTGACTTCCTGCAAGACAATATTGTGCACACATGTCCGTTCAAGCTCCAGCGCTATAATCACTCATGTGCGATACAGCCTAGCTGTATCACACGTGTGTGATATAGCTTTTCCGCTCAAAGACGCAAAGAAAGAGGTGTGAAAGAAAATGCTCTATTGCACTAATATTCATCAACCTGACTTATCCCCTCTCGTGTGGTCATTAATTGGCCCCGTTCCTGCTGTAGTAGTGGATCCATTGTGCGTTGTCCAGTTAAAGTCCCCTGGTCCACTGCTATACGACTGACACGTGGTTTCAAAGTCACAGGATGAAAAAAAATGGATGTCAGTGTTCACTGCTGGATCATACGTGATGGGATTTGAAGCTGTATTGACTAAAGAAGAAAAAGAATGCGATAGCTATAGTACTAAATAAGAACAATAGAAAAAACACTGACAATTAGGACACAAGCGCAAGCACAAAAAATAAGAAAAAAACCAAAACAAACATAAAAAAATCACAAAACAACAACACCACTTTGCTGAACTTGAATTTTAGTGAATTACTTACACGGAACTCAAGAATTTCAGTACATCGCTGATTTATATGCACAACATCTGTTTGTATGATTCTGTTTCCCTACTACTGCTGCGACAACATTATGGCTTTTGGTCACATTTAACTCATTCTATCCGCGACACACCACAGCAACATAATACTCGACCGTGATAGTTCAAGGGTGGTGGCAGAATTGCTTGGCGCCTGTTATCGCCAAGCTATTCTGCCACCTTAATCATCATGGTCGATCTGTCTCCTAAATTGTAATTCAGTCCTCGGAGGATAGCTCCAAAATGTGGGTATTTAGTACCTCGGGCACAATGAGTTAGAATGTTGGTAGAATAACCGAGCCGCGTAGCACAACGAATTAGTCTTAGTTCACTATTAATATTTATTAAAGCGGAATACGTATTTGTAAAACAACGGCGAAACAATGCAGCCGACGTGGGTTCGCTTATAATCATGCTAGCGGTAATGCACTGTAAGCAGAGACAGGATCCCTTCGGAGATGACGTGCTTGTCATTTGCTGGTGTCATTCTCCTATTCTGTTGATATCGCTGTTAACTTCGAATAATTATAGCGTGTCAATTTGTGTTCCGATTCTAAAACAGTAAAATTGACGACTGGAATTACATGTATCCAGTTTTATCTCAACAGAACAAATGTGAATCTGTTCTGGAGCCGCCTTGCAAATTAATGAACGAAAATAGCTACTCTCGCCTATCAGCCACCCTAAGTAGAGAATGTAAGGCGCTGTTGGTCTTGCCGGGGTTGCCTTCAAAAACTACTTCCCGCACGCAGACTACAGGATTTTGTCGCTGTATAGGTCAAGACCTTTCTGGTCAAACTCGTTCCATGACATCTGATTTGTTATTTCGACATACGTACTTGCCTTTCTTCTTTGCTCTTGTGTGACGTCACGTCTGAATCGAGAAATAAACCAAGTATTAAAAACCACAATTTGTCAAGAGAATAACAAGAGTCCAACCTGAAAGCTGTTTACAACAGGGGAAAATGACAAAGTTCAATAGCATGACTGTTGAAAGTTTCTGGTAAATCAAAGTGGCACAGTTGCAGTGCACCTGAATTGATTAGTGTACAGGTCGTACTCCATAGTCCCGCGTAACCCGTCCGTCAGGGCCGTCCATTATCCCTTAGGTGCCATTGACGTTAAACCCCGAACTAACCTTTAATCTTTGATTAAGGGAAAAGAAATCCAAAAATGACCAAGTATTTAATCTCGGTTACAAAGGAAATTCAAAAGCTTCAAGTCAGCAAAATGTCAGTCCATAACTCCGGTTACAATAAGAATCTCACTAACATGGCAGAGTCTAAGGGGCCTGCAGTAAAGAGAAGTTTCCAACACACACACACACACACACACACACACACACACACACACACACACACACACACACACACACACACACACACACACACACACACACACACGCACACACACACATGGGGACAAAAGACTCAGAGTAGGTTACCTACCATTTTATGTGAAAATGGGCTGCCATATTTCTATTTATTCTATGGCTATGGAATTGATGCGAATGTTTAGAACTCACCTTATAACTAAGCTCTATAACTTAAAAAAAAAAATAGACATTTTCTAGAAACAGAACCACTAGATGCAGAAAAAATGGGTTTCTACTAATAAAGTGGGTGCCTGTCACACAAAAACTGGCATTACAGTGAAAATGGGTTTCTTCACAACATTAGGCGTCTGTAATAAGGTCAAGTTCATGGAATACTTCTTTTTCACATTCAATTTTATGTTTTGTTTTTTTCAACTTAATGTGTATGTAGGTATTAACATTTTTAACATTGTATGGTGCAAAATTGAATAAACACTGGCCCGTAACCTTTCGATTATGATTTTTTACAGAGGAAATCTTTTAAACATTGTTACGTTTTGTCCTTCTGAATCAAAACAGTTCATCATGGCATTTATGTGAGAATTCTGGAAATTAAAGGACTTTTTTTTATGTACTCGGGAGTTTGAGACAAACAGCAACAGAGCATTTTCAATATTAACCTTTATCATTCGGAATACACCAGTGTGTGCAACAAGTGTGACTAAAATAGTCCAAGGGTAGTGCCAGAATAGCTTGGCGCCTCTAGGCGCCAAGCTATTGTGGCACCACCCTTGAACTAATGCCATTGGTCTATGTCCTCATCTGTAAGTTTTGTAAAGTAGCTTGCATATATGGCAGTGTACAAATTTGAAGCTTTAAGCCTCAGTATGATGCGGGTTAAAAAGTGTGGAAAAATATGAAAGATAGAAAAAGACCCCCAGATGAAGAAACTAACACTTAACTTATTCTACCCCAGTTAAACCACAGCAAAATAAAGATCGACCATCGCCTATGGACGCCAAGCTATTCTGGCATCACCCTTGAACTATTGTGGTAGATCTGTGTCCTGCCCTGCCACGCAGTCTTCAGAAGACGACGTCAACATTTGGAGATTCCTCTCTTGGGGTAGAATGAGTTAAAATGACAAAACAGAACACTGACATTAATTAATTAACTGACAATATAGGAAATCACTTGAAACTTCAGCTTTATTAATCACATCAAAGGTGCATGCATATAAAAACACAGTAATTGTTTGTAAACACTTCAAATCAAACAAATCAAGAGCAGTCAAACCTTTTTCTGGCAACTTTGTGATGACGAAAGCTAGTTCTTGCCCAAGTTCGGAATGTAAAGTTTTCCGCGACTTATTTGCCTCTATTCATAAAATGGAGAGAGAAATATAATACTGAGTTCTAGCAAGTGCGACAATAAAGTTTATACCTCGTCCGGTGCCTAGGTTAAATGCACCAGTGGTGCCAATGTTGCTATTTTGGCACCAGACCAGTCGCTCGGTTTAGAGCGTGTGCTTTCTGCACCTGTAATGGGCAACCTCGGAGAAAGAATCACGTGACCGTCGTTTGATTGCTGCAAAAAAAAAAATGAATAAAGAATAAACGCTTTCCCATATATGCAATCTGGCAATAATGCATCCACCTTATGCTAGCACCACGAAACATTACGCGATTTGGCAGATTTGAAAAATAGCTTTTTAAAATCCTCAATGGAGGTGATGTTTGCGACATCTGCGTCGTTTGCGGCAGAAAGCACTGTCAAAGTTGAAGTTCGAGAAATGAGCGCACTACATGTACAATAGACTTGATTCAGTGGTGTGGGGCATGACACAAGCCTCCACCATCTCAACACAAAACTGACGTGTTCGGGGAGGTAAAAGGCGCAGCTACAAGTTTAAAACGCAAACGAACCTTTTTCTCGACTGCGATCACAATCTTCCGCGTGAACGTACGAGACCACACTACAAGTACAGAACCCAACCTGCGCGCGCAGTTCTGGTGCACATGACCGGTCCGAGCGACCGGTCTGGTGCGAAAATAGCAACAATGGTGCGTTTAACCTAGGTAGAGGGTGAGGTATGCCAACTCAGCTAAGGTTTATGCTTCCTGTGACTTTTGAAACAATGCACAGTATGCAAAGTGTACTTTATAGTAACAGAAAAAAAAGTTACAGACATTTTCAAAATGATCCAGGCGTACATCAGATAAAAAGAAGCTATACACACTGAAATAATAACACTCTTGTAATAAATATTTATCATGTTGACAATGATTTTCTTACCTTATTATTGTCTTTCGGCCCGATTGGTTGTACATTGTTAAACGTCCCGACTTTTTCAGGACTTGCCAGCACTGATAATGAAGGGGAAAAAATAAAATAAAATAATGAACAGAATATTGAATGTATGTCGCCAGCCGGTCTAATACGCTAAATAAACCTAAGACCATTTAGCAACACACATCCAAAATCAAGAGCGGTACACCACCACCCCCCTCCACCCCCCCCCCCAATAAATAAATAAATAAATAAATAAATAAATAAATAAAAATTATTCAGACCCAAAAGGTGACTGCCAATCATGTAAAATGCAAAGAAGTACCCAACAGAGAAAGAAACACGCTTAGAAAAGACAGTTACAACACAATTTATTAATATTTCAGGTAAATCCGCCTTGTCAAAACAGACAAACAAACAAACATAGAGATCAGTCGCTACTTATCTTTCTTCACAGAAGGAATGTGCCCCATTTCTTCTGCGAATGAAAATAAGTACTGATCTCTCTGTTTGTTTGTCTGTTTTGACAAAGCAGATTTACCCGAAATATTAATAAATTGTGTTGTAGCCGTCTTTTCTAAGAGTGTTTCTTTCTCCGTTGGGTACTTCTTTTCAAGAGATACAGTCAGCGCAGATAGTAGGGAGAGCTTAAAAAAAGAAAAATACAAGTTAATGGACCAAGGTTAGACAGAAACACATGCCCCAGAATTGAGAGGAAAACCCACCCTTTGGGGCTGACGCTAGGAATTAAAAAGTAGTTAACCCCACCCAAGTCCCCCAGGGCAGACCCGGGTGGGGGCCACTGTTTGGTTGCAAAGTAAGGTTAATGTTACACAAAGAAGTACCCAATGAAAAAAAACCACACTTAGAAAGATGGGTACAACACAAATAAATAAATTGTGTTGTACCCATCTTTTCTAAGCGTGTTTCTTTCTCCGTTGGGTACTTCTTTGCATTTTACATGCTTGACAGTCACCTTTTTTGGTCTGGATTGTGTAATGTTACACAACATACAAAATGATCCAGGTGTACATCAGATAAAAACAGAGCTATGCATTCTGAAAACAACCAAATAATAACGTTCTTGTAATAAATCTTTATGTTAACAATGTTTTTTTTTAAATCTTATTGTTGTCTTTCGTCCCCAACCGCTGTTCCATTTGCAGAGTTTTAAATGTTATACAGTATACAAAATGATCCAGGCGGACCAACCCCATAGTAGCACTCTTGTAATAAATCTTTATGTTGACAATGGTTTTCTTACCCCTTATTATTGTCTTTCGTCCCTAACCGTTGTTCCATTTGCTGTTCCATTTTCAAAGTTTTAAATGTTATACAGTATACAAAATTATCCAGGCGGACCAACCCCATAGTAGCACTCTTGCAATAAATCTTTATGTTGACAATGGTTTTCTTACCCCTTATTATTGTCTCTCGTCCCCAACCGTTGTTCCATTTGCAGTTCCATTTTCAAAGTTTTAATCTTTTACAGTATACAAAATGATCCAGTTGGACCAACCCCATAATAACACTCTGGTAATAAATCTTTACGTTGTCAAAGCTTTTCTTATCTTATTATTGTCTTTCATCCCCAGCCGGTTGTTTCCGTTTGCAATTATACAGTATACAAAATGATCCAGGCGTCCATCAGATAAAAACAAGCTATACATGCTGAAACCAACCCAATAATAATTAACACTCTTGTAATAAATCTGTATGAAAACGAAAATGCCGCGAGTGTCGGAGAATCTCAATTCATTTCTTTTGTAACTTTTTCAGTCTGTTGCGGATGTAATCGTTAATGTTTGTCCAGCACCTATGTCTAAGTGCGGGCTCTTCTGCGATTGCCTGCTGTATCTCGGCCTTTCCAGGAAGTTTGTTCACGACGAGGTGTGTCTTGAAATGAGTTTGAACAGCTTTCTCTTCAGCTTTCCCCCATGGTTTCCTTGTAAATCTAGCTTTCTTTCGAACAAGAGCTGAAGTAGTACTGTCATCATCAAAACTATCTAGATTGTCATCAGGCTCTGGACGTCTTTTCTCTGTCGTGCTCATTGATTCCTGTGTTGTTAACTTGCTACTTGCTTCATTCACAGGTGCTGTTTCCCCCGAGACCTTTCTGCGAGTTCTGATGTGTCTTGATTGTCAAAGTCAATCTCTTCATCATCGCCCAGTTCAGCTCTAATGCAACTCTCAAAATCTGTCATCCCATTGTTAACTGACAGATGAATCTTTGCCACTTTTGCCTTTTGAAGGACGTCTTGAGGTTGGCGATAGATATGGCGATGTATCCGAATATCATGACCAAGGAAGTCGGCCAGCTGATCCTGGTCTTACTCTGAGATGGCCATGGACTGAGCCAAAGTTGCAACCTGCTCCCGTAACTGAGTAAATGTGAACATGGCTGGGTTTGACACTTGTGCTTTTAGCGCATGTTCCTTCTGAACATCATGGCCTCTGTAAGGCCTCTGACCAGAAGGTGTGGCGAGAGCTGGCACTGATTGCCTCATTTGAAGGATTCTGTCCACAGTTGTCATCATCTTCTTCGTCAGCAGAATGGGAACACTCCCATTAAACTTGCCTCTGTATTCCACTCACTGAAAATGATTCACCAATTTCTTCTCAACCTCTATGAGACTTTTCAAGATATCTTGATTGGTGATCGATCCAATCTTAGCATTCTGGAAGTCTGATACCTTCATTCTCTGAACTTCTCCCCCTCGTTTTCGGTTGAAAAATGATACAGCGCAAAGAGTTGCTTTAACCACTGTCAGATAATCTTCCGAAACCATCCTTGTCTCAAGAAGCTGTTGGACCTTCCTCACATCTTCACATGATGGGATCAGCTTGGGTTTGTTCATGGCCATTTTACCGACCCACTGGGCTGCTGTAGCTGACACACAATCGTACCAGTCGCTGGTGAAGACAGAGTCAAACAGCTGTGCCTCAGAGAGCTCCTGTCACCATCTGTCATCTGAACCATGCCCAAGCTGTTTGGATGCCTGTGACTGTTTGATCTGTGAACATTTTTTTCAAAGCATGGCCTATGCACATTGCGAGATTGCCTTTTTTGAACTGATGTGTGTCCTCATCAAATTCTGCTAGCTATTTTACAGCCAGTACAACATGATCAAACCTAGCTGAATTAATCACAGCATTTAAACTTGCGATTTTCATTTCATTCCTCACCCTAAGAATCTTTAATAGTCTCCCTAACTCCCGCATCCTGGAGCTGATTTGCCCAGCGATGTGTTCTTCAATGTCCCTGCGGTCTAATAATCTCTTTCCATACTCAAGAAGCAAGGGGTCAGTTCTGATGAGACGGCTTATCTCATCACCTCTCTGTCTGGCTAAAACCTTATCATAGAAGAAAAAGTCAACGTCTAAGGGTATTGGAAGCATTAGCCTCCCACATCGTGCCGCCTCACCTCTCTTAGCGAGCTGAAACCCTCTTGGTTTCTGACAGCAACGTTTTGAGTGTACAGAGATCAGCTGTTTTTGATAGAGCCCTTTGCAATGGCTACAGTCGAGAAGGTCGTCTACCTTACTAGTTTTGGTGCGATACTTAGGAATCAAACATCCTGATTTCTTTTCAAGAACGGCAACGTAATGCATGTAATCACCCTCATCTTGTAGTCTGATCCATGCTTGACGTCTCTGCTTAGTCCCTTTTTTCATCACCAAAATTTTAGCAACGTCTGCCTCATCTGCATGGACGTCCCATTTGTACTTTCCTTTCCCTTTCTGCGACACGTACACACCCGTTTCATTCGGTAAGCACTCTTTCCCCACACCCCAACGTCGTGTTCCTTCTGCCTATCCACGTTGTTATTGCCACCCCCTAATTCACCCCCTAACGCACACTGCACCTTGCTGGTACTTGCTTCACTGACACCTGCCCACCCTGAACCAGTCACTTTGAAATCTAACATATTTAACATATTCAATACAATACTGTCTGTGTCAGAGACCCCAGAGATTGATGGTGACACACCGTCTGAATCCTGTGAGCTCGAGCCAGGAACAAACTCCTCGTCATCACTGTCCTTGTATTGCGATGCACTTGTACTCTCAGTCTCAGGTCCATCCCAGGCTCCATTTGCCAACTGGAAAAGGAAAGAAAAATAAAAGCTGCATTAGGACAGAAACAGCTCAATTTTGGTTTAAGGGGCCTTGCACAAGAATATAAAGAGTAATCCCGTGTATGACCGATTTACATATGTGTGACCTCGGTGACGAGGGCTGGCTTCTGCAGCAGCAAAATCCATGTTTTCTGAAAATGTAAGCAGTTTTCACACATCTGTCAACTCCGCGTGACCCTTTGAGAGAGGTCACGCAAATTGGTATGTTCACAAAGATCTTGCCACAAAGTATCCTTGGGCCAAGCTTGAAGAATGTGGCTTGAATAGTCTCTGAGAAAATGCCACTGTTAACGTTTACCATGGACTACGGAGGGACGACCCGTGGCCCAGAACATAAACTCACTTTTGCTTCGCACGCGAGCCAATAAAATGAAGATGATCATAGTATCACTTACCAGTTTGTAATTGGGGCCATTTCGCTGCCGTCTAAGCACCCTCCTACCAGATGCACTCTTTGCGGCAGAGGCCGGGCCATCATGCTGCAGCTGACTAATTTTGCCATGGGCCTTGGTCATGTGCCAGGAAGGGGCGTGCTTGTCCACTTCCAAGGATCCCGATGGGTTTGGACATCCTGCTGCCATCTGGCGCTGGGTGTGTGCCATCTGGCGCTGGGTGTGTGCAGAAAGTGCTGAGTGTGGCCAAAACAGTGCTGCAATGCAAACATGTCAAATGCAACCATTGTAAACAGTTGACATTTTGGATCAGATATATACATAATTACTGCAGTACCGCCTGCCCCCTACGAACAATAACTGGTAATACAGTAAACAGCGACACTTCAGTTGCACAATCCGAAAAACCTGTTCGTGGAAGTCTGTTCGAATCGCAAGGTAGTTTTGCATACGAGGATTGAAATACACACTGAAATCTGGCGCCATTTTGTTTATAGTGCATGCATGTGTCAAGTTACTTTCGATCACAATCACACATGTCAGGGAAAAAAGCAACATAATCACGTGACAGATTGACCTTGTAATGGTGTTATTGAACGAATTCCTTTCATTGAAGAAGAAAGCTTTTGTTAAAATCGTGGGGTTCTATTATCTGTTACTACAAGACTGTCTGAGCAGCAGACGCCGGTAGTAGCATACGTCTCAGTTTTCTCCGCCAAACCGGTCCATATAGGCTACTGTGCAATTGTATCGGATTTTGAGTTAAATAACTGCGCTGAAGAAGTACACTTGGGCGTGCTCTTAACTAAGAAATATTGCATAAAATCAAACGTACATCGGCAGATGGAGCAACGGTTGGCGGGACGAGAGACAATAGAAGGGGAAACAACTCAGTTCTTGTCACTGTGCGCAGCAGAACAATCAGGTATCAAGCTGATCCATAGAAACGTTCGCTTCCGTGGTAAACACACAGGCCCAGTGCATTGCAAACACACAACATGAGGTAAACCTGCGAAAATGTGACATCCTATTTTTATATTTTTTTCTGACTTTTAAATGAAAGATAATGCAGAAACAAATCGTCAGAAAAAAATGGGTGCCTGACTTGGTCACCCAGAATTTTACACACACCAATTTTCCATAAGGATGGTAAAGGAAGTCACCCAATTTAGGGGTTTTGTGCACACACACACACACACACACACACACACACACACACACACACACACACACACACACACACACACACACACACACACACACACACACACACACACACACACACACACACACACACACACACACACACACACACACACAACACACATTCAGTTCTCAGGTCCAGTGAAGAGAAAACCACTCCGATAAAAAATGATGGAGAGTATTTTGGTGAAAGGAAGCCTTTCCCCCCCACCCCCACCCCCACCCCGCCCCCCCCCCCCACCCCCATCCACCCCCCTCCCCCCCCCCCCAAAAAAAAAAAGGGTTGGTCGGTTAGTTCGGGGTTTAACGTCCATGGCACAGAAGGGATAAACAATAAAGAGTAACATAAGTCTGCCCGATTTATAGCCGTGCAAATATAGAAACAGTACTGCAGCGATAAGGTAGACTATCGGACACCTTAGGACGAGCTTAAAGAAGCTTGCTAGCTTTCTCTTTGTCCCATTCGGACTCCATTCACTGTTTACGTAAGCGCTAATCACAGGTTTAAAATCGCAACAGACAGCCTTTTTGTCGCGGACAGGGTCATTGCGAGCATCATTGGCAGCAGAAGCTGAGATCCTGTTGCCTTCAGTGCCCACATGCCCTGGAACCCAAATATAAATGATATCATAATATTCCTCCATCCAGTTTGCGCAAAGCTCTCTAATCTGCACCAGAAGTGGATGGTCTGATCCTGCGCCCTGGAGGGCAGAAAGATAGTCGGACAAAATCAGGAATTTCGTTTCGGTCCCATACCGATAAGCATGCTTGAGTGCCAGCAGAGCATTTAGAGAATTGTGTATCGCCGTTACTTATCGTAGAACCCAATCTATGTTTAATGTAAGTACTTTGAATCACGCACAGTTAGAAGTTGTATATGCTTCTCCATATGTTAGTACAGTAACTGTGTACATTATGCTTGGACTTTTAGTCTTTGGTGTCTTCTCATGCTTGGTGTTACATCTTTGAATCTATACTATAAGCACAGAAAAACAAGGAAAACGGCGACGACGATAATAAAGGTGATCTAGTAATGATGGTGGGGAGATGATTCTGTATTCAGGTCATGAAGAGGAGAATGCCCCCCATACAGAAGGAGTAGCACTCATGCTGTCACCAGTGGCACAGAGAGCGCTGATGGGCTGGGAACCTCTTGGGCCAAGAATTATAACAGCAGCCTTTAGAACCAAGAAAAAGCTCAAGCTGAACGTCATCCAGTGTTATGCGCCCACCAATGACAGTGACGAGGAAGAGAAACAAGAGTTCTACGACCGACTCCAGAGTGCCGTGGACAAATGTGCGGAGCGAGACATCACCATCGTCATGGGCGATTTTAATGCCAAAATAGGGGAGGACAACACCGGATACGAAGAGGTGATGGGGAGACAGGGACTAGGCTCGGAGATGAGTGAGAACGGGGAGAGGTTTGTAGACTTTTGTGCTCTAAACCGACTTGTCATTGGAGGCAGCATCTTCCCACACAGAAGAATACACAAAGCAACTTGGGTCTCACCTGACCATACAACAGAGAACCAAATAGACCATATCTGCATTAGCAAGAAATTTAGAAGATCCCTTCAAGATGTTCGAGTGAGGAGGGGAGCAGATGTCGCCTCAGACCACCATCTGCTTACCTTAAGAATGAAGCTCAAGCTAAAGAAAAGCCGCACAGAGACAACAAGAAGACAGCGCTATAATGTAGGCCTCCTGAGAGAAACTGGAGTTAGAGAAGAGTTCAAACTGGTGCTGTCCAACCGGTTTCAAGCGCTACAGGAGCTAGTAAATGAAGAGGAGGCGGTCACCACAGAGCAGCAGTGGAAGGCAGTTAGAGAGGCGCTGAACTCAACCTGCAAAGACACTGTAGGGCTCAGGAAACACCACCACAAGGACTGGCTGTCGGCACAGACCTTGAAGAAGATAGAAGCGAGGAAGCAGAAGAAAGCAGCGGTCAACAACAGTCGCACGAGAGCAGCCAAAGTAAGGGCACAGGGGGAATACTCGGAAGCCAACCGCGAGGTGAAGAGGAGTATCAGGGCAGACAAGAGGGCCTACACAGACAGCCTGGCAGCAGAGGCAGAAAAGGCAGCAGGCAGCGGCAACATGAAACAGCTCTACGACATTACCAGAAGATTGGGGGTTCTTTCTCCGGGTACTCCGGCTCTTCCTCCCCCTCCACTTTGGTATCAGTTTCAGCCAACTTAATAAAATTTCAAATACAAAACGATTTCCAAATACCGTCAGTAGCTCGCTTGAGCTTGCCCTTAGCACCACGTGAATGTTCTGTGTTTACGTACAGTGTGTGAGTGAATGCGTGTGATTCACGTGAGCGTGCTTGTTGGGTTCAGTTCGCGGCTACATTCTGCGCATTGAGTTATATTATAAATATGAGAAATGCGCCATATAAATGCTATGCATTATTAAGATTGTCGGGTAAGTATGGCCATACAGAAAGACCAGTAAAAGACAAAGAAGGCAAGCCTATTGCAGACAGAGCAGACCAACTCGACAGATGGGCCGAGTATTTTGAAGAGTTACTGAACAGACCTAGCCCACCCGACCCCCCCGACATCCAGCCGGCAGAGACCGACCTACCCATCAGCTGTGACAGACCCAGCCGGGAAGAGATCAGAAAAGCAGTGGCATTTTTGAAGAATGGCAAAGCAGCAGGGCCAGATGGCATCCCAGCGGAGTCTCTGAAAGCCGACCTAGAGACAACAGTTGAGATGCTGTACCCACTGTTTGGAAAGATCTGGGAAGAGGAGGTAATGCCAGCTGACTGGAAGGAGGGGTACCTAATCAAGCTTCCCAAGAAAGGCGGCCTCAGCAAGTGTTCCAACTACAGAGGAATCACCTTGCTGTCAGTACCAGGAAAGGTCTTCAACAGGATCATCCTGGAGAGAATGAAGAGCTCCGTTGACCCCCAGCTGAGAGACCAGCAAGCAGGATTCAGGAAGAACCGATCATGTACAGACCAGATCGCCACTCTCCGCATCATCGTGGAACAGTCTCTGGAGTGGAGCTCCCCGCTGTACGTCAACTTTGTGGATTATGAGAAAGCATTTGACAGCGTGGACCGAGAGACTCTGTGGAAACTCCTACGACACTACGGTGTACCCATAAAGCTCGTCCGCCTGATCAAGAGCAGCTATGATGGCATGACATGTCGCGTGATCCACGAAGGGCAGTTCACCAGAGAGCTCCAGGTCAGAACTGGTGTCAGGCAGGGGTGTCTGCTGTCTCCGTTCCTCTTCCTACTGGCCATAGACTGGGTCATGAAGATGACCACAGAGCACAGACGAAGTGGAATACAGTGGACACTGTGGACACAGCTTGACGACCTCGATTTTGCAGACGACTTGGCATTACTGTCCCACACTCATCAACAAATGCAGGACAAGACCACGAGGCTTGCTGACATCTCGTCCCAAGTGGGCCTCACCATTCACGAACAGAAAACAAAGACAATGAGGCTAAACGCAACCAGGGAAGAACCAGTCTTGCTTGCTGGCACCCCGTTGGAGGAGGTGGAGTCCTTCACCTATCTCGGGAGCATCATAGACAAAAAAGGCGGCACTGATGCAGATGTCAGAGCACGAATCGGTAAAGCCAGAGCAGCCTTTCTCCAGTTGAAAAAAGTGTGGAGTTCCAGAGAGCTGTCACAACACACCAAAGTCCGGATTTTCAACTCCAATGTAAAAGCAGTTCTCCTATATGGAGCAGAGACATGGAGATTGACAAAAACCACAGTCAACAGAGTACAGACCTTCATGAACAGTTGCCTTAGAAGAATTTTGAAAATCCACTCGCCAGAGAAGATCAGCAACGTCAGACTCTGGGAGAGAACAGAGCAGATAACAGCAGAGAATGAAATTGGGCGAAGAAGATGGGGATGGATCGGTCACAGTCTGAGAAAGCCAGCTTCCAGTATCACTAGGCAGGCATTGTCATGGAACCCCCAGGGAAAGAGGAAAAGAGGTAGGCCGAGAAACTCCTGGCGTCGAGACCTCCAAGCAGACATCAAGAGACTGGGAACCACTTGGAGTAGAATCGAAGGAGAAGCACAGGACAGGAGTTGCTGGAGGTCTCTCGTCGACGGCCTATACCCGGGTAGGGGTGACAGGCGTAAGTAAGTAAGTAAGTAGTAATGATGGTGATGATTAAAATTGACTGACTGATTGACTGGTTGGTTAGTTTGGCTTGATTGATTGATTGATTAATTGATTGATTGATTGATTGATTGATGGGTTGGTTGGTTGATTGATTGATTGATTGATCGATTGATTGATTGATTTATTGATTGACTGATTGATATTAGTAGACTTACCACGATGTATTGACACACACATTAGCAGCACAGTTGTGGAAAGGAGCTTGGCCATTGTGCACGTAGTCACATAAGCGTTCATCTTGCCTCTTGTATCTAAAACGTGTATCCGACAACAATGAGGAAAAGAAGTGTACACATGCACTTTAAATCAAATTATTCAAGTTAGACACAGCGTCCACAACATTAGTCAAGCGATAACGACACGACGTAAACAGCTGTAACATCTTTGTCCAGTGAAGCAAACATGGAATTCCATCCTATAATATTTCTTCACGGAAACGTACAGTTGTTTAATTTAAGAGGAATACAATTCACACTGGTTCATTCAAAAAGACTGAGAACAACCCGAGACCAACACTACACGTTTTCTCTGCTTCATACGTGTATTCACTTATGGTTCAAGCACACAGATTTGTTAGGGTGCTAAAGGCCATCGGGCCGGTTTCGGACGTAATCGGCACGCGCACAATCGTGCGCGAGCCGATTGGGCCCAACGTCGGCCCAACGGACGTTTCCTTACTGTCCTACTGATTCTTGCCTAAAGACTTCCACTGAGTGGAGTGCACATTTAAACACATTTTCCGTTTGAGGTATCCAGCCCCATCGACAAAAACTGACATGACCAGCCAATGTCAAAGTACAACAAATAAACGTGTACTATACCTGTATGCTCACATTTGATAGTGACCTGTTGATAGCAGACACTGGCTAGCATCTAAAAAAGAAAATGTTCAAACGTGCGATATCTAATGCTATTTCAGGGACACAACTGACAGCTATCTGATTGTCTTTAATTACCCATAAAACAGGCCATATTTGCCCTTTTCTCAGTCAGCTTAATAACACCAACTGAAATTTATTTCAAATAATTTACAAACATATTTAGCAGAATCAAAAATTGCCCTTAAACTGCATTGTTCGTCCCTGGGTTTAATGATAACTTTCGTGAATTTATGCGGTTTGACGATGATGACTACAGCTTTGTCTGAGCCCAGTTATATGTTAAAATTACAGGCAACTGTCGCTTTCAAACTATGTGTAATTAAAAGAAAATAAAAAATAAGGTGTGTATTTGGGTCCGCCTTTGACATCATTTATTTATTGTACCTTTTCTTCCTCAAGAATAAAGCAACTTTTATAAAACATGCATTACATTGAATTCGGGCTCATTAGAAACATGATGGGATGAATAATAACCCATAAAGTCCCTTCAATATGAGAGCTGTCTTCGCTGTCAAGGGTCTCTACCTTTTGTCTTTGACTTGATTCTGATGTTGAAATATCTCCTTCTGAAAAAGCCTTCCATATGTGCCAATGCGTCATAGTGAACTCAAGAAGGGGAGCGCGCAGTGCATACGCGACATTGGTTTGTCAAACGTCATTTGTCATGACGGGTTTTTTTTGTTTTTACGTAATTTCATATGTAACGTGATATGAGATTCGCTTTCGCTTCAAGATTGGGAAAATGGTGACAAAACTAGAATTTCACGGTACAATTTCGGTTTTGCTATAATTTGTGTGAAATCAGGATGACTTTACCTACATGCTATACTAAGTAGACCTACACCTGCATGTTCTTCTGAAAGCGCGTCGATGTGTGTGTATGCGTCTGAGTGTGCGTGCGTCCATGCGCGCGGTGCAAACATCCTCAAGAGGCATAGATGTTCATACGCCCTCCGGACTCTTGAGGATCTATGCCTCTTGGAGATGCGCGCATATGTGTCATTGATTTGTCAAACGTCATTTGTCATGACGTATTTTTTTTTGTTTTTACGTAATTTTATATTTATTGTGATATGAGTTTCGCTTCTCTTCAAGACCTGCGAAAATAGTGACAAAACTAGAATTTCACGGTACAATTTCAGTCTTGCTATAACTTTGTGACATTAGGTTGACTTCACCTAGCTACATGCTATTAAGTACACCTGCATGCTCTTCTGAAAGCGCATCGATGTGTGTGTATGCGTGTGTGTGAGTACATGCGCGCGCTCCAAACATCCTCAAGAGGCATAGATGTTCATGCGAACTCCGGGCACATGAAGATCTATGTCTCTTGGACATGCGAGCATATCTGTAAGAGAGAGAGAGAGAGAGAGAGAATTACGTCATATTTAGAGTATCAGTGTCTGCGTGGTGACGGAGTTGCTTCTTTTACGTCACCGGCACTGTCTGACTTTCTCTAGAAGAGAAGGTTATTTTACTGTTTTAATTTATTTTCTGAAAAGAATTATTTATTTATTTTTTTACTAAAGAAATTGAAAGGATACAAAGCTGGCTAACAAACTCATCCAATGTCCTTCTCCAAACTAGCTATGTGCAAAAGTTCGAGGTTAATATGACCAAAATTACGGACTCTAATCTGGGTCAACCGAATTCCTACAACCGTTTTTATATCTTCAATGAGACATTCAATTACAATATGCCCGGAGGCTCTCTTAGCCACCCACTTATGAAAGTATTTCACCAAGTTTCAAGCATGTGTGTACAGAAAATTGTTTACATACATACGAACACACATACATACATACACACGCACCTACATACGCATATACGCCGCTTCGCGCCAAATGTACGTTCAGCAGCGTGGTTAGCGTAACTAGATATGACGTAATTTTTATCTTGTTACTTCAATTGTTAGAGGTTTAGCCTGCCCGCCTTTGATATCATGGACATGCTATTAAATTTGACCCACCGAGACCCGTCCTAAAAAGTCCCTTCTATAAATGCAAGGGACTTAAAAATGACTTGTATTTTATAAGCTTAGTTCAGGGAACCGTAAAAATGAGCATGTCATAAATATACATGAACAGATTTAATTTAACGAAAAGGAACAGGACATTTTGTTCTCGATGAATATTTTATACGCGCATCACGGAAGTTCGAAGAGAAGTTGTGTAATACTGTACTTGATACAGCGCCTTCAGTCCTGTTTGTGTGTCATATGCTGATTACAAGTTATCTGTTACCTGTTATCGTACTATCATGCCCGCAGGCGAAATAATCACAAGCAAATACAGGCCACGACCGAGGTCATTTTTTGTCTACCGTAGACTTTGAAATGGGGCTGGTCGGAACGCATTTTAGAGCATGCACATGACGTTTTTGGCGTGCGGGGCAGAAATTCTGGCAAAGAAGTAACAAGATAAAATTGACGTCATGTCTAGCTACCATCTCATCATCATCTTGGCTTGACTTCGCGAACGAAGATTTTATAGGAGTTGCCCACGACGTCTGCAGGCTTGTTCGTGGCTGCGGAGGCCAATCCGAGACAGGCAGGTTCGACCGCAGTGGCTGCAGGGGAAGGTATGGCCAGGGTTCTGAGCTGTGGCATCTCTGTTTTTTCTCCTGAGCCGCTTGTCCTTAAGGCTAGCTCTGTGAGAGTCCTCAAAGGAGACAGCTGCCTTGTAAATGGTGGAGCGCCAGGTGTCACGGTCCGCAGCAAGCGAAGACCACTGGTGGTGGTCGATTTGGCAGGCACTAAGTGACTTCTTGAGACAGTCTTTGTATCTCTTCTTTGGTGCCCCTCTGTTACGGTGTCCAGTAGCAAGCTCGCCGAACAGGGTGATCTTTGGTAGGCGATGATCCTCCATCCGGGAGACATGCCCCGCCCAGCGGAGCTGTGTCCGCAGCAGCAAAGCCTCGATGCTCACAGTTTCAGCCTGTTCAAGGACCTCGACGTTGGTGACATAGTCACTCCAGTGAATGCCCAGGATGGTACGCAGGCAGCGTTGGTGGAAGCGTTCGAGGAGTCGTAGTTGGCTGCGGTAGAGGGCCCAGGACTCGGAACCATACAGCAGGGTGGTGAGGACCACAGCTCTGTACACGCTGATCTTGGTGCCTGTTTTTAGCTGTTGATTGTGCCACACCCGCTTGAAAAGTCGCCCGAAAGCGCTGTTCGCTTTTGCCAGCCTGCTGTCAAGCTCCTTGTCCAGCTTGGCGTCCGACGTGATAATGCAGCCAAGGTAAGTAAACTGGTGCACTGACTTTAGTTCAGACTCGCCAATGGTGATGTGAGGAGGGCGATACACTGTTTTGGGTGCCGGCTGATGGAGGACCTCTGTCTTTTTCAGACTGACCTCGAGTCCAAAGAGCTGGGCAGCATCTGCGAAGCAAGACGTGATGCGCTGCAGGGATCTCTCTGTGTGTGCAACGAGGGCAGCATCATCAGCAAAAAGCAGCTCACGAATCAGTTGGTCTAGGGTTTTCGTGTGGGCCTGCAGTCGTCTGATGTTGAACAGGCTGCCATCGAGACGATACCTGATGTACACTGCATCGTCATCATCGAGGTCCACTGTGGCCTGCTTCAACATCATGCTAAAAAAGATGGTGAAGAGGGTCGGTGCCAGCACGCAGCCCTGCTTTACGCCGTTGAGAATAGGGAATGGTTCTGAGAGGTCATTGTTGAGTCTGACCTGGCCTTGCTGGTCCTCGTGTAGCTGGACAATCATGTTGAGGAACTTTGGGGGACAGCCAAGTCGCTCCAGGATCTGCCACATGCCTTGCCTGCTCACAGTGTCGAACGCTTTTGTTAGGTCGACAAATGTTACGTACAGACCTTTGTTATGCTCGCGGCACTTCTCCTGTAGCTGTCTCAGCACAAAGACCATATCGGTGGTGCTCCTGTTTGCTCTGAAGCCACACTGGCCCTCTGGGAGTTGGTCTTCAGCGATGACAGGTACCAGCCGATTCAGGAGCAGCCTTGCAAGGATTTTCCCAGCAATGGACAGCAGGGTAATTCCCCGATAGTTGGAACAGTCAGACTTCTCGCCTTTGTTCTTGTACAGGGTGATAACGACTGCATCACGGAGATCTTTTGGTAGTGTTCCTTCCTCCCAGCAGCAGAGAAAGAGGTCATGGAGCTTGTTGTGCAGTGCTGTGCCTCCATGTTTCCAGATCTCTGGCGGTATCCCATCAATGCCTGCTGCTTTGCCACTCTTGAGCTGGTGGATGGCTGTGAGGGTCTCTTCAGCGGTGGGCGGTTCGTCCAATTCAACCTTTACTGGGAGGTGTGGGATTTGTAGGACGACTGCTTCTTGAACAGTGCGCTCAGCGCTGAAGAGGCTCTGAAAGTATTCCGACCAGCGGTTCAAGATGGAGGTATTATCTGTGAGGAGTGCCTGGCCATTCGCGCTTCGCAGGGGACTTTAAACCAGGTGCCTGGGGCCATACACTGCTTTCAGTGCTTCGTAGAAGCCCCTGTAGTCACCATTGTCGGCGCAAAGCTGGGTCCTCTGTGCAAGTCTGGTCCACCACTCATTCTGGAGATCTCTGAGCTTGCGCTGGAGACTGCTGCAGACGAGGCGGAAGGCAAACTTCTTCACAGGGCAGGAAGGCTGGGCTAGGTGGGCCTGATGGGCGGCTCTTTTTTTTACTAGGTGTTCCTGGATCTCCACATCGTTTTCGTCAAACCAGTCTTTGTTCTTCTTTCTGGCGATACCCAAGACTTCTGCAGAGGATTTTGCAATAGCAGTGTTCAGTTGTTCCCAAAGTGTTTCAGGGGAGGAGTCTACTGGGTCCGCTGTGTCTTTGAGCCTGCGCTGTAAATCTGTCTGAAAGGCAGCTTTCACATCGTCACGCTGAAGGCTGGCAACATCAAGCTTTTTCTTGGGGGGCCCCCATTTCTTGGGTTTTGGCTTGAAGTGGAGCCTGAGTTTGCAGCGGACAAGGCGGTGGTCAGTGTGGCACTCTGCGCTGGGCATCACTCTGGTGAGGAGGACGTCACTGCGGTCCCTCTGACGCACTAGGACATAGTCAATAAGGTGCCAGTGTTTGGAGCGAGGATGCATCCAGGTGGTCTTTCGACTGTCCTTTTGCTGAAAAGTAGTGTTGGTGATGACCAGTTGCTGCTCCGCACAGAACTCCAACAGTAGGCGGCCATTGTCATTGCAGTTCCCCACGCCATGCTTGCCGAGGACTCCTTTCCAGGCTTCAGAGTCCTGGCCCACTCTGGCGTTGAAGTCGCCAAGGATGATGACTTTGTCGTCTGCAGGGGTACTCTGTAGGAGGCTGCGCAGGTCAGTGTAAAACTTGTCCTTTTCAGCAGGCTCTGCCAGGAGGGTTGGGGAGTACACACTGAGAAAGGTGACGTGTTGCTGGTGTCTCAGTGGGAGGCGCATGGACATGATGCGGTCTGAGTGGCCCGTTGGTAGGTTTTCCAGCTTAGTCGCAATGGATGTCTTGACCATGAAACCCACGCCTGAGAGCCGTCTTTCTGATGCAGGCCTGCCTGACCAGTAGAGGGTGTACCCAGCACCAAGTTCTTGGAGGCTGCCTTCGTCCGGAAGGCGTACTTCGCTGAGCGCGGCGATGTGGATGTTTAACCTCCGCAATTCATGGGCAATGAGGGCGGAGCGACGTTCAGGGCGTCCGCTGTCTGCTTTGTCGAGCATGGTTCGGACGTTCCAGCATGCTACGTTGAGTCCGGTCGTGGTCGTCATGAGAGTGGATCCGTTATTCTTTCTTGTTTTTTGACCGCAGGAGAAGATGCCAGTTGACCGCGGCTAGCCAACTGGGGTTGCGAGGGGACGAGCTTTGGTTAGGCCACCTTTTCTAGACCCCTCTCCGTGTGGAGCAAGCAGTGCTGTCCCTAGAGAAGGCTGCTTGGTCGTTCAGGGTGTGCCGAGTGATGTTGTCATCCCCAGGTCAACATCAGGCGACCAATATCCTGAACCGCCTGCATGCAGGTTTGAGACTGCGGCTTCCAGTGACATCTTTCACCTGCCGTTTCGCCCCTCGCCCGTCGCTACAGGACTTGGAATGGTCTTGCTAAAGAACATCCTTTTTTACGCCAATGCGCCATATGTGTGTGTGTGTGTGTGTGTGTGTGTGTGTGTGTGTGTGTGTGTGTGTGTGTGTGTGTGTGTGTGTGTGTGTGTGTGCGTGTGTGTGTGTGATTGTGTTTGTGTGTGTGTGTGTTGTGTGTGTGTGTGTGTGTGTGTGTGTGTGTGTGTGTGTGTGTGTGTGTGTGTGTGTGTGTGTGTGACAGCGACTAGAGCCTGCGTTTGAGGACGGCCGAGCTTGAAATTTTAGGGTATTGTCCCTAAAAGAATTATCTCGAGACCTTTTTTTTGATTTCTTTATTAAGATGCTCATTGGCGAGAAAATGGTCGTTTCACAAAAACCGGTTGATCCACACTGTAGTCCGTACATTTTCTCCAAAAGTTATTTTTACTAGATATTTTTCATATAGCTAGATTAAAGGGAGATATTGAATGAGTTCGTTAACAAGCATTGTACCCCTAGCACATTTTGAGTGATCATTAAATTAAAAAAAAAATATTCTCACGTTTGGGTAATTAATTTCACGAATTATATGGGTTAATCTTAAAACAACTGAATATTGTTTTTTTACGAAAAAACAAACAAACAAACAAACAAACAATCCAATCGCATGATTTTTCGTATACGGAATTTACATCAGCCTACAGTAAGTCTCGGCTTTCGTATACGATTAGGTCAATTGTGACCTGTATACATTAGGTGTGAAAATCAGACAATTTTCTGCACCATTGTTTTCGGAGTTATTTATAAAACAGCTAACATAACTTTAATTTTTCTTTTACGAAAAAAAGTATCTTCTCATTAATTCCCCCATGGCTTTTCATAAACAGTGTTTGCATATGTTTGTATGTCCCGGCAATGGGGTAGGATTAAGTTAATTTGTGACCTGTAAGCTCTAGGCGCGAAAATCAGCAAGAAACTTGAAGTTGATTCTCCGATACGTAAAATGTTAGTACTGCGATGAGAGTCGTCATTATGAACAGGGCGTCGTGGGACTAATGACATGACGTGAAGCTTGAAGTGACGTCATTTCGCTGCTCGTGCCATCATTCTTCTACAGAATAACTATGCTACGCCCTACCACAGAGCTTACGAATGGCGGGAATCGCCATGTGTCCGTCTTTATTTCTGTGTGCCAGTGTGCGTGGATCAGAGGGTGGTTTATAGTAGAAGGAGACGGATTCCTGTCGCTACACGAGCCCACAGAGTGTACTAATGGCGGGAAGCGCCGTGTGTACGTCTTTATTTGTGTGCACCGACGTTTTTGTTGATCAGAGGTTGGCTTAGTGAGGAGGGAAATGGATCAGCGTAATAAGCCCCCAAAATATGAACAACTCTAAATGTTCCTAAAAGATAAACGCATCTGAGCTCCAAACAATACGGTAGACTTTTGGATGAATTCCTTATCTTGTTTTTTTTTAACTGCAGCAACACAGCGTGCAACATCCGAATGCAAGAGGCATAGATCCTCATGAGTCCCCGTAGTTGCGGGGGCTCCAGAGGATCTATGCCTCTTGCTGGACTTATGGACTATGTGCCTTTGGCTGGACTCATGAAGATGGTTTCAGGTCATCATATCTGGATAATGATGGCGAAGATGTTATTTTGTATAGCATCGATCTTCTCGACGTATAGTTTGACAGTAGAACAGAGGAGGTCGACACTGACATCGTGAAAATGGCGTTTCTCTGCCATAGTGTGTGGACTTACTGTATTCTGCCCCATTTCTCCAACCGTGTCACCAAGTACCACAAGTTGCTGCTGATGTCAGGCGAGGGACGTAATCGCAGTGCTTTGACTCATTCAGCCCGGCGCACGTATTTCCCAAATTTTGGAGGCGTCATCAAACGACTATGCACCTCTTGCAGGAGATGGATAGACCATGATAATTAAAGGGCAGTGCCAGATTAGCTTGGCACTACCCTTGAATTATCATGGTCGACCCATCTCCTGCTGTAATGCGTCAGGGCTGAAGGGTTAAGCAAGTAGGGAATAGTACTATCAAGCTTATTAGTAACATAAAGCTATATGCTCCGTGGCAGGCTGTGATAAAATTCGCCGATATAACGGGTTATTTATGTTGTCTTGCCTCAGCTAAGATTTTGTTTAAATCTTTCTTTTCACAATCGCCATGAGTAGGCACACGTAGTAATAGTAAAGTACCAGAAGTTTTCCACTGCCTCCTTCGTAAAAAAGAGATGAGGAGCAGAAAAGTGTTTTATTTTCAGACATTCAAACTTCATAATTTAGATCAGCTGTACTGTCCAGCTTTACTGTAAGACATACTTAGAACATTTATAATTGAGATTTTGCGAACTAAAAATATTTTCGTGAGCGCTCCTTGACAGTGCTAATACAATGGATTTTCCGTCCGTGACCAAGGCAATTTGTGTTAACGTAAAAAAAAAAAAAACAGACTTGAAAATAAACATTTTTGTTGTTAATCAAAATGTAGTAAAACTGTTGCCGCTAGGGTTTCACGTGAAAGAAAAACAGAAGATAGTGGTAGAAAACCCTTTAAAATAGTAACAGATAACGACGTTTCGGATCAAAGATCCTTCCTCAGGTGACATGGAAACAAACATAGAACAGAAAAGAACACGACAGAAAGAAAAGACATAGTGACGCAAATACACAGGCACGAAACACGTAGCACAAAACTTAAGTCTATATACATACACGTCACTGCATACATTCGCATTCACTCGTGCCTGCTGCAGCTCACGCACACGCACACACACACACACACACACACACACACACACACACACACACACACACACACACACACACACACACACACACACACACTCAAAGGTAGCATCCAGTATCAACAGTGAGGTCAAGTCTGGCACCAACTACCCATCAGGCCGAGCATACATCCCTAGGGGCGAATGTTCAAGCCGCGCGGATGGTAAGTGCCAAGCCTGTCCGCGAAAAAGGATTCTGTCATTTTGCGGCGGATGAAGTGGGATGTATTTTGCCAAAGGATGCGTATGCTGAAATGTGTGAGGCTATGAGGAGGTTGGTTGAAATGACGTCCAACCTGGTTGTTGTATCCGAGGCGGATCGAACGAACATGCTCCTCGCAGCGTTCAGGGAGTGTACGGTATGTCTCCCCCACATACAACATTTTTGGGCAGTGAGAACATGAGATGACATAGACAATATCCGATGACTGGCATGTGAATGATCGGTGGACATGAAAAGATGACAGGGGTCCGGTGATGACGGGGGATGTGTTGATGTATGGACATGCTTTGCAGTGTGGTTGCTGATTTTTGTTGTTGTTGGAAGAAGAAGACATTGTTGTCTTGTCTGCTGCACGTATTGTATAGTACACATGAACAATCAGCACTTTAGCTGCTAACACATACACACTTCTCTTCTCAGATGCGTTCAGTATAACCCCATGAGGCATACCTATCATCCTCCTCCTTCCCCCCCCCCCCGCCCCCAACATCCCCCCCCCCACTCTCACCCACAAACCACCCCACTTCCCTCTTTCGCCCCCTAATCATCCCTCAGTGAGGTGACCTAGAGCTGTTACCTGCTAGAATTTCCCGTAGGGAGAAGAACATGTTTACAAGATACAGCGGCAGGACGCTTGCTTTTTTTTGTTTTTTGTTGGTCTGGATCGCTTGCTTTTTTGTCTTTTAAGGGACAGGACACCAACATCCATGACTGCAGCACTTACAAGCGGTAGAGTTCATACTATACTCGTTGTTAACGAGGTCTTTATGACGTTTGTTATGTACGAATTACTGTAGCGCTTTTATTAGTCGGTTTTATTTTTGTTTTTTGTGGATGTTGATGTTATTGTTGATGTTCTTGTTGAATTGTTGTTTATGCGACGGCTTTTTGGCTCATGTGTGAAGCAAAAGTGAGTATGTTCTGGGCCAGTGGTCGTCAGTCCGCTCTATGTTGTCTGTCGTCCGTGGTGAACTTTAACGTTGGCATTTACTCGGAGACTATTTAAATCACAGTCTTCAAAAATTGGCCCAAGGATACAGTGTGGCAAGACCTTTCTAAACATACCAATTTCATTAATCTCAAAAATCGGTCAACAATAGCCATATTTTGACAAAATTTGGTTTTTGGTTTCTCAAACATTGCTCACAACTCCAAACCCAACCTTGGTGTAAAGATACCTGATGGTAAGACCTATTAATGCATAGTAATTTGGTTGACCCATCAGAAGGTTAAGGGTCATAAGAAATCAGGAAATAGGTAACAAATACCGATATTTTGAACAAAATATTTTTTTTCAACACTATACACAACCTCAAACCCAAACTTGGTACAGAGACACCTAATGATAAGACCTTTCTGTGCACACTAATTTGGATGATCCCTTGGAAAGGTCAACGGTCAAAACAGATAAGAAAATGTCACAAATGGCAATTTCTTTTACATTTATTTCCTTTCTCAAACATTGTTTACAACTTCCATCCCAAACCTGGTACAGAGATACCTGATGGTAAGACCTTCCCATACATGCTGATTTGGATAATAATAATAATAATAATAATAATAATAATAATAATAATAATAATAATAATACATGATATCTATATGGCGCATTTCTTATATTTATAATATAACTCGATGCGCAGATGAAAACCACACACACACACACACACACACACACACACACACACACACACACACACACACACACACACACACACACACACACACACACACACACACAGAGTCTGCAGTGTGTGTACAGAAAACCGTGGAGATTTTAGGAAAATCGGCGAGAAAAAGTAAGTTTTTAACTTTGCTTTGAACTGCGTAAGGGGGGAGGCGGAAAGATCAAGGGTCACACGAGATCAGCAAATGATGTGAAAAATGTGTTGTCTTCGAAAAAATTAGTTTTTATCAGCATTTTTTGAAAATGTTTCAACCAACTTTGGCAGAAAGGCAGCAGATTATGAGACCTTTTCATGCATACTAATTTGGTTCACTAATTGCAAAGGCCAAGGGTGACGGGAAGTTGTCAAAAGTGTGAAAAGTGCATAATTTCTTTCGAGAACATGGATTTCGCAGGTATAGAAGCCAACCCATTACTTATGTTAGAAGACTTGAACACTTTTAGTGACCTTTCGGAAAGGTCGAGGTCAGAAAGGTCAGATTAATGATGTGGATGGGTCATGCACGTGAGCACTAAGGGCTTTGCCATTCTTGTTTTTCGAAGATCTGTACGCAGCTAGGACTTTCTTTTCACTTTCAGTTTGCTTTCTGCCTAGAAAAGGTGAACACGATCAAACCTCCAGAGACATAGTCTCATGAGCCCTCGCAGTTGTGGTGACTTATGAGGATCTATGCCTCTAGCAACACCATGTTGTATCAATGTTACTTGGACGTATGGGGCTCTGCTCTTTAGCGCTGAATAAACAAAGATTTTGGAAATGCAACCCGTTATCACTGACAGCTAGTGAAAGGGTCAATAAAAATAGTACCTAGACAACAGAGGTCGAGAAGGGTACGGAGATATTTTGCACCTGAGGGTGTTATTCTTAAGGCGGTTGCTTTCGCTCCAAAAATAATACCCGAGGGTGAAAGATTCTCCGCAACCTCCGAGAGCCGCCCAACACTTGCTTCTTTCTACTCACTACTTTTGGTGTAAAACAGCTTTCAATTTTGACGCTTTTATTTGCATCGGACCGTAGGCTACACCTCATAACTTCCAAGTGTGCTTCCGCGGCAAGAAACATAGGTCTATCCACACAAGTGTCTCGTTTTCGTATAAGAAAGAAACATATATGCATATCCTTGTAAACCTAACACAACCCACCAAATATTTTGTTCCTAGCAAAGGGACAGAGAACGAAAAAAAAAACAAAGTGGTGACAAGATTGATTACGTCACGTATAACTGCGTCCTCATTTTCAGGTCATGCCTCATGGTCACAATGGGTAGAAAATCTGTCAGCAAATCATACTTTTTCTCCATCTCGGAAAAGTCCGACGAGTGGTATTAGAATGTACACTAGATATCACGCACGTACTGCACTACTGCTATTTAACGCACACACGAATGAATCCGAGATATACAAGTCAAAGCGCTCAGGATACAATTGTATATTTAGGGCAGCTTGCTGTGAAATTTGGCACATTGAAATACAATTGTGATATAAGAAAATTCCACACGTGAGGCATCAAACATTTTGCTTTTTGTTACCGTGACAACCAATATTAAAAATGGTCATTAAACAAAAGATAACATTCAAACATTCACCTAGTAAATTTAACCCTCTCTTGTTCGTGTAGGCCTGGGTTGATAAATATTCCCACCCAGTGCATATAGCGGGAGACGGATCGATTGAATTGCAAATTTCAGGTTTAGACCGCAGCCTTCTTTACGCCATGTGGTTTGTTTTGCATCATGCTATATGCGGTTGTTTCATTATTTATTAAAAGTAGGCGTAGTTTGGGCCTATGACGATAAACGATGATGGTTCAAGAGCAAATCTACGATAGCTTTGCGCAAATTAGTGTCAAACAAATTAGTGCCAAACTCATCTCGCGCCGTTCTTAAAATAGTCATGTCGATCTGTTATCTGTCACCAACAATTTATATGAAGTTGCAACAATTGAGATGCTTCCGTAATTGCCAGTGGCCGATAACAGTCTGTCTAAGTCGAAGTGGTTTTCTTTTTCCTATAACTAGTACTCCCCCCCCCCCACCCTCCACACCACCACCCCTCTCCCCCCACCGCCCCCTCTCCGGTAGATTGACAGAGGGAAACCCAATGCGCAAAGACCATCGGGCCGATGTCGGCCCGATGGACTTTTGCGCATTGAGCAGTTGGTTTACAGTTACTGGCTAGCTTATAGTTTTCACGCTAGGAGAAAAATACCTGCACATCGGCAATGTATAGGCCGATAGTTACATTTGGTGATCATATTGATGATATTAATATTAATAATCAGCGGCGGATCTCCAGTGGGAGAAGAGGGGGCGGGGTGGGGGGGGGGGGGGGGTTGGAGAGTCCTTCGTCTTGTCTGGTTACACGATAGTGTCCAAAAGAGAAGTATAAGTTTCCACACTCTGAAAATATCAAACGATAGGGGGCAGAGGGCGTGGTGGTGCAGACAAAAGCAAAATAGTTTTACCAGTTGAGTCCTAAATTAGTGTTACGTTTGTGGTTGTGTTATTTTTTGAGAGCGTGAGTGTGTTAATAATGGGAAGGATCCGATATTCATTTGAGTTATTTTGCACTGAGAATTGTGATCGATTTTTGTTGTGACGCGTATTTTCGTTACAATGTTGTAAAGTTTGACCTACATTAGACTTGAAGGTCCAAGCAGGGTCGGGATTTTTCTAGTGACCTCAGATATGACGTCAAAGCTGTTGGCTACATTTCGTAACATTTTATCGATTTTTTCAGTAAATGTTAGTCGAAGGCTGTAGTTAGTTCTAGTGTGTTCTTTTTAATGAATATTAATCAGTTTTCGTTACGTTTTCTTTTCTGATTGGTTGTTCTGTGAATTTGCTGGATTGTTTTGAAAATCTGTAATAGTATACAAGACGGTATTAGGAAATATGTGTTTACATTGTATGAGAAACGCAGTGTGTCAAAAGTGTTGATGCATTGTAGAGGAGACAGTGTATCAGTGTTGGTGCATTTGTGGATACATTGTCAGTGCTGAGAGTGCATCGTGAAGGAATAAAATATTGTTGGAACTGTTACTCCAGTGTGGTCTACAACCATGTGCGACATGTGATGAACTGCAGCTGAGTGAAGTTTCTTTACAAGAACTATACGTGTGTGCATCTGGTGTGATTGTATCATACTACGTCTACGACTACTACGTAACAATAAGATGCATTTTAAAGTTTTGTTTATATCCCTTCCTTTATTCTCCTCTCTTGTTTTTTCCGTTGTGGGCAGTTGGAAAGGGTTGGAGGTGTAAGGGTGGTCACAGGGAATTGAGAGGGAGGCGAGACTAAAAGACAACCCCCTCCCCGTCACCCCCGATTAGCTTATGATACTACGTAAACCATCATCAGTTGTGGACATTTCGAAAGTCAATTCGCCGTGTTTGGCGGTACAAAAACGGGATATATGAGGTATTCTGTGTCGCCTGTTGTTAGAAGCGCTACCGACACTGAAAGCGTTACACGTGTGTGTGCATGCATGAATGTGCATAATTAACCCTCTTGTGCATGCAGCAACTTGTATTGTCTGCAGAGAAAAGGGAGAGAATCATAATTATAGTGATTGTGCACTTTTTTCACTTGCGATCTGATTGTTTGCAATAAGTACAAGACAAAAGAGAAACAACTCATGTATACCACATTTTCTCTCTTTTATTATCCTTGACTAATTTTATGAACTGATACAATCCACAATGACTGTTGACTTTGTATGATCATGAATGACAATGTATGGATATAGATGCATTATCCCGTACATTTTCATTCATGCTCATACAAAATGAGAAGTCAGCGCGTATAACGTTTTACATACGATTCTGTACATAATGTGTTCAAAATTAATATTTATGAGAGATAAAGGAAAACTGAAATATGAACGTGGTCGAGTACACTAGTATGAATACGCCGCTAGCTTTAACCAATCATCGGGGTATTGCCTGCAACAGAGGGGAAAAAACCGAAATGCTAATTAACGCGTTTTTGTTGGCGTTTCTCTCTCTCTCTCTCTCTCTCTCTCTCTCTCTCTCTCTCTCTCTCTCTCTCTCTCTCTCTCTCTCTCTCTCTAACTCTCTCTCTCACCCTCCAATGAAGCACACACACACACACACACGAACACACACACACACACACACACACACACACACACACACACACGAACACACACACACACACACACACACACACATATATATATATATATATATATATATATATATATATATATATATATATATATATATATATATATATATATATATATACATATACAGACTAACCCAGCTTAAAGGGGACTCCAAACCACCAACTCCATCACCATCACCACCACAACAACAATATAAAATACTGACCATGTCCACAGTGACGCACACATCTCGGTCATGACAACAGTACACGGGGACGACGACGACAACAACAACAACATCAAAACTGACCGTGTCCACATGTGACCCCCACATCTCGGTCATGAGGACTTTACACGGGGGTGACGAGAACAACAACAAAAATAACAACAACATCACTGACCTTGTTCACAAGTGACCCCCACATCCCTGCCATGGGGACAGTACACGGGGGATGCCGATTTGTAAGGACACTGCTGGAGGTCAGTCTCGTGACCTTGACATTCGAGGTTAGCCAGCAGCACGTGTCCTGATCCTGCACCGAACCCACCACACCAGCGGGCTTGGGATCTCTGTTCGAAAAAAGAAAATGTCCTGTGTTGTACCCTAAGGTAAACGTGTCACGTGCAGGGTCACCTAACACAATCAGTGTAAGTTTCACGGTTGACCGGCGCTGTAAAGCTTGTGTGGGGGAAGCCATGTCATCGTTTAATAATTAACCTCTGCCCTGCCTCTGTACGTACATTTTTGTTTCTGAAATCTTGGTTCATTCCACGGCCAAAAACCAACACCGCCCAGGATACATGGATACAAATTGGTATCAGCAAGATCCACGTGAGCCCCCGCGACTTTGATCTCAGCAAGAGACATAGATCGCGGGGGCTCATGAGGATCTATGTCTCTTGCAGTTGGATCATGTTCACTTTTTCCCGGCAGTGAAGGGGTTAAAAGTGGTACTGAAGTCTCACAGCTGCCATAACAGGGATAATAACATTAAGGATACAATTAATAAGCTATGAAACAAATACTTCAGCAGACGGATACATTCAAAGTACATTTGATTTCACCTTATATACTGACTTCCATTAAAAACGCGAAAAGTGTCTGTAAGTGTACGCGCAAATAAAGCCACCCTGACAGCAAACCAAGAATATTTTATTTGTTGATTAGTTTTAGATGTTCAATCTGAGCTACCTTCACACAAAAATTGGATGAGTTATCGCCCATGGCTACCTTGGAGGACGCAGGGTTTCATTAGTGGTGAAAATAAGCAAAACTGGACACTCTATGAAGCAAGTTTTCTGTGATATGTTTTAACACGCAATTTGTGTGGATTGCTTATGATGTTACTAACTGCCTCAAATGAAATTTGACTCGAAAAATTTATCAGAGAACCAGAACTTCCGGTGTACATCATTTTCTTTCTAAATCTTATTTGATTTAATGTGAATTACTTTCAAACCATTGTTTTATGCTCCAGTGACTGATGCAGAGATAAAAACACACACACACACACACCCATATCCATTTGATCAGGTAAATATGGCCGCTAACCTAAAAATAAAAAACCTTTTGATTTTCATGTTTGTATGTCATTTTGATTATTTAGGTGCCTTTGACAAACAAAAAGTAGGTCAAGACCAAACAGGCCGGATTTTCATGCACACGGACCTTAGTGACACTGCACATTGGTTGGCTTTCAGCTGTGTCCCCTGCAGATGCTCCCTATTTCACTTTCAATATCCTGTGATGGTAGTGTCACTGATGACGTCATAACTCATCGATATGTGATTATTAAGACTAAACATTAAGTCTAGGAGATTATGCAATTTCTGCAGAGGTAAGTAGGTTGTCAAAAGTGTATACCTGAACTTTTTGATTAGTGGAGATGGGATTTTTTAAAACTGGTCAAGCAGCCGTCTGGATTTATAGGCACAGGCTAGGCAGACTGAAATCCTTCTCCGAACCATTTCATCTAAATCACTATGTTCAGCTGAACACCTAAATGTTGGAATCTTTGTTTTTGTAAGCCATTCAACCAATCCACACTCAAAGACTCACAAGAAGTCTTATAATCAAGCTTTATCAGGACTGCATGAGACACAATACTGATAGTAGCCCTCTCCATTATATTGCATGTTTTATTTATTTATTTTATTTTTTAAATATTTGTTACTGATTAATGTATTTATTCACTTACATACTTATTATTTATTAAGTATTATTCAAATATGGACGGAAGGAATTCCTTGATGCACACAATCACTAGTGGTATGGAGGTGGCCACCAAAGAGAGAAAAGGAAGAAATTTGTCAATACGCATACATCTGTGCATGTTCATAGTCTATCCTCTCCTTAGCATGCACATTCATATGTCCCAGGTATCTCTGACTTATTTTTTATTTATTTATTTATTATTATTTATACATTTAAATTTATTATTTATTATTTATTTATTCTTTTTCTTTGTTTGTGATATAGGTTTGTACATACACATCAGTATACAATATCAGAACATTCATGTACACATATATAACAGTAACAAATGCCATACCACTGGCCCCCAACCCCACCCCACATACACAAACAAAACCGCAGAACACTCACCAAAAGACATGCACATCTGTGCATCTTCATAATATTTTCATTACTTAGCATTCATATGTCCCAGGTATCTTTGATTTTATTTTATTTATTTATTTATTTATTTAAATTATTTATTTATTTTTGTTTGTTTGTAATGTAGGTTTTGTACTTACACATCAGCGTACAACATGATAATATACAAATATATGGTAATAGGTGCCATACCGCCCGCTCCCAACCCCACTCCACATACACACACAAAACCACAGATTACCCACCAAAAGACATGCACATCTGTGCATGCTTATAATCTATCCTTTACTTAGCATTCACATGTCCCAGGTATCTTTGACTTAGTTTATTTATTTATTTTTTTTAAACAAATTTATTTATTTAATATTCATTTAAATTATTTATTTATTTTTCTTTGTAATGTAGGTTTTGTACATACACATCAGCATACAACATGAGAACATACACATACATGGTAATAGGTGCCTCACCGCCCGCTCCCAGCCCCACCCCACATAAACACACAAAACCGCAGAACATCCACCACAAGACATGCACAAATGTGTACTGATGGACTGTAAAACCTATACAGAAACTTGAGGTTAAGAATGATGGTTTGGATTAACTGCCTATGTTTTATCTGCCCATCTACAAATCTCATTTATACAGTTAATCCACACTGCACATGCAGCCATCACTTCTGGGAACAGTACTACTGGCCTCATGCACAGGGGCACCAAACCTTAGAAATGAGGCCACACCTGATAACAATGACATAACTAATATGCATATGCAACCATTAGTTCGGTAAATAGCACCTTTGTAAGCAGCACCAGTGGCCAAATGCACAAAGACATCACGTTTGATTCCACCACTGATCACTTCAAACAACAGGCTACCCAATACACATTGACCAGTGATACCGAAGCCATCAGTTCTGTAAATAGTAACGGTGTCTATATGCACAGGGGCACCAAACTTAAAGATGAGGCCACAACTGACATCTCAAACAAAACGCTATACCTACACACACATATCAATGATACAGTCAACCTCCGTGTGTGTTAGGCTGGACAGGCTTAAAGTCTGGGACTGTAAATCTGAAAGCGAAATGACAAAGCTATTAAGAAAATAAGTAAAAAACAGCAGCAAGTATATGTATTTTGTAACTCATTCAAATAAAACATAAGAGCTCATTGAGCCCAATGGTGATATGAGCGGCTGATGGAAACAGTAAAAGAAATAGTATGTGTACATTATGCAGTACGTAGATCCCCCCCCCCCCCTCCACCATCACCCTGCCCAAAAACTAGCTGTTCATCATAAAACATATCTCATTGATTGATCACTTGATTGACTGACTTATTAAATCATCTCAGTGCAACCCTTCCCCGTTTTATTTTTTGTTTTTAATCCTGATATATATGAGTTTAGTGCTAGTGCCAGCTTCTAAGAATGCTTGCAGCAAAATTCAAATGTCGATATGCAGACAAACTGCAAATTACGCAGCAGCAACATACAGTTCCTCTTTTGTGCAACTAGTCTACTGCTAGTGAGATAGGGTTTAATTTTAAACAAAACATTGCATTAACGTTCAAGCGTGTTCACATTGTGCTGTATATTCTTTCAATGCATAGTGTACTGTACCATCAGACTGTACCATCAGTGATCACTGAGACTGCATGGCATTGACCACATCACAACATAGCTTACCAGTGCAACTGTTTGGATTAAATGTTACAGTAATATATAATTAATGAATTTCCAAAACATTGTTCAGCCATGACAGTTAAACCAAGGCGGTGCGGTACTCTCTCTTTTACAGCATGCAACATGTTGCACTTTGGACATCTGCATGAGTTCTTTACAATCACAAACACTTTTGATCAGTAGGCAGTTTATTAAGTGTTTGGCACATTAGCTGATGTAAGTGTGGGTCTGTGCCACCAGGGAGGAGGGGGGGGGGGGTCCAATGAAATGAAAGGGGGTGCCAGAATATCTCTTAATCCCAATATCTTTGGAAAACAAATGCGGAAATATTTGTTGACAAATACACATAAATGAATTGTATTTTTATTTGGTGATCACAATATTCTTGGAGAAGAAAATCTGAAGATTTTGATTCCTATGGTTGATTTTGGTGAGGCTGGACTGTCACTTGCCTTCCCTGTAACTCATTCAAATAAAACATAAGAACTCATTGAGCCCAATGGTGATATGAGCGGCTGATGGAAACAGTGAAAGAAATAGGATGTGTACATTATGCAGTACGTAGATCCCCCCACCCCTGCGCAACTGCACATTAAGGCTGTACTGTCAAGAATCAATATGTAATAAGCTCTTTGTCATGAATTTTAATAATTATGTGCATGGGGTGTACTTCTCTCTGTTTTAAGAAAATAAGTCAGCTTGTCATGTAAACACATTTGACAATGTAATTAGCAGTGACAGTGAAAGGTAAGAATTAGCCTGGCAGAAGTATGGTCGTGCAGCTTCCTTCATTTTAATTACCAGCTATTGATGATTAATGTGCATCCGTATACGTTTCGTATGGGGATATTGCATTGGGACTGATACATGTATGGCCGGTATGATGGTCCACATTTTGAGTCGGAATATCCTGTGTAAATCAAATATCAGCGACATAATCACTATTTTGAATAATACTGATCATATTTCCCTCGGAACATTACATAAAACAAATTAACCACATTGTTTTGAGAGGATATGCGTGCCGTTACAGCTCCCCGCACATTACCGTTCACTCCGCCATCGGGACCACATGCGAAGAATGCCGAGTGTAAACAGATAGGAGCGCTATTTATTTGAATGCATTAGCACATATTGTTTTCTGCAAAGTACAAATTATTATTAGTCATTTATTGTGAGTTATCTCCAACAAAGTGTTCACAATATTATTATATTAAACTGTGGCTCCGGGCGGTCTAATTTAATGAAGCAACGTTTCTAATTTGGATACAGTAAACAGCTGTCCCCCAAATACAACTGCAAATTGCGGAAATCGCCTGTCGGTAACGTCGGTACAAACTTAGCTACAGAAAAATGTCTCCATCCTCCAGCGGCACAATTTTGACATGGGGGTAATGTATGCATCCCATAATCCATGTTGATATACCCAAACCTTTGTTATTCTGAAGAAAATCACTATCTCGTAAACGGCTGATCGTCTATGAAGGGCATCTGCTAGACTAATTTTATTTACACACGACATAACACACTCTTCATAACATTTTCTAATAAATAACGTCAAAATAACCCGGTTTAAGGCATATTTTACGAAGAAAAGCGCTATGGTGAAAAATTAACGTTTCTTTTATTGATCAGTATAAAGCCACACTCGGTGCACCCAACGAAGAAACCGGTTAGTCCATAAGCTAGGAAAATCTACCGTGCACCCCCCCCCCCCCAGTACTCAATAAGATGGGTTTCAAAGTGTTCCTTAGTATGTCCTGAGATGTTTAAGCCATGTTCCCCGAAAATCCTTAGGAACACACCAGAGATATAGCCGATGGCGCAAGGGTACCCCCATTCACGCTCTTCGCAGGTGCTAAAATGAGGTTGAGAAACATTTTCCTCTAAATAAATTAGAATTCATTCCAGAAGCCCAAACCAGGTAATATTATGTCAAGGCACACCTTCTGCATCCTCTGCAAAAAACAGAATGAAAAACTATTGAATCTCTGGCTCACAGTGAAGGTATTTGTGCACCCAGTAAACGACCATTTCCGCGAAATCGCAAAAAAAGACAAAAATAATGTGTGAGATGCCTTCAGACATTTTCTATAGCACTGACAGTCCATTTGTAGGTTTACATCATTAAAACAAGATGTCACAAGTATTATAAACTTGACTAGGTGATGCTGTGATTACTGTGAGTGCCACAGTGGTTGATTTTGTATCCCTACCCCCAAGTTGTAAAAATACACAAAATTAATTAGAAAAAATTGCTTAAGTTATCCCATTTTATTTTGACCTCCTATTGAGTTTCAATAATGTGAGCATAAAGTGCAAGAAAATAAGGAAAGTCGGCATCCTTTACGGTATGTTCGTGGTGAATGATAGCTTTTTACCATTTAAAATTGCTGAATTGGGAAACGTACATTGTTTCTGATGCCCTCAGAAATTTTGTATACAACTGATAGGTCTTTTTTAGGTTTTATTGTTTAGGATAGAGTACCACAGTTAGTCCCAACCTGATTTTATGATGCTGTGATGCATTTAGGGGCCACAGTGGCTGAATCTGCTGCCCTACCCCCCATTTTACCTGTACGCAAAGGAACGAAAAATGATCATAACAATTGCTCCTCTGATTAAATATTTTTGTTGCCAGTTTTCTTAACAAAATATGTATTTTGAGCATAAACATTTGTGATCATTTCATTAATTTCAATGTGACCCATCGATTTAATTGTAATTCTTTTTATTTAAGACATGCTTAACAGGGGCTGCCGCTGAAGCTTCTATCATCTGCACATTCAGCACTCTTGTCAAACTCGGGGAAGGTGTACCTCAGGGAGATGTTGTGTCTGATGCTGTTTTTGGTCTACATTAATGACATCAGTACAACAGTACCAAGGTTCGTCTTGAACATCCTCCATGCAGATGACTTTGCAGTGTGGAGCGCAGCAGAACATAAAGAAATAGCATCCTTCAGAATCCAGGATGCTGCCAATAGAGTCAGCAGCTGGACTGAAAGAGGCCACTCAAACTGAGCTAGACCATCTCTTTCAATCAGACGGAAAGGTCACCTCAAAACTGGAGACCTTCCAGTACCAAAGACAGACAGGCCAACTTTACTGGCAACAAATAAATTACTGGATTCACATGGAGGCATAAAGAAATAGCATCCTCCAGAACATAAAGAAATAGCATCCTCCAGAATCCAGGATGCTGACTATAGAGTCAGCAGCTGGACTGAAAGAGGCCACTCAAACTGAGCTAGACCATTTCTTTCAATCAGATGGAAGAGGTCACCTCAAAACTGGAGATCTTCCAGTACCAAAGACAGACAGGCCAACTTTACTGACAACAAATAAATTACTGGATTCACGTGGAGGCCTCACATTGAAACCATGGAAGCTAGAGCTGCAAAAAAAGAAAGAGAGTCTCTGATGAAGAACTGGTGGGGACCACATTGGCACAAATTACAGCATCCTGGCACAAGCAAACACCTGCTCGGTCAGACCAGTTGTGCGGTACCAAGATACATCGACAACATGAAACACTGCCTGAAACCCAAAAAGACAGGCTTGACAAGATGCAGAACATGGGTCATTCTCATGATGCAGTGACATTCTTAGAGCCATCTGGAGCACCCCAATTTAGGAAATGGAGGACATTGGAGCCACTGGAATGCAGAACAGCACACACGATGAAGAGACTTACTAAACACCGACAGCATGGGAGACTACAGGAGCAGACCAAGAACCGTCAGAAATGCCCAATCTGAACTGCCAACTGAAGGTCCTGCAAAGGGCTAACACTGACGTCCTGGAACCAAGCCCAAAGATGTGTGAACAGCTCCCTTCAGATTCCTGGACATCTCGTAAGAGCCTTCAAGACAACATAATGTTCCAGGACTCTTTGCCAAAGGTCGCGGCACTGCACAAAGCCATCTTGCTGGAGGTTGTGCACAAGCGCTACCCTCACGGCAGCTGTGATACCACACAAGATGCTGTGTTGAATGAAGGAAGTGGCGTGTACATCTGTTGTGCAGACCGCACTACTACCTCCCTCTCCTTACCAACTAGCGGCAGCAGCTCCAACTATCGTACAGATCTGCAGGTGCTCAACACAGCAGCAGAGCACTAGCTAGGGAAAGGCAGCAGCTTGATCCACTGATCTCACCAGGAAGCTTCAAGATAGACTGGATGCCCTGTCCACAAAATAGTGCTGCAGTGGATTCCAGTGCATTCTGGACTAGCTGGGAATGGAGACACTACAACAACAAAGTGATTGGCAAAGGCAGAATGGCGGCTGCAGCCCGTGGGCAGCTGACATCAACAAGCTGAACAGGGAGAGCCAGGCCACCATCTTTCATCTACACACTGATTACTCTGGACTGGGTCCATCCAGAAAAGCAGGAACGTTTCACAAACCCAAACTGAAGCCTGAAGCGTTACACACTTTAATCAGATCACTCTGTATCAGCAATTATTTGAAGCTTCCGTGCCTAATGCGTGAAGAGATACCAAAATAAAAGAACGCTTAGTGAATGGCGGACTTCGGTAGAAGCGTAAACAACCAATCAGAATGTTCGCCATGCAGTCACTTTATGATCAGAGCTAAATATAGATCACTTGCAACAAGCGTCAGCATGATCGTTTGCAATGGGAATAGTCACAAATTGAGGGAGAAAAAAAAAAAAAGAAGTAGACAAAAGTTTGCCAGTACGTTGTCATTTTTTACAAACTTTCACAGACTTTAAGGAAAAGGACTGAAATTGACAGACTTTCCAGGGCCCTCAAAAAGCCTTGCCATTTTTTTTACAACTTTCACAAATGTTCACAGACCGTAAGGACCCTGCTGAACTCACCTTGTGAGACTGGGTCATGTGGAAACAGCCCTATGCGAATTTGGCGTAGAAAATCGGTCTCCTTAGCACATTCTCCAAACATGTCCATACAGAGAAGCGGTCTGCTGGCAGTTCTGACCAGAAGACACGCCCCTATACACCAAACTCTGAAAACATGCTGCCTAGCTCTTGACAGCTCACTTATTGGCAGCCAGAACAATATAAGATTTAAAGACGGCCATAAAAAAGATTGAACGTTGCAGAAGGTGGAAGTGGAGATCTCGTGGTCGACATGTGGAAACTAAGTATTTTTGATAACATTGTTTTGGCTATTAGGAACCATGAAACTTTATTACGCATATTCATATTTACACATTTCTAGATAAAAATAAATGAAAGGAAAGGGGGAGACCTTACTAGACCCGCCTTACGCTAGGTAAAATATCACCTAAAAGATCAGCCAGTTAAAAATAGTTACAATTAAATTGATGGGTTACATTGAAATTAATGAAATGATCACAACTTTTTTATGCTCAGTATGCATACTTTAAAAAAAACAACAACTGGCAACAAAAAATATTTAAACAGAGGACTATTACGTAAGCAATTTTTATGGTTATTTTGCGTTACTTTGCGTACTGGTAAAATGGGAGTAGGGCAGCAGATTCAGCCACTGTGGCCCCTAAATGCATCATAGCATCACAACATCAGGTTGGTAGTAACTGTGGTACTCTATCCTAACCAATAAAACCTAACAAAGACCTATCGGTAGTATACAAAATTTCTGAGGGCACCGGAAACAACGTACATTTCCCAATTCAGCAATTTTAAATGGGAAAAAGCTATCATTCACCACGAATGTACCGTAAAGGATGCCGACTTTCCTTATTTTCTTGCACTTTATGCTCACACTATTGAAACTTAATAGGTAAAGAAAGGTCAAAATGAATGGAATAACTTTAGAAATTTTTTCTAATTAATTTTGTGTATTTTTACAACTTGGGGGTAGGGATACAAAATCAGCCACTGTGGCACTCACAGTAATCACAGCATCACCTAGTCAAGTTTATAATAATTGTAACATCCTGTTTTAATAATGTAAGCCTGAAAATGGACTGCCAGCACTATAGAAAATGTCTGAAGGCATCTGACATTATTTTTGTCTTTTTTTGCGATTTCGCGGAAATGGTCGTTTGCTGGGTCCACAAATACCTTCACTGTGAGCCAGAGATTCAATATTTTTTCATTCTGTTTTTTGCAGAGGCTGCAGAACGTGTGCCTTAACATAATATTGCCTGATTTGGGCTTCTGGAATGAATTCTGATTTATTTAGAGGAAAATGTTTCTCAACCTCATTTTAGCACCTGCGAAGAGCGTGAACGGGGGTACCCTTGCGCCATCGGCTATATCTCTGGTGTGTTCCTAAGGATTTTCGGGGAACATGGCTTAAACATCTCAGGACATACTAAGGAACACTTTGAAATCCATCTTATTGAGTACTGGGGGGGGGGGGGAGGGGGGAGGGGGGGTGCACGGTAGACCTTCCTAGCTTGTGGACTAATGCAAAGCAGGGTATATATCAATTCCACATCATGCATTAAAAGTATAGACAGTGCTTGTCATAGTTTTAGCCGTTGACAGTTTGTTATACTGTCGGAGATGCCATGTGTTCCGCTGACGAAGGGGAAACTAAATTTGTGTTATCATCTGCGCAAGGATTTTGATAAAGCCTGCGAAGGTACTAAAGCACAATGTTGCATATGGCATGGTTTGCTTACAAACTTCATCCTTTTTAATCGCAAAGAAAGACAAAAATAATGTCAGATGCCTTCAGACATTTTCTATAGTGCTGGCAGTCCATTTTCAGGCTTACATTATTAAAACAGGATGTTACAATTATTATAAACTTGACTAGGTGATGCTGTGATCACTGTGAGTGCCACAGTGGCTGATTTTGTATCCCTACTCCCAAGTTGTAAAAATACACAAAATTAATTAGAAAAAATTTCTCAAGTTATTCCATTTCATTTTGACCTTTCTTTACCTATTAAGTTTCAATAGTGTGAGCATAAAGTGCAAGAAAATAAGGAAAGTCGGCATCCTTTACGGTACATTCGTGGTGAATGATAGCTTTTTCCCATTTAAAATTGCTGAATTGGGAAACGTACGTTGTTTCCGGTGGTAGGTCTTTGTTAGGTTTTATTGGTTAGGATAGAGTACCACAGTTACTCCAAACCTGATTTTGTGATGCTATGATGCATTTAGGGGCCACAGTGGCTGAATCTGCTGCCCTACCCCCATTTTACCAGTACGCAAAGTAACGCAAAATAATCATTAAAATTGTTTACGTAATAGTCCTCTGTTTAAATATTTTTTGTTGCCAGTTGTTGTTTTTTTTAAAGTATGCATACTGAGCATAAAACGTTGTGATCATTTCATTATTTTCAATGTAACCCATCAATTTAATTGTAACTATTTTTAACTGGCTGATCTTTTAGGTGATATTTTACCTAGCGTAAGGCGGGTCTAGTAAGGTCTCCCCTTTTCCTTTCATTTATTTTTATCTAGAAATGTGTAAATATGAATATGCGTAATAAAGTTTCATGGTTCCTAATAGCCAAAACAATGTTATCAAAAATACTTAGTTTCCACATGTCTACCACGAGATCTCCACTTCCACCTTCTGCAACGTTCAATCTTTTTTATGGCCGTCTTTAAATCTTATATTGTTCTGGCTGCCAATAAGTGAGCTGTCAAGAGCTAGGCAGCATGTTTTCAGAGTTTGGTGTATAGGGGCGTGTCTTCTGGTCAGAACTGCCAGCAGACCGCTTCTCTGTATGGACATGTTTGGAGAATGTGCTAAGGAGACCGATTTTCTACGCCAAATTCGCATAGGGCTGTTTCCACATGACCCAGTCTCACGAGGTGAGTTCAGCAGGGTCCTTACGGTCTGTGAACATTTGTGAAAGTTGTAAAAAAAAATGGCAAGGCTTTTGTGTGTTGTGCTTTGAGTTTTAGCTGTTTTTGGCTGGTTTTTTTTTCTCCCCAAGACTCGCTGGACAGTGTGCTCATGTGCTTGCCATCACCTGACGACAGCAATGGGACAGACCCCATGAAAAAATTCCACCTAAGCCAGTTTCCATCATGATTATTTCAAAGCCCGGAAACGTCAACAAGAAAAGGAAGCCCATCATTGCAATCTTTGATGACAACAGGTAAGTTTTACTTCAGTGTGCATATTCTAGTTGAAACTGTGTAATTTGAAGATACTGTTATTAGAATTGTATGTTCACACAAATGTGTATGTAAGCAATATACATGTATGCATACTTGTGTACAGTTCGTGTGTGTGTGTGTTGTCCCTGTGCATTAGCATGATGAACAGTGAGTGTGGAAAGTAAATCTGTATGCACATAATTAATTTACACACACACACACACTCTCTCTCTCTCTCTCGCTCTCTCTGCATGTGCAAAAATGACTGCTGATGACATATAAAAGCTTTATTTAAAAGTATGGAAAACATGTCATCCTAGAACTGTCCCAAAAGAGCACATTATGTGAGTCCTTGCAGTTGTAGGAGCTCATGAGTCATTTTTCAGCATGGATGATAATCAGTTAACTAATGAGGCAGTACTCTGTTCTTAATCTTTAAACGAATAAGAACTAATGGTTTCAAACACCCCACAGTTTAATTTTTATTGAGATAACTGCTCAGACAACTGCATATCCACATTTAGTTATATTTATGTCTCACAGATGAATGCTAGGGGCCAAAGAGGGTGCGGGGGAACGTGGGTTAAAATGATTGTCTAAATTCTGCTCAAAATCCTGCAGGCATCTATGGCTTGGCTGGCACAGAGCTGTTCAAGTTTCTGCACATGAGCGTGTGTTGCCTCAAGCTGCTCCCTGAGATGCTTATTCTCCACAACAAGGGCTAGAACTAGAAGGATCAAATCTGAAACAAATGAAATCAGTACGGCAGTGTAATGACACAGTTAGAAAGCAGTCATCAACTATGATATAAATACAGAATGTTCCATTTTATTTTATTCTATGTTACAGGTACCACTTAGGAACAGGAGCTGTTGCCTTTGACTACATCACTTGATTGTGGAGATGTTGATTTTTCCAAGATGCCAATCATTGCCATTCCACCAACTGTGATCCAGCAACAACACAAATGGTCACACCTCAATCTGACACTAGATGATACTAGGGTACTCGAAAACGCAAACCAAGAACAGGCAACCTGCTCTTTATGGCAGACAGAGCGGAAAAAAACGCATCACTGCCTCAAACGGCAGTCTGGAGAACTGCATACAACAACAAAAACCTGAATATTTATTTATTTATTAAATCAGATTGAGCACACCAGATTACTTGTGATGCTGAGGAACTTTCAATGGCATCACTGCTTTTATGTGTGCCAGTTAGAGACTCTGCACTGATCTGTAGCTGCATTTGTACTGTTGACAACAACAGCAACACCTTTCTTACAAACAGTTCTGAATTAAACAGCATTCAAAACGAGAAAGGCAAAGCTGAAAAGGGGGAGGACAAACTTGTTGCACAGAGACATGATTGACACTGTATTCTTCCTGGTCACACTCGGCATCTGTAGCTGCACTTGTACAGTGATAATATTATTAACAATGTATTAGTTAAATGATTTTCATATTGTATGTACACCCTTTGTCAAAGTTTACATCAACAAACATGAAGTTAATTATGATATGTAGTAAATCACATTGTGTTTGTTGCTGTAAACTCAAAGGGTGTTGCCACCATAGGAGCTCGTTTCGTAGCATCTTACATACTTGTGTGCAGCCACATCTTTTGCCTAAAATAAACAGATTGTTTGCATCATAGAAACTACTGTTTGTGTTCTTGTAGTGTGTGCATGTGTACAATGTATATTTTTGTGTATGAGAGAGTGTACTAGTGTGTATGACAGAGTGTGTGAAGGAACGGAGTAAGCTTAGACATAAACAGATTGTGAAATGCAAATCGGTGCATACCTTGGAGCAACCAGTGTTTTGCGTGACCGTTTCTGATGCAGCTCAGTCGACAGTAGCTTTTTGGGAGGTGGAGTGGTCGCTGGTGTGTGTGACTTGTCCCACTGCTGACAGCGGGTCTGTAAACGCTTCAGACGGCTCGCCATCGACAAAATTCTGTGAAATTAATTAACTCATATCATACCGCGGCTAAAAGCTTCAACTTTGTACACTGCCATATATATATATATATATATATATATATATATATATATATATTATATATATATATATATATATATATATATATATATATATATATATAACACTTACGGATGAGGCTATCTGCTGACCAATGCGGACTAGGGAGGTGCCCGCAGAATAGCGGCTTGGCGCCTAGATTCGCCAAGCTATTCTGGCATACCCTTGCACTATCTTAGACTTATTTCACACATTGGTTGTATTTCAAATGATGTGTGTTAAGAAGCATTCAACAGAGCTATCCCTCGCGCTCGTACACTGTGCTTTCACGGTTCGAGTCAGTCAGCGACTGACAGAAACGCCGGACTTGCCATACGAGTGATAGTACCACGTACCTTCGGCCTTCACTACAGATATTTACATGGGCCTAGTCTCGCATGTGCAAACTGACATTACCCGTTTCATTTTTATAATGAACAAATTCTGGAGAAATGAATATGAACTGACCTTTGTGCAAGCGAAGATATGTCGGTTTCCGGCATCCACTGTACTTGAGGTTTAGCTGCTCAGTCGACCATGCGGCGATCTACCACACAATTTGATAGATCGCATGCACTTTTCATGGCTACGACGGTGCTTTGGGAATGGTATGAAGCTTACACCACCTGCTAGGCGCTCAGGATATCTGAAATCGCTGTTGCAAAGACCCCCAGGCACACTTTTTCACCATTTCTTTTCTCTCTCAGTTACCTTCTTCCCCAGCTTCCATGTCGGACCAACAATAGCCGACTTCTCGCATCACGCGGGTGTGTCTCATTCGCGCATTCTGATTAGCTAGCGCATACCCGTCAGTCAGGCACCGGCTACACGTCAATTGAGAGAACCCGCAGGCGCCGGCACCGCCAAGATGACGCAATGTTTTGTAGGGCTTTGACGATAATCGGCCTCTGTTATTAAGTAAGGCTGTTGACTACTTTACGTAACTACCGTACTTAGTAGTTCTGCCTGTACCGCGGAACAATGAATGGCCGTGAAAGTCCAAGCACAGCTGCTGTGTATTCCGCCCACCAACGAGACCCGAGGGTTGCGGCTAATGACGTAGTGCTAATATTACATAAATTAAATTCATAGCCTCAACACGGGCCGCTGTCATTCAAGCCTCTCCTGGCAGCTCTATTGCCTCCGCGATAGTTATTTACGCGCACTTAAGTCTGTGCCTCTTGGTACTAGGTCAGGCTACAATACACTGCAGCCACCTCGAATATGTCCACTTTGATTATTTAGTCTGAAAAAATGAGATATTTCTTCGATTGCAATTGTTTATGTTGCCATGGCATGCTGTTATTCGGTCAACGTATTCTAAGAGTGACTGTGCTGAGTATGTATCTCAGAGTGCTCGTGCTGAGTGCGTATCTCGGAGTGCTTGTGCTGAGTGACCGGGTAACAGTGTCCATTTGGTTTCTTTAGTTTGACAGCATATTGTTTAGTTACCATGTCATGCTGTTATCTGGTCAGCGTATTCTCAGAGTGCTTGTGCTGAATGACCGGGTAACAATGTCCACTTTGTTTTATTTCCTTTGAAAGAATACAATTATTTCTTCGAATGCAATTGTTTTGTTACCAGGGAATGCTGATTGACAGCATATTGTGTTCTTACCATGGCATGCTGTTATCTGGTCAGCATATTCTCAGAGTGCTTGTGCTGAGTGCGTATCTCAGAGTGCTTTTGCTGAGTGACCAGGTAACGGTGTCCACTTGGTTTATTTAGTATGACAGCACAGGATATGGTTTGTGAACATAGCATGCAGTCTGTCCGGTCAGCGTATTCTCAGAGTGCTTGTGCTGAGTGCGTATTTCATAGTGCTTGTGCTGAATGACCGGGTAGCAATGTCCACATTGTTTTATTTCCCTTGAAAGCATACAAATATTTCTTCGATTGCAATTGTTTTGTTACCAGGGCATGCTGTTATCTGGTCAGCCTGTTCTCAGAGTGCTTGTGCTGAGTGCGTATCTCAGAGTGCCTGTGCTGAGTGACCGGGTAACAGTGTCCTTTGGTTTATGTAGTTTGACAGCATATTGTTTAGTTACCAAATCATGCTGTTTTCTGGTCAGCGTATTCTAAGAGTGCTTGTGGTGAGTGCGCTTTTCAGAGTGCTTGTGCTGATTGTCCAGGTAACAGGGTCCTCTTGGTGTATTTAATTTTACAGCATATTGTTTAGTTACCATGTCATGCTGTTATCTGGTCAGCGTATTCTCAGAGTGCTTGTGCTGAGTGCGCATCTCAGAGTGCTTGTGCTAAGTGATCAGGTAACAGTGTCCACTTGGTGTATTTAGTTTGACAGCATATTGTATTGTTAACATGGCATGCTGTTATCTGGTCAGCGTATTCTCAGAGTGCTTGTGCTGAGTGCATATCTCAGAATGCCTGTGCTGAGTGACCGGGTAACAGTGTCCATTCGGTTCATTTAGTTTGACAACATATTGTTTAGTTACAGGTCATGCTGTTATCTGGTCAGTGTATTCTCAGAGTGCTTGTGCTGAGTGCGTATCTCAGAGTGCTTGTGCTGAGTGACCAGATAACAGTGCCCATTTGCTTTATTTGGTTTGACAGCATATTGTTTAGCTACAATATACTGTTATCTGGTCAGCGTATTCTCAGAGTGCTTGTGCTGAGTGCGTATCTCAGAGTGCTGGTTCTGAGTGACCAGTGTAACGTGTCCACTTTGTGTTATTTATTTTGACGGCCTATGATATTGTTTGTGCACATGACATGCAGTTATCTGGTCAGCGTATTCTCATAGTGCTTGTGCTGAGTGCGTATTTCAGAGAGCTCTAGCTGAATGAAGGGGTAGCGATGTCCACTTTGTTTTCTTTACTTGAAAGCATGACATATTCTTCTATTACTATTGTTTGTTACCATGGTATGCTGTTATCTGGTCAGCGTATTCTCAGAGTGCTTGTACTGAGTGCGTATCTTAGAGTGCCTGTGCTGAGTGACCAGTTAGCAGCGTCCACTTTGTTTATTTACTTTGACATCATATTGTTTAGTTACCATGTCATGTTGCTATCTAGTCAGCGTATTCTCAGAGTGCTTATGCTGAATGCGTATCTCAGATTGCTTGTGCTGAGTGACCAGGTAACAACGTTCACTTGGCATTTTTCAGTTTGAGAGCATATTGTTTTGTTACCCTGTCATGCTGTTATCTGGTCAGCGTATTCTCAGAGTGCTTGTGCTGAGTGCGCTTTTCAGAGTGCTTGTGCTGAGTGACCAGGTAGCAATGTCCACTTTTATTTTATTTACTTCGACAGCATAGGAAATTGTTTGTGACCGGCTATGCAGTTATCGGGTCAGCCTGCTGACCCTTGATAAGCATGCCCTCTTTCCCCGCGTGTAGCCAATACTGATGTCCCTCGGTAGATCCACATACACGGCCGCGTTCACGATGCTCAGCCTAAATGTCTGAACCTCAGGTTCTCGCAGTTGTTATCATTTTTTCTGTCCATTGTTGTACTACTATTACTCTACATTTCTAATGCATCGTTACATTGTCACATTTAAATCTTAAACATCTGAATTGTAATTTTTCAACATTATTGGTTGTAAGGCATGGCACCCCAGCAGCCACCAAGTGGAAAGAACCTGGCGTCGGAGTTTTTACTCCGAGCGCTTCGGTTTTCTCTGACTTAGGATGTGGTGCCACATAATTTTCTTTAGATCCCACCATGTTTGCCAGGTTGTTCATAGTTTCAATAGATCAATAAATCAAGTGAGGTACAAATCTATACACTACCGGGTCGGTTAAAACAATAATGGCATAAACGGTTTTCATAGCCGTACCATACAAATCACTAATTTGTGAATACATTTTTTGTTAATAAGTTTGCCTTATGTATACATGTACTGTGATTGTTTTGCCTTTGTTCGTTATTCTGGAGCACGTTCGTTGTTACTGTAGAGTCATTGTTACAATTTATTTTAATCATTATGCAGTATTTTCTTTCGTGGAGAACTTTCGTTCTTTGTTGTGTGTTGCGGTTATGGCATGTACTTTTTAGTGACGTCAAGAACACATGACGTAAGATGTGTGTTTGGAACATGTGACGCACGATGTTGGTTTGAAGAGTTACGTCACTGTGAATCGTTTGGAAGACAGTCAGTCAGGAGAGATTTTGCTCTCGAGTAAAAGTTGTTTTTTGTGAGGTGTAGTGGGCAGAGAAATGCCGTGTTATGGTCTATGGTAGAATAGACGATTGAGAGCAGAATGCTCAGTACAGTGGTACGTAAAATTTTGTAGTTTAAGAACTACGATTAGTAACCAGATCGACTGATTAGAGTAACGAGTACCGGACCTTGTCCAACGGCCAAGATGGGCAGACAGGCCTGAAACAGTCGAAGGTTTTACTTCACGCATCTTTGGGTATGTATTTGTTTATTATATAGCTGATTCGCGTTTGTTAAGTAGTAGATTCGGAAAATGTATTAGTTGTTCGGCTCTAGATCTGAGATTGTATGATATTCGGCGCGCATCGGCGAGTTTGCGGTGTCGTCTGGCGATCGGCGCGCGGGATTGAATGGAATGATCGAAACATTTTGTAGAGCCTGTTGATTTTGAAATGAATGATTCGGATCGTGGTGAGAGGTTATGTGTTGTGCGGAAATATGTCGTATTCGTGTGTGTGCATGATATTTCGAATTGACTGTTATTACAATATTTATTCGATGTCGGAAACGATCGGGAATCGGCGACAACGTCCGGAAGCCGTTAACGGTCGTCGTCGTTACAGCGTCGTCATTCCGGCGGAAGTAACTTTTTAGCAATGGCGGATTTCTTATGGAGAGATACGTTTTGTATGTGTTATAGATGCTTCCCTCCCCTATCACCAGCTGAGAAGTTGGATTTGTGTATGCTTCATGTGGGAATGTAATTAATCAACGTGGTGTACGGGATAACAAGTTGATCCTGGCGGTGTGCGTGTGGAGCTTCGACGTGTCATCGCGAGAGACAGTGCGCCGGATTATTCGACCAGTGGTGTGGCCGAATCAACAGCAGCGACGCTACATCCATCTTTATCCACGGTCGGAGTAATCAAACTGTTTGATCGTTCGAGGATCTAAGCATTAATTAGTGTCAGTTATTATCGACAGACATTGCGGAGATGTGACATCGTAGTGGAACAATAAGTGTAGGATGTGTGGTTAGTGCTGTGAACATTGTGCGAATGGTTAAGGGTGTGCGTGTATTACAGGTGCATGTGTGAATTGAGCGAATATTGTATAGGTTTGTATACGTCCTGTCTATTGTTTGTCGTGCGAATGAGAAGATCAAATCATTAAAATCGAACAAATATCCAAATATTCCGAGTGGTATATATTCTTCCTCCCTGGTGTGACAATAATTTGGGGGCTCGTCCGGGATTCGAACCACGGTTATTTCCAGATTCGGGATCACAATTTAGTGATAACGATTGGGAATTAATCTTGGCGATTCGAGCCACGGATATTTGTATCTATTTACACTGGCACGTAAGCTTTGGCTTGACCAATAGTATAACGATAGCGTTATCGGTTCAGGTTACTTACTGTGTAATTTTTTAGAGTAGTCTAAATTTACGCACCAGTGTAATTTTCTGTCATTACCAAAGGACACTCGGAATTGCTGGATAATCTGTGGGCGGTTGGAGGGCGTTGTAACATCGGGCGGCATTCAAGCTCCGAAGCTTCGCCATCATTATATTCATCCCTTCCGTTTATTCAGGTACCGAGTTGTGTTCGATTGTCAGCGTTAGTGGAGACTAACCGATTGCGCGGAGTGTCATACAAATACAGAGTACAGATTATGATATTACTTTCCTTGATAATCTGTAGACGTATAACTGCCGCAGTGTATTAGATTTTCTTATTTCGCATTTGTTTCGTCCTTTCGTAAAAAGAGTTAGTGGAGACTAACCGATTGCGCGGATTGTCATACAAGTACAGAGTGCAGGTTGTGATAATACTTCCCTTGATAATCTGTAGAGCTGTAACTTCCGCAGCGTAATCGATTTTTTTTTAAATTTCGCATTTGTTTTATCCTTTTGTAAAATGGGTTACGCCAAAACTTGTTGACAGATCAACAAAAGTTCACGTTGATAAATGGTTATCGACAGCTTATAAACAAGCAATAGTTGAAGTCATTTTGTTGTTGCACGGATTTTGGGCAGTACAAACAAACTTAGCCGTCATGCCCGATACAAGAAGTAGTAGAACAAGATCTGAGAATCCTAGCAGATCAGAAATGGAACAAGAACCAGATATGAAAACCAGGATGCAGGCTTGGAAAGAAGAAGGGGAATTATTGAGTTTAGCGGGGAACGACTTAACTGCTTATGTTCTGGATGAGAAAAAACGTTGGTCAGAGCGGCGAGAACGAGAAGCGGAGTTAGCGCGACAAGAAGCTGAACGAGAAGCGGAGTTAGCGCGACAAGAACGAGAAGCTGAGTTAGCGCGGCAAGAACGAGAAGCGGAACGACGAGAACGAGAAGCTGAGCGTCAGACTCGATTGAGAGAATTAGAAATTCAGGCAGAAGGTCGGCGTATAGAAGGAGAACAGAACAGAAACAACAACGCGCAAGATCGACGCAGGATTAAAATCAAGTTACCATTTTTTGAAGATGGAGATGATTTAGAAGTCTTTCTATGGAAATTTGAAAAGGTCATGAGAGCAGAGCGTGTTCCAGATGACGAATGGGGATTACACCTGGTCGCATTGCTAAAGGGAAAAGCAGCAGAAGCTATCACGCACATGCAGCATGTTGATTTAGAAGATTTCGAACAGATTCGCAAAGAATTGCTGAAGAAGTTCCGTTTGACATCAGAAGAGTACAGAGAAAAACTGAAGAATGCCAGGAAGAAAAATGACGAAACAGCCAGAGAACTCATGAATCGGATTACGCAATGGATAACCCGATGGATTGAACTTTCAGGGAAAGAAAAGAACTTTGACAGTATCGTAGAATTGTTGGCAATGGATACCTTTTTAGACGCACTACCAAAAGAGCAAGCTACGTTCGTACGAGACAGAAGACCAGCCAACGTAGATGAGGCTACTGAAGCAGCAGAAACCTACGAGGTGTCAAGAGGAAACAGGGGACATGAGAATAGAAGTATGTTCAGAGATAACAACAGGGACAGATTTAGACACAGGGATAGTCCGTCACCTAGAAGGGATCACAGTAAGCAAGGATTGCGTGACAACAGATCACCAAACAAACACGAAAATCAATCGGTCAAGAACAGAGTATCATTTAAGATCGAATGTTTCAATTGTGGAGGACCCCACAAAGTAGCAGTATGTCCAAACAGAAAACAGAATGCGTTGTACGTACAACCTTCATGTGGATCGATGCATACAGCGAGTTGCAGTTGTGCAGCCACGCACCACCAGCACCATGAAAGCATAGACCACCACGCACTGAGAGTGGGAATGCCTTACCTTGAAGAAAGGTTGGAAAGAAATCACAAAATGGCGCTATGCGACAAATGCAGCAAAATAAATTATCAGCCATCGTGTCAAGTAGAGATAGAAGGCAAGGAAGTGCCAGCATTGAGAGACACAGGAGCTACAATTAGTGTTGTTGATACAAAATTAGTACCAGAAAACAAGTATACAGGTGAGATGCGATCCGTGACATTTGCGCCATGCGACGTCAAGCAAGTACCTGTTGCTAGACTGTTCATGCGAACACCATTTTTTTGAAGGAGACGCGGATGTACTAGTAATATCCAGACCAGCATTGCCAGTTTTGGTAGGGAATGCACGATTCTTGAACAAAGAGAAAACAAACACTATTCCAGTTTATCCAGTGATGAAACCTTGCTCAAAAAGAGATGCAAGCGAACAAACTGAAGACCATGTAGAAAACATCCCAGTTGTAATGGAAAGCACCGAGACGATCACAAAGAAACGAAGCGAACCAAACGATACGAAAACAGATGAGCAGTGTGCAGAAGTAGAAACAAGAAGCACGGCAACGAAAGGAAATCAAAAAGAGCTCAAGATCCCAGAAACAAAGATTGTTGATGTTACACCCGAGGAATTGAAACAGGTTCAAAAGGAAGATGAAACTTTGAAGGAATGCAGAGATGCAGCTGATGGGAAAAAAGAGGGAAATCAAAACAGCAAACAAACCAAATCCGAATTTAAATGGAAGAATTGAATTTTGGTACGAGAATTCACTGAAAAGGAACAGAGAAAAACGCAGATCGTTGTACCCAAGAAGTATAGACAGGGTGTCATGAAATTAGCACATGATACGCCAATGAGTGGGCATTTAAGCGTTAAGAAAACCAGAAACAGAATTTGGGCTGATTTCTATTGGCCAGGAATTTGTGGTGACATACAACGATACTGCGCATCATGCGACGCATGTCAAAGGTCATCACACAAGGGCAGACAGACGCGTGTACCATTAGGTAAAGTACCCATAGTGGACACACCTTTTGAAAAAATCGCCGTGGATTTGATCGGGCCGATCAACCCAGCATCAGATAGAGGGTATAGATATGTTTTGACTGTAGTCGATTATGCAACCAGATACCCTGAGGCAGTACCTCTGAAAACATGTCAGACTACCGAGATTGCAGAGGCACTTTGGACAATTTGGACAAGACTAGGTGTACCAAAAGAGATTGTATCAGACCAAGGAACCCAATTTGTGGGAGATTTGATGCAACAGTTACAGAAACTACTGGACGTGAAAGGCATAAAAACGACACCATACCATGCACAATCAAATGGGTTGGTGGAAAAATTCAATGGTACATTGAAACAGATGATGAAGAAAATGTGTCTTGAACAACCAAAAGAGTGGGACCGGATGATACCAGCTTTGCTATTTGCATACAGAGAAGTGCCACTAGAATCTATGTTGTTCTCACCATTCGAGCTTTTGTACGGCAGATCAGTTAAAGGGCCAATGCAGATTTTGAAGCAACTTTGGATGAAGAGCGAAGTGGAAGAGGAAGAGAAGACGACAGCACAATACGTGATCGATTTGAGAAACAGGATTGAACATACCTGTATCATAGCTCAGGAAAACTTGCGAAAGGCTAGCCAGAGACACGCGAGAAACTTCAACAGAAGAGCAAAACCTAGAACTATCACAGAAGGTTCAAAAGTACTGTTGTTGTTGCCAGAGAAAAAGAACAAACTACAGCTTACATGGAAAGGGCCATTTACAGTGACTAAGAAAATAAACGATTTCGATTACAAAGTGAATGTGCAGGGCAAAGAAAAAGTGTACCATGTGAACTTACTGAAGAGCTACCTTGAGAGGGAAGAAACAGAAGAAGTCGCAGGGGTTATGACTGAAGATAATGTTGAAGGGTGAAAGCACTAGTAGTGGTGCATGATGAGTGAAAGCACTAATAGTAGTGTATGATGAGTAGCAACACTAGTAGTAGTGTATTGTGAGTGGTAGCATTAGTAGTAATGCATGATGAGTGGCAGCACTAGTAGTAGTGTATGATGAGTGGCAACACTAGTAGTAGTGTATGGTGAGTGGCAGCATTAATAGTAATGCATGATGAATGGCAACACTAGTAGTAGTGTATGATGGGTAGCAACACTAGCAGTAGTGTATGATGAGTGGCAGCACTAGTAGTAGTGCGTGATGATGAGATTGCAGTTGCAGCAACACGATTTCCAAGTGAAGGTGATCAAAGGAAAAGATAATGTTGGTGCAGATTACCTTAGCCGTATTGACAGTGAAGAAAAATCAACAGATGCGGTGTTCACGTATAATGAACGGGTATGTATGTGTTTAACAGTGAGATTGTAAAGAAGGAAATAGTTATTGTCGTAGATGTGATTTATTCGCAAATGATAATATGAAATTGTGTCAAGTATAGTCTAAAACTAGAGTTTTAGCTGGGAAAGGGCCTTGTGTCACAATTTATTTTAATCATTATGCAGTATTTTCTTTCGTGGAGAACTTTCGTTCTTTGTTGTGTGTTGCGGTTATGGCATGTACTTTTTAGTGACGTCAAGAACATATGACGTAAGATGTGTGTTTGGAACATGTGACGCACGATGTTGGTTTGAAGAGTTACGTCACTGTGAATCGTTTGGAAGACAGTCAGTCAGGAGAGATTTTGCTCTCGAGTAAAAGTTGTTTTTTGTGAGGTGTAGTGGGCAGAGAAATGCCGTGTTATGGTCTATGGTAGAATAGACGATTGAGAGCAGAATGCTCAGTACAGTGGTACGTAAAATTTTGTAGTTTAAGAACTACGATTAGTAACCAGATCGACTGATTAGAGTAACGAGTACCGGACCTTGTCCAACGGCCAAGATGGGCAGACAGGCCTGAAACAGTCGAAGGTTTTACTTCACGCATCTTTGGGTATGTATTTGTTTATTATATAGCTGATTCGCGTTTGTTAAGTAGTAGATTCGGAAAATGTATTAGTTGTTCGGCTCTAGATCTGAGATTGTATGATATTCGGCGCGCATCGGCGAGTTTGCGGTGTCGTCTGGCGATCGGCGCGCGGGATTGAATGGAATGATCGAAACATTTTGTAGAGCCTGTTGATTTTGAAATGAATGATTCGGATCGTGGTGAGAGGTTATGTGTTGTGCGGAAATATGTCGTATTCGTGTGTGTGCATGATATTTCGAATTGACTGTTATTACAATATTTATTCGATGTCGGAAACGATCGGGAATCGGCGACAACGTCCGGAAGCCGTTAACGGTCGTCGTCGTTACAGCGTCGTCATTCCGGCGGAAGTAACTTTTTAGCAATGGCGGATTTCTTATGGAGAGATACGTTTTGTATGTGTTATAGATGCTTCCCTCCCCTATCACCAGCTGAGAAGTTGGATTTGTGTATGCTTCATGTGGGAATGTAATTAATCAACGTGGTGTACGGGATAACAAGTTGATCCTGGCGGTGTGCGTGTGGAGCTTCGACGTGTCATCGCGAGAGACAGTGCGCCGGATTATTCGACCAGTGGTGTGGCCGAATCAACAGCAGCGACGCTACATCCATCTTTATCCACGGTCGGAGTAATCAAACTGTTTGATCGTTCGAGGATCTAAGCATTAATTAGTGTCAGTTATTATCGACAGACATTGCGGAGATGTGACATCGTAGTGGAACAATAAGTGTAGGATGTGTGGTTAGTGCTGTGAACATTGTGCGAATGGCTAAGGGTGTGCGTGTATTACAGGTGCATGTGTGAATTGAGCGAATATTGTATAGGTTTGTATACGTCCTGTCTATTGTTTGTCGTGCGAATGAGAAGATCAAATCATTAAAATCGAACAAATATCCAAATATTCCGAGTGGTATATATTCTTCCTCCCTGGTGTGACAGTCATAGAGGCATTTTCACCCACCAAAAACACTGAGACTTTACTAGATTTTGTAACTATCTTCTTGTGTTCTATGATGCATGTCATTGATATCTGCTGTGATGTGACCGCCTTCAGATGGCCTTAGTTGCCCGCTTGGCGTTAAACCGGAATAACTAATTAATAACTGCTGTGGTGTGAACGTGCCCCCTTATGCCCAAACCTTGTGTGGACTAATATGTGCTTTTATACCAACTATTGATTAGATTTACTGATTGATATAGCTGAGTCAACAATATGATATTGACATGCTGTAAATAAATTTGAATAGAAGAGAGAGCACGGTGTTTTCAGTTTGAATTGTGGGATAAACCACAAGATATCTTACACTTGTTTGCTGGTCTGTGATTTTTTATCTTACGGCTATAGGCCGCAAGGTCGTAGGTCCAAAATTACGAACGAGCACACATTTTCTTTAATCGGGATCAAGTACGCAGTGGCCATTACGCGCGATCAGCTGAAAAACAAGCACACTGAAAAGACAAGTGAACTGCTTGTAAAATTTGTAGTACACACAACTGAAGCTTTCAAACTACGGGTGTGTGTATTCAGAAACAGAGCAATAAGGTGTGCAGTGTTGTCCGCCTTTGTCGCTTTATACCTTGTGCATCTTAATGGGCGGGGCAAGGCGAACGCTATCCAGCTGCAAGAGACATAAATCCTCATGAGCCCCCGCAGTCGCTGGGGCTCATGATGATTTATGTCTCTTGTTAGTCCTTTGTTCTTTATGACTGTTTGTAGTACCATTTCCATATGTTTCATACTGCAAATGTCGGTCAACGTGCAGTGGTTTCAGACGCGGAATGCGCGATCTTTGGCAGTGAAGGGGTTGATTTACTTAATGTCTTTCTCAAGCATGAAGCAACTTTTATCACACATGCATTTTGAACATTTTATAAATAATCATTAATATATAATTTCGTGGTTTTAATAAATGATTAGCATTTATAAATCGGTATAACAGTTTAGGAAACATTTTAGAAATATAAATGATCTGATATCACGGCGGCTTTTATTTTAGGAACTGAAAAGGATCAGCACATTTTCTTTCCAGTAAATATTTATAAGAGCATCCCGGAAGTACGAAGTACAAAAAGAAGTTGTGCAATACTGTAGTTGATACAGTGCCTTCAGTCCTGTCAGTGTGACACATGCTGATTACAGTTATCTGTTACCAGTTATCGTACTATCATGACCTCAGGTGAAACAGTCACAAGCATGTGCAGGCCACGACCGAGGAACGCAGTTTTCACCCTTCACTGCCGATGACGAGCAACGCCCAAATGCAAGAGGCAACGATCCTCATGAGCCCCCGCAGTTACGGGCGCTCATGAGGATCTGTGCCTCTTACTGGACTAATGAGGGTATTTGCCTCTTGCTGGACTCACGAGGATGGTTTTAGTTACGGCATCGATTTCTCGACGTAGTTTGACAGTGTACACATACCAAGGGGAATTACTCAGCGCTGGACAGACAAACCAGGCACCCAATCGCCAGCCCACAGAAAAATACGCAGGCATAGAACAAGACGATTATCTACATCCCTGCGTATCCCGATAGGCGCGGGCAGGGGATCTAACTGTTTGTCTGTTCAGCGCTGAGTAATTCCCCTTGGTATGCGTACGATTCTACCAGCACTAGCCTCACCTATCTGGTTTGTGAGTAGTTTGACAGTGGAACGGAGACAGTCGACATTAAAATCCGGAAACTCGCGTTTCTCGACAATGGCATATAGACTTAACCAGTTCAGTGCCGAGAGAACTTGAACATTACCCTATGAGCACGAGGTATAGATCCTCATGAGCCCCCGCATTCGCGGGGGCTCATGAGGATCTATGCCTCTTGCTGACACCACTTTGAATCCGAGTTCCTTTGAATTTTTCCCTTGAATTAATGAAGATTGCAGAAACACAGTCTGCGTCAGCTGGTAGTGAACGGGTTAAGGTGTCCTCCCCCACTTGTCCATTCGTGTCACAAAGTACTAAAGTACCACTTCAGTGCTGATGTCAGAGATGATACCTAATCGACGAGTTATAGTGCCTTATTAGCAAACACATACGTCTAGGGTATAGTTCTATCTAAAATATCAGTAATCACTTAAAAGTTGCGTTATCTGTGACGTGCTATGATTGCTAAAACTCCCCAGTAAAACGGAGTTTCCGCCCACGACTTAAGTTTATGCAGTTTGTGTTCGCCTCCACAAAAACAACAACAACAACAAAAATCACATATGAAAATAAACATGAGAATATGTTGCCCTTGTTATCGGCTGCACCCATTGTATAACACGCAAGAATAGTATGCATTTTAACGGTAACAATAGTTGCCAACATACATCAGAGTCTTCACGCTGGATGTGTGCCCGTTGCAGTTGCGTGAAATAAATGTCAGCCAGTAAGACAGATGAAACAGTGAAGTTTCGTTTGTAACAAACGACTCCCAACAATAATAATAATAATAATAATGGCTACTTATGTAGCGCTTATCCTTAAATAAGCTCTAAGCACTTTACTGAATAAAGAGTGGGAGTGGAGGGGGTCATAAAACCAGAGAAATAACGGATTCTGCAATACACACGCGGGCGCACACACACACACACACACACACACACACACACACACACACACACACACACACACACACACACACACAGGTACATAATGACAAAGAACGAAGCTACATTGGGGTATCGAACAGGTGGGTCTTTAGGGCAGATTTAAAGGCAGTGAATGAGGAGAATGTCTAATATCTATAGGTAGAGACAACAGGTCCAACGTGCGCAAAACAACGGTCACCTCTGGTTTTATATTTGAAGAGCGGGACTCTGAGAAGGCGCGTGTCACTACTTGAACGGAGGGAGCGGGAGGGAGTGTATAGTTGAAGAAGATCAGCGAGATAGGCAGGGGTAGAGTAGTTAATAGCTTTGTAGCACTGACAGGCGATTTTATACGAGACTCGTTGTTTGACCATAAGGTTAGACAACACTCCAAACATCTCCAAGAGGCATAGATCCTCATGAGCCCTCCGGGCTCATGAGGATCCATGCCTCTTGGAGATGTTTGAAGCGTTGTCTTCGAGTATGGTAGACCGCCGTGACTTCGCTTCGGCTCGTTGCTGTGAGTCGTTCGGCGTAAACGTATCCTCCCTAATAGCGAGTTTCAATGACCCTTTTATCAGCCAAAGTGAAAGGACGCGTCCCTATACTTACGCCGTGGCCATCAGGTTAGACACACATTATTGAGAAAACGACCTGTATGCCAGAAAGGTCGTCTCTGTGTGTAAAGGAGTGCAGAAGGAGGAGTTATAAAATTCTCGGACCGGTCACAATTTTGAACACTTTCTATACGGTCTGTAAAATATTTACTAAGCACATAACTAGGTTGCTTGTCAGAAACAATGGACCGTGGCCGCAGTAGATATTCCAGCATAATGGGCTGGAACAAAACCAAAAAAAAATATAGAGGTCTATTATTTCTGAGAGCAATAGAAACAGAGACTCTGGCCTGGCAAATTTGAGTCCACAGCTGAAAGAAATGAGATCATGTTCTAACCCTTTTACTGCCCAAAAATGCCGGTGAACATGCTCCATCTGCAAGAGGCATATATCTTCATGAGCCCCATGGTTGCACCACTTTGTGTTTGTGATCCTTGAAGGTCGTTGACCATGTGCGCCAACTGTCAGTCAAGTAGTTAAAGTTACAGCCGAGAGCCGATAAACAGGTAGCGCTGGAAGGACGATGCTTAAACGTTGGCTGACAGACTTCAAATGCCGCGTTAGGGTGGCGAGCAGTTTATATACGCCGGTTGTGCCTTTAATTTCACAGCCAAATATCATATACTCGTCACAAAAAGTACAGAAACGCCTAGTCTTTTTATATGTATACTTTAGTTCAGTTATGCATTCACTCTATGGAACCTGCATGAGCACTTCAGTGGCTCAGCAAATCCTGACACACGTTGTAAATTAAAGCCACCAGTAAAGCCAGAAAGGTGATTAGGCCTATGTCGGCCCGAGAGTCTTTCTGTTTCGTTATCAATCTGTCCCGCGATAAACGGACCAGACAACTGAGACAACTGAGGTAAATTAATTATCATGCTTGACTAGCTGAGTCTGAGTGGTCATTATAAGGTGGGTCAGTGATTTTGGGGGTGGCTCTTCAGGTTCTATGGATTTTAACACACATTGTTCATATCTTAACCCTACAGATTCTTTACCAGTTGTTCTTCGGAAATAAGAGGCAGGCCAACAGTGCACGTGTTTCGACGAAAAGAGTGGACTGCGGGGGCTCATGAGGACTTATTACCCACTGCTGAAACCAATTTGTACCTATGTTCCTTCGACAGTTGGGGATCTTTGGCGTTAAATTTGCAATGATTTCGAAAAACAGTCTGCGTCCACTCACAGCGAAGGGGTTAAATACCGTTTAGGTGCGTATCATGTGACTCTAAAATATGAATTCAACTTAAATTTGTATAAACATGGCACTGGAACGGGACACAACAAGAGTGGGGGAAAGAAAAAGGAATACGCTTAAGGCTGTTCTTCCATATAGCTACATGACAGTTCAGTTCAGCTCAGCTCGGTCAAGATGGGATCTCTGCGCTCTGGGAAAGGCCCATACTCGCTCCACCCCACCCACTAGAAGACTTCCCGGAGTTCTTTTCGATATCGTACCACTATTGGTCTGGATCTTTCGAAAACAGACTGTGCGGCGCGGTAGACTGACGACTCGGCAAAAAGGTAGCTGAGCAGCACGCGGGAAATCGTTTCGTGTGTTTCCATATTTCGGCGCGACAGGTGGCATCGCGCCATTATTTAGAATCGTTAAAAATTGTTGCATTTTGTTGTCGAGTGCTGAAACTCACGCTCCCTTCACAGCGGATTCCCTGTGAAATCACCGTTGAATCGCCACATGGGGCCAAACATATTTATCGTACTTCTTTTCTGTACCTCGATCTACAAAATAATCGTTAAATGTCTGCAGTATTATTGAAGATGATGATGATGATGATGATGATGAAGATGAAGATGATGATGATGATGATGATGATGATGATGATGATGACCAGTGTGTATGCTGTTATCAGGGTCCTGCCACACAGGCGCCAATGGATTATCAGAATATTTTCTAAATCTAACTAGTGCACATGTGTACGTGTGCTTTGGTATTGGGATGTGATGAGTCAGCATAATACAGCATAATATAACGCCCTCAGGACCAAAATCACAGACCAGCACGCATATACTATGTTGTTATAAAATGAACAGAGAGAAGTGGACTGGTCTGTTCCGCAGAAAGAAAAGATCGATAATAAATATACTGACGAGGAAAAGAAATGCAGCATTTTGGGAATCATTGGAAACACTTTAAAAATGTCGCATTTCTTGTTCGTCGGTATTGTTACCTAAAAGATGAAGTTTTGGTAAATTAGACATAACTGATCCAATTGTTTTTCAACTGTGCATGAAGCTTCGGACTAGTTTTACGTGTCTTCGTTTTCCTAAACTGCAGTCGGTGAACTCTGAGCGTGTGAATACATTTCTTGATGTTCTACCTCCTCTTTCTTTAAAAGGGCTTCACAATTTAAATTCAGCTTGCAACTTCGTGGACTGTGGAAAGAATGGCAATGCTGTTTTACGTATCTGTCTTGTTGCTTGTGTTGCCTGTGTCAGCTGGTGAGTTATTTTGTTTAAATTATTCTTGTTTCTGTCTGTGATTTCCATTTTAAATGTGCCTGAGTAGTGTGTAGTTGCAGTTTCCAATGAAAACAAGTTATTTTTCTTCATTTTGTGTACGGCTCGATCGAAACATGTCTATTTCTCAGTCACTTTGAAATATGGATTTTTTTTCAAACTTCGATGCAAACAAGTTATCCTCAAAGCAGCGACAGACAGCTTAACTTACCGTTTGATTTGGTAATGACGCATGCGATATTTTGGATCCTCGCGCTTTCGGAACGCCTCCTTTAAATATCATGGCGGACAATATAAGTTGAGCGGATCCGTTGATTGGGGTAAGTTGTTTTCGTCGCAGTTGCGGGGACGTATGAGGATGCATGCCTCTTGATTGTGTCACTTTGTATCTCTGTTCCGTGGACAGGTAGGACGGGGTCAAATTATGACGCGTCACAGTTGCCTGTCTCCGAGACTGCACCAACGGTGAACGAAACACAGGAAACAGCTATCCATTCTCACGCCTAATTCTAATACAAAATAATCTCTCAAAAACATATTGCCCAATAACGCTGCCTTTTATGTCTTTTCACTCAGTTTTCTCCACAGCTCCCGAAAATGCCCCGCGAATCGTGCCGTCTATATATGGTGGGGGGTTATTCCGGCCGCTTGGTGGCCACAGTGAATGGACAGATGGGAACAGTGTGTGACGACTTCGCCACTAATGCAGTTGCTATGATCGTCTGTAGACAGCTCGGCTTCAACGTGTCCGTTTTCATTACTGTGGTGATGTTTGCTTGTATTCCGCCTGCACCCATCCGAACAGAGTAGAATCTGTTACCAGAAAAGTTTTTTTTTTTAACTTTATGTTTCAATTTTTTGTTCGTTTTATTTTATTTTATTTTTTCCCAATTTAAAAATAGTATTTTGTGATTTGTGCATTATATGTAAAGTAGATTAGCAACGGCTAGTTTGAAAAATGGTTTTACCAAAATTTTCACCGTTGTAAAATAAAGAATCCTTGTCATTGTCATTGTCATTCTCTCTCTCTCTCTCTCTCTCTCTCTCTCTCTCTCTCTCTCTCTCTCTCTCTCTCTCTCTCTCTCTCTCTCTCTCTCTCTCTCTCTCTCTCTCTCTCTCTCTCTCTCTCTCTCTCTCTCTCTCTCTCTCTCTCTCTCTCTCTGCTCTTACAGTGTGTGTGTGTGTGTATGGTGTTTCTTACAGTGTGTGTGTGTGTGTGTGTGTGTGTGTGTGTGTGTGTGTGTGTGTGTGTGTGTGTGTGTGTGTGTGTGTGTGTGTGTGTGTGTGTGTGTGTGAGTGTAGACGGGGAAGTGGCGCAGTGGTTAAGGCGTCTGCCTCCAATGCCAAAGGTACGAGGTTCGATACCGGGTTCCGGCGTTGGATTTTTCTCCTCTGGTAAGTGACACCGTCTGGGCAGTGGGCAGATGTTCACATCTGCACGGGACATAGACGACCCCGGCCCCCACGAGTCCCCTGCTGCCTTGCAGGCCTGGCCGCTTGGCTGCGGAAAGGCTAAGGGAGGAAACCCCTGACATCAAAGCCCCCGTGTCTCCGGGGAAGGCTTTTGAGCCAGACACTAAGACAAGGACAGTCTGATATAAAACCTACGACCTGAGGACCTCGATGCCACCGTCCCAGCTTGCTAGGCCATGGCAAACGAACCAAGGGTTTAAAGGGTGGGGCCAGTACTGCGCACACTGCACTCCACCAAAAAGCTCCACCGCGCAGGCTTTAGGAAACGCCCACGGACTATGACACTGAACTTTCCAAGTCCTGTAGCGATGGGCAAGGGGCAAAACGGCAGGTGAAAGATGTCACTGGAAGCCGCAGTCTCAAACCTGCATGCAGGCGGTTCAGGATATTGGTCGCCTGATGTTGACCTGGGGATGACAACGTCACTCGGCACACCCTGAACGACCAAGCAGCCTTCTCTAGGGACAGCACTGCTTGCTCCACACGGAGAGGGGCCTAGAAAAGGTGGCCTAACCAAAGCTCATCCCCTCGTAACCCCAGTGGGCTAGCCGCGGTCAACGGGCATCTTCTCATGCGGTCAGAAAACAAGAAAAAACAACGGATCCACTCTCATGACGACCACGACCGGACTCAACGTAGCATGCTGGAACATCCGAACCATGCTCGACACAGCAGACAGCGGACGCCCTGAGCGTCGCTCCGCCCTCATTGCCCATGAATTGCGGAGGTTAAACATCGACATCGCCGCGCTCAGCAAAGTACGCCTCCCGGAGGAAGGCAGCCTCCAAGAACTTGGCGCTGGCTACACCCTCTACTGGTCAGGCAGGCCTGCATCAGAAAGACGGCTCTCAGGCGTGGGCTTCATGGTGAAGACCCCCATTGCGACTAAGTTGGAAAACCTACCAACGGGTCACTCCGACCGCATCATGTCCATGCGCCTCCCACTGAGACACCAGCAATACGTCACCCTTCTCAGTGTGTACTCCCCAACCCTCCTGGCAGAGCCTGCAGAAAAAGACAAGTTCTACTCTGACCTGCGCAGCCTCCTGCAGAGCACCCCTGCAGACGACAAAGTCATCATCCTTGGCGACTTCAACGCCAGAGTGGGCCAAGACTCTGAAGCCTGGAAAGGAGTCCTCGGCAAGCATGGCGTTGGGAACTGCAATGACAATGGTCGCCTACTGTTGGAGCTCTGTGCAGAGCAGCAACTTGTTATCACCAACACCACTTTCCAGCAAAAGGACAGTCGAAAGACCACCTGGATGCATCCTCGCTCCAAGCACTGGTACCTTATCGACTATGTCGTAGTGCGTCAGAGGGACCGCAGTGACGTCTTCCTAACCAGAGTGATGCCCAGCGCAGAGTGCCACACTGACCACCGCCTTGTTCGCTGCAAACTCAGGCTCCGCCTCAAGCTGAAACCCAAGAAAGGCCCCCCCCCCCCCCCCCCCCAAGAAAAAGCTTGATGTTGCCAGCCTTCAGCGAGACGACAAGCCGATTTACAGCGCATGCTCAAAGACACAGGTGATCCAGCAGACTCCTCCCCTGAAACACTCTGGGAACAACTGAAAACTGCTATTGTAAAATCGTCTGTGGAAGTCTTGGGCTTTGCTAGAAAGAGGAACAAAGACTGGTTTGACGAAAACGACGTAGAGATCCAGGAACTTCTAGCAAAGAAAAGAGCCGCCCACCAGGCCCACCTAGCCCAGCCTTCCTGCCCTGTGAAGAAGTCTGCCTTCCGCCTCATCTGCAGCAGTCTCCAGCTCAAGCTTAGAGAACTCCAGAACGAGTGGTGGTCCAGACTCGCACAGAGGACCCAGCTCTGCGCTGACAACGGTGACTACAGGGGCTTCTATGAAGCACTGAAAGCAGTGTATGGCCCTAGGCACCTGGTACAAAGTCCCCTGCGAAGCGCTGATGGACAGGCACTCCTCACAGATAATACCTCCATCTTGAACCGCTGGTCGGAGTACTTTCAGGACCTCTTCGGCGCTGAGCGCACTGTTCAAGAAACAGTCATCCTCCAAATCCCACACCTTCCACTAAAGGTTGAATTGGATGAACCGCCCACCGCCGAAGAGACCCTCACAGCCATCCACCAGCTCAAGAGTGGCAAAGCAGCAGGCATTGACGGAATCCCGCCGGAGATATGGAAACATGGAAGCCCAGCACTGCACAACAAGCTCCACGACCTCTTTCTCTGCTGCTGGGAAAAAGGAACACTACCAAAGGATCTCCGTGATGCAGTCATCATCACCCTGTACAAGAACAAAGGAGAGAAGTCTGCCTGCTCTAATTATCGTGGAATTACCCTGCTGTCCATTGCCGGGAAAATTCTCGCAAGGTTGCTCCTGAATCGGCTGGTACCTGCCATCGCTGAAGACCACCTCCCAGAGGGCCAGTGTGGCTTCAGAGCCAACAGGAGTACCACCGACATGGTCTTTGTGCTGAGACAGCTTCAGGAGAAGTGCCGCGAGCAGAACAAAGGGCTGTACGTAACGTTTGTCGACCTAACAAAAGCGTTTGACACTGTGAGCAGGCAAGGTATGTGGCAGATCCTGGAGTAACTAGGCTGTCCCCCAAAGTTCCTCAACATGATCGTCCAGCTCCACGAGGACCAGCAAGGCCAGGTCAGACTAAACAGTGACCTCTCAGAACCATTCCCCATTCGCAACGGCGTGAAGCAAGGCTGCGTGCTGGCACCGACCCTCTTCACCATCTTTTTCAGCATGATGTTGAAGCAGGCCACAGTGGACCTCGACGATGACGACGCAGTGTACATCAGGCATCGTCTCGATGGCAGCCTGTTCAGCCTCAGACGACTGCAGGCCCACACGAAAACCCTAGACCAACTGATTCGTGAGCTGCTCTTTGCTGATGACGCTGCCCTCGTTGCACACACAGAGAGAGCCTTGCAGCGCATTACGTTCTGCTTCGCAGATGCCGCCCAGCTCTTTGGACTTGAGGTCAGTCTGAAAAAGACAGAGGTCCTTCATCAGCCAGTACCCAAGGAAGAGCATCGCCCTCCCCACATCACCATCGGCGAGTCCAAACTGAAGTCTGTACACCAGTTTACCTACCTCGGCTGCATCATCACGTCAGACGCCAAGCTGGACAAGGAGCTGGACAACAGGCTGGCAAAAGCGAACAGTGCTTTCGGGCGACTATTCAAGCGGGTGTGGCACAATCAACAGCTGAAAACAGGCACCAAGATCAGCGTGTACAGAGCTGTCGTCCACACCACCCTGCTGTACGGTTCCGAGTCCTGGGCCCTCTACCGCAGCCATCTACGACTCCTCGAACGCTTTCACCAGCGCTGCCTGCGTACCATCCTCAGCATTCACTGGAGTGACTATGTCACCAACGTCGAGGTCCTTGAACAGACGGAAACTTTGAGCATCGAGGCTTTGCTGCTGCGGACACAGCTTCGCTGGGCGGGGCACATCTCCAGGATGGAGGATCATCGCCTACCTAAGATCACTCTGTTCGGCGAGCTCGCCACTGGACACCGAAACAGAGGGGCACCAAAGAAGAGATACAAAGACGGTCTCAAGAAGTCACTTAGTGCCTGCCAAATCGACCACCGCCAGTGGTCTTCGCTTGCTGCGGACCGTGACACCTGGCGCTCCACCATTCACAAGGCAGCCGTCTCCTTTGAGGACTCTCGCAGAGCTAACTGTAACGAGCGCCTTTGGGGCAGGTTTCGGTCGGACGATGGTGTGACGTCATTAGCAGTTGGACCGAATGTTCACGAGCGGTAATGTACAGATAAGCAATGTTCACGTGCGGTAATGTAGCGGTGAGCGATGTTCACGTGTCACGTGTGGGAGTGACAGTGTGGTATCGGGAATAATTGCCAGTTAGAGATGCTATACCAGTCGAGCCGAGCGGTCGTTTTCGTTAGGGCTCTTAGGAAGAATTCTGGCTAGAGAATTCGATAGCTGTATATTGAATACAGGTATTTATTCTTTTATTACCGGTATTTATAATGACATGTAAGGCTAGTCAGACGAAAAGAAAAAGTATTGCTTTTTATGAATTATTATGATTAGAGTGCAGAGGAGCGCATGTTTGAAGGAAGTGCGATGGCTCGTGTCAATACTTGTTTGGTCGTGTAACTATTATGTGATACAGTTTAAAATTATGTCATGTTGTATTCATTCATGTGTGAAAATGTGGGACGGAAATAGGAATGTAATTCAGTATATAATTAGATATATCTAATGATGAATGAATGTGCAGTAATAGGTTATAAATTGAAGGTGAGCTGTGATTGTAATATTTGGCTCATAATCCATTGTGTGTAGGTACGCAAAATGTGTGCACTGTGTTAAAGTGGCTATAGGAATTGTCATAAGAATTGTGACAATAGCGACTGTAGTATGGTGGCATAAAGAAGACATTTTTCAGAGGAAATGATCTAGAGCGCTCTGAAGTATAATAATGTGTTGAAGACACATTCAGACTTTTTGGGTATAAGAGCGAACATTTATGAGTGTATAAATGTTGTGTACAGCGGGGCCGGTACGGAGCGGAAACCCCTGGTGTAGGGCCGATGAAGCTGTCCTGAGAGCATCACGTACGTGACCGGGTGCGGACATCATCAAGCCTTCATCTCTCCTTCGTCCTACCATCACTGGTGCTGCGAGCAGCAACGGTAGCGAAGTAAGCCACAGATTCGTGCTACAGGACCACATGCGGTGTTTCGTCAGTGTAGCTATTGTCGCCTAGCGCCGTTGATAATTTCACGCCTAGGAATGTTCTAAATCTGTGAGTAGTCAGTGACTAGTAATATTCAGTTTGGGAATCTCCGCCAAGTCGTCGATGTGACATTGACTGTGTCGACACTAGTATAAAGAGGAGTCGAGTGACGTCTCTCGAGAGAGACAACGACCTCTACGGTAGCGCGTGAATGTGTGAGCGCCGAAGTTGTGAATAACCTATATGCCACTTGTTAGTTATTTGTGTAGATTGGTTTAGATGATGTGAATTGTGTGGTTTAATGTATGTTATGAGTGGATGAGAAATAGTTAAACAGAGGGCAAAGAGAGATAACTGTGTGGCCTTTGTCCTTGTTTGTAAGCGCGTGTGTGGTGGATGAAAGAGTCTAGTAAACAGAGATAGAACACCCACCTTTATACAGATTGGCAGAAAGCCCACGCACACACTCATTCCATAAACGTTTATATATGTAACAATTTAATTCAGTACAACACAAAAAAACAAACCTCGTTACACTAACCTCAAGGACAAGCGGCTAAGGAGAAAAAACAGTTGTCGTAACTCAGAACCCTGACCAGACCTTCCCCTGCAGCCACTGCGGTCGAACCTGCCTGTCCCGGATTGGCCTCCGCAGTCACGAAAATGCCTGCAGACGACGTGGGCAAGCCCTATAGAATCTTCGTTCGCGAAGCCAAGCCATGAGATGATCGTCTGTAGACAGCTCGGCTTCAACGTGTCCGTTTTCATTACTGTGGTGATGTTTGCTTGTATTCCGCCTGCACCCATCCGAACAGAGTAGAATCTGTTACCAGAAAAGTGGCCTTAAAAGACAGGTGCTTTCTCAGGAGGAGTCTTGAAGGGCTAAAAATGTCACTTGTCACCTGTCATTAAAGACAACCATATAGGTTGCTACAGTCACCTAAATGGTGGTCTTTAATGGCAGGTGACCTCTCATAAGGGTGGTCGCTCAGAACAGGTTTTGCTGTATTGAGTACAGCGCACGGTGCTTTAGAACAGGAAAGAAAGTATACAAAAAGCATAGTCTTTCAGTGACAGAAAAGCTTTATGGACTTGAACTATAACTTAATTGCACATACTGGAATTTTCGAAGGTGCTCGCATTTTAAGTCATTAACTTGGTGAAAACCCCGTCATACTGTAGATGCCAACAATGACAACGAACGTATTTATTTACGAAACACCGTATAGATGATCTTCCCTTTATCCTTCACGTTAAAATATTATTCGATCTTAACTTATGCCAATAATTTTTTTTCGGTCTGTCCTTGACCATTAATTTCTCAAACTTTCAATGCGCTCTCGAACCTTTGTGCATGTAGTCACCGCTGTTTACAGCACCGCTGGGCTGCAGGCAAAGGTGGTTTACAACGTCCTTTATCTTCGATGACAGCACCAACCCGATCATCATAACGGGACTCGCTACAGGCGCGACCACACTTCCCATCGTCTTGGACGACGTTCGGTGCGTAGGGACGGAGTATTCGCTGGCAGAATGTCAGTTCAAAACAACCAACAACTGTGGCCACAACGAAGACCTGGGTGTGGACTGTCAAGTCGGTAAGTAATCTCCCTTTTTGTATAATATCTTTCCGGAAATCAGACTTAGGCCCAAATTGCACGTGTTTTGACGAAAACAGTAGATTAAACCGTTCAGTGCCAGCTGAAGCAGATTGTGTTTCTGCAATCTTCGTGGATTCAACACTAATGCCGTTCAAGGAACATGGATTCAAAGAAGTGTCATCAAAAGATATAGAACCTCATGAGTCCCCACAACTGCAGGAGCTCATGCGGATCTATACTTCTTGCAGTTGGTCGGTGTTCGCTTATTTGTCCGGAATTTTTAGTGCACCGTTTTCGTGGAAACAGGTACAGTGTTTGACTAAATAATAAATTTCCGAACAAATCACGTTTTCCCTTCATCCCTGTAATAAACGAGGAAAGGAGGAAATCCCACTGTCATGGCAGCTGCGTGTTTTGGTTTTTTTTGTGTGTTTTTTTTTTTTTTGTTTTTGTTTTTTTTTTGTTTTTTTTGTTTTGTTTTTTTTAAATACGGTAGACTTTGAAATGGGGCTGGTCGGAGCGCGTTCCGGAGCATGCAAATGAGGTTTTTGGCGTGCGGGGCAGACATTCTGGCAAAGAAATAAGATAAAAATGGCGTCACGTCTAGCTACGCAAACCATGCTAGAGAACGTCTTTTTGGCGCGTGCGTGCGTGCGTGCGTGCGTGCATGCGTGTAAAAGATGCTCATTTGCGAGAAAATGATCGTTTCACAAAAACCGGTTGATGGGCCACACTGGAGTCCGTAATTTTTCTTATTTATACTAGATATTTTGCATATAGCTAGATAAAAGGGAGATATTGAATGAGTTCGTTAACCAGCATTGTACCTCTCAAACATTTTGAGTGATTATTAATTTTTTCAAGAATATATTTCACGTTTTGGGGATTAATTTCACGAATTATATGGGTTAATTCTAAAACCAATTTTTTTTACGAAAAAAAATTCTTCTCATTATTAATCGCATGATTTTTTGGTATACCGTATTTACATAAGCCTACAGTTTGTCTCGGCTGTCGGGTAAGATTAGGTCAATTGTGACCTGTAAACCGCTAGGTGTGAAAATCAAACAACTGTCTGCACCACTTTTTCGGAGTCATTTGTAAAACAGCTGACATACCTTTAAGTTTTCTTTTACGAAAGAACAAACAAACAAACTATCTTCTCATTAATTCCCGCATGATTTATCATGAACAGTGTTTGCATAAGCGTGCTGTTTGTCCCGGCCCTGAGGTAGGATTAGGTCAAAACTGTGACCTGTAAGCCCTAGGCGTGAAAATCACAGCAAGAAAATTACAAAGCTGATCCTTTGACACGTCAAATGTTAGCACTGATATGCGTGACGTATAATATCGAGTCGTCACTACGAACACGGCGTCGTGGAACTAATGATGCCATGACGTGAAGCTGGAAGTGACGTCATTTTGCTGCTAGTGCTATTATTCTTCCTCAGAATAGCTATGCTACGCCAGACTACAAAGCTTACGAACGGCGGGAATCGCCGTGTGACCGTCTTTATTTATGTGTGCCAGTGTATGTGGATCAGAGGGTGGGATACAGTAGAAGGAGATGGATTAATTCCTGTCGCTACACAAGCCTACAGAGCGTACTAATGTCGGGAAGCGCCTTGTGTCCGTCTTTATTTGTGTGCAGCGACGTGTGTGTTGATCAGAGGCTGGCCTAGAGAGGAGGGAAATGGATCAGCATAATAAGCCTAAAAATACAAACAACTCTGAATGTTCCTAAAAGATAAACGCATCTGAGCTCCAAACAATACAGTAGACTTTGGGATGAAATCATCTTTTTTGTTTTCTTTTTTTTTTTCTTCTTCTTTTTTTGTTGTTGAATGAACAGCAGACAATAAAGTAGCGTGTAAAGATTTCCAGTGGAGGTAAGGCCTAAACGAAGCTCATTGCCCACGCATAAAGTTCACACATGGTTTCTTTATTGTGTTGTCTTCTCAGCGGTTTTTCTAGTGTCAAATATTCCGCGTATTCAATGGTTCCTTGCGATCGTGAGGTCAACGATCTTTACGGAGTTAAGTGGCGCAGCTCAGCATAACAGAGCTCAAGAGTACTTAGGTGCTATTCTGTTATAGAGGACGGACTATGTCGGATACACTAGCCGTTCTCCAAGACTCTGAAACCGCGATTTCAGGTACGTTTTTATATGTATTATCTACAGCTAGTGAGTTAAAGGTAGTATGCGTTAATAAAATTTAGTTCGGTTGTGTAGAGTTGATTTAGTTCAGTTATGGCGGTTTAGAATTTGTTGAGATAAACGGGGAGTTTTCCATATAGTTATTTACCGGGATGGAAAACAAAGGAATGTGATGTGTGTATGCCTAGGTTGTTTACGAAGGTAGTAGGTGGGTATGTTAAGTATAATCTTCTCCTAGGTACGAACCAGTGTATGGTGCGTGCATCATGTTAAAGTCTTTTTCAGTGTAGTAACTGAGTTATGGTGTGTTGCGAATCTAGTCAGTTTTATGAAGCACGAGTGTGTGAATGAACGTGTAAATCTATTTGTGTCAGCCAGGTTACGTATTGTACCGCATATCATTCAATATGTGTGTGTGTGTTAAGCAAGTGTTATGACATCATACTTATGCGTCTTAACGGTAAAGGAACTTGAAGCGCAAGCGCAAGACAGACCTGGCTGGCGTGCCGCAACCAGGAAAGCCTGCACGCTCTTTGAACACAATGGGCGCGAAAAGATCACCAGTGCCAGAGCTCGCAGAAAGACAGCGTCGACTCTCACTATAGCTACGTTCCAGTGCCCCCATTGCCCTCGCAGGTGTTGCTCCAGGATTGGCTTGACCAGCCACACCCGCACCCACAAATATAAGTCATGCACAATGACGACATCATCGGCTTTCGATGGTCTACCTATTATGACATTATAACTGTATTGTACAGAGTTCTTGGGCTGTGCGAGGGACGACGCCGAGACGTCAAAGTCAACAGAGGCTACCGCTGGAGGAACGTGTCGTGATGACATTCACCGCTCGTGGAGCAAGCGACTTGGTGCCAAGACATCAAAGTCAACAGAGGCTGCGCTAGAGGAGCGTGTCGAGAGGACGTCCACAGCTAGGGGAGCGTGGGACAGCTTCAAGAACGCGTGACGAAAGAAACTACACGCCTAGACGTGGAGGAACGTGCGAACGATACAGAACGATAATACCAGCTGAGCAGGTTGGATAATGAGGTTAGTTTACCTAACCTGGCTTTTATTATATTGTATGTGGATGTGAGTCTTGTTAGTGTTGAGAATTAAGTATCTTGTGAAGAGTATTTTTGTTAGTTAGGATTATACGCTGGGCCACAAAAAAAATTGTTTTGCGTTTATACTGCACGAATGCATCCGACTGAGTAAACGTTGTTTTCGTAAGTGCCCGTTGCGTTTGTGAATGTGTGCGTGCGAGCGGTTGAAAGTTAATGGGTCAAAGATTCTTTGCGGTTGGATTCGGGGCCTAGGTGCTAGAGCCCCCCCCCCCCTCCCTCCCGCCCCCCCCAAAAAAAAAAAAAATAAATAAATAAAAATAATAATAAAAGTAAAAAAAAAAAAAAAAAAAAAAAAATATAAATAAAAATAAATAAATAAAAATTTAAAAATAAATTAATAACTAAATAAATAATAATAATAAATAAATAAATAAATACAATTTAAAAACAATAACTGATGCAACGGCCGGGGTTAATTTGAAGCAGCCTACAAATATACAAAGGTTCCTCTCTTACCAGTTGATGGTCTTGATGTCGATCGTTTCTCGTCGCTGGGGATATCGGTGGCGTTGGTGCAGGTGTCATGTGGTGAAGTAACAGTGGCGTTCTTCGTCTGTCGTTGAAGCTGTCTGATCGGCCCTGTTCTGTGTCCTACCGCTTACAAGACAATGATTTATATGACTGACAATGATATTTCAGCGCGTATGGTCGTCCATAGCACCGCCACGACAACTAGAACCACCACCACGACAACTAGACCCAACCAGACAAGTACACCCACCACCACGATACCTAGACGCACCACCACGACACCTAGCCCATACGCCAGTAAGTCATAAAGCTTGTTTTAATTAATTCCTTCTCTGCCGGTGAAGGCAGTCTTTCTGAGATCTTTGTTATTTCAACGCCATTGAACCCATTTTGTCCAAAGAACATCGATACAAAGTGTAGTCAGGAAGAGGCATAGATCCACACGAAACCCCGCAAACGGGGGGCTCATGTGGATCTATGTCTCTTGCAGTTCAATGGCGTTTGCTTTATAACCAATTTTTATTTAGGTCCCCATGCAGGAACTGTGATTGCTTTTTCTCGGCAGTGAAAATTTACTATGAATTGTCCGACAGACACTACAGGCCTACCGTTTTTGCGGAATTTATGAATGCACAGAGAGAGGGTTTGTCGAATGAATGAACAGACGGATGAATAGATGGATGGATAGAGGCGTGATTTGAATGAGTGATTGTTTGTATGTCGCCGTCTAAAATGATTTTTTTAAAATCTTACCTCGAGCTCCTTGTGCGTGCAGTCTGTCACAGGTACTCTAAATAGCCGAGATGGGGGGGGGGGGGGGGGAGAGAAGGGTTAACATATTTGGCACCTGGGAGGAGGGGGAGCGAGGGATGTAAAGGGGGGTGGGGTGCGGTGAGTGCAGACTAATTAAGGACTGCCATATAGCAATTAACTCATTCAGCGCGGCTCACGTATTTCCCAAATTTTGGAGGCTTCATCTAAAAACTTTTCACCTGTTGCAGGAGATGGATCGACCATGATAATTCTAGGGCAGTGCCAGATTAGCTTGGCACCGACAGGCGCCAAGCTAATCTGACACTACCCTTGAATTATCATGGTCGACCCATGTCATGCAGTAGTGCGTCAGGGCCGAATGGGTTAAAAGATCTTTTGACCTGGGTGTGTGTGTGGGGTGGGTGGGGGAGGGGAATCTAAAACATCTGTAATCCCCCCTCCTCCAAGCCCCCACAGATCCGTCCCTAAACAGTACTGATGGCTGTATGCACATGGGGTTAATTGTCTCACGTATTCACAGCGGACCTAGGTGTGCGTCTTATATGAGTAAGGAACCTGGCAGAGGGGAGACTGGAGGTGTATCATAACGGTGACTGGGGTACTGTGTGTGACGACAACTTTGACGTCAATGATGCGGTGGTGGTGTGTCGGGCATTACATCCAGACAGGTAAAGTCTGTAAATAAAACTAAATAATCAGCAGCTCTTTGTCTATGGATATCGACATAAGCAGCCGCGAAATTACTTCTCCTAGAACACTATCGGCGGCGAGATCCGCCCAGCCAAGGTTTGCTTGCAGTGCGCGTGCTTGGCTATTTTCAGCGTTGAACTGTCCTTACAAGCCTTGACTTAGCTTAGCTTGCGTACAGGACCCAGAAATGAATCTTAATAAAAGTACTTTGTAGGCAAACAGGTAACGATGCTCATTACTGACAGTTTAAATGTTTTTTCCACATTCCACATATGCAAATTATCGCAGAAAAAAATAGAACACATAATTCAGATTGTCATCAAAAGTTTCTAATAGATAAGTACAAACAAGAAATCATGTTGCGCGTTTAGCATCAGTTACGGTGTAATCAACCCGCAATTAGTTCGGCGTACGCCAGATTGACCAGGGGTCAGTTTGGCGTACGTCAATGGTCACTTTGGCATTCCTAGTAAACAAAGAAATGGAAGTGCCTGCCTGACAAATTGTTGCTTGTATATTGTAATCTTAATAATATAAATTATTGGAAGCAGGGGTTTGCCGTTATATTTAGCTTCCTATTCTTACATTTTTTCCCCAGACTTGTCCACGCTAGAGTGACTCCGGGTCGAGCTGGCGTACGCCAAACTGACACTGGATTGATCTAGCGTGTTGGGTCAGTCTGATATCACATCGTCGCGCAGACAGCTTGCTTTGTCACTGTTTTACCACTATGCTTCTTCTTTGGTTGACTCATCACTGATAATTTCGTCCCTAGTAATAAAACGTGTCTGGTCCTCAGTGGGGAGATACCAGAGGTGTACCCTGAAGCGCACTACGGCGAAGGCATCGAATTGCCTGTGTCGTTGAATGACGTCATGTGCACGGGGTCAGAGGTCAGCTTGGACCAGTGTCGTCATAACGGATGGGGGGGACCACGACTGTACTCACGCTGAGGACGTTGGCGTCGTCTGTACTCACGTTCAGCGGCCAACGTCAGCCCGATGACCATTTGCATACTGGATATTCATAATTTTACTGCCAAAGTTTGCTCAGATGTAAAGAACTGAGTGTTGTAATTCCATCGACGCTTCTGTTCTTTGATTAAACTACAGATCGACTCGCAAGATGATAATAATCCGTTCTGGTGATGAGAAAACCATCCATATTTGAAGGTAATATGCATGTCACATTTCAGCTAGCTATAATTTAACCCTGTGCGTATCGGTAGCGGCTTTTGTCGCGATGATTCTTGTGGGAATCATCGTGACTAAAACCGCTACCGACATGCAAAGGGTTAAGCAACCTGTCCGTCGGTGCTTCAAACAAGTTGCATACTCAATGAACATTCTCCCTACAGTGGATCTGAAAGAAGAAAACAAAATACACACGGATATAACAAATCGCCATGAGACCAATTTTTCTTGTGTATCCGAATTGTGTTATATGCATGTGATTTACATAGAAAGAGTGTTGTCGGGACCGCATGAAAAAGCGTTTTTATGACATACCCACTTACGAACGAAGTAAATTATACGTACAATTCGACAAAAGGAACAGTTGGGTTCATTATGTGCTTCGAACTCCTGGGAACTCAGAGCAAAATTGCTTTCATACTGGAATGACTCAACGAGTCAACTTGCACGGAATAATCTGTTCATCCTTGTAATTCCACACTATCGTTTCTGAATACGGATTTTTAACCTCTTCGCTTCTAACTGACGTGGGGGTTTTAATCATTGAAAATTCAACTGACGTGGGTTTTTTAATCATTGTAAATTCAACGCCAAAGGCCCACAGCCGTTAAAAGGCACACGGATACAAAGTGGTTTTAGCAAGAGGCATAGATCCTCATGAGCCCCCGCGACTGCGGGGGCACATGATGATCTATACCTCTTGCAGTTGGGTGTTGTTCAGTTTTTCTCTAAGCAGTGAAGCGGTTAAGCGTTTGCCTTGTCACTCTATCGGTATAACTTTCATCATTTTCAATTTGAAACCCACACGCCGTTCCGTTTGTGTGACAGGTCCCCTGATACGCCTTCCAACGGTTCGAGCGCTGCGGAGGGGAGGGTGGAGTTGTACTCCCCGAGGGGGTGGGGCACGGTGTGCGACAACGACTTTGACATACATGACGCACGCGTTGTCTGTGCCATGCTGGGTTTGAACACGTAAGTCGGTCACAGTTTACATAGAAGAACCCAACGGAGACAGAAACACTCTTAGAAAAGACAGTTATAACACAGCTGTGTTGTAACTGTCTTTTCTAAGCGTGTTTCTCTTTCCGTTGGGTTCTTCTGTCATTTACACGCTTGGTAGTCAACTTATTAATTGGTTTGGATTACAGTTTGCATAATCCGAGGCGAATTCTGTCTGGTACCGTAGGTTTGCGGTATCTGAGGCTAGGAAAAATATGTACTTTTCTTTAGAGAGTGGAGAAATATACCACGTGACACTTGATGGTGGCGTCTCAGTATATTAATGTTTTCGTGATTCGTGTAAGACACTCTTTGTGGTCCGTGGTTCGTGAAAAATGTTATACACAACCAAGGGGAATCACTCAGCGCTGGACACAGTTAGATCCCCTGCCCCCGCCTATCAGGCACCCAATCGCCAGCCCACAGAGAAATACGCAGGTATAGAACAAGACGATCATTTCCATCCTCAAAAAGAATGGATCAGGTCTCTTATATAACCCATGTCTTTCTCCGGAACTTAGGAAGTAGGCAGGAGAGGCATACATACACAAACATGAAGGTGCGCTACTATATGTGGTCGGGTAAATACCCTGATTTCCCACAGTAAATGCACAGAACATTACACAACAATGTAACGATACAAATTTGCCTCGAGTTATTGATAGTATACTCACAAACCAGATAGGTGAGGCTAGCGCTGTTCTGTGCATCTACTGCCGGAAATCAGGGTATTTACCCGACCACATATAGTAGCGCACCTTCATGTTTGTGTATGTATGTTTCTCCTGCCTACTTCCTAAGTTCCGGAGAAAGACATGGGTTATATAAGAGACCTGATCCATTCTTTTTGAGGATGGAAATGATCGTCTTGTTCTATACCTGCGTATTTCTCTGTGGGCTGGCGATTGGGTGCCTGATAGGCGGGGGCAGGGGATCTAACTGTTTGTCTGTCCAGCGCTGAGTGATACCCCTTGGTTGTGTACAATTCTGCCTGCGCTAGCCTCACCTATCTGGTTTGTGAGTATACTATCTATAACTCGAGGCAAATTTGTATCGTTACATTGTTGTGTAATGTTCTGTGCATCTACTGACTGTGGGAAATCAGGGTATTAACCCGACCACATATAGTAGCGCACCTTCATGTTTGTGTATGTATGTCTCTCCTGCCTACTTCCTAAGTTCCGGAGAAAGACATGGGTTATATAAGAGACCTGATCCATTCTTTTTGAGGATGGAAATGATCGTCTTGTTCTATACCTGCGTATTTCTCTGTGGGCTGGCGATTGGGTGCCTGATAGGCGGCGGGGGCAGGGAATCTAACCGATCTAACTGTCTGTCCAGCGCTGAGTGATTCCCCTTGGTTGTGTACAATTCTGCCAGCGCTAGCCTCACCTATCTGGTTTGTGAGTGAAAAATGTTACCACAGAATCGTGAAGGTCAAGTTTTAAGTTTCGTAATCGTGGTTGACGAAACGAAGTTTTCGTGATGCCGTGACAGTTATCGCTCTTGTGAATAGCGTACCCCAAAAACCTTTCAATACAAACATCTAATATTGTGTGCACACAAATGTCCTGTGCTTTCTGTTAAAACAAAAAATTAGACAACCATGCAATCATATTATTTTGCGTTTCTTTATATGGGTGACTGTCTTCAGTTCTGGACACTGATTCAGCTTTTTTTAAAAAAAATTTCACAAAGCTGAATTTCAGCTTTTTAGTTAACACGGTACAGTCCTTCGTCCACCTTGTTTCATCTGCAAGAGGCATACATTCTCATATTATGAGCCCCAGCGTCCGTATGGGCTCATGGGAATGTATGTCTTTGCTGGCCATTAATTATGGGGCAAAGTTCGTGGACAGTTTTCAGTCGTTTCAGTTTTTCACCCACGAACATAATTATCCCGTGGTGTGTCTAAGTTAACGACATAAATAGCAAGAGAATCCTTTTCGGTGAACAAATAACAGGTGCTCGTTGGTTTATTTCTTTACAGAGTCAACCGCATTATAAGGACAGAAGCGTTCTTCAGTCAGGTGGACGGTGTCATCCTCATGTCTGACCTTGACTGTGACGGGTCAGAGGTCACTGTGCATGATTGTCCACGCAAACTGCAGGCGGACCACATGTGTACACACAAACAAGATGTCAGTGTCGTCTGCTCGGAAGGTGGGCTTGTCGCTGTAGTTCACCATTAGAAAAAGAAGAAGGCTGGAAATGGACCTTAACTTCCTTGTGCGTGTAGCCGCGGGCACTGTTTATAGTACCGGTAACTACATGCACACGGCGGTTAATTTTCAAGTGACCCCTGACGGTTGTCAATGTAATGCCATATTTTCTTGATAGTGGGCGGTGTTCGGGGAAAACAGTAGGTCACAATTGCAGGCGTTTCGACGAAAACGGTGGATTAATCCACTGTTTTCGTCTAAAAGCCTGCAATTACGACGGACTTCGGCCATCGTGGGCCCGAGGGCCTTTGTTTACTGGGGAGCAGACCAAGTAGTTAGATACAATGCAACTGACTATGGCGCAGCGGGACACTGCAGGTCACTGTGCGAGAGTTGTAGGTTTCGATCACGGGTTCCAACAAAGGACCTTTTCTTCTCGTTGATGTCGCCGTTAACTCGGGTTGATCGTGGAAGGTTCTTTCCCCTGGGACTGCGGCGTTCCTCCCTCTCAGCTTTGGTTCCTGTTTCAACCCATTTCATAACTTTCATTTGTGAACGATCCGAAATTGTTAAGACTTCGTGTAGATTGCTTGAGTTTGCTCTAAGCACCACGTGAGTGTACTGTGTTGTGGTTAGAGTCAGTGTAAGCGAATGCGTGGGTCTCACGTGAGCGTGCGTGTTGGGTTCTGACTTCGCGTTGGTGCTTTGCGCCGAGAATGACCCAACAAAGAAAGAAGCACTCTTAGAAAAGACAGCTGCAAAACAGTTTAGTAATATTTCGGGTAAAATCCCATTTTGAAACTAGAAAAAAAAAAAAAAAAACACAAAAAACAAGAATACACTTCGCTACTTATTGTATCGGTGCGTGTACAACGCTTGGCAGTCACCTTTTTTGTCTAGCACTTTGAGCCGATTTTAATTGAGATAATGTGCCTATATACGTTGTTATTAGTATCAGTATATTATTATTATCGTTATTTTATTAACTCATTCAGCCCGACGGCCGTATTTACCAAATTTTGGAGGCGTCATCTAATGACTATGCACCAGTTGCAGGAGATGGATCGACCATGATAATTCAAAGGTAGTGCTAGATTAGCGTGGCGCCAACAGGCGCCAAGCTAATCTGGCACTACCCTTGAATTATCATGGTCCACCCATCTCGTGCTGTAGTGCGTCAGAGCTGAATGGGATAATATTATTATTGCTATTGTTATGAGTGACAATAATGATTGATAATTTCGTTACACTTGCAGGGGCCACGGTACAACTTGTCAACGGTACTAGTGAATGGGAGGGAAGACTGGAGGTGTTCCACGGTGACACATGGGGTACAGTTTGTGATGACGGTTCGGCGTACAGGAGGCGGCTGTCGTGTGTAGGATGCTGGGGCTGCGAGGGCTCATGAAGTTCTTTACCTCTTGGAGTTGGGTGTTGTACGCGTTTTCCTAACCGGGAAATATTGCCGATGAATTATGCAGTATGCATACATCGCCGTGATCGCCTTTATAAATGTCGATGTTCCTATCAAACCTGTTACCCAGTCTCTCAACATTGGGACGCTTCGCCATTAATTATTGGAGACAAATTGACCATGGCTGTTCAAGAGCATCACCAGATTAGTATTACGCATTCCTAAGCGCTGAGTAAATCAGGCGAAGCTCTTGAAACATCGTGGTCTATCGTACGTATGCCAACATATACGTCCCGCAAGTGTATCTGCACTGTTCATATCTCGGCCTAGTTTGTGTGTATAACACAAGCAGACTGTGCAGTACATGAGTGATATCTAGCGCGAAGACATTAATCATACACGTATTGTATGAAGACAGCTGAAAGTAAGTCATGGTTGTGTATCTTATCAGTGTCTCTTCATCATTTTCAACTACCATTGTTTCTCACGCCTGTGACGAAGTTATTTACTGCAGGAGACCACAGTTGGGGCTCTTTTCGTATGTACATATCTTGGGGAAAATTGGTTGAATATGAACAACAGCGACATCAAGAAACGTCACATTAAAACACAATAAAACAAAATGATAACATATCGCACATAAAAATGCCCTGTGCGAATTAGGCACCTAAAAGTGAAGTATGCCCTAAATGATATAGGAATGAAATGTATAGTAAAATCAAATAACCGCTTGCCTCCAATATTTTCTCCCATGTTCTGTTTTACTCTTGTATTCATTTCGTTCATTTTCACCTGAAGACTGATCCACGATCAGATACGTCGTGAATATCTTCTCTCATATACAAATTCTGCAAACATCAATTGTTTTGTTAAGGAAGAAAATGTGAACAAAGAAACAAAAGTCCCCCTAATATGTATAGCACCAGGTTCAAAACGAACCCAAAGGTATCACGCTGTTCTTGTAAGATAAACATACAAATAAATGCAATTATTTCAATCATTACACAAAACAGCTCTTCAAAGTAAATACCACTGACTTGAATACGCTAGCTGCAACTTGATTTAGCACGCGTGAACGTCTACTACCACGATGATACACTTTTTAATTTAGTTTTTTTTTTTAATATTTGGTTGATACACGTCTGAAGATAACTGCTTCACTTGTGTCATACAGATAACAGCGCAGACTGTACAACTAGTCGCTGTGTTAATGTTAGCTGCACTCAAAACTTAAACTAGTATTTCAAATAATTATGTGGACGGCAGCGTATACGAGTTGGTGGTGGATTCTGGTGATATGCCAGTTAGCGCAAGGTAAGCTTCAAACCCGTTAAGCACCGAGGAAATTTGAACACTACCCAAGTGCAAGAGGCATAGATCCTCATGAGCATCTATTCCTCATGCTTACAGCACTTTGAATCCATGTTCTGAAGGTTGCAGAAACACAATCTGCCGCACCTGGCACTGAACGGGTTAATGAGACCTGCTCCAGGCAAGCAAGGGTTAACAGTTTACAATGCATTATTTATAAAATTTCTTATAATGTCATACAACAACGATAGACGAAACTTGTTAAAAAGTTGTAATATGCAAAACTGTTTTCCTCTTGGACTCCATTGTACGCAGACGAGTTAATTTCGATACGCATAAGAGGCAGCAGAAAAGTTCTATTACGTATAAATACCCACACGCATTGCGAAAAAAAAAGGGTAGGGAAGTTTTAGTTTTTGGCCAGACAACATTGATAACCCTTTGTATTGGAAAATAAATGTTTGCAGTTCAAGTCAGTCATGAAGCAAATTGCTTAAAATGATGTGTCTAGGTTTAAATAGGTGTAGTGCTTTGAACGATGCTACAGGATCTATTATAAATGAAATTTGAACATGTCGATTTTGCATGAACTGAGAATTTGATAAAAGTCGCGTTGCCAAGCAAACAGAATTCCTGAAATCCGCAGACCATCACCTTTTAAGTTTTTTAAGAAAAAACATCTGAAATTATTACCTTCCATGTGCTCAACATTCCAATGCAGAGAGAAAAAAGTGAACATTATCCAGCTGCAAGAGACATAAATCCTCATGAGCCTCCGCGACCGCGGGGGCTCATGAGGATTTATGCCTCTTGCTGAAACCAATTGCTATCCATGTTTCTTAGACGGTGTTGGCGTGGCCGCGAAGGGGTTAAGTATGCAGAGCTCTGTAACTTACGCTTTTTCAGCTTCCTGGGAAACGACTACCCCAACTACAACTGAGCCCACAACTAGGCCATTCACTCCCACGATGACAACAAGCACTACGTTCACAATGACAACTGCTACCACAACACGGACAACAACTAAGCCCACAAAGGCATCAGCAACGACGACATATATGCCCATAACTACATTAACAACAACGACTACAACTACGCCTATCACCATCACAACAAAAACAACATCTAGGCCGAGCAGCATCATACCAAAAACAACAACAACGACTACAACTACGCCTACAACTGACACAACAACTATGCCATCCACTCCCATGATGACGACAAGCACTAGGTTCACAATGACAACTGCTACCACAACAACAACAGCAGCTAAGCCTACAACGGCATCAATAACGACGACAACTATGCCCATAACTAGATTAACTACAACTACGCCTACTACCACCACAACAAAAACAACTATGTCGACCACCATCACACCAAAAACAACAGCAAATAAGCCCACAACTACATCAACAACGACTAAAACTAGGCCGACCACCACCACAACAAAAACAACAACTAGTCCGACCAACACAACAAAAACAACTTCCAAACCCACCTCGACCAACTCAGCAAGTTATGAAGAATCCACTGTTGTGATGGCATTGGAACCAAGAGAAACTCCATCAGTCACAGGGTCTACAGACCAGCCATACGCCAGTAAGCCCTATAGTTGGTCTTAACCCCTTCACTGCCGGTGGACGCAGACAGTCTTTCTGAAATCTTTGTTATTTCAACGCCAGTTAACCCAATCTGTCCAAAGAGCATCGATACAAGGCAGAGTCAGCAAGAGGCATAGATCCACATGAGCCCCCGCAACTGCGGGGGCTCATGTGGATCTATGTGTCTTGCAGCTGAATATGGTGTTTGTTTTTTGACTAATTTGAAATTTCTATTTATTTCTTGTTCTAAATGTAATCGGTTGGTTTCTTCTGCTCGGCAGTGAAGGTTAACACAAATTGTGCGATAGACACTACACACCAGGCATATGAAATCTCTTTTAATTTTAAAAAGCTCTACTTTAAACAGGTTTTTTCTTCTTCTTTATTTCAGTATTTGGATTAAGCATGCAGTATATATATATATTATATATATATATA
>BTPG01000006.1:77704090-77798658 GCA_036245525.1 Semisulcospira habei | reverse complement strand
TATATATTATATATAATATATATATATATATATATATTATATATATATATTATATTATATATTTGTTTTCCTCCCTACGTCACACGATCAGTCACTTTAGCGCAAACTGTACCATGTGACCGTGATATAAAAACCCCTGTAGCGAAAAATGGCCGACGTTTTATAGCCCTCTCGATGACGCGTTAGGACCTCGTTTTCGAGTCTTGATAGCAACTCGGTTCGACAAAATAGCAGAAAAAAAACGCACTAAAGTAGTCCTATTTGACATAATACACATCCTCTGCCTTATTTTTTTACGACGTGAGGAGCCAACTTAAATATTTCACCACTAATTACACAGCGCAAACAGCAAAAGCCTTCCGCCAAATCCATCTCATCGCCATGCACCGAGCATTTTTAAAGTTCGGGAAACCACGGAACTAAAAATAGCTTCCGAGTTTTTTTTTTAACTAATCAGAAACAGCAATCCGCTTTGCAAACAACACACTGTCGTCTGCTCAGCCACCAACATGCCACAATTTCACCAAAGCACAGAGCACCAAATTTAAGAACTACAACGAAAATACACACCCAGCAACACTATACACAAAGCACGATAATTGCCAAAGTTTTCTCTTCACGTCACTCAATACGGGACTATCTGAAGAAAAACATCTCACGAATTTTCGAAGACTGTCTGACATCATATCAACGCTGTAAAATAAAATCTTACCTTAAAATCCATCTCAGCACTAGTCCTGCTGTTAACAACGAGCGTTTTTGGGTATTCCTTTTTCCAGATATCCAAACACACATGCCACTTTAGAATATAACAACGACAATCTGCTGCACACTCGAAGCGGCATCCCCTTCAGTCATCTTGAATCTAGAAGGACGGCAAGGCACCATGCTAACTTGCACAAGCTGTCACATCAGTGGTCAAATGCCGATCGCTTCATCAAAAAGTTCTTAATTTTTCTGAATCACACAGCAGTCAAGAAGCACTGTCACTGTCATACTTTAACGACCTTTTGTAGACATTGCAGCTTGAATCATTCTGTACACAAGCCAAGGTTAGCTTTTTACTCGCGAAACTTGCGCTTCACACGGAATCACGCTACGTCACACTCTGTCTCGTAAAGACGGGGAATCCCTGGCAGAACATGTATATTCAATGGTGTCACCTATCCGCCACAGAAGCGGCCGTCTTCGTAAACCGGATTTTTTTCTAAACAATAAACGGAGGAAGGAAAACATACGTTATTGGTCGGAGGGGTTCGCTACACGGACCTTTGTAGGCCTTCCGGAGGTCAAAGGAATCATTGTACCCGTCAGGCCTTCGGCCTTCGGGGTACAATGATTCCTTTGACCTCCCTCAGGCCTACAAAGGTTCGTGTAGCGAACCCCTCCGACCAATAACTTATAATATATACATATACACACATATATACATATACACATAAAGTCATACATAATTACAAGTTACATAATCACAGACCAAAAGGTAAAGAAAGAATATAGCACATAAATAAAATTATGTACCCCCCTCCCCACCCCACCCACGATCCTATTTTGCCACCACCACCACCACCCCCCACCCCACCCCCCACCCCCCTCCCTCTCCGCCCCACTCTCTTAGAACACACACCGCTGCAACACACAACAAATGACAAGCAAAGTTTAGTTCTAACAGTCGCGCTGGACCGACACAAATGTGACCCCGCCTGGCCATGCTTTCCCCAGTGCTATAGATAGCACTGATGGATACATGCACAAGGGAATCCTGCTAGGCCACCCCTGCCACCTTGAACCAGCCCTGTATGCCTTAGTGAGATGCCTGGTAGTGCCAGAAGCCGTCTGCACAATACCGCCAATGGTGAGGCTGCAGCCAGTGCCTCTAACACTATAACAGCATTACAATTCGCCAAAAAGTGTAGCATAATGATACCACAAATGACAAAACTGGTTGCTCTGACCAGTAATTCCAAATCGGTATTTCTCACATAGGTAGCGACTCTTCATAATTCTAACAAAGTGCCTTAAAGTAGGCAGGGTTTCTTCTAATCTACATTTGTAAACATAGAACTTAGCAACTAATATTATGAGGTCTAAGACAGTGTCTGACCTAAAGTGCGTAGCTGTGCCAAAGACAATAAGACTTTTTGTGAACCCAAAATTAGTGCAGTTTACACAGTTATCTCGCAACCACTGTCCCATGTCAGACCAAAATATCTGTACATACAAGCAGTCCCAGAACAGGTGGGAAAGAGTTTCGTCCTCATTCTTACAAAAGGTGCAAATTGCAGATTCAGACAATTTACGCAGAAATAGAAATCGCTTTGTGGGCAACAACCGATGCAATAACCTTAGCTGGAACCATTTTAGTTGGGAGTCTGGTGTGGTTTTGAAGGGTTTTGAAAAAATACATTTCCAGCTTGGTATGTCATCAATTTCAAAGCATTGAGACCACTTTTGAATACAAATAGGCCTTGACTTTGATTTGACCAATGTTAAATATATGGTTTTACAACCCTGCAAGATAATGTTCCAGGCCTTATTGCCGGTACTATTTCCTTCCTTAACTGGCTCTACTGCTAATGAGGTTAAGTAGGCCCTGACAGCATTGGCTATACCAGAGTACATCAAGAAATGTGTAGACACATCAGGGAACAGCAACTTAAATGACTCGAAAGACAACAGAGAGCCATTCTCATCAAGCAGATCCCCAATAACCAAAATTCCTTTTTCTCTCCATTCGGTGACATGAACCGTTTTCCTGTCTCTAATACTGTTCTTGTTATAATGAATACGTTCTGAGAGCACTTCATCAGAATTTTCAGGTACACACTTGTTACAAACAGTCTTGTAATGTTTGGCAACATCGGCCCAGAAGCAATTATCACAATGAAGCATTAAAAAGTTTGCATATTCACCACCTGCATGTTACTAAACATAGGATAGCAGCTGACCAGAATCCGACGTACCAATGAGTCACATGATACACCAAAGACCCTTCTAAGGCAACTGACCTTCATAGACGTCAAATAACATTCGCAAGCCACCTTCATTGTATGCTGAACAGACAACAGCTTTATTTATTTTTGCTCTCTTTCCATCCCACAAGAATGTAAACAACATTTTTTCAAGGTCAGTCAAAAACTGTGCGGGAGGATCTGGGAGGTTCATAAAAAGATGGACAATCTTTGACACTGCAAGTGTTTTGATCACTGTAATTTTACCTAATGGTGTAACTTGACGCATAGACCAAACATATAAAACTCGCTGAATTTCAGCAAGTTTGCCCTCGTAATTAATAGCTGTTATAATATTAATGTTTGTGGAGAGCTTTATACCAAGAACCTTAAAAATCCCAGGGTCCCAGACAAATTTGAATTCTGGCATGAATCGAGTGTGTGAATTCATCATAGGTCCAAGCCAGACCACCTGCGTTTTATCCATATTCATCTTGAGACCTGAGATAGATGCAAAGTATTGTAGACTGTGAATGCTTTCTTCGAAAGACCGTTTGCTTTCATTTAAGAACAGTGACGTGTCATCTACAAACTGGGACAGAAGTAAGTATATATCTTTAACTTTTAACCCACTTATATTTTCATTCTGGCGTAGAATAGAGGCCAGAATTTTTGCGCAGATTAGGTAAATGTACGGAGAGCTTGGGTCGCCTTGACGACATCCACTTTCTACTGGAAACCACCCAGAATAGCGACCATTAACAAAGACACACGCCTTAATATCACAGTAAAATGTTCTAAAGCATCTCTTCATATCTGGACCAAAGCTGAAAAAAATCAAGACATTTTCTAAAAAGGACCAGGCGACCGAGTCAAATGCTTTCTCAAAGTCTACGAGAACCAGTTGACCTGGCACTGGTTTACATGAGTGTAAAAAAGTACATCGTAAAGAAGCCGTATGTTTTCACCAATATATCTGCCCTTCAAAAAGCCTTTTTGGTCTTGGTGTATAATAGAGGGTAAAACCAGTTTCAGACGTTCTGCTATGCAAGCGGAGGCTATTTTATAACTAGTATTTAAAAGAGTAATCGGTCTCCAGTTCTTCAAAAATTTCTTATCCTTTCCCTCTTTGGGTATACAAGTGATCACCCCTTGTTTTTGCGTTACTGACAGCTGGCCATGCTGAAAACCATAATTTATAGCTCTCACCAGAAAATGACCAATATCAGCCCATAGGTGGTAAAACCATCTGAACCTGGAGATTTATTGTTACACATTCTTTGCAATAATTTTAATGCCTCCTCCATCGAAATGGGGCTTTCAATAGACATCTTCGCATCATCAGACAACGAGGGTGCAAAAACAATGTAGCAGAGGTCAACCTCAACGAACTCTGCTTCCCTCGAAGCGTACAATTGCTCATAAAACGCTTGAGTTTCTTTTACAATAGCATCCACATTATTTATCACTTCACCGTTATCCTTCTCTAAGTAGTTCATTGATTTACTAACAAAATTCCTACTTTCCAAACTACAAAAGCATTTTGATGTCTTTTCACTATCTTGGATCCACTTAGCTCGGGACCGGACATTCATACCCTCTGTCTTTTTCTTGCGTAATTCCACAAGTTCTGCTTTTTTAGCCTCAAGAAGAGGGATATTATTGTGCTGGATACTACGTTCTAAGTTTTTAATCTCGTTCTTAAGAGAATCTCTTTTTTTCTTCCTTTTTCTTGTGGGTAGCATATGAGATGGACTGGCCCCGAGTTTCTAGGAGTATCATCTCAAAAAAGGTTTGATCACTAATGCAAAATTGTAGGTCATCATTTCTCACGTTATCAATAGAATCCATGTTATAAATCAAAAGTCCATATTGCCTCTTTAAGTCCAGAATCAATTTTTTTTACCATTTCTACAAATGACTTGACCTTAAGAAGTGAATTGTTGAATTTCCAGTAAGTTCTATTTCTCTTAGGAGGCGATGCAAACAAATCAATATACAAAGCGAATGATCTGAACGATAAACTAAGTTAATTTTTGCCTTAGTACAGCGAATAGGATGCTCATCGGTCATTGACGCATACAAATTTGAAATGACGCATTGCTCTGTCAGTGAGCCGGTCATATGACTTATTCATTTTTTAAACAATCACTGAGACCCGCAGTCTTCAATGAACAGAGTGCATCCTAGATTAGGGAGGCGGGAGACCAGCTGACAACAGTGATGGGTGACACTTGCCCCCTGTCTCGGGCAAATGTAAACAATACTGCAAGCATTGGGTACACGGTCCAATATGATGCAAAACGCCTTCCGCCTGTAAGAGGCAAACATCTTCATCAGTCCCCACGCTGCATTAACTCTAGTCTAAAGTCTCCTTTGTTGGTCTCATTGACGCTGATTTTGATCCTCGGAGTCGGTATGAGGGTGCGGCAGCGGACTGGGTCTAGATGTCTGTAGCCAGGTTTTGTTTTTCACGCAGTTCACGTATTCATAATAGACGTCTAGAAGCAAAGGAAATGGCTTAACTGTTGTCAGTGCTGCCGGTTCCGCCGTAATTTTTGCACAGATATGCGTATTTTTACATGTCCAAATGTTGTAATGTAAGATGTTGCAATTGATGTACCGTGGTCTCTCGTGCTCACACATATAATCTTCGTTCTTATTTCATGGTTACACAATCAGTAACTCAATCTTGCTTTGTTCGCGTCTTGTAGTTGAAGTCCACATCATGTAATTAGTTGTACACTGATAGTCCATAAGCTAGCAGGATCTACCGTGCACCCCCCCCCCCCCCCCCCCCCCCCCCAGTACTCAATAAGATGGGTTTCAAAGTGTACCTTAGTATGTCATCCTGAGATGTTTAAGCCATGTTTCCCCGAAAATCTATAGGAACACACCAGAGATATAGCCGATGGCACAAGGGTACCCCCATTCACGCTCTTTGCGGTTGCTAAAATGAGGTTGAGAAACATTTTCCTCTAAATAAATCAGAGTTCATTCGAAAGCCCAAATCAGACACTATTATGTTAAGACACACCTTCTGCGTCCTCTGCAACAAAAAAAAAAAAAACAGAATGAAAAAATATTGAATCTCTGGCTCACATTGAAGGTATGTGTGCACCCAGTAAACGGCCATTTCCGCAAAAAAAAGACAAAAATAATGTATCAGATGCCTTCAGACATTTTTTTTTAGCACTGGCAGTCTATTTTCAGGCTTACATCATTAAAACAGGATGTCACAATTATTATAAACTTAACTAGGTGATTCTTTATCACTGTGAGTGCCACAGTGGTTGATTTTGTATTCCTACCCCAAAGTCGTAAAAATAAACAAAATTAATTAGAAAAAATTACTAAATTTATTCCATTTCATTTTGACCTCTCCTTACCTATTAAGTTTCATTAATGTGAGCGTAAAGTGCAAGAAAATAAGGAAAGTCGGCATCCTTTACAGTAAATTCATGGTGAATGATAGCCTTTTCCCATTTAAATTTGCTGAATCGGGGAAGATACGTTGTTTCTGATGCCCTCAAAAATTCTTTATACAACTGATAGGTCTTTCTTAGGTTTTATTGATTAGGATAGAGTAGCACAGTTACTCCCAACCTGATTTTATGATGCTGTGATGCATTTAGGGGCCACAGTGGCTAAATCTGCTGCCCTACCCCCATTTTACCGGTACACAAAAGAACGCAAAATGACCATAACAATTGCTTATGTCATACTCCTCTGTTTAAATATTTTTGGTGCCAGTTTTCATAACAAATTATGCATAATGAGCATAACAATTTGTGATCATTTCATTAATTTCAATGTGACCCTTCAATTTAATTGTAACTATTTTTAAGTGGCTGGTCTTTTAGGTGATATTTACCTAGCATAAGGCGGGTCTAGTAAGGTATCTCTTTTTCTTTTCCATTAATTTTATCTAGAAATGTGTAAATATGAATATGCTTAATAAGTTTCATGGTTCCTAACAGCCTAAACAATGTTATCAAAATACTTAGTTTCCACATGTCTACCACGAGATCATCACTTCCACCTTCATTTTTTGCCTTCTTTTTTGCAACGTTCAATTACTTAATGGCCATCTTTAAATCTTATATTGTTCTGGCTGCCAATGAGTGAGCGGTCAAGAGGTCGGCAGCAGGAAAATGTTTCTCAACCTCATTTTAGCATCTACGAAGAGCATGAATGGGGTACCCTTGCGCGATCGGCTATATCTCTGGTGTGTTCCTAAGGATTTTCAGAGAACATGGCTTAAACATCTCAGGACATACTAAGGTACACTTTGAAACCCATCTTATTGAGCACTGGGGGGGGGGGGGGGGGGGGTGCACGGTAAACTCTGCTAGCTTATGGACTATGACAACCACAATCTGTTCTTGCTTTGTTGTTTTCTAGGAGAGGGCGGAGGGTGGGGGTGTCTGTCTATGACAATTTGACAAAAATGTGTTGTGGTTGGTGTCCTGGATACTAAAGCTTGAATCAGTACTGCCAGAAAACTGGCTCTTGTTGCTGAGAACCATTGTGCTCTTCACTGTAGCACAGTAATTCAGTGCTTGCACACATGTTTACTGAAAAAAGCATATTATATGTAATGGAAGTCGTTGAAACGCAAACCTGATTACATTAGATTGCAAAATAGCAAAAACTAAATAAAAATCCGAAATTGCCAAATATACTTGCGTTTGGTATTTTATACACCAAGTATAACACCTATAGTTGGCTGAGTGATGAATGTAACCAGTGCAAGATTGAGTTTCTAAAGTCTGCAAGAGGCATAGAGGTTCAAAAGTCCTCACCACCTAAGGGTCGTTATGAGAATCTATGCATATTGCTCGAGATTTTATCTGATAGTGTTACTCAAACTGAGGAAGTAGATGCGGACTAAGTAACGATTATAATCCACATCTGCAAGAGGCACAGATCCTCATGAGTCGCCTCTGCCCGCGGGTTCATGAAAATCTACGCCTCTGACTGTTTCCATTCATGCTCATGTTTCTCAAACTGAGTGTAACTGAAAACAGCCATGACTGTAACCAAATGGCAGGCAAGCACCGCGAAAACGTAAACAGTGAGAGAGTCTGCGGGCCAAGTTACCAAGATGTGTTGACAAGTTTGACATCGAAAATGCCGAAAAATATATATATTTTTTGACTTATGGATTTTCAAAATGACCTATTGATTTTATGTTCCTCCGGTCATATGACTTATTGACTGCAAAACTCAACCTAATCACTGCCTTAGTAACCTCTACCATCAAACATTCCGATATCAAGAAATAATCCAATTTGCCTTGTTGAGCAGAGTTAAAGCGACGCCATGTGTACTGTCTAGATGCTGGGTGAAGCACCCTCCATACATCCACTAAGTCATACACCTGCATACATTCAAGCTTTGCATTGATCGAGGGCGGTTAATATTTCTATACCTGTACGTATCCATACTAACATTCAGTACAACATTCCAGTCACCGCCTACTATTACATATTGATTATCTAGAGTACCTATTTCTTCAAAGACAGCTTCAAAAAAGATGGGAGAGTCCCCATTACTAGGCCCATACAGGTTAACAATAGTCATCCGCTTACCCTTTATGTCAATATCTAGAAGTGCCATCATTACTTCTAATCACGTTATGTAATTTATACTTAAAGTTATTGTTAAACAAAATTGCAACTCCTTTGCTATTTGTATCATTACCACATAGAAAACATTCAAAGCCCCACATGGCCCTTAGCATGTGTTCATTTTTAGTCTTGAGATGCGTCTCTTGCAAAAAGCAGATAGAAGCTTTTAACTGTCTGAGGTAGTCTAGCACATCTTTCCTTTCCTGATACTGGCCAAGACCATTGGCATTAAAGGTACATATTTTCAATGGACTGTCATTGGTAATACTAGCCATACTGGAAGTGTGTTTTTTTTCCCAGCCGTTACACGCAGCAGTTTGCATATATGGTCCAACCGGCAGACTGTATCCTCAGTACTGAATGTGTGGCAGGTGTACACAAAGGCCAATTCAAGTGAGTGGCAAAACGGACCAAGATGACTGAACAGGTGCAGGGAACAGGAGAAAAAACACATGTATTTTACACCAAATGTTCCATACTCTAATAACCCTGTCATATAACAAAGTGTGTGTTCTACACTCAGCATATAGGAGCAAACCATGTACAAATAAAACACCCCAAGAAAAAAAAGGAAAAAAGATGATATATATGCAACCATTACCGCTCTCCTCCTTCGGAAGGATATCCAGCTATACAGTATCCATGAGGAATGACACCATTAACAAGCTGTAGCGTTCAGGAATACCTGTAGTTCTCTCCTGAAATAGCAATTACCCAATATATTTACAAGTCAGTGCTATATTTATACAAAATAAAGGACACATATATATTTGGCCCCTCCAACTCCAAGTAACATGTAAAGAAAATGGTAGTTAGGGGAAAAAGAAAAAGTAAAGTACAAATGAACAAAATTGTTAGTCATGCTGTACCCTCCCAACAGAGAGACAAGTGGACTGACCTGCCACCCTGGACTTAAAGGCTTGGCCAGTGTCGCAGAGCCGCACACACTCACCCGCTGGTCAGCCCTGTATATTAATGTTAGCATTTGGTAGTGCTCAACAAGTAACATACCCGCCACATACACATCAACATTCATGAAAATGCCCACGCACAAATATATACAGGCACACATATAAACTAGTCATAGAAATAAAAAAATATACATAAAATTTGTTTGCGCGTGTACACCCACATGTGCCAGGTAGATGTGTGTAATACGCACCCACCCGGCACAAATGCACCCGCAAACACACACACACACCAAAGCAAGTATGCAAAAATGTACACATGCTCCTGGCACGCCTGCAAAAATACCCTTACATGCACGCACACACACACACACACACACCTGCCATACACACGCGTAAATACACATGCACATGTACACACTTCTGTGCACGAGAAGAATACATGTACACTAGTTACAAAAGTACCCATCATATGTGCTCACCCGCACAGCACACCCTTGCCGGGTTGATGTGTATGATACGCATCCACCCGGCACAAATGCACCTGCAAGCACACACACATACCAAAGCATACCAAAGCATGTATGTACAAATCATCCGGCACATCTGCACACGCAGACATGCATACCCATGCACATGCACGTGCAAGCCTACACACATGCAAGCATGTATGCAGGCACACATGTGCACACACACACTTGCTCCAAAATAAACAGAATAACAACATACATAAGTACCCAGCAAAAAGTACCTGGACATACATGCACACGCCCGTACACATGTATGCAGGCGTTATTTTATACATAATTATACACACCTGACCTGTGGCACATGCTGCATAAATGATACCCAAAACAACTTTAAGCCACATGACACACTACAATGTTTCTTCAATCGTCACAAAACCACTGTAAAGTATTGCAGAAAGGACGTACATTTTGAGGCATGTCACTGCTCGAGGCATGGACATTCCGGGCCGACCCGGCACACGGACTAACACACACACAGTGACTGACACCTGTGAATGTGCGTGCGCATGCCAAAACGATTCGGACTGCCCATGCCGAGAATAAAATGTACATACCGTGCCTCTCCAAGAAAAGGGTGTCCCGGTCCCTCAGCGTCTCAGTCTCGAACGCCACATCCGCAGTGACCTAGCACATTAAACCATCATGACCGCACGTGGCTGCCTCACAACACACTCCAACAGAATCATCCTGCCTCACACAAAGGAACAGATCGACCTCGTGCGAACTTACTGAGCTATTGGGCAGAGTAGCCGCTCTTACCCAGGTCGCGTGTCACGCGTAAGGTTACATGTCACAGGTGAAAAAACACATGTAAACAGAGGGTGGTCACAAAGATTGCAAATCATCCTCTGCCCACATGTAGCCAGCTCCGCGATCGGGTGCACATCGGGATAAGCAGTTTAGGCAAAGAATCAATATACATCCGATCGCCGGGCTAGCTGGCAGCCGCGCCCCCTGAAGCGTGCGCCCGCGTCTTCTCTCCCGTGGTGTTGTTGTGTCTGGGTCACTTCCAATAGGCACTTTGTCCGCCAAGTCCGAGATTCAGGCTATACGTATCACCCTGGAATCAGATTTGCGCTTTACATAGACACTCCCACGTTACATAGACACTCCCACGTTTTGTCCACGCATCCTGCGCTGCAGGGTGGTCGCCAGTGTAGCTTGAGCTTGCCTTCCCCCCCCCCCCCCCTCCCTTGTTGTACAGATTTTATGTATGCATGGAGAGATGGATTATCGAATAAATGAACGACATTTATCTTACCTAGACCCCTTCGTGCATACAGTCAACGATACTGTAAACAATAGCGATGGCTGCTTGTCTCATCTGCACACAGCGGACCTAGGCGTGCGGCTTGTAGGAGGGAGGAACCTGGCAGAGGGAAGACTGGAAGTGTATCATAACGGTCACTGGGGCACGGTGTGTGACGACAACTTTGACGTCAATGATGCGGTGGTGGTGTGTCGGGCATTACAGCTAGACAGGTAGAGTCAGTACTTAAACGTAAATAATCATTAAAGATGCTCATTTAATTTGTCTCACTCATTTTCATTTAAACTTGGAGTATGTACAATTTATCTCTCCCCCAAAAATGTCAGCACTCATTCAGATTATTTATCCCAAAGATACAAACATGCCAGATCGACCCTCATTCAGATTTGCGTATTATTAAGCGATTCGGGTTTATTTTAGCGTACGTCGGGATCGATTCGGGGTCATTTTGGCGTGGCTAGTTAAATAGAAAATGGAAGTGCCTGGCTGACGAATGTTGCTTGTAAATTATAACAGTAATCGTCCTTATGTTTTGCTTTTCCTTCTAATGTTCTTTTCCAAATTTGTCCGAGTTAGAGTGGCTTTGGGCCGATCTGGCGTACGCCAAACTGACACAGGACAGATTTTGGCGTGTTGGGTGATTCTTCATGGAATATTACGCCGTCGCGCATACACATTTCGTTGTATTACGAGTTAGGCTTTACCAGTGGTTATTGTCGCTTTTCGGGTCCGATCAGTGTGTTTAATGTCAACGGTCAAAGCCGAGGGCTTTAGCCCTCGACATTTACCTTTGACATTGACCACCCCTGATAGGACCCGAGAGGCGACGAGAACCACTTTCAAAGCCGAACTTGTAATTCAAAGATATGTCTACAATTGTAAAAATACACACGCACAAAGAAAGAACCAGGGGCGGATCAATTACTTCAATAGTGAAGGGGGTTCCAACTTGTTGTTTGAGACCGACGCTAGACCTTGCTTCCAGTGACGAAAAATCAAACGACGGGGACGTGGGGGGGGGGGGGGGGGTAGGTTGGGTGGAGAGAGAACAAAAGGCGCGTGTGAGTCTCAACACTCACCCAAAATTAGAACGACGGGTAGGGAGGGGGAGGTGTGTGTGTGTGTGTGTGTGTGTGTGTGTGTGTGTGTGTGTGTTTGTGTGTGTGTATGTGTGTGTGTGTGTGTGTGTGTGTGTGTGTGTGTGTGTGTGTGTGTGTGTGTGTGTGTGTGTGTGTGTGTGTGTGTGTGTGAAACCTCGCCAAAATATGAAACGGGGGGGGGGGGGGAGGGGGGGGGGGGCATGGTGGTTCCAAACCTCCCAAAAAGCGATATTATCTTCTGTTTTTCATATTTGTGAGCCGTCCGTCATTCGCCATGGTCTCTCGATACTGATGGATGTCTATGTGCCCTAAATAGAAGGTCTACATAACGCGTACGTGTAACTGTATAATATCATGTAATTGATAGATTATTTATTTGAAATTTGTACCAAGAGTATTACAAAACACCAACATGAAATTGTTTTTGTTGTGTAACCCTCTAATATTGTTTATTTATCTGCGATTGTTTGTTCTTGAATGAATGACGGTATAGTGCGTCAGTGTTTGCACAGTGAAACATCTTTGGGAAAAGCAATACTTTGGGAAAGAACAGTTTGTTGTCATCATGTTATAAGTTGAGACTACTTATCACCCGTTGCCTTGATAAAATGTGATAGGTAATCTCCCGTTGTCGGGCGATCTAGGCAATGAGGAAAAGTGTAAAGAGACAGACAGGAGCCAACTTAATTTGTCATTGATTTACCACTGTATGTATCTTGGTTACTCGCAAATAAAATATACTAATGGTCAAAACTTAAGGGCCACCCCACTGTTTTGTGTCATTGTTTATCGTCGCAAGTACGCTCGTACAATACAATGGTCTTTCGATCCAAATAGGTTAAAGGTTGACTTTAGATAGTCCACTGTACAGGGAACAATAGACAACAATTCATCAATTTCCACGAACGTTGTCAAATGCATGTGAAACATCGACAGTTTTTGTGAAAAGCGGTGTGATATTGGCAAGCGTACCAAAGGCAGGCAGGTGGGAAAACTCGGTAAAGTCGTGATGCACATGCTAAAGGGGTCAGTCGTGAACACTGAGCACCTCTGTTTTGCTACAAATACCGGTACAGTAGGGGCATAATTGTCACTTTCCTAACCATGCTATCACGACGAAGCCTAACGCCAGTAGATCAAGACCGGGCGCTAGCATGCCTGCAGGATGGAATTTCCGGACGAGAAGTTGGGAAACGTCTTGGGGTGTCCCATTCAGTGATCCAGAGGCTGCTGGTACGATTCCAAGAAACTGAAAGGGCAGAACGACGACCCTGCTCAGGACGCCCGCGCTGCACCAGCAGAAGAGAGGACAGATACCTCTGTGTGGCGGCTCTGCGCGGCCGAACTGTCACATCAACCACTCTGCGACGCCACGTGATGCAAGCTGTTAACGTCAGCAGAAGCACAGACTACCGACGTCTGCGCGAAATTGGCCTGGCTTCATGCAAAGCAGCAGTGAGAATGCCCCTCACTCCAGCTCATCGCAGAGCCCGGGTTGCCTGGTGTCGTCAACATGTGAGGTGTTTCAGACTCCAGTGGACTCAGGTTCTGTTTACTTATGAGTCACGGTTCACCGTGTCATTCAAGGACGGCAGGGTGAGGGTCTGGAGACGCCAGGGCGAGCGATGCGTCCAAGAGGTGGATCGCTACGGAGGAGGCTCGGTCATGGTCATGGTCTTGGCAGGCTTTAGCAGGGAAGGCAAGACCCCTCTCCACGTCATCCGAGGCACCCTGACTGGACTGCGCTAACGGGACGAGATTGTGCAGCCCCTCATCCAGCCAGCTCTCCAAGCCATCGGCGACAATGCTGTTCTGCAGGACGACAACGCTCGACCTCATCGCGCCCGTGTGGTGGATGAGTACCTTGAGAAACGGGGCATCATGAGGATGGAGTGGCCAGCTCGTTCACCTGATCTGGCTCCCATCGAGCACCTCTGGGACGTGCTGGGGCAACGTGTAGTCAGCAACCACCCCCCCCCCCCACCACCACCTCAAGGCGTCCCCCAGCTGACTCACTTCTTGCATCAAGAGTGGGAAGTGATCCCACAACATGTTCTCCGAACCCTGGTGAACTCCATGCGTCAACGCAGCATTGAATGCTTGGCTGCAAACGGTGGGTACACTTGCTACTGATTGGACCAGTCTTGTGTGACTTTTCAAATAAGGAGTGGGTGAACATTCTAACGTACTGCTGTTGTTACAATTGCTTGATTTACTCAAAAGTTAAATGAAATTATTACTGAATAAATTAGTAAAGTACTGACTCCAAGTATTGTTACATTATTTGTGTGGTGTTGTCGGTGCGTCAGCGATAAAAACTGGCCCTTAAGTTTTGACCATTAGTATAGGTGGGACTAGCGCCGGCAGAAATAGTACAGGTAACAAGAGGAATTATACTCAGCGCTAGACAGACAAACGGATAGGTCCCCTGCCCCTTTCCGTCAGGCACCCAATCGCCAAACCACAGAAAAATACACTTACAGAGAGTTATACTTATAGAATACTCACAAACCAAAAAATTGTTCTATACGTCTTGTGGCAAAATTTGTATGGTGAAATTGCTGTGTATATAGTCTTGTACAGTTACTGTGGGATTCCAAGGTCTTCACCTGCCAAGATTTACTAGTGCACCTCCTCGTTTGTATATATGAGCCTTTCTCTTGTCCGCTTCCTTAGTTACGGAAAAGTACATGGTTTTAAATGCTTGACGTGATGCATTTTTTTTTAAGGGATGTACACATATGACCGTCTTGTTATTTATCTATATATTTCTCTGTGGACTGGAGATCAGTTGCTGAAATGGACACCGCACCTAACAGTTTGTCTATCCAGCGCTGGGTAATTCCCCTTGGTAGTGTACTTTTTCTCAGTTCACACATTATTGAGTTGTAGGAGGTAGGGGGGGGGGGAGATGGGGGAGGGGGGGGGGAGTTTTTACGGATTCACGAGTTATTTTGCGCCCTCCTCCCTCCCCTTTTTATTTGTAATTTCGTCTCTATCTGTGAAATGAGTTTGATTTTCAGCGAGGTGATACCAGAGGTATTCCCTGAAGCACACTATGGCGAGGGCACCCACATGCCCGTGTGGCTGGATGATGTCATGTGTACTGGGTCAGAGGTCAGCTTGAACCAGTGTCGCCATAACGGCTGGTGGGACCACGACTGTACTCACTCCGAGGACGTAGGCGTTGTCTGTACTCAAGGTGAGCAGTGGACATTTCAAGACCTCTGCTGACACAGACGTGCAACTCCGGGGGCTCATGAGGATTGTTAGGTGGTAGTCGTAGTCGTAGTATGATGCAGTCACATCAGACGCACGCACGTAGGGTTCTTGTAAAGAAACTTCACTCAGATGCAACTCGTCACACGTGACACAAGGTTGTAGACCACACTGGAGTAACAGTTCCAACAATATTGTATTGCAGCGATGCAATCTCCGCACAGTGCATCCACAAATGCACTAGCTCTGATACACTGTCTCCTCTACAATGCCTCAACACTTTTGACACAGTGCGTCTCTCATACAATGTACACACATATTTCCTAACACCTTCTTTTATGTTATTACAGATTTCCAGAACAATCCAGCACATTCACACAACTCAACCAATCAGAAAAGAAAGCGTGACCAAAACTCATTAATATTCATGAAAAAGAACACTCTAGAAATAACTACAGCTTTCGCCTAGCACCCAGGCGTATTCGATACAATGTTACGAAATGTTCCCAACATCTTTGACGTCATATTTGAGGTTACTAGAATAGTCGCGCCGTTTCGAGAATGTTCTAGGTCAAATGAGGTCCGACTATAGCAACAATGTAAAAAACAGACGCGTCATTTTAGCCACACAATAGAAATCGATCGCAACTCTCCAAGCAAAAGAAAATGAATTTTACTAAAAAGGTACCAAATTCTTATCCAATATAACTCAAATGAATATCGGATCTTTCCTATGATCAACACATATGCTCTCAAAAGAATAACACAACCACAAACGTAACAAGGATCTATATACCTCTTGAAGTTGGGTGGTGCTCGGTTTTTCTCGGCAGTGACGGGGCTGAGCGTTTGCTTCTCTCTCTGTTGTCTGATTTTCGTCACTTAGGAAAATCTGAAACGCAGACGCCATTTTGCTTTTGCGACAGGTCCCTTGGTACGCTTGTCCAACGGATCGAGTGCTGCGGAGGGGAGGGTGGAGGTGTACTCCCCGAGGGGGTGGGGCACGGTGTGTGACAACGACTTTGACATCCGGGATGCTCGCGTTGTCTGTGCTATGCTGGGTTTGAACATGTAAGTCAGTCACACACTGAAGTAAGTATAGCAGGTGTACGATATTTTGAAGGAGGCTGATATGAGAAAGGGCAATTTGCGCGTGTGCGTGGAGGAGGCACGTGATCGTTGTCTTTTAGGTTTTCAAGATTCGTGGAGAATGTGTGCTACAAAATGGGGATGGCTCAAATGTTGAGTTTGCTCACAAACATCCTTGTTAGCATGCATACACAAAGAACTTTCATTAATGACACACTGTTATTTCGTGTATTCGATTTGCGTTATTTCTGTTGTAACAGCAATTTCAAAAAGCCATGCAACACATTCGTGTGTTTTTTTCTTTCAATACTTTATAACCTTGTTATGTCATGACACGAGCAAGATAATATTTTCTGTGAACTAATAGCGTGTCAGTCTGGCATGGTTTCTTTCGTTTGTTTCCTTATAGCGCCAACCCCATTGTAAGGACAGAAGCGTTCTTCGGTCAGGGGGACGGGGTCATCCTCATGTCTGACCTTGACTGTAACGGGTCAGAGGTCTCGGTGCATGATTGTCCACTCAAACTGCACGCAGAACACTCGTGCACACATAAACAAGATGTTGGTGTCGTCTGCCCAGAAGGTAGCTTTTCGTTTTAGGACCTTGAGTCTAAAAAGCCAAGAATGGATTTAACCTCTTAAGCAAAGGTCCTCGGGCCCACGACAGTCGCAATGGGCCCACCGCAGCCCCGTGGGCCCGAAGACGTTTTGCTAGTGGTGTAATCCCCAGGTGTATGCAGTCATCTGTACTGTTTACAGTACCTGTGCTGCATGCGCAATGACGATACTTATTCATGTGTCTATTGCATGGTATAGCTCTTACTCAGTCAAATGCAAAATGTCTCGCATTTTAATACAACGCGATAGACGATTTCTGTAAATCAGAAGTAAGTCAAAATTGCCCGTCTATATCGCAATATCGCACGTTTGTCTGGGTTTTGTATCCACTGGTTTTGTCGTAGCATGTGCAGTTTCATGACTTTCGAAAAACGTCTATTGTTACGATTCGTGACATAGATTGGCATCAAGAGAAAAACGACGAAATCTTTACACTTGCAGCGGCCACAGTGAGACTTGTAAACGGCAGTAGTGAATGGGAGGGAAGACTGGAGGTGTTTCATGATTACACATGGGGCACTGTTTGTGATGACGGCTTTGGCGTGGCGGAGGCGGCTGTTGTTTGCAGAATGTTAGGGCTGGACAGGTAAGGGCTGTTGTTGTAGCTGTTGCGGGATAGATTAACTCGGGGAGTTTGCCACAAATACACTTTTTTTTTTAGATGAGCTTCATATATAGGCCTGTCGTGGAGTACACTACAAATACACTTCTATTCAAATGAAATGCTACGCATATCATTTGAATAGAGGTGTACTTGTGGTGTACTTTCGGAATGGATCTATCTGGGGAGTCCTCACGCACACGGTACGGGCACGCATCACCACTTACTGAGAAGGAAACAATCCAGATAAGCAATAGCATGGCTTAAATGCGTATGCCGCTTCTAAAGGACGTAATTTTTATTATTCGGAACACCTGTCCAGTTCATTGCCGCCCTGCATCGTTAGACTTAATTTCGCCAGAATATAACATTAAACAGTTCAAAGTTGTATATTTAGCCGGAAACTAGCGTCAGTTTTTGCTTATACTATTGCAGTAGTGAGCCGGTGGTACACCACAACGCAGCGTACGGCCCTGGCAGCGGTCCTATCCTGCTGGATGAGGTGAAGTGTCTGGGCGCGGAGAGAAACATCTCTCTGTGTTACCACGCACCCTGGAGACAGACGGACTGTTCCCATGATGAAGATGTCGGCATTTCCTGTCCCGCGCGTAAATCCATATAGACAGTCATCGACGAACCAACCATATTTAGAATATACTGACGAGCAAAACAAATGCGGGGTTTCTGAAGTCATCGAAAATACATAAACACCTCACGATGTCTGAAGCTTATATTTCTATTCTGTTTGTCAGTGATTTTGGCAACGGCGCTACCTCGTAAGGGTCAAAATCACAGACCAAAACACATCATTAAAATTGTTCCAGCAGGCAAAGAGTGTTAACCATTTTACTGTTACATGTATTGTTAGTTCCACAAGTTTTGGAGAGGGAAGAGTAATTATGCTGTGGCAAATGTGTCATTCAACTTTCAAGCTGATGGCACCCTATAACGTTGCATGTGCTGAAGCGGGCAGGCTCTTTGGCGACGTAGTCTTAAGAAAATGTCATCCTCCATTTCCTGACAAATATGTAATACAACTAGGTCACTATTCATGTAACACAGTCGCCCGACGCTTTTGCGTGATTGTAATACACCAATACAGATCACACTTTTAGCCCTTCCGCGTACGATACACGCTTAACGTAAGCAAAAAAATTGAGTTTGTGCTGTGCACACGAGAGCTCGCTCGAACAAGGCAAATTATTATATTGCACCAAAGCCCATTTAAGTGTCGCCTGTGTTATTGATCACGATTTTAACTGTATATTATAAGCGAGTTTCCTTGTCACATGGATTCTCGTGCTGTTTGCGGAGTACTTTTGGGGAGTACACCACAAGTACAGTTCTAACGAGATTCTACTCCCCAGATAGACCCATTCGAGAAGTACACCACAAGTACACTTCTGTTCAAATGAGATGCTAAGCATCTCATTTAAATAGGAGTGCACTTGTAGTGTACTCCCCGAGTGCGTATGTCTGGGGAGTACTGCAAACGGTACTGGTTGAGCTGGCTTTCGGTAAAAAGTTCGAGGGATATTTCACTTCTCTCACTGCGCTAATAATAACTCTGACTATTTTTACTGATCTGATTCCGTTTCTGATGTACCCTGCTCCTCCGCAGTGCGTAAAATCTGCCTGGTGAACGGATCGACGGAGTACGAAGGTCGGGTGGAGTTGTACGTCGACGGTCAGTGGGGCACGGTGTGTGAGGAAGATTTTGACTGGCAGGACGCCCTCGTTGTTTGCCGCATGATGGGTGTAGAACTGTAAGTGTATAGTCACCTGGCGAGCAAAACATTTTCAGGTTGACATCGTCCAATAACCTGTTCCTTACTGAGTGTTCACTGACCCTAACCGTAGAAGTTAGCAAGAGGCATAGAACCTCATGCGTCCCCGCATCTGCGGGGGCTCATGAGGTTCTTTGCCTCTTGCTAAGGTTTTTTGCTTCAAGCTAGCCTACAGGCGTAGGGCCAGTGATCTGCGGGGGTCCATGAGGCTTTTTGTCTCTTGCTGACGCTATAGTCCTATCTGTGTTCCTTGAGGCAGTTGTAGACTTTTATAGACTTTTGGTAGACGTTATCGGGACTTTCCTGTGTCGAAAATGTTTGACTTCCGAAGTCTGTTATTCCTCTTCTGTCTGTGTTCGCTCGTCTGTGATTTTATATACTGAAGAAAAAAAGAAATGCAACATTTTTGGAATCAGTGTTTTCGATGACTCCAAAAATGTCGCAATTGTTTTGCTCCTCAATATACGTGTTTTCCTTATGGTTTAGACCCGCCGTGAGATGGCCTTAGTCGCCTGCTCGGCGTTAAATCCAAATAACCAATAAATGGTTTAGACTGATTTCAGATCAGTGCGCATATTTGTGGCAGACCAATCGCAGACCAGTAAGCACATTTAGCAGACCAATCACAGACCAGTACGCATATTTTGCGGACTAATCACAAATCAGCACATATATTTTGCAGACTCAATGGCAGACCAACCACAGAAAAGCGCGCATATTTTGGAAATTAATCACAGATAAACACACATAATAGTATGTGGCGCACAACTTGTTGCAATGTGGGATTATGCGTGCTTGTTGTTGGTTTTCTGTCTTTAAACACCGCTTTTTTACTACGATTCCGAACCATTAAATAGCAACATTTCTTCGTTCTTTATCAATGTCTTTTATTTCACTGATGACATTCATTCCGTTCTTTGTCCAGAGATTCCAAGCCCGCTAGTGTGGTGGTGTATGGTGGTGCGCGGTTTGGCGTAGGGTCAGGGCACGTGCTGCTCACTAACCTCGAATGCCAAGGTCACGAGTCTGACCTCCAGCAGTGTCGTCACAAAGCGGCATCCTCCGTGTCCTGTCCTCATGACCGGGATGTGGGGGTCGCTTGTGGAGACGGTTAGTGATGATCTTGTTGTAGATGTTGGCGTAAATGTTGATGTTTGTGTTTTTTTTATTGGTGTGTCATTGGCAGGTGTGGTTTGCATTTAGATGTGTATTGTGGTGTCCCATGTGTGTGTGTGTGAGAGAGAGAGAGAGAGAGAGAGAGAGAGAGAGAGAGAGAGAGAGAGAGAGAGAGAGAGAGAGAGAGAGAGAGAGAGAGAAAGAGACAGAGACATGCGGGATGCCAACATCATTACGCTCTACAAGAACAAAGGAGACCGCAGTGACTGTAACAACTATCGAAGCATCTCCTTGCTGAGCACTGTGGGAAAGGTTTTCGCTCGCGTGGTGCTGAACAGACTCCAAGTGTTGGCCGAACGTGTTTACCCAGAGGAGCAGTGCGGCTTCAGACCTCAGACATCAACAGTCGACATGATCTTCTCATTGAGACAGCTGCAGGAGAAGTGCCGGGAGCAGAGACAGACACTTTACATCGCCTTCATTGACCTGACGAAGGCCTTCGACTTGATCAGCAGAAGAGGTCTCTTCACCCTATTACACAAGGATGTCCCCCCAAGCTTCTGAAGGTGGTCACATCCTTTCATGACGAAATGAAAGGTACCGTACAGTATGATGGCTCATCCTCAGAACCCTTCCCGATCCGAAGCGGCGTGAAGCAAGGCTGCGTACTTGTCCGTACACTTTTCGGCATTTTCTTCTCCCTGCTGATGCGCCATGCCTTCAGTCAGTCAGAAGATGGCGTCTTCATCCACACTAGGAGTAAAGGTAGCCTCTTCAACCTTTCACGTCTGCGCGCAAAGACCAAGGTGCGCAACGTCCTGATCAGAGATATGCTGTTTGCTGATGATGTTGCCCTGACTGACTGCCCACACTGAGGAAGCACTACAGCGTCTCGTCAGCAGCTTCGCTCGCGCCACCGATGAGTTTGGGCTGACCATCAGCCTGACGAAGACAAAAATCATGAGCCAGGATGTCAGCAGCGCCCCTTGCATCTCTATAGGCGATCACACCCTCGAGGTAGTGGAGAACTTTACATACCTTGGCTCAACTATCTCCAATAACCTCTCTTTGGACAACGAACTGGACTCCAGAATCGGCAAGGCATCAACAGCGATGGCTCGCCTGACCAAGAGAGTGTGGAACAACAGCTTGCTTACCATCAACACTAGGATGAAAGTGTACCAGACCTCTGTGCTCAGCATTCTTCTCTACAGCAGCGAGACGTGGAGTTTGTACATCCGTCAAGAGCGCAGACTCAACTCTTTCCATCTGCGCAGTCTGAGGAGAATCTTGGGCATCATTTGGAAGGACCGTGTTCCAAACACTGAAGTGCTGGCCCAGGCAAACATTCCTAGCATGTACGCACTCCTTTCACAAAGACGCCTAGGCTGGCTCGGTCATGTCTGCCGCATGCAGGATGGTCGGATTCCTAAGGACATCTTGTATAGTGAGCTCGCCTCCGGCACCAGACCAACAGGCAGACCAGCGCGTAGATACAAAGATGTCTGCAAGCGTGATTTGAAAGCTGGAAGCCTGAATCCCGCAGACTTAGAAGCCACCACCGCAAATCGTGCCAGATGGCGGCTCGCAGTTAAGACCAGCATAAAGCTGAGCGAGGGAAGGAGAGAAATCCAGTGGGAGGAGAAGAGGCAGCGCAGACGAAAGCCAGAAGAACCAGTGCCCACAGCAACAGTCACAGGCTTCACCTGTAGCAAATGCAACAGACACTGCCGCTCTCGCATTGGACTGATTAGTCACAGCAGGCACTGCAAATAAAAACGGACTGACCCAGCAAGCGCATATACCCCATTGTCCGAGACAGAAGGATGCCAACAACAACATTGGCAGGTGTGGTTTGCATTTAGATGTGTATAGTGGTGTCCCATGTGTGTGTGATCCGAACAAAATCATTATAAATGTAAAGATGGCTAACCAAGACACATCCACATACATGGTGGTATTTCCAAGAAGAAACACAGTACTCCACTGCTATATGTCACGGTTGGCTGTACAGCGGAGCTCCGCTAAAGATTGACCGCTCACCTCAACGGTCAGAGGGAAGGAAGAGACAGAGAGAGACAGAATGAATGAATGAATGAATGATACTTTATTTCTCAAGGATGAAAACAATAGGCGCACAGGCCTCTTTCGTGTTTGTCCTTGCTAAACTACAACATTAAAAGCAACATTAAAACAATATGTTAACAGCACAAAACAAGCGGCTACACCCACTGGTCACTTGTGTTACATTCCGATATAAGTTCCAAAGTCGCTGAAGATTACACACACACATCAAAATGACAGGGTCTTGGGAGGGGGGGGGGGGGGCGGGGTGCGATGTAAAGTGTGTTTATAGAAAGAGACTGCACGCTTATGATACAGCTACTCTTGTGTAGCAATTTAGTGGACAGGCAAAACTCTACGGTAAAGAGAGATATATAAAAACTAACAAGTGCAAAACGGAGGACCACAACAATGCGTTAAAAAAGGAAATCATTGACATGGCTCTTTTGGACATAATTACTATCTACGTTTCTTTCAAGTTTGCTCAGAGGTGTATTTAAAAGCTTTCGTCCTAAACAATGGAAGATGGCTCTTGCTGTATATGTGGGGGGGAGGGTGTTCCATAAATAGGCACCTGCGTACGAAAGGCTGGATTTAAACAAGTCAATTCGGGGCCGTTCAATGACAAGACTGTTCCTCAAAGTGCTGTAAACCCTTTCGCTCTCAGTAAAAAGCTTAGCCAGGTAGAGGGGGGCTTTCCCGTTCAGTGCTTGGTGCATAAGTGCGCACTTATTTAACGTAAGGTATTGATGTAAAGGAAGGAGGCGTGTTGCCTGAAGCTTTTCCTCCAAACTTAGAGAGGAGATTGGGAGGATCCGTTTAACCCCGCGCTTGTATAGTGAATTAATCCGCTCAAGGTTAGCCTTACTACAGCCGTCCCAAATAGTAGATGCGTAGTCAGTGAGGTTTTATGTAGGAGTTGAAAAATAGCTTACGTGTCTTAGTATCAATGATAGATTTTAATCTTGACAGTAAAAATAGCTTCTTTGATAATGTTTTCCCTAGTTGTGTTAGATGGGGTAACAATCACAGTTGTTCGTCAACAATTACCCCGAGGAGGCGATATTCCTTGACTTGCTCAATGGGAACTGAATCAAAAGAGAGGCTAAGTGAATGGGGCGGAGCTGATGCTTTTGGCGTGTTGTGATTAGCATGCTTTTTGTTTTAGATGGATTAACAAGCATTTGATTATTTGCACCACAGTGAGACCTCCTGAAGACTAAGCTGAAGATTGCTTGATATTTCAGGTACAGTTTTCCCGCCATCGTGAAGAGTTGAATCATCGACAAACATGTCGCATTCGGTATTTGGATTGGATATATGAAGTGGAAGATTATTTATAAACAAAGAGAAAAGTAACGGTCCTAGTATGGATCCCTGGGGCACGCCATATGAACGAAAGAATGAGAGTGTCCCTGGGCTGTTATTATTAAAGTAGCAGTCTAGTTTCTCTAATACAATTTCGTGGTTTATAAGGTCGAACGCTTTTTTCAGGTCTAGAAAGACAACACCAGACATTTTGTTTCTGTTGATGTTGAGCAGCCAAGTGCCAATCATATAAACCAAGGTAGTGTGACACAAATGTTTAGGGCGAAAATCAGATTGATATTTATTCAGGAGAGACTTCCTTCCAGGAATTCGAGAAGATGTTTGTGTACATGCTTCCCAATAGGCTTCGACAGAATAGATAATATGGATATGGGCCGAAAATTATTTGGATCAGATGTGTCTTTTGTTTTGGGTAAATGTACCACTTTAGATTTTTTAAAGCCACCGGAAAAATATTATTTTGACTAAATAGGTTGTTAATATAGGTTAAGCTTTCCACAATGTATGGAAGAGAAAGTTTGAGGATAAAACCATTGATACCATCAATGCCAGCTGACGTTTTGTTCTTGAGACTAGAGATAAATCTGCCCACTGCATGTACAGCGATTTAGCGGACATTAAAAGCATCGCCCGCGGACAGTCTTTGCTTACAAAAGTCAGTAAGCGTCTGCGATGCGACATGTTCCACCTGATCCAAACCTTCAGCATGTATTAAAGATGGGGCTAAAATAAAGTGGTCGTTAAAAGCATCGGCTATTAGGTTGGCAGTCGTATTTGCAGAACGATTTTTACTATTATTATTTAGTAAGTTTAAAACGTTCCATATTGAAGACGAATTCCCGCCACGTATGGTTTTCTCTACCAGTGCTTTTTGTGCCTCCCGGATAAGGTATTTGACTCTGGTACGTAACCTTTTGAACTCAATGAAATCTTTGTCCCGCTTGGCTTGATTTCTGGCTTCCATGGTTTGTTTAATCTCCGCCGTAATCCAGGTGGGGGGCTCACGGCACCGGACTCGTTTCCTTTTGAACGGGACATGCTTATTTAGCACTCAGAGGAACAGCTCAAGCCATAGGTGAGAGCGCTACATCAGGGTCATTGTGATTGTAAACTTCATGGAGCGGCAATAAACTGAGGTCATGAAGGAAACTATCTCTATCTAGTTTTCTAAAACATCTGTAAGTAATGTATAAATGTTGGATTTGGCTCTGTTTAGGAACATAACATGACCATGTACAGGTGATGGGAAAGTGGTCACTGACAGCTAGTGAAGGGACGTCAGTTTCAGTGATAGCTTGAGGGTTAGTATAGATGTGGTCAATCAAGGTAGACGAAGAGTGTGTTACTCTGGTGGCATCATCTGTTTTAGTCCAAACAGCATTGTTGTACATTGCCACATCGAATGAGTTTTGAGATGTCAATGTTAAAATCACCGAGGATGACATAATTATGTGTCTGCCTGTGTCATTCACTTTATCCATCACCTGTACAAAGTCATCATACCACTCAGCGGTGGATGCTGGATTCCTAAACACAAAGCCAACTAGCAGTGGCGAAGTGTTAGGAAGCTTGACTTCCAACCACACGCATTCCACCTCCCTGGTCTCAAGATCAAGACGTCTGCGTACCCTGTGCTGAACAGTGCTGTGCACATAAACAACTAGCCCAGTATGTCCAGGAGAAGTTGCATCACGTCGAATAAGAAAAAAAATTGGAATACTGACACATGCGTCAGTGATTCGAGAGTCCAGACGAGATTCAGTGGGACCAAAGAGGTGGAAATGTGACGGCTGGTTCAGAAACAGGGAAACATTATGTACTTTCGGATATAAATGATACACATTTAAATGTCCGACTTTCAGTCCTTGAGTGGCTGAGCCAGTGGATCCACTCGCCATATTGTTCGTTGTATATAGACACTATTGTACACACGACGACAAAATAACTTTTTTTATAAAGTCAAAGGTCAATAGTTATCCGTTCTCTAACAAGTCTGTACGACTGATCTTTGTACAGAAGAAGAAAAACAATTTAGATAACTAAGAGTTCACGAAAACTTTCACTACACAGTCACACTCCGGCCTCAAATGAGTACGCTATAACCGGCGCTATTCAGTCCACACATGACTAAAAACCACAATTTACTAGTTTCACTTTCCAAAGTGCAGATTCGCCATCAGGCACAGTGGATATAACAATCAAACAAATCCGTGGGTCCCTTTTCACGCAGCTTCTCGAAATAGCCGCTTAATGTCACACTTTGTCTAGAAACATTTCTGGCTCAGTCAGAACTTGAAGCTGCTCATTTGCAAATACATAGTCATATCACAGACGACGTCTGCGTCAGAAGCAAAATGAGATTAACGTATCCAAAATGCGCGGCACGGTAATGTCAGTCCAGTTAGATATCTGACTATTGCAACAAAATCAGCACCAATCAACTAAATATGGCAGTAGAATCCAAATAGATAACAACAAGCCTAACACTTTGTGTCCAGTTAAACTATTTCACATGTCAATGCGTGTTTATGACCCAAAGAGAGAGAGAGAGAGATCAGACGATAGAGGAGATACGAGGAGATAGAGCGTGATAGACAGAAGAGATACAGATAGATGAGAGGAGAGAGAGAGAGAGAGAGAGAGAGAGAGAGAGAGAGAGAGAGAGAGAGAGAGAGAGACCCCAGTATGCCGAACTGGAACGGCCTGAACGTTTATTTCGTTATAGACGGACCATCATAAGCTTTATATGCTTACTATTAAGTATTATATGCTGACTAGACTTTTTTTTAAAGCGTTAATAGTTTGTATGTAGTATGAACGGACTGATATTGAGGTGGGTAACAAAGAGGTTGACGTGTTTACTCCTCTTTTTGTCTACCGTATTTAAAAAAATACGGTAGACTTTGAAATAGGGCTGGTCGGAGCGCATTCCGGAGCATACACATAACGTTTTTGGCGTGCCGTGCAGAAATTCTGGCAAAGAAGTAACAAGATAAAAATGACGTCACGTCTAGCTACGCAAACCTTGCTAGAGAACGTCTTTTTAGCGCCAAAGCGCCTTGTGTGTGTGTGTGTGTGTGTGTGTGTGTGTGTGTGTGTGTGTGTGTGTGTGTGTGTGTGTGTGAGTGAGTGAGTGAGTGAGTGTGTGTGTGTGTGTGTGTGTGTGTGTGTGTGTGTGTGTGTGTGTGTGTGTGTGTGTGTGTGTGTGTGTGTGTGTGTGTGTGTGTGTGTGTGTGTGTGTGTGACAGCGAATAGAACTCGCGTTTGAGGACGGACAAGCTTGAAATTTTCGGATATTGCCCCTAAAGGAATTATCTCGGGAGCATTTTTTTCGATTATTTTTTTATTAAAATGCTAATTTGCGAGAAAATGGGCGTTTCACAAAAACTGATTGATCCACACTGGAGTCCGTAATTTTTCTTATTTTTACTAGATATGTTGCGTATAGCTAGATATAAGGGTCATATTGAATGAGTTCGTTAACCAGCATTGTACCTCTAAAACATTTTGAGTGATAATTATATTGGTTAATCTTAAAACAATTGAATATTTTTTTACGAAAAAAACAATCGTCTCTTTAATAATCGCATGATTTTTCATAAACAGTATTTACACAAGCCTACAGTTTGTCTCGGCTGTCGGGTACGATTAGGTCAATTATGATCTGTATGCCCTAATTGTGAAAATCAGACAATGTTCTGCACCACGTTTTCGGAGCCATTTGTAAAACAGCTAACATAACTTTAATTTTCTTTTACGAAAAAAACTATTTTCTCATGAGTTTTCATAAACAGTGTTTGCATAAGCCTGCTATTTGGCGGGAAGCGCCGTGTGTCCGTCTTTATTTGTGTGCGCCAACGTGTGTGTTGATCAGAGTAGGATTAGATCAAATTGTGACCTGTAAGCTCTAGGCGTGAAAATCAGCAAGAAAATTGCAAAGTCGATCCTCTGATACGTCAAATGTTAGTACTGCGATGAGTGACTTATAACATCGAGTCGTCACTAAGAACACGGCGTCGTGGGATTAATGATGCCATGACGCGAAGCTTGAAGTGACGTCATTTCGCTGCTCGTGCTCTATAATTTTTCTTCAGAATACCTATGCTACGCCAGACCACAGTGCCTTTGTGTGTGGATCAGAGGGTGGGTTAGAGTGGAAGGAGATGGACTCCTGTTGCTACAGGAGCCCACAGAGCGTACTAATGGCGGGAAGCGCCGTGTGTCCGTCTTTATTTGTGTGCGCCAACGTGTGTGTTGATCAGAGGTCGGCTTAGAGAGGAAGGAAATGGATCAGCATAATAAGCCTAAAAATATGAACAACTCGGAATGTTCCTAAAAGATAAACGCATTTGAACTCCAAACAATATGGTAGATTTTGGGATGAAATCCTCATCTTGTTTTCAGGTCAAACTCCACTTATTGGTTAATCCGTCAACTGCCAGCGAAAACAAATGTTGCGTCGCAAATTCACTGCTGATAACCCCATCTGCCTGCACCAGTATGCATGAGGCCGGCAAGAGGTATTGCGAATGCGGGGGCTCATGACGATCTATGCCTCTTGCTTTCGGGCGTGGCTTGCTGTGTTCCGGCTATGAGGGAGTGTGTGACAGTGAGAATGTCTTCAAATTTACCGAAAAGAAATTTGTGCTTGTGTTGTGTAACGAGTAAAAGGTTAATTCATTATTGATATGTAGTAACTGCATGTTTACGTGCGTAAGCCTAATTACATATTTGTATCAATCCTTTCCCCGCCACTGTACGTACACTGTGCGTACATGTTTGTTTCTGAAATCATGATTCATTCAACGACCAAAGGCCAACACCTTCTAAGAAACGTGGATAAAAATTGGTCTCAGCAAGAGGCATTGATCCTCATGAGCCTCTTTAGTCTCGGGGGCTCATGAGGATCTATGTCTCTTTCAGTTGGATCGTGTTCACATGATTCTCAGTGAAGGGGTTAAGGACATGGTGTTCATTGGGCTGATTTATATTGCGCATATTTCTGATGTGAACGGATACGAACTGGTAAGAAATAAAAGTGAGTACATTATACAAGTAGTTTTTGTAGATATAGATATATTACTCTCTCTCTCTCTCTCTCTCTCTCTCTCTCTCTCTCTCTCTCTCTCTCTCTCTCTCTCTCTCTCTCTCTCTCTCTCTCTCCCATACACACACACACACATACACATACGCGCGCACTCAACACACGCACGCACGCACACACACACACACACACACGCATGCACGCACGCACTGACGCACACACAAGTTGAATTCTTTTTCGACGCCTACTCTAAATCTGCCACTACCCTTGCCCTATCGCGGTTCATAAACCATCTCCAACATGTTGTGCTTGTTATGCGGGCGCCATCTTGTTTGTGCGACCAACCACGTGTTTTTCGCTCCCAGTGTTTTAGAGGTTTTTCGTTGGATGTACTGTGTTTACGTGTGCTGAAAGTCTGCTGAGTATCGTATAAGAGTGCGCTGATGAGGATTGTATGCTTGTTTTTCGTCGGATCTGGTTGCTGTTCGAGTGGTATCGTATTGAATAGTGTCTGTCGTTTCAACTTTGTTTACGTCGCCATTTTGTCTCTTTCGCAGCGTGGGTCCGCCGGGCCTTTCCGCTGCCCTGTTTTCATGTGCTGCGCGCTAGTGTGTGAAGTGTTTATTTGTGAGATTGTGTGCCACCCGCGGTTGCATCTGTTCCTTGGTTGTTGTTCGTGTTCCTGTCGTCCTATTGGTTTTACGTTGGGGTTGATTGGTTAGTTCGGATTTAACGTCCACAGCACCGAGGTGATCATGGACGGCCCTGACGGGCGGGTTATGGGGGACAGGGAAATCTATGGAATACGACCTGAACACTGATCAACTCAGGCGCACTCTAACTGTGCCACTTTGATTTACCAGGACCTTTCAACGGACATGCTATTGAACAAATCCGTTTTTTCCCCCCTGGATTGTGAGTCCAGCTACCGTGGCCGGGACGGGATTCGAACCCACGACCCGGCGATTCCCTTCGCTCTCCTGCTCCGACGTTTAACCGCCTGAGCTATTTCGGACTCTTTGGTTTTACGTGTGCTGCCTCAAATTTTTATCTCCCGTCGCCATCTCGCCCTGGCCACTTCGGTGCCTTTGTCCCATCTCGCCGCTGACCAGCCGGGATTGTCTGCTGCTTGTTAATTTTCCCCCGTATCCATTTTGCCCTTTCAGTGTTAGTATTCCGTATTATCAGCGTCGCTCCTCTACCACACTCACACACACACACACACCGGAACACACACACACACACACACACACACACACACACACACACACACCCTACTGCACATTTTCTCCATTGCGTATTATCAACGTCGCTCCCCTACCACACTCACACACACACCGGCACACACACACACACACACACACACACACACACACACACACACACACACACACACACACTTACTCACACACACACACCATACTGCACCCTCTTCTCGTCTTTCTTTTTCTTGCTTTCACAAACAATCATGCTCATCAGATACACACGCCAACAACTGCTATCTCTACGTCGCCATGCCACCTACTGCGCGGCCGGTGCCGCCGACAGTGTTGCAGATGCCTTACTCGGCATCCGGTCGCGAAAGAGAGGCCGCAGGGGCGGAATTAGCAGAAGGCAGGACGCACCACCACACACACGATCATACGCTTCTTCCCCTTTCCCAATTTCCTTCCACCCCTTCCGCCTCACGCGGCCTCCCAGTCTTCTCCCCCTCTCTTTCTTCTTCTCTCATTTCTTCTCCTCTCTCCTTCATCTACCGCTCCCTGCTCTCTTCGGCCGCCCCCTCCCCCGCCCCCCTTCCCCTTCCTCCCCTCACTCCCTCCTCTTTTGCCTGCTTTTTCCTCCTCGTCCCCTCCTCCCCCTGTCTCCTCCCTTTCACCCTCCCCATCCCTCTTCCTCATCTTTTCCTACTCCCCTTCCTCCCCCTCTCCCCTCCCCCCTCACCCTTCTCTCGCATCATCTTTCTTGCCCGGTTCTCCTTCCCCGTCTTTTCCTCCTCCCCCTCTCCCCCTCCTTCCTCTTTCCCCCTCCATCCTCTTTCCCCCCTCCCCACCCTCCTCCTCCTTTGTCCTCTTCTTCGTCCGTTTCTTCTCCCTCTTCCTCTTCTGCCTCATCTAACCTAAAACTGTATCTTTTCAATGCACAGTCTGTCTGCAGAGATGGCAAAGCCGACGTGATTTCAGATTTCATTCTAGACAATGACCTAGATGTTGTCATGATCACCGAAACGTGGCTCCGCCCAGCTGGCGATGAACCCATCATCGCCAGCGTCACTCTGAGTGGCTACCGCCTGGCCTCCTTCCCGCGTGCTTCCAGAGGGGGTGGCATTGCCATCATCTACAGAGACTGTCTTTCTGCTCACCTTTCTTTCTCTCAGTCTCTCCCTTTTGCTCATCCCTCCTTTGAATCTGTCGAGGCCGTAGCAACACTCCCTAGCCAGTCCCTCATCTTCTCATGTATCTATCGCCCCCATCCAAGTTCTCAAAACAAACTCACAAACTCCATGTTCCTCACCGAGTTTGACCTCCCCCTCGACCACTACAGCACACGACCCGGAAAACACATCCTTCTTGGCGACTTCAACTTCCACTTCGACAAACCCTACCACCCTGATACAAAACGCCTTTGCACGTCACTTTCAAACCACAATCTTACACACCACATCACTAAACCCACCCACCAACTCGGTCACACCCTCGACTGGATCATCACCCGCACCTCCAATCAACTCTTTCTCGACTCTGACACCTCCTCTGTGCTCCCATCTGACCACTTCGCTATTCTCGTCTCCCTCAACCTACCTCCCCCGAAAAAAGTCAAGCTCCTTGTCTCTCGTCGCAAACTAAAATCTGTCAACCGAGAGAGCTCCTTCGACGAAGCTGTCGATCTTCTCTTGGATCCCGCCCCTCTCCTGATCTTGCATCCCATTTCGATTCCTCCCTTCGAAAACTCCTAGACATCCATGCCCCTGTCGCCACCTGCTCTATACCCAACCGACTACCCTCCCCCTGGCTCACTGACGACATAGCTGCGGCCAAGCGCGAGCGCCGACAAGCAGAACGCAGCTGGAACTCATCCGACCTCACCGTTCACAGACAGATCTTCCAAACCTGTAGGTCCAAAGTCTGCAGAATGATATCCAACACCAAACGTAAACACCTTCAAAACAAAATCCTGGAATCCACTTCTTCCAAAACCCTCTATGCTACCATGAACACACTCCTAGACACTTCTAAAGACTCTCCTCTCCCCAACACACACAGCAAAGAAGAACTCCCGTCCGCTTTTTCCACCTATTTTTTCTACAAAATCCAAACTCTGCGCAACACACTCGATACTCTGCCTTCTCCACCTTGCCCTCCCGCCCCCCCCCCTTTTTTTCCGGCAACCCCCTCTCGTCCTTCCACCCCGTCTCTCAGGATGAAGTCCTTGAGACCATAAAGTCCATGCCTTTCAAAACCTGCGAACTAGACCTCCTCCCAGCTTCTCTCTACCGGGACGGCCTTCCAAAACTTCTGCCCTTCATTACCGACATCATTAACACATCTCTAGAGAATGGCACCGTCCCCCGATATCTTCAAGTCCGCCATCGTCCGTCCTCTACTAACAAAAATCACAACCTCGACCCAGACGATCTCAAGAATTATCGCCCAGTCTCCAATCTCTCATTCCTGTCCAAGCTTCTTGAGAAGGTTGTTCTCAACCAGCTCAACCTCCACCTCGCCGACAACAACCTCCTTAGTCCCTTCCAGTCTGCCTATCGCAAACATCACAGCCATGAAACAGCCCTTCTACATATCCTAAACGACCTGCTCCTTTCCACCGACTCGGGCAACATCTCCCTTCTTACGCTACTCGATCTCTCTGCCGCCTTCGACACTATCGACCACTCTATCCTCCTCCACCGCCTTCACTACTCCTTCGGCATCACTGGCTCTGCTCACTCCTGGTTCCTCTCCTACCTCTCCGACAGACAGCAGTCCGTCACCATCGACGGCGTCTCCTCCAACCCAGTCACGCTCTCCTGCGGAGTTCCACAGGGGTCCGTCCTGGGCCCGGTCCTTTTCACACTCTACACCTCTCCCCTGTCCACCATCATCCAGTCTCATCACATACACCACCACCTCTACGCTGACGACTCACAACTACTAGACAAAGATAAACTCGACAACACTCAGTCACTACTGACTCGCACGGCTGACTGCTACGAAGACGTGAAAAACTGGATGACAGCAAACAAGCTTAAACTGAACGACGACAAAGCGGAAGCCATGCTGGTAGGCACTCGCCAGAAACTTTCCCAGCTCCCTCCCTCGCTCCACCTTCAACTCGTCAGCACCCCCATCTCCCTCTCTGACTCGGCCAAGAACCTCGGCGTTATCCTCGATTCCTCTCTTTCCATGACCAGCTTCGTCTCCGCCACGGCCCATGCATGCTATTTCCACCTCCGTCGCATCAGTCAGATCAGAAAATACCTCACCACCGAAGCTGCCACCAAACTTGCTGTCTCTCTCATCTTATCTCGCATCGACTATTGCAACTCTCTCCTTTCCGGCCTCCCTCACTTCACCACTTTCACTCTCCAGCGCGTCCAGAACAATGCTGCCCCCTCGTCCTCAGAAAGAAAAAATCCGACCACATCACTCCCTTGCTCAAACTCCTTCACTGACTCCCCATCCCCCAACGCATCCAAAATAAGATTCTGTCTCTCTGCTACAAATCCCTGAACAACTACGCTCCTACCTATCTCTCCAACTTACTTCACCCCTACACTCCTTCCCGCTCCCTCCGCTCCTCTTCCGACCCTCTCCGCCTCCACATCCCCCGCACCAAACTCAGCACTTTCGACCTCCGCTCCTTCTCCGTCTACGGTCCATCCAGCTGGAACACTCTCCCACTCTCTCTCCGTCAGAAACACTCTCTCTCCTCCTTCCAGTTCTGCCCTCAAAACTCACTTCTTTCAACAGTTCTAGCACTATATCACCACACTCCCCACCCCAAGCTGAATGTCGTAATGTATTTGTGGTACGTGAGTCATTTCTAAAGCGTGCGCTTGCGTGCGCGAGTTGTGAGTGCGCGCTTAGAGTTATAATTATTATAAGATAAGCGCATTATAAATACCGTAATTATTATTATATTATTATTATTTTTTATTATTATTCTGCCAAAATGAGTTAGAAAGTATAAAATCTTAAATGCCGAGAAAAAGCGAACACCAGCTGCAAGTGAAAAATATTATAAGTTATTGGTCGCAACGGTTTGCTACATGGGCTCTTGTAGGCCTGAGGGAGGTCAAGGCGACCATTGTATCCCGAAGGCCGAAGGCCTGAAGGGTACAATTGTTCCTTTGACCTCCCGAAGGCCTACACGGGTCCGTGCAGCAAGCCCCTGCTACCAATAACGTATTTGTTTTCATTCCTCCATTATTTTCGTAAAAGAAATCAAGAAGACATCTTCCGATCAGGATCACGCCAGACATGACTGACGTCAAAGGAATATACATTTATACATAATAGACTGATGACGTAATTTAAAATATTTCACGAGGTTGCCGTCTCCAGTACTGAGTGTGCTTGTTGTTTCGAACAACACTATGCAACTTTTAACTTTAGAACGTTTTGGTGTTCTGTTATAGAACAAAACTCGCACCCAAGATGCGTCACAAAGAGGGCTACAAGAAGTCCGCCATTTGTCGCTACAAGGGTTTTTGTATCACGGTCACATCGTACGGTTTGCGCTAAAGAGACTGGTCGTGTGACAAAGGGATGAAAACAAATCTCATGAACCCTCGCAGCCGGGGCTCCTGATGATCTATGCCTCTTGATGAAATCAATACTTTAACTCATTCAGCCCGACGCACGTATTTCCCAAATTTTGGAGGCGTCATCTAACGACTATGCACCTAATGTAGGAGATGGATCGACCATGATAATTCAAGGGCAGTGCCAGATTGGCTTGGCGGCGACAGGCGCCAAGCTAATCTGGCACGACCCTTGAATTATCATGGTTGACCCATCTTCTGCTGTAGTGCGTCAGGGCTGAATGGGTTTAAATAATTCAATCGATAAACGGATAGACGAACCCAACGGAGAAAGAAACACGCTTAGAAAAGAGAGTTGCAACACAATTTATTAATATTTCAGGTAAAAAACGTTTTTCAAAATGGACACACAAAAAAACAAGTATTGAATTCGGTCGCTGCTTATCTTGTCAATGTGAAGTAGCTACCCAATGCTCAAAAGGCCATCGGGCCGAGGTCGGCTGCCGTTGGCCCGCGCGCAGGCCAACGGCGGCCGACATCGGCCCGATGGCCTTTGCGAACTGGTTAAGTATTTGCAGGAGGAATTCCAGTTTTAGAAAATGTCGACCTTAGTGTGCGTAGGTTAATTGCGTCATTCATAAAATAGGCAGGACAATTCACTTCAGTGAGGCGCTGAAACGGTGTAAAGTGTGCACGGAAATTGTGTGTTGACTGAAATAGTCAGCTGTTGCTGACGAAAGGACGGTTTCGCCGCTTCCCAATGGTGTCGAGGTTTGCAGCAAGGACATAGCTGAATGCTCAAGACCACACCTACTCCGAGCATCAACAGCTTCAGCAATCACATGCGCGCACACACATACGCAAGCGCAGTGACAAGCACACAAACATACACCGGGCAACATCGTACAAAGCAATAAATTCATTCATTCATTCATTCATTTACTCTTTAATTCATTCATCATGGACTGATGCATTGACTTTAAACAGAAGCGACAGTGTTTTAAATAACCAGTGGAAACATTTTACCCATTTAATAGATGAATTAGTCACATGATATAAAAAAAACTGGCCGTCAAAGGAACATCGATGCAAAGTGATATCAGCAAGAGGCCAAGATCATCATGAGAGTCTAGGCGCACGCACCGTACTCTCTCTACCCTCCACTCCCTCCCCCCCCCCCGCCCCTCCCCTCTGTGCGTCCCCCATTTCCCCCCCCCCTCCTCCATCGCCTCCACCCACCCCCCACCCCCACCCCCTCCCCCCGCTTTTCGATTTTTCGGCCCCTGGAAACAAGGTTTAGCGTCGGGGAGGCCTTTTGTATCAGGTTGAAGGTCCCACACAAAAAGTTTGACCACCCCCCCCCCCCTCCTCCTCGAGGTAACTGAACCACCCCTTTAATAATGATACATGTATACACGTGTACAAGGACGAGAGGGAGCCAGCAGTATTACTGCAGGATGCGCTAGCCGCACACGTCACATCCTCCAAACCGCCATCATCGCTCGCATCCCCAAAGGCAAGGATATCTACGCTGCCCTAGGGACGTGTTTTGCAGAAAAGCGGCAGAGATCAAGAACGACTGTGATGAAACATACTCATAATTTGTCTGTGCAGGCTGCGGAGCTTATGACTTACTCCAGGCAAGAAAGGGTTAACAATTAGCGATATGTTTCTCCTTAATACACGTTCTTGGTATGTCTTATTAATAACATTCCAATGTGCAAAAGGCCATCGGGCCGTCTAAGAAACATGGGTACGACGTGATTTCAGCAAGGGGCACAAATCTTCTTGAGATCCCGCAGATGTGGGGGTTCATGAGGATCTGTGCCTCTTGCATTTGGGTGGCGGTCGCTTATTATCAGCATTGAAGAGGTTATGGGAACCGAAACGGTGATATGGGCCGGTTGGCATCGGAGCGCACAACATTTATTACAAATATCTCCGCAAAGAAACACTTTTCTGTACCATGATATTAAAAACAAGTATCATTTAGTGCCTATTCACTTAATAATATGGGCTATTAAAAACAAGTATCATTTAGTGCCTATTCACTTAATAATATGGGCTATTTTTACTTAACTCCTATGATTTGTCCATTCTGCTGTAAATGCGTAAACATTTGGTGAAAAGCCAAGAACAAACCGTTTTAATAGGGTCCCGGTACATTTCGGTATCGTGGTCAAGAATGTAGACTTCTTGTATGCCTGCGCTGTTTCAGGTTTGACATCTTGGCCAATTCACGTGAAAATGCATCTTTCTATACTGGTCTGAATATATCTGGGGCACATTTAGGGATGTCAAATCCGTGACTTCATGAACAAAATCCGAATTTTTACGACTGTACATCACAACTGACACATTGTTCGAGTTTCCTGAAAGTAAATCGTATTGGGTCAACTGGCACTGAATGATATTTGTTCTAAGAAAGGTATAGAAAAGTGGTTCTTTGCTAAAATATTTGCGAAGGTATCCATGTTCCTTTGACGGCTGAGGATCTTGAATTTATAATGATTTCAAAAACACAGAAAGCGTCCACGGGCAGCGAGATAGACCACTCTGTCGAAGGGACGTACCCAATGCGCATAAGGCCATCGTGCCGACGTCGGCCCGATGGCCTTTTGCGCACTTTATTACTCGCTCTTTGGTAGTTACCAAAGGGCAAGTAATAAAGTATAATTGAAGGGTATTAATGAACAAGCCAGAAACACAAAATAGAAGTAAAACAAACTTCTTATCACCCACATACCGTCCAGTCAAAACATTGTCCACGTATTAGCCGAGCACAATGATCGTTTACAGAAGAGCGGACAGTTCATTTGTGTCAAGTTTATCGTTCATTTCTGTGGGTTTTACTCGTATTACGCCCCTTGTCATGTTAGAAAACTGAAAGTAGAATAGTAATCAGCCGATAATCATCCCCTTGCCTTATCGACATATTTTGTCACTGTAGTGATTTTCTCCTCTCTCTTTTTGTTACCTGATGTACAATATTTAATACAAATGTCTCCACTATTTCATGGAATTATTCAACTTTTTAAACCGACCCGCTATGCGTGTTCAGTATTCTTTTTTTCTTCAACGTTCTGTTTTATTTTTGGTTGTATACTCTGTCCGTAGCATGTTCAAAGAATTATAGGAAGGCCACACTTGCCCCCTTGGGTTCTTGTGGCACTCAGATCTGGCTTTTGTTAAACCCTTGACTGCCGAGGAAAATTTAAATGAAAACAAACCAAATGCAAGGGACATAGATCCTCATAAGCACTGCGGGGGCTCATGTGGATCAATGCCTCTTGATGAAACCAGTTTCAATTCATGGTCCTGGAACGGCTGGAGCTGTCTGATGTTGAAATCACAAGATTTAACACATTCTGACCCAGGACAGAATCCCCAAATTTTAGAGTTGCCCTCTGAAAGACTGTGTTACAATTCTAGAAACACATCGAGCATGATAGTTCAAGGGTGGTGTCAGAATAGCTTGGCGCCCATGGGCGCCAAGCTATTCTGACACGACCCTTGAACTATCATACTCGATCCATGTCATGCTGTGGTGTGTCGGGGCTGAATGAGTTAAGAAACACAGTATGCGTCAACTGGCAGTTAACTCATTGTACCCCAAGACCGAAATCCCAAATTTTGCCGTTGTCCTCTGAAGACTGCATTGCAGAGCAGGACCGGGTCGACCATGATAGTTCAAGAGTGATGCCAGAAAATAGCTTGGCGCCCATAGGCGCCAATCTAATCTGGCATCACCCTTGAACTATCATGGTCGATCTATATCTTGCTGTGGGGTGTCTGGGGTAGAATGAGTTTATGCTTGAATTTCATAGTAATCTGTTATAGCGATGTAAGACATTTTAAGAAATGTCTTCATTCGCGAAGCACCTATTATGGTCACCGAACAAAATCCGTCTGGACACGCGCCCTAAAGAACTCTTTTTTGTCTCAAAGTTACCCACAAAATATTTTTTGTTGAATCTCACATAAAGATGGATCCCGTGCCGGATTCTCCAGTCGAACTTGTCTGAATCGTAGAACTTTTGCTTGATGTCCTTAAACCAGGGTCGCACGAATGTGTCTACGACGTGAAAAGATACGTTGGGATGTTTCTTGTGAAGATTGTAGGGCATGACAGTGGAGTGGAAGCCCCAGTCTTTGTCATTGAACGTGCGGTAACTGTCGTACCAGAGCGTGAAGAACTCCGCCCCTGCCTGGCCCATGAAGACACAGTTACAGTAGTTGTGGTCTGGGATGGTGGTGTCGATGAATTTCATAGTAACCTGTTATGGCGATGTTTCAAGAAATGTTTTCATTCGTGAAGCATCTATGATGGTCGCCGAATAAAATCCGCCTAGACACGCGCCCTAGCGAACTGTTCTTTGTCTCAAAGTTGCCCACAAAATATTCTTTGTTGAGTCTGACATAAAGATGGATCCCGTGCCTAATTCTCCAGTCGAACACATCGGAATCGTAAAACTTTTCCTTGATGTCTTTAAACCAGGGTCGCACGAATGTGTCCACGACGTGAAAAGATACGTTGGGATTTTTCTTGTGAAGATTGTAGGGCATGATTGTGGAGTGGAAGCCCCAGTCTTTGTCATTGAACGTGCGGTAACTGTCGTACCAGAGCGTGAAGAACTCCGCCCCTGCCTGGCCCATGAAGACACAGTTACAGTAGTTGTGGTCTGGGATGGTGGTGCCCATCACTACGGTGTATTGACGGAGGTCGTCCACGGGGTTCAGCAGCAGGTAGTCGGTGTCGATGTACAGCCCGCCAAACGCTGCAACAAAGTGAAGGAACTTGAAGACCAAGAGTGCGAAATGTGCACAAGTAACAAAGAACAAATAAGCACTCTTTCTGCTGCTCTCCCCTACCGTTTGCAGGAGCTATAGTATTCCCCAGATATACCCACTCAGGGAGTACGCCACAAGTACACATCTATTCAAATGAGTAAGCAACGGTCCTTGGGCTCAAGACAGCTGCAGTTTGCTCGCGCACGGATGTGCCCGGGCCCACTGCGGCCGTCGTGGGTGCGAAGACGTTTTGTGCTGCTACCCAGCAGCCGTCATAATTGGCAAAAGCCAGTATGTCCATTTTTGAGAAAAGCCGGCGTGATCTTCATCGTTGTGCAAAAATAGACTTACTGGTGTGTGCCAAATGGCGGCAGAATGTGAGAGTCAGGCAGCTGCTAAATTTTGTCTGTCAGAAGGACCCGAAGACTGTTCCACCCCAAGGCCTGTCGGTGACATAGTTTTCGTCCATTGCTCGGCGCCGGAGACAACCATCCAACACGCAATTAAACACACACACACACACACACACACACACACACACACACACACACACACAATCACACACGCACACACACGCACACACACACACACACACACACACACACACACAATCGTCCAAGCAACCATGCAACCAACCAAATCTTTTTTTTTTCTCTCTCTCTCTCTCTCTCTCTCTCTCTCTCTCTCTCTCTCTCTCTCTCTCTCTCTCTCTCTCTCTCTCTCTCTCTCTCTCTCTCTCTCTCTCTCTCTCTCTCTCTCTCTCTCTCTCTCTCTCTTTCTCGAAGCCACTAGAAAGACACGTTCATAAGCACCTACTCCAATTCTTGGAGAATCACCGCCTCCTCGTATCTCTTCAGTCTGGTTTTAGACCTAAACACTCACGTCATACTGCCCTCGTTCACATTGTTGACTCTTGACTCTCATCAATAAACAATTCCAAATTAAATGGTGCAGTTTTTCTGGACCTAACCAAAGCATTTGATTTAGTCGATCACAACATTCTTTTAAAGAAACTTTCAGTATATAAGCTTGATTCGAACTCTATAGCTTTTTTCTCCTCCTACCTCAGTAACCGCCGACAGAAGGTGTACTCAAATGGGCGGTATTCGAAAGAAGGTATAGTGATGCACGGAGTTCCCCAAGGATCTATCCTAGGGCCTCTTTTATTTTCTTTATTCATCAATGATCTACCTCTATCCATCTCAAATCCTGAGGTTAAATGCGAACTCTTTGCTGACGATTCAACTCTGCATACATCAGACAAACGTGAAACGACGCTAAATTGTATCCTGCAGCAGAGTCTCGATGAAGTGTCAGATTGGTGTGCGCAAAATCGCATGCTAATCAGTACTTCTAAAACCAAAAGCATGTTGATAACAACCCGCCAAAAGCGTCAGCTACATCCTGCCCCTCTGAAACTGTCACTTGGCAATAAACCTATCCAACAAGTATCCAGGCACCGCCTACTGGGAGTTGTAATTGACGACCAGCTGAACTGGTCGCCACATATCGACAGTTTGTGCAAAACATTGTCCAGGAATGTATTTCTGCTATCTAAACTTAGACATATTCTTAGTACAAAGTGCTGTACATTGTTCTTTCACGCACACATTAAAAGCCACTGTGACTATGCGTCCTCTTTGTGGGACGAATGCAGTGAACTTCATTTTAAAAAACTAAACTCGCTGTATCGTCGTTCAGTTAAGTTAATTATTCCTAACCCTATTTCCACGGCTGAGAAAATAAAATCCCTTGGCCTGCTTACACTGAAGGAACAACTCAAATTTAACAAATGCGTCCTCATGCACAAAATATTTCATTATCAAGCCCCGGAATATCTGCGCATGATATTTAACTTCAGCCTTCGGCATCACCTACATACGAGGAATGACTTGCTTCACTTACCCCGCCCACGGATAGATCTCTACAAGTCAAGCCTTCTATTTTCTGGTAGTTCTGTCTGGAACTCATTGCCATTAAACATTAAATCATTTTGCGATAAAATCCATTTTAAACGTGCCTTGCACACTCACTTCCAATCAGCGTGACTTCACAGTTTGCCATATAAAAATAATTCTGCTGATAACACGTAAACGTCAAATTTTTTCTCTTTCTCCTTAAATTTGCTACCTGCTCATCTATTGTGTTGTCGGTGTCACTATACGCTATTGATGCTGCTGATTCTATGACACTGTCTTAGATGAGTATAATATTAATGCTGTGCACGCGTTTCGTTCTCTTGCTTTTTGCATCGGAGGCAGTTACAAATTCTCCATTGCGTTTTTTTCCCGTAGTTTTTCTTCCTCTTCTTCTTCTTCTTATTATTATTATTGTTAGTATTTGCATGCTCTGTTTATTTTCCTGTTATGTTGTTTGTTTACAGGACAGCTTGTAAGACAGGCATTGAGTTGCCTAATAGCTTTATCCTGAATAAATAAAGATTCATCATCATCATCTCTCTCTCTCTCTCTCTCTCTCTCTCTCTCTCTCTCTCTCTCTCTCTCTCTCTCTCTCTCTCTCTCTCTCTCTCTCTCTCTCTCTCTCTCTCTCTCTCTCTCTCTCTCTCTCTCTCTCTCTCTCTCTCTCTCTCTCTCTCTCTCTCTCTCTCTCTCTCTCTCTCTCTCTCTCTCTCAAAACCAAGAATCGTTCAAATCGCGAAGCGGCATAGCAGCAGCCATTTTGAACACCTTACAAGACAGTTAGTATGCCGAATCAAGCACTTCAGTTAAGAAAGAGAACCATGGCAAACCCGGTTTGCTGAAGTTCGCCTCATTCAAACTCAATTAAGAAACAAACCAAAAGATTGCCGATCTTCTCCGATCTAGGTTTGCCTATCAAGAGTTCATCCAATTAAGAACAGCTCTTAGAATATGTGTGTGTGTGTGTGTGTGTGTGTGTGTGTGTGTGTGTGTGTGTGTGTGTTTTGTGTGTGTGTGTGTGTGTGTGTGTGTGTGTGTGTGTTTATGTTTGCGTGTGAACATGCGTGCGTGTGTATGTGTGGATAACCTAGTTATGTATTAAACCAATGTTTTGCTTATGATGATTGTGATTAGTAGTTTGTAGCAACGGCAAGCTTGAAAATTGGTCTTGTAACCAAATCTTATACCGTTGTAAAATAAAAGTTCATTGTTCATTGTCATTCATCATTGTCATTCTCTCTCTCTCTCTCTCTCTCTCTCTCTCTCTCTCTCTCTCTCTCTCTCTCTCTCTCTCTCTCTCTCTCTCTCTCTCTCTCTCTCTCTCTCTCTCTCTCTCTCTCTCTCTCTCTCTCTCTCTCTCTCTCTCTCTCTCTCTCTCGGTTTTAAGGTTACAGACAAGAGAGACTGTCTTGTCAAAACACAAAAATACGATATGCATATTTAAGTACTTTGAACAATAATAATGAATGTTAGGAGAGCTTGGGCATGGTAGGCATTGTATGTAGTGAAGGGCTGAAACGCTTGCGAACGTGAAGAAGTCATTTCGAAAGCATTTTCTTGGATCTGAAATCACAGTGCATGTGAGTACTTTGACCTTAATTCAGTTCTCGCCTTACTCTTTACGGCCTCCAGTCTCGCGATGTCTGACTTGTGCTCCACGACGTTCACCTTGTTCCCAAAGATGAGAGCAGGAGCCGATCGATTGACGTGCACGATGTTAGGCACCAGGCGAAGTAACGTCTCCCAGTACTGGCCCGTGGGCAGAGAGTCGGCGTGAAACAGCAGCATACAGGGCTACTTGCAGGCAGTCACAAGAAATGATAAATTTGTGTCGTAAATGCCAGACTACAAGCTAGCAAGGAGGTCCTCGGCCGATGTCGGCCGCAGTTTTGGCCCGCGCACGGCCGTGCGCGGGCCCAAACTGCGGCCAAGATAGACCCGAGGGCCTTTTGCTCACTTTTTTATACACCGTACCACAAGTAGTACTGTGGTGTTGAGTGTTCATTTTTCCACACGTATATCTTATTGTACAACAAACCAAGGGGAATTACTCAGCGCTGGACAGACGAACAGTTAGATCCCCTGCCCTGATCTGGTTTGTGAGTATCTCAGTATATCTTATTGAATATTTCAAACTAATACTTCGCAGTATTTTGCAGTTTACAGTTGCTCATTTAGCCCATTCTATTCGCAAGAGTCATAGATAATCAAGATCCTCCATAGACCACAGGAGATGATGAGAATGTATTTCTCTTGAATCCAGTGGGTGGGTCAGATTGCATCATCTGAATAAGGTCTAAATCCACGGCCATATTAAGAAATGATCTCTTTACATTTTGCTAGGAGAAAGACAGAAAAAAAAAAACAACACAATAAAAGCAGACATACGGGGACAAGCATGTAAACGGCATGTTATTAATTAATCCATTCATTCGCTCGTTCAATTGTTCGTTCTTTCGTTCGTTCATTCAGTTATTCAGTCATTCATTGCAGTTTTGTTTTTGTTTTGAAAATCGAATATCGTATGTCAGCTATGTAACTATTTTATGCTACCTATTTGTATTAAAATATGATAGTGTACTTCGCTGATTTATTCGTTTTGTTCAGACCAAATTCGAATTTAAAATAAAAACAATGAAAATTGAAAGTTGTTGTTACGGGAACCAGTATATCGCGAAATGAAATAGTATACAATGGTCATTTCATAGTCACGACAATTGCACAGAAAACTGCATTAGTAATCACCTGTACAAATCGGACGGTGCTGAGGACTCCCAGAAAAGTGTAGAATGGCATCTCTTTTCCCCCGAAGGTGACGAAGTGAACCAGCTTGGGGATGAGATATTTGTCCGAGAATTTCTCTCTAACGACCCGAGCCAAACACTCGTCGGTGAAACTGTAGGCGGCTGGTGGGACTGACACGCCCACCCTCTCGTACACAATGTCGACAGCGGCATCGTTGCACAGGATCCTGACACGCAGCCTTGGAGCACAATGCCGAATGTCAGACGGTAAGTGAACAATAGCCGGAGATAAATATTAATTCACAGCATTATGTGACCGCTATCCAGTAAGCAGAAGTCATCGGGCCCACGACGGCCGTAGTGGGCCCGCGCACATCTGTGCGCGAGCCCACTGCGGCCGTCGTGGGCCGAAGACGTTTTGCCTCTGGGGTAATAGAACGAAATAGAACAGCCCATAATAGAATAGTGCATATGACAGGACAGTATGGGCTAGGGCTGGATAGGAGCTTTAATAAGGCTGAAGGGTCAGCTTCGTTATATTTAGTTTTGCGTGACTACATTTAACCCGCCTGGTTTTATACACATCCAAATGTACCCAGCGCGATTCCACCCAGGTGTGGATACACTTGTGTTGTATATTAATTTGTGCTGCTGCTATATTCCACCCAGATTTCTCAGCTGGATGAATTCAGGCCTGTGCGGATTTACGTTGGATATGTTTACACTAAGGTGGATTTTATATCTATTCACTTTACTTTAAAAACGGAGGGCTCATGAGTATTTGTGTCTCTTGGAGATGTTTAGGGTGTTGTCTAGGCTTACGGTGGACGCTGGTTACCCGCCTTGATTTCGCTTTCGTTCGTTGTTGGGAATCGTTCGAAGCAAACCAAACCTCATTACTGTGTCATGGGCGCGTGTGTTCAGGATGAGGACAACGTCTGACGGGTCATACCTCTGACTGCAGTCCGGAGGCGCCGTTGAACGCCAGTTGCACGGGAAAAAGCTTCGGTTAAGGGAAAACGTAAAAGGCAGATGCTGACACAGTCTTGGGTCGCCTTTGAAAAGGTCGGATGTGTGGTTTGTGGACGACCAGTATTCTGTAAGAATACAAATACAAAGATGCCGACTCGTGCCTTTCGCAGGCTCGAGTGCTGTAGAGACAGACCCAGGCGTGGAGTACGCCACAAGTACTCTGCTGTGCAAATGAAATGCATAGTACTCCCCAGATGGGCCTACTCTAGGGAAGTTCACCACTATTTAAGTGAGTGTGCATTTCATTTGTATTAGAGTGCATTTGTGGAGTTTTCCCCGACTGCGTTTATCTGGGAAGTACTTCAACAAAAGGTACGGCAAGATATAGAATATATATCTCGAAACTCCCTGGTGTGAAGGGACACGTACAACACAACTGGGTTGTAATTAATTACTCATTTCCATGCGCGTTTCTTTCAAGGTGGGATTTTCATAGCATATTTCATTTTTGATAGTCACCTAATTGGTATTGATTTCACTACACTAAAAAAATCTTACAGTTTACTCAAAGCGTATTTCATTCGTAAAGTTAATCAGGAATTACACTTGAGCTATCACAGTCATTCACGGTGATGAAAGGAGTATAAGCCTAGAATCATTTTCAATTCCTGTTTCGAAACTTAATCTGTTCACTGGCTAAAAGTACTGAACACCACTCAACTGCAAGAGGTATATATCCTCATGGGCCTCCGCAGTTGCGGGGGCACATGTGCATCTATGCATTTTACAGAAATCAATTTGTATCTATGCTCCATGAGAGCTTTTGGTCGATGTCGCCGGTTGTACAATGATTTCCAAAACACAATCTGCAGTGACGGTGTTACATATCAGCTTAAAGGGACCCGTTTTAGGCAATAAAGGGTTAATAGTTCGCAAGATCTTCCTTATTAATGTTCTTAGTATGCATCTTACAATAATCATGAACAAAAGGGTTAATTTAACTTTCCAAGTTTGAATGTCGTAAAATGTATACACCATGACATTGACAACAAGCTGTATCGTCAAATGTCAGCAGCCCAAGCTCGGCCTGGTGCAGGCCGCTGTAACGATTTGCGTGTAGTATATATATATATATATATATATATATATATATATATATATATATATATATATATATATATATATATATATACCTGTCGCAGAGGCTCATAACATAACAACCTACGTCAAATCTACTAGTCCTCGATCACTTTTAGTGCCAGTGGGACATAAAAATGGAATGAACAACAACAGCTCATAAACATACATATAATTATGACTTGCTATGATCGTATCCAGGTGTTCCTTTACGTGAAAGCGTTTTTGCTGGGTGAACGCTCAACCGTACAGTGCTAGCTGACGAAGGCTGTGTTTATGCAATCGTTAATTCAACACACACACACACACACACACACACACACACACACACACACACACACACACACACACACACACACACACACACACACCATCACACACACACACACACACACAAAAATAGATTTCCGAGGAACGTGTATTGAAAGCGGTGTCAGCAAGAGGTATAGATCCTCATGCGCCCCCCCCCCTCCAGAGATAAGAAAAGAGAGATCCCCAGATCTCCGGATTCTCAGGAGCCGAGCAGATACCTTTAACTCTTTATTTTTGAAAACAACCACCCGAAACGATCTCAACGTTAACATTCTCAGGAGAAGATCGGCGATCTTTTGGTTAAACAAACCTTTGCATCCCCACTAGTTTTATCACACCTACTCCTGAGAATCATCAACTGTATTGTCTATTGTCTGGAACACAACCTCCACCTAACTCCCAATGTATTGATTTGCCCACGCGGGCCCCTGACGTCTGCACAATGCTATTAAGGTATTGATTCATCCTTTCTGCACTCAATTAAATATGCACCGTGGCAAGAAAATATTTACCACACTGCAATTGTATGAGCAAAGTCAGCCGTATGCGCACAGGCTGTTTCGAAATTCACAGGTGTTTATTTCATATTCACAAAATCGAAAAAACAACCCTGTCCATATGCGCGCGTCCTGGTCTGAAATGCACAGGTAATTACCTCATATGCACTCAATATAAAAAAAACGACACCGTCGTATGCACAATGCTACCAAGGATATGCTAATAAGATTGGAAAAGACAGCACTACAAAAAAATACCTAGCCATTCCTGTCATAATCAATCATCAGCCAGCACCCAGTCTGCTAATGGACGTATCAATTAATACCGGCTTTTATCATGTCTGGCACCCAAATAGTCTGCTAATGCACGTATCAATCAAATACTTGCACTGGTAATGCACTGGATCAATCACGTTAGACAGCCCTTAAGTGCCGGGCATTAGTGCGCACTTCAAAAAACAACTTACAAGTTGTAGGTAACTTAAAGGTTACCTCTGCAGGTTCTTTATAATTACTTACCATAGAACTTATTAATTACTTACCATAGAACTTATTAATTACTTACAAGAACTTGTCTCAAGTCACAAGATACTGAGTCAGATTTGACAAGATACAAAGACAAAAAAAGTTATTTTTTAAAAATATTCTGGTGGAGCTGTTGGTGTCAAATAGACAGGTGGCGTGTCATCTCTCTGTGAAGTGTATGACAAAAATATTGTTTGATTACCAAAACTGATTTTTACTTCCCTAAAAGTCCTTGAAGTTTTTCTGTGGTTTCCTGTACCCCTATCCTTTTTCCTTCTGCTAAAAAACTAGCCTTTAGTTCTTCAACATTTAAAGGAGATTGACTACGCATTTTATTTTGTATTTCAGATTTCAGTTGTTTGTAGTTATTTAAATCATCTTGGACTCTCTTAAATTCATTGTCATCAATATAATTGTCCTGCAACGCTTTACTTATAATCAGTTTTAAACTACTAAGTTTGGCACCAGCCAGCGTACTCAATGCTTCATGTTTTTGTAATTTAGTGTGAAATCTCTTGTTAATGCCTTCCAAACCAAAGCATGCCAGTCCTGTGGCAATGCTAGCTCCTTCAAGACCAACGCCAGTTAAACTACCAATTCCAGTTGATATCAATACAATACCCCCTACAGATAATCCGGCTGAAACAGCACCAACTGCCATAGATGTGTTTTGAACAGAATTAAATACTGCCTTATACCGTCTCTTACACCGTGAGTATTTTGCCTCCTCTCCTTCCAAATATTTCAATGCATCTGTAATATTTATTAATTGGAATGCGTCTGCCTGTAATGTTTTATCTGATGCAATTGTCTCAATCGACACAGTATCAGTCGTTGGTAGTTGCGGATACAAGTTCACCATTTTTTTATTCACAAATATTTTTTTTTTATTTAATCAGTGATTACATTTTGCAACTCTTCAAAAGAATACAATTTGCTGGCATAATAAAATGAAACAAGATCAATGTGTTCCAGTTTTATGTAACTCAGACGAACAAAAGTTGTTTTGTCGACCACCGCCGTAACTGCGGGTATACTGCTTGAAACTTCTATATCTGTGCCTTTTTTAATAGCAATAAAGACCTTTGTTGACTCTGCCACTGTGTCATTCCATGTAAGTTTGATTCCCTGTGCTATATCTGCCTCTTTTACAGAAGCTACAGATTTCATGATAATTTCAAATACTATTGTCGCTTCTTTTGCCATGGTAAAGTTTGCTGGTGAAAACACAATTTCTGTATCTGTTCTATTTTTTCTATGTGTAAGAAGATACCGTCTTTTTTCATACTCTTGCACCTTTAGTTTTTCTCTGCTATTGTTGTCTGGGGCAAAGCTTGGAACAAGGCTTACAATCAGCGGCCCAGAGTTAACAACTTTCCTAAACACTAATGCGCCTTCATCAACAGTATATACATAAGGACTAATAAATTCAAACTTTATGTCCCAGTCAATTGTGGGCGGCGGTGCAGGCACAGGTGAAACTACCCACTTATTTCCCACATGTATTAAGTTGTAAGGCGCATTATTTACAGGCGGAGTAGGAACAGTGACATCACGCAGCTGACCAAGTTTAGGAATTGGTCTTTCTGTTCCATCCTTCATGTCATCGATTACTTTTCTTTTGTACATACCAGTCGAATCAAGTTCAAAACCATACACTTCCCCTACTTCCCCCTCCTTTTTAAAATCCTGTACATCAGCCAAATCTTTTAACTCTGTCACTGGACACGCAACTGGTGTGATTCTCGGCTTTGGACCAGCACTCATTTTTATAAACAAAAATAAAATTATTTAACTTCTAAGACAATACTAAAATCATGCATAAGAACTGGTTTGCCATCTTGATTAGTTACAGATAAACACAATGATTCAAAGAAACTGGAACCTAATTTCTTAAACTGTAAAGGAAATCTAACAACCACACTTTCGCAATAAGGAGCAGTTCCAGCTGGCACACATCTCAACAAAGTTGAAGGCTTTCCATTGTGTACATTTTCAGTTGTGTTTAATTCTTTCAAATAAACATTAAATACTGTGTGTACTGACAAATAGACAGGGCGTTTTCCAGTTATTTTAAGTTTTTTTGTCTTCATTGTTATAATATCAAAATTAGCTTCATCCATATCATCTGATCTCCACCAATCTTCATCAAAATAAAATCCAAGTAAATATGCAAATCTGATTGAGATTTTTAACCAATTTTGTGTCGGAAATTCTAATGTAACAAGTAGGTTAGCTGGATTTAAAGTTGCTTTAATTTTAAATTTACTTTGAAACCATTCAGCTATAGTACAAAAGTCATAATACCCAGGTGGTATAGCTTCAGTCACACCATCAAGATTTACATAATAATTTTTGTCTTCTATATTAAACCATTTTATGGTGTAAAACATTTCATGGATAGCTACAGCCTTACTATCATCACGATTATCAATCCCATTAGTTAACCACACTGGTTTGCTTGTGTCAAGATTTGTTAAGGTAATAAACATTTTTATTATCTCATAAAAAAGAACAATGGAATTTAAATCACCAACAAGTGTCACTGTAGATGCATTTCAATTTAATATAGATGCCAAGTACAATGTCGCACCTACTTATGAACAGAAAATAATACAACTAAATCAACTTGATATTGCCTTGTCAGAACAAGATTTATTTCAAGTGAAAGTACCCAACCCATTTGACCATTACCTAAACCCTCCAATAACAGACGATTCAACTGCAAGAAAGTGGACATCAAGACCACTACAGATGTTTCAAAACCAACTTAACTTTGCCATACTGTGTTCAACTACAGGGTGTGGTGTTTCTTTTACAGACCATTTGAATCACCCAAACAAACTGATTAAGTCTGTCTACCTTTTCCACACGTATTACCAATTAAGAAGAATACTGTCAGAACTGCATACACCACTACCCACTGAATCCAGTTTTAACAGGTATAACAACCCCATGGATATGAAAGCGTTTGAGCGCATCTGTAATGAATTTAACATCAGTCCTAAGTATGACTTTACACAAAAACTTGATGAACACCACGGCATGGGTACATTGTATTACGCTATGAGTCACAGGCAATACCCACAAAATTACTACCCTGGTTACACTTCATTCTCATCAAAATCACAAGTATGGTTAGGATCAATAGAACAGAAACAGTCTAATGCCTGGACCACATTTATTTTAGACAAGAGTGACGGATTTACTCAAGCGGGAGTCGAGCGCGTAAATGAGTCAATCAGAACATATGTGTGGTGCATACTTGGAGCACAATCATTAACAAAATCAAATATATTAAACGGGAGTGGCAAATTCGAGGCACAAAAACAGTTTCTAGCAAGCCTTGAAGATTCAGTAAATTCAACAGTAGATCTCCCATCAAGCATACAGCGCTATCAAGACATTCTCAGATATGCCAGATCAAAAGTTGACTTTGTAGTAGGCATCAGGTTATACATGTTACCATCTGACCTTCAATTACAAATGGGGACAATAACAAATTATAATAATGAAATTATTGTTGCTGGTGTTGGTCAGAAATTAGGACTCAATAAATCTGTAAACACACACTTACAATCAATAATAACAATGCCAGCCCTGGCCCCAGTAACATCACCACCCGTACAGGCAGTAACGCCAGTAATGTCAGTAACAGACCAAGCCCCGGCACCATCACCTGAACTGGCACCGGCACCGGCACCATCACCAGCACCAGCACCGTCATCAAACACACATGAGTCAGAGAGAACTGCATTGGTAATAGGCCTCACAGGACTAGGTATATTACTTCTTTATCTGTTTCATTAAATAACCCACCATTAACCCTCCTACTGTTACCAAAAATATCAACACATGCTCCGCCATAAACCCCACTACCTTAGCTGCAGTATTGATCAGCCAACTGACAACTGTACCAATTATGCCTGGCAATGCGTCCATTGCTTTCAGAGCCAATTTCTTAAGCAAGTCTGATATATGAGACAACTGGTTTTTTTACCCATGACTGTAAATCCTTTGGGTCCGGTGGAGTTGGAGGTGCTGGAGGGACCAGAGCGCCACCACCCCCGGAGACAGCTAACACTACAGTACTGATAATAAACCCAAGAGCAGTAATTACACTAGCAATTGTGATACCCTGTTCTCTGAAAAGTGTTTTCAATCTCTCAGCCAGAATAGTGTCTTCGTGAAGTATTTTCTGAATAGTTTCCCTAATCCTGTTGACTTGTGATTTCAGTTTTTGTCTTCCAATACTAATCGCTTCTAACCTCACTGATCTTTCTATATACAAATCATTTAATATATGTTGTATTGTTTGTTTTACTTCTGTGTCAAGATTTTCTTCATCTGCAGTTGCTAATTTGTTTTTTTTCTCTTTCTATTTGATTATCAAGCTCACCCAGTTTGGCAACATTATTTATCATCTCACCTCTGATTGTTTGCAGTGATTTATCCAAACCCTTTATCTCTCGCATTGACAGAGGAGGGTCTTCTATTGTTTTCATTATGTCATCTGTAAATGAGGTTTCTTGTATCACCGTGTTTGCTATTTCTGGCAGTCTTGTTACCTCAGTCATTTCAATTTCTTGTCCCGTTGGTAATCTTGTTTGCGTGTCGTGAAGCACAGTAACAAGTCTCGGTGTAAACCTTTTACTAGAACCAACACCAAGGTAACGCTGCAGTGCTGCCTCACCACCGACTTCTCCTTTAATTGTACTTAAAGCTCTAAACTTAGCAGGATTATTTTTATGTGTTAGATACACTTTACCTCTGTCGACAGTATCTAAATACAAATGACCCTTGCCATCAAGTTCAAACTGATTAGGATCTATGTTGTCTGGGCGATCACCAACATGATCATAAAATGAGTTTACTTTGCTTTCTAAAAGTTCATGACGTAAACTGTAAGTATTTCTTGTACCAGTCATATCTGTCACATCTGTTGCACTAGTATCATAGTCATCCATGACATCCATTTCAATATCATCATGATTAAATCCTCCTGCTGCCATTGTTTTTATTAATTTAATATTTTTGATTTTTGCATAATAAAAATGACACAGTCTTACGGATCAAAGTTAGACCCATATAGAAAACTACGTGAGCCTCTTGGTGTTAAGGGCATTAGACAATCAATTGTCATCACAAACAATCCAAGTACTATACACCAGAACCAAACCCTTACTGTCAAGTTTCCAAACCTGGGTCCCAATGATGTTATTGTTCCTGGCACTGCCCGCCTTGCGTTTAATATTGAACTTTCATCAGAATCAGATGCAAACAGAACACTGGTTGACAATCTTGGCAGAGCAATTGTTAAGACTATTAAAGTAAAACTTGAAGGACAGGAAGTGTTTAGTCTTGATGATGCGGATGTGTTTTACCTCATTCTACCCCAACAACGAAATCCCCAAATTTTGCTGTTGTTCTCTTAAGACTGCACTCTAGTGCAGGACATAGATCGACCATGACAGTTCAAGGGTGATGCCAGAATAGCTTGGCGCCCATAGGCGCCAAGCTATTCTGGCATCACCCTTGAACTATCATGGTCGATCCTTATCTTGCTGCGGCGTGTCTGGGGTAGAAAGAGTTACTGCTACAAAGATGTTTGGCTCACACGACAAGAAAGAGAAGACCATGTTTATCAAGGCATACAGTCCTCAAACGTTGCTAAACTTAGAATAGATGCTGCTGACAAATCAACATCAGCAATTGAAGACGTCATATTAGCAGATACATATGGTAATAGATTTTACATTCCACTTGAATTTGAAATCTTGACAACACACTTGCCTTATTACCAAGGAGCACTAAATGACCATCTGAGTTTTGAACTAACTTTTAATGACTTTGCAAAAGTTATCAAAACAACTGACCCAGACGCAACATACAAGATCTCAAACATCTCCTTGGAATACGAAATTGTCACACACACTGAACTTGCCAGACTAATTCAAAATCAATATCAGTCAAGACTTCCAATTTATTATGACCGCATGATAAGACACAGTACAATACCCAAAGACAAAAGTGATACAATGTGGAACATAAACCTTAACACACCTGCCAGGTCACTAAAAGGTATACTGATGTTATTTATTGAACCAAAAAATCCATTCAAAAGAGATTCAGAAAAATTCTACAATCCAAAGATAACACATTTATCCTGTACTATTGAAGGTCATCCTAATCAAGTGTACGCATTGGGTATGCTGCCTTATCAACACTATGACGAGATTATAAAGTGGGCGGGTGGAAGACTTAGAGAAAAACCAGCAAATATGGCATGTAAAGATTTACATCTGTATGACGTAAGAATTAGACAATACCTGACAGAAAAATATGCACTGTGGCTAGACCTGCGCAGTACGGACGATGATTACCTACATGGGTCAGGACGTACTGTTGAAAACGACAGTGATGGAATAACAATTCAGGTACAAAAAAAGACTGAAACAGGAGGAGCAATAAACATATATTTGTATCTGATTTATGATGCACAACTTAACATACAAGAAAGTAGACTAAGTGGACACTTGTATTAAAATATATTGTGTATTAAAATGAACCGTAACTTAATGACACTCGACCCACACTGTGGATTGTTTTGTGGTGCCACAGGCTGTGGAAAACTGAATTTGTACTTGACTTATTACAAACAAGATACCTATACCATTTCGAAAACATTGTAATATTTTGTCCTACTATCAAACACAACAAAGCTTATCACAATCGTTTATTCATTTGGACTGACAGTAATATCTATTTAGTTGACCCTGAGAAAAAAATGAATGACTACCAGCAGCATTTTTACAAACAATTTGAAGGTCAGCCAACTTTGTTTATTGTTGATGACTGTTCTGCAGAAAAAGACATTGTCAAGAAAAGAAACACACTGGCAAAACTTGCTTTTAGTGGCAGACACGCAAATGTAAGTGTATGGATTCTCACTCAGAAATATAATGCTGTACTGAAAGATATTCGAGAACAGTTAAAGTTTATCTGTTTGTTTTCGTGTAAGGATCGTGACAGCTTTGAAGACTGTCTCAGAGAGAATGACGTAATACCAAATAAACAGGAACGGGATGATGTGAAAAATAAACTGAAATCAACCAAGCATCTAAAACTTATTTTAAAGACAGATCAGCCCACAGGGTATGGGTTAGTAAATTAATTTATACTTTTGTTTTGTCCATAAAAAATGACGGACGGACAAACTATTGACATCACACACTGCTTCAAAGATGTTGTGCACTTTAATCAGATCAGAACACCTCCCAAACAACCTGACATAAATGTCTTAAAAAAACAGCAATATATTTGTCATATAATATGACTTTAGATTATGTTGATGAGCATCCAAATGTGGAGTGTTTAACAGTTCATTTTAGGACACCCACCTTAAGAGTTAAAAATAATACTCACAAACCAGATAGGCGGGGGCAGGGGATCTAACTGTTCTGTCCAGCGCTGAGTAATTCCACTTGGTTTGTTATACAATTCTACCAGTGCTAGCCTCACCTATCTGGTTTGTGAGTATCTCAGTATAACTCGAGGCAAATTTGTATCGTTACATTGTTGTGTAATGTTCTGTGCATCTACTGTGGGAATTCAGGGTATTTACCCGACCACATATAGTAATGCACCTTCGTGTTTGTGTATGTATGTTTCTCCTGCCTACTTCCTAAGTTCGGAGAAGACATGGGTTTATGTATGATGATTCTCCTGCCTACTTCCTAAGTTCCGGAGAAAGACATGGTTATATAAGAGACCTGATGCATCCTTTTTAAGGGATGTAGATGATCGTCTTGTTCTATACCTGCGTATTTCTCTGTGGGCTGGCGAATGGGTGCCTGATAGGCGGGGGCAGGGGATCTAACTGTTCTGTCCAGCGCTGAGTAATTCCCCTTGGTTTGTTATATTAAAAATAATAACCACCAGGACTGGTTTGAGACACTTTGTAAACAAATATTTCAACAACTACGTAAACTAAATGTTTATATTAACAGTGTTACAGTCAATAAAGTGGTATTACACAAAGTGTAATTTTTCTATTATTATTTTGTCGGACAAATAAAAATGATGGACAATCATCAAGGTTTAAGAAACGTGTTTCACACAACAGACTTGCCTATATCTAATAGTAACAATGTTTATGAATCGATAGAAATGTCTTTTTCTGTCATACACGATAATCTTCTTACAGGCAGTGTAAAGATTCAGATTGTTGCAAAAATAGAATTTAGCAGAGTAGATGGTGAAGTGATTGTATCATATATCTCGACAAGACAACACACAATTAACACAAGAAGAGAACTAGAAAACGTGTTTAAAAACAGACTATTGCCTGACTTTCTCGAAGCAATTGACAGAGCAAGAATGAAGGGGTCTGGTTGGCATGAAGGTCATGTGCATGAACTACAATTGAAACAGTCAAGGTATCATCCTATATTAGGTAAATCATGGATACCACTGCCTATTGACATTGCAAACAAAAAGGCTGTCATTAATATACAGAACAATGATAATTTCTGTTTTATGTGGTGTTCTAAACTGCATTATGTAAAAACAAGACCTGATCGCGTTTCTAACTACACCAAATTTGTAAATGAACTCAACTTTAGTGGCATTGATTTCCCTGTTAAGGTAGAAGACATAGATTTGTTTGAACAATTAAATCCTGGCATATCTGTAAATGTGTATGTGTGGGATAATGACTCTGTTGACAAGTTACAACCCATTAGAGTATCACCACTTGCTTCAACCTACGGACAGTCAGAAGATAAACATGTTGACATGTTATTAATTGGTGATCACTACACAATTATCAGGAGTATGTCACGACTAATTCATAATCATGTGTCAAAACACAATGGCAAACAGGAAGTGTGTAAGAGATGTTTACAAAGGTTTTCCTCTATTTCAGTAGCACACAAACATGTTTTGCACTGTAGATCAGCTGATGATATACAAACAATACTTAAGTATCCAGATCCTGGTAGTCAGGTATATTTCAAGAACTATAGGAATCAGCAAAAGCTACCATTTGTAGTGTATGCTGATTTTGAATCACTGGTTGTACCATTTGATGGTCCTGTTCCAGAATCATTGCCAAAGACCGTAAAATTGAGTGATCAAGTGGTGTGTTCTTTTGGTTATATTCTTGTTAAGTCAGACGGTCAGCATACAGAGCCTGTTATTTACAGAGGGGAAAATGCAGCATGTCTGTTTTTAACAGAAATGAGACAACTGTATAGTCAGGTAGTACATTATCTAGAAAACAATCAGATGCCTGTGATGATGACAGAAGAAGATAAAATAAATTTTGATACAGCCATGACATGTTGGATTTGTGAAAAAAAACCTCCAGGGTGATAAAGTTTGTGACCATGATCACATAACTGGACGTTACAGACATGCTGCACATAACAAGTGTAATTTATTATTAAAAATAGATCCTAAGACATATAAGTTACCAATCTTTTTCCACAATCTCAGGGGGTATGATTCACACATTATCATGCATGCTGTGGATGAGTCTTACAAAAAAAAAAATTAGTTGTATTGCACAGACAACTGAAAAATATTTGACTTTTAGATTGGACAACAAATTAGTGTTTTATGAGTCCATGCAACATTTGTCTTTAGGTCTTGCCAGTCTGGCAGATGGACTGACATCGTTTCCAATAACAAGTAAATATTTTGAGCCAGACTTGATTAAGAAAGGTGTGTATCCATATGAGTACATCAGTGACTGGGTTGTGTTTGAGGAAACAAGACTACCAACAAAAGATAAATTTTATTCTACACTTAATGGTAAAGGTATTTCTGACTCTGATTACCAACACGCTCTTGATGCGTGGAATAAATTAGGGTGTCAAACAATTGGTGACTACCATGACCAGTACTTAAAGGCTGACGTTTGTTTGCTAGCAGACGTATTTGAAGGTTATCGTGAAAAGGGCCTATTACACTACAGTCTTGACCCTGCTTGTTACATAACTAGTCCTGGTATGACATGGGATGCATTTTTGAAATCCAGTAAGATATTTATAGACCTGTTGTCTGATCGTACGATGGGTGAAATGGTGGAACGTGGATTGAGGGGAGGCATTAGTATTGCAGCGAACAATTATGCAAAAGCAAATAATAAATATCTGGATGACCCGAACTTTGACCCCGAGGGGTCAAGGTCATTCATTACGTACTTGGACGCTAACAATTTGTATGGATTTGCAATGTGTGAGTTATTGCCCTTGAAAAACTTTTGTCTGTATGATTTGTCACAGTATGACATAACAGACATAACAAACAATATTATGAATCATGACCATAATGATGTGAAGGGTTGGATATTTGAAGTCGACCTGGAGTACCCACACCATCTACATGATTACCACAATGATTATCCATTGGCTGTTGAGAAAATGAGTATGACAGGGAAAAAAGAAGACACTAAACTTGTGCCAAATTTGAATGACAAATTCAATTACGTTTGTCACTACCGCTTGCTGCAGTTTTACATCAGACATGGGTTAGTACTAAAGAAAGTTCACAGAGGTATACAATTTGATCAGAGTGCTTTTATGAAAGAGTACATAATGAAGAACACAGCATTGCATGCCAGAGATGGCAACACTGCATTTGACAAAGACTTCTTTAAGCTTATGAACAATGCCTGTTTTGGGAAGACTATGGAAAATCCTCATCACCGCAAAGATGTGAGATTAGTAACAACTGAATCAGGTGCAATTAAACTTACAGGTAAGCCACAGTACACAGGGTACAAAGAGTTTCATTCATCATTGTATGCAGTGTCACTCAAAAAAAAGATTGTCAAACTGGACAAGCCAGTATTCATTGGTATGGCAATTCTTGAGTTGTCAAAATTATTGATGCTTGAATTTTATTATGATTACTTCAAACCAAAGTATCCTGACTGTCGACTGCTATACACTGACACTGACTCTATGATCATTGACGTGTGTACTGAAGACTTTTATGAAGACATGAAAACAGAACTACACATGTATGACACGTCTGATTATCCTAAAGACCACCCACTGTACAGCACACAAAACAAGAAAGTGTCTGGTAAGTTTAAGGATGAACTGAATGGTGTGCCTATTGTTGAGTATGTTGGTCTGAGATCAAAAATGTATTCTATACTGCACCAGAAGGGTAGTCAGTCGAAAGCCAAAGGAATAAAAAAAAACAGCGATAAAAAATAAAGACATTCATCATGAACATTATAAGCAAGTGTTAGATGGTGCATTAATGCCTGATTATCCAAACAAGTCACTGAGATCAAATAGACATAATCTTGAAATGATCCAAACGCATAAAAAGTCACTTGCAGTTGGGGACACAAAATGAGTGTTTCACAGTAAGGAAAAGGCTTATGCACCTGGACATTACAGGCTTAAGTTATCTGAAGACATTTGTGATGAACTGATTGATGAGTTAGTTACTGAAATGAGTAACAGTGTCTGGGGGGATAATCTGTAATTCTTCTCTGACAAATGCCCTCTGTGGCGCAGGCTCGTACAGGTAATATATTGGTGGACTGCTGGGGACTATTTTTTTTATATTGTGTACAGATGTAGACCAGATGGGGTCTGTTGCCCTGCATCTGACCTCATTCTCGGCCTCTCCAGGTTGATATAGATATCTCACCTGTTTAGTAAATAAACTTGTGTCTGGCACTTTTGTTTTTATTTCTGACCCTGATGCCAGGGGTATTGTTTTCAATTTAATAGCATGACCTTCATTATTCATTGCTTTTATCACATGTGGCAATCTCAAAACCCACTCAGTGTTACGCGTGTCATGCATAAGTTCCTTAGAATACTGATAGCTAAAAAGTCTTTCTGATAATTGCTTGTTAAAGTTCTCAACAATTGCCTGTGATCTGTGTATGCCAGGAATGCCTCACCGCACAAGCACATTATGCTTTGCAAATAATTGATTAACTGCTCCTTTAAATTCAGATCCGTCATCGACCTGCACAAGCCTGGGGAATCTTAAAGGGCCTCGGCTATATATTTTTGATAATGCAGTTGCAACAGTAATAGCGTTCTTGTCAGTTATGGGTTCAGCGTCCTTGTACCTTGAAGCAATGTCGACAACTGTTAATGCATATTTGTAACACTTTTTTCTTATTGTGTTATGTGGAAGAAACAGGAGGTCCATTTGATGCGTGTCATTAGGGGTAGTGTTTTCAAAATGTGGTCTAGTTATTTTTCTTGGTGCAGGTAAATATATTTGCCATATTGCCTGTCTTTGTAGCCACTGTTTTATTTGTTCAAGTGATACATCCCCACCCACAGCAGCATGTAAATTTTCTATTGCAGTCTTTCCTTTCCAGTAGCCAATTGGAGAGTAATACATTTTTGATAGTTTAATGTCTGTCATTTTTTCTAGCAATGAAAACTCCAGTAAAATAAACAAATGTCATTCCCACTAGAACAAAGATTATTTCTCTGTTTCTCTGTTGTGGACTGGGTTGGTAATAGTCACTTAGTTTTGGTTTTGGGATGGTCATGTCTTCACCCTTGACAAGATAGTATTCCCTGATTGCGTCATCGACATTAGAAAATGTATGCTGTGCGTGACCCTCTAGTCTAAGTCTGTCATTGATAAAATCAAGTTTCTCAATTCGTTGCTTTTCATACGCTTGTTGCGCTTGTGCCAGTTTCTCTGATGCCTCATTGTGACGTTTCATTTCTTCAGCTAATTCTTCTCTACCTACTTTTGAAAAGAGATAATTTGAGCCGCTGAATGCCAGGGCGTTGACCATCGCACCTCCAATTATTACTGCTAAAGTCGCCATATTATTTTTATTTACATAGATATATTTTCGGGAATAATACCTTGTTTGACAAGAAGGTCTTTTGTGGCGATTGACGCTGCTACAACTGCAACTAATTTAGCTGAATCTTCAAAATCTAATCTGCTAAGGTCTGCCGATTTCATTTTGAGGAGACTTTTTGCAAGCATAGAATAAGCTACTGCTAATCCGCTGATTACGGCAGAGTGATAAACAAGATTCATTATATTCTTTGTTTCGCTCATTTTCTTATGCCACAAAAATTAAAATAATAAATTTATTTATTGCATGAAAAATGGGTCGACAGGTTTTGGTGTTACTGATAATGTGGAGACTTCTGGTTTTGTTTTTGGAGTGTCTAATTTTTTGGACATTGTACGAGTCTGTGGTTTGTATTTTTTGTATAATTGGTAACCTGAGAAAACAAATCCAGCAGCAAATCCAGCAAATATATATCTTGTTGAGTTAGTTGATAGTCTCTCACTTTGTTGTGGGTGTGACGGTAGTGATGGTCCTAACGGTGTTGGCGGTGTTGACACTTGTCCTGACGGTCCTGACGGACCTGACGGCGGGTCAGTTACTGTTTGTGCCTTAAGCTGTAATTTTTTTTTGCCTATTATATTCGGCTAATCTTTTGCCAGCTTCTACCCGGCCTGGGTGTTTCTGTTTAGTCACTGTCAAAACAGGGTTCTGTTGTGGTGTCTTCTCGTCCGTCTGATCCATCTGATCCATCCTTTTCTTTTCTTAGAAAATTTAATTTTGAAAAATCGATATGGCTCCCGGTGACAAGCAACATTACCATAGGAGCAAGATAATTTCCAAATTTGTAATACAAAAGGCATGCTAATTTACCAATTGAACTTGTTACTATTGGATTTGATCCCAAGTCACAACTTAGGCTGTCAGTATCAGCAACAGGCAGGAAGTGACTAACAGCTTTTGTATATAATGATACTAAAGACCGACTCAGATCACGCGTCATTAGTGAAGCAATGTGATTTTCATAAATTAAATGTAATTTAATTAATTCATCGGCTGAAAGAGATTCTATATCTCTTGTCATGTATTGTTTCCCGAGATAAGCTTTCGACTTCCCTGAAATAATCACAGACAAAAGACGCTGTTTTTTTGGGTCGAAGTCTTTGTTTTCAACAGAGTAGATATCATTTAGGAGTAACAATTCGTCTGAATTCATTTTATAGTGAAAAATAATAATAATAAGTAAATAAAAATGTAGCACTTACCTTTGTGTTTAGGCTGTTTTATATAAATTAAAAACACTTTAAACCTTGCATGCCTTGCTAGCGCAAAACACCTTACACATGTCAATGACAGATGATGATGATGAAACGTTTTTATTCAGGATAAAAAGTTTTAGGCATAGCAATGCCTATCTTCCAAACTGTCCTGCTACTCTACACATATAAAAATACATAAGACGATACAGCAAAAGATAAAATATATATAAGTACCCATACCCCACCCCCACCCCCACCCCCCCCCCCCCCCCCGCCCCCCCACCATCAGAAAGAAAAAAAAATAAAATAAAATACAAAAAGAATTAAAACAATATATGTACGTGTATGAGCCTGACATGTTAATACAGTCAAACTATTACATAATCTGCAGGGAGCAACATACTAAACAGAAAAATAGGACATTCACATCAACAGCAAATATTTATAGACGCGAGCTCTGAAGATAGATAACTTTGAAATAGACTTTAAATGCGAGGGGAAGTTATTCCATGACTTAGCACCGGAAAATGATATGCTAGATTTGAAGATGTGGATTCTTGGTTTTGGGAGATGGAGTAAGCTTTTCCTCATGTTCTCTCTATTCGTGTGGGAAAACAGCTCACGGAGATAGGGAGGGGCGGCATTGTTTAGAATTTTTTGCACAAGCAAGCATCTATTAAGTTCCAATTGTTTACTGAGTGGTAGAATATTAAGGGCCCTCAGTCTTTCATCAGTAGGGGACGAACCAGGAAGAATAAGCTTAATACCTCGCCAGTAAAGGGAATTAATTTTTTTCAAATGAATGTCTCCACAGCCGTCCCAGATATTGGAAGCATAATTACAATGTGTCTTGATGTGTGCGTTAAAGAATAGTTTTTCGAGCATCAATGTCAACTATACGACTTAATTTGGATAATAAAAATAGATTCTTTGAAATAGTTTTACAGGCAGTTTCTATGTGCGGCTCCCAACTGAGCTGTTCGTCGACTGTCACTCCTAACAAACGATGTGTTGACACTTGCTCTATGGGCTGAGAATGAAGGGACAGCTCAAGGGGTTGCAAACCACGTTGATGCTTTTGGCGTGTTGTCACCAACATACTTTTCGTTTTAGGAATACTAATAATCATATGATTTTCTTCACACCAAGTTGACACTTCATCTAGACTATGTTGGATTGATTGATTGATTGTACATTGCTTAACGTCCCGACAGCCACAAGGCTTTCTCAGGACGTGCCTGCACTGCTTGTGAAAAAAAAACAAACTAAACAGAACATTGAATGTATGTCGCCAGCCAGTCAAATACATTAAATAAACCTAACACATGGGCCTAAATAAAGCTAAGACCATTTAGCAACACACATCCAATATCAAGAGCTACAGGCAGTGCAGACAGTAGGGAGAGTTTTAAAAAGGCAAATACAGGTGAATGGACAAAGGGTAGACAGAAACACATGCCCCAGAATAGAGATAAACCCACCCTGTGGGGCTGACCAGGGTGACCCTGGGAACTAAAAAATACCTAACCCCACCCAAGTCCCCCAGGGCAGACCCGGGTGGGGCTAGACTATGTTGGAGGACAGCGCTCACGGTTGAAACATTTTTATCAGATATATGTAATGATGTATCGTCAGCAAATAGTTCACAGTTTGTGTCGGGGTGTGATATTGACAGTGGAAGGTCATTTATAAAGATGTTGAATAATAACGGTCCTAGGGTGGATCCCTGAGGAACACCATGGGTCACCAGTCCTTTCGCTGAGTATTTACCATTCAAGAACACTTTCTGCGTTCTGTCTAAGAGATAGGACGAGAGAAAAGCGACTGCATTTGAGTCAATGTGATAAAAAGGTAACTTCTTTAGTAAGATTGAGTGGTTAATGAGATCGAAGGCTTTTTTAAGATCTAGAAATACTACACCTGAAAGTTTGGACTCATTTATGGCAGTAAGCCATTTGTGGGTTATGAGAGTTAAGGCAGTCTGACACGAATGTTTGGGCCGAAAAGCTGATTGTGCTGTACTAATAAGGTGGTTTTTCTCCAGGAATTGAAGTAAATGATTATGTATATGCTTTTCAAATGGTTTGGACACTGCTGATAAGATTGAAATAGGTCTGTACTCACTTGGGTCGCTCAGATCTTTGCTTTTCGGTAGAGGAGTAACTTTTGCTATTTTCAATTCATCGGGAAACATGCTCTTTTGAATCGAAAGGTTATATATAAAGGTTAATGATTCCACAATATAAGGGAGCACAATTTTCAGGATTTTACTGCTAATACCGTCTACACCACAAAATGTTTTACTTTTCATGTTGGTTATAGATTTTCCTACATCAAGGACGGTCATTAGGGGAACTGAGAAAGTATTGCCGGCGTTTATCTGACTGTGCTGTTTCAATTGTTCTGAACATACGTATTCACCTGGCTCACAGGTGTTCGTCTGTGACAGGGTTTTTGCAATGTTAAGAAAGTGTTCATTAAATACATCAGCTGTGAGGTGCGGGGGGACACTCGTTGTTTTGCTAGATTGTCCTTTAGTAAATGTGTTAATCACCTGCCACACGCTGCGTATGTCTTTGCCGCCCGCAATAATCTTTTCAGCATACTGCCTCTGTGCTTTACGTACTAATGATTTAACTAATGATTTAACTAGGTTTCGCTGTTTTTTGTACTTTTGTTGTTTCAATAGATCTCTTAGTTCCATCGCAGTTTTAATCTCATCCGTCAGCCACTCAGGCACTGTCACGTAACGGATGTGACATGTTGTTTTATTTTTCGCCAAGTCGGTTTTTTTGTTAATAAATGTAGGTCGCCGATTTCTGTAAATAGCCTTAGGTTAGGGAAGTTAATAAATGTAGTGTGAGCGTAAGCGTAAAGCCCGTGCAGCAAGCTTAACGGTGAGCGAGTACAGCGGTTGCACGCTTTCGCCGGGTAGCTTTAACCGAACAGTGTTCAGAAGTAAAGTAAAACTGCGAGGTAGCAGAGGAATAGTACAGTCAGTCAGCGGAATTAGCTAGCGCAGTGAGAGTCTGGGTCAGGGTGCGGCCTCGTTTGGAGCCCTTGACAAGCTGTGTGAGGGTTGTGTTACCCTCCCTGCAAGACCACGGCCAGTGTTCCTGGGTGTGGGTGTCCGGGAGACTAGTGACCACGGCTGCTACTCAACAGAAGACCCCTCCGGTTCGTGTTCGTCTTGTTTGTCTCGTCCTGCCGGAGGACTCAACAGTGACAGGTAATTGTTCATGCCATTTTTCTCAGTTAGCTGCTGTGCTCTCGGGTGTGTGAATGTGTACATAGGTTCGGAAGAGTATGTTCGTCTAGTTTTTTTAGTGATGTTTTAATCGAGTCCTTAACCATGTTTTTTAGGTTGGGTTGTAATGTGGTGGGTGTCGGATTTAGTTGTTTATGTTCGGCTGTCGCCGAGTGAGTATATTTAAAGGGCCATGTTGTCAAAATGAATTAAAGTGGGTATCTTTTCAAATATATTTGTATTAAGTCCTAGATGTAATGTAATAAAATTGTCACGTGGGGTGGTTGCTGGTGATTATTTCATATCTTTGTATGTACATGTGGATATTTTGATAATGGTTTTAGCAGTGGCAATTTTATTATACAAAAGTAGTTGTGCTAGCTTAATGTTAGTGTAATGGAATAGTGCAGGCCTGGCAAATGTGGAATGTACATAGGAATCTTTTTTATCCACGATTGTATATTTAATATGGCCAAGGCGGGTATTAGGGTGAGATGAGACAACTCACGTGGTTTGAGTAGATGCGTGTTGGGCCAGAATTAACTGTGTTGGCACTTTGACTGACAATGCGCCCTTTTCCAGTGCACTTCGAAGATTTCGTCGTTCTTCGATTTCTTCATCTTCCATGACCAACGGTGACGCATCATCGGGAGTCGGAACGCCTTCGCTAGCCAGTCCTGTTGGACAAGTACTTTGACGTTGGGCTACAGCAGGCTGATTCTACGTTATGCGCGTCGGTCACAGGCGTGCGTGGGCAAGCGCGGCTTCGGTGCTCTGCGGTGTAGGGGTAGTACTCTTACGTTACGAGCCACCCTGTCTAGTGTGGGACAGAGGACACTGTACAGAGACAAAGTACCCGCCTTGTATAGCCATTGCCGATTTTCACCTGTTAGTCATTTTTATCTGTTAGTCATTTCACCTGTTCATTTCCCTGTTAGTCATTTCCCTGTTATCATTCCCTGTTAGTCATTTCACTGTTAGACATTTTCGCCTGTTAGTCATTCTCCCCCACCGGTCTGCCTGGGGACTGGGGGGTAGTCTTTTAGTTCCAGGTCACCTGGTCCCCACAGGGGTTTTTCTCTATCTGGGCATGTTTCTGTCACCTTGGCATTCACCGTATTGCCTTTTAACTCCCTCGTCTGCACGCCTGTACTCTGATTGGATGTGTGCTAATGTCTAGCTTATTAGCCACGTGTTAGTTATTAGTATTGACGTGCGACATACATCATGTCTGTTATTTTTTTTCACAAGCGTGCAGGCCGTCTGAGAAGCCTGTGCTGTCGGACGTTAGCATGTACAATCATCATGTTAGTCATTTCACTGTTGTCATTTCGCCTGTTAGTCATTCTCACCTGTTAGTCATTTTCACCTGTTAGTCATTTTCACCGGTTAGTCATTGTTATCTGTTAATCTTTTTCATGTGTTAATACGTTATGAGTGCATGTGTGGGTATGTGTGAGGGTGTGGGGCTTTAGTGGGTTGGGGTGGGGGTTAGAGTAAGAGTAGGTAATAAAGATTTGTTTGTTGTTTATCACTGGTGTTGTGTGATTTATTTAGAGTGGGTGGGTTTTCTCGGGTGTTAGCACTCATATTCTCCACGATACACTGACCCTGTCAGGCGTGTCGTGACAGGCACAGTGGGATGTTTAACACGCTTAGAGGCAGACCAGTGCACCAAACGCAGCATACCACTCTAAGTTCCATCGTCAAATGACTGGCACAGTGTACTGCCACGCTTATGGAAGGAATTTATGAACAGCAGACAAACCCAGGCAGTCTAACAGGCAGAGAGATAAAACACCACTCATGCCTGTCTATACAGTGCTGCAATCAATTTCTGTGCCAACATGATTTGAAAGCTTTGAATTGATAATAGCCACCCGGCCAGCAGACTTGGACTGTATTGATTTTTTTGACTGCCGCCGGGTGGCTACAGGCATCTGATTTTTTTGTGCAACTAGAGCCATTACTGAAAAATAGTATCGGTTTGTAAGAGTGTTATACAGGGTGCCTGTATAGTGCAATTTATTTTTCTGAGGAACAGGTTTTTTCAGAAATAAGCTCTTTCACAACGCATGTCTTGCTATCGCCGTGCCGTCAAGTAAAGTCTTGTAAAAATGGAAGCCAGGCCTGGGGTTCGGGGCTCTTGAGGATATGACCATGTGTTAGCTCATAAGAATCCCACTTGGCTCTTTTTGTTCAACTGGACTTTAATGTGTTATTTCAGTGCTTTGCGAGTTGATTGATACCTGCATTAGTGGCCCAATAACGAGTTATTGATAGGCCATATGCCTGACACATTAAAAGCTCCAGCCAGTGATTGATTGTGACAGGTAATGCTTTCAGTGCGGTATTTTAAAATCCTATTAGCATATCTGGGTTCTTTTGGTAGCATTGTGCATACGACGGTGTCGTTTTTTTGATTGAGTGAATTTCAGATCAGGACGCGCGCATATGGACGGGGTTGTTTTTTCGATTTTGTGAATATGAAATAAACACCTGTGAATTTCGAAACAGCCTGCGCGCATACGGCTGACTTTGCTCATACAATTGCAGTGTGGTAAATATTTTCTTGCCACGCTGCATTGAGTGCAGAAAGGACGAATCAATACCTTAATAGCATTGTGCAGACGTCAGGGGCCCGCGTGGGCAAATCAATACATTCGGAGTTAGGTGGAGGTTGTGTTCCAGACAATAGACAATACAGTTGATGATTCTCAGGAGTAGGTGTGATAAAACTAGTGGGGATGCAAAGGTTTGTTTAACCAAAAGATCGCCAATCTTCTCCTGAGAATGTTAACGTTGAGATCGTTTCGGGTGGTTGTTTTCAAAAATAAAGAGTTAAAGGTATCTGCTCGGCTCCTGAGAATCCGGAGCTCTGGGGATCTCTTTTCTTATCTCTCCCTCCCCCCCCCCCCCGCATCTGCGGGGTCTCATGAGGATGTATACCTTTTGCAGTTGGGTGGTGTTCATTTTTTCCTCGGCACAGTTGCGGGGGCTCGTGAGGATCTTACCTCTTGCAGTTGGGTGGGTTCAGTTTTTCTCGTCACTAAACGGGTTACGGAGCGATCGCATTTTCGATTTATCACTCGCATTTACATCAGTAACGAGCTCTGTGTAAAACGTATGAATTCACCGAAGATAAAGACAATCTGTTTCATGTTTCCTAACGCACAGCAGCAACAATATTTTTATTTGGCTCCGCCCCTTTAGTCGGGATCCGGCAAGCGTGCTACGCGTGCTTCACGAAAAGAGTGTGGTCTGCTAGTACAGTAAAGCGCACTATTCGACGTTGATTTTTGTAAACCATTTTTAGGATGGCATATCTTCTAAAGTATACCATTATTGCAGCAATAAAATAATCAGTACAAACTAGGTTTTGGGTTTACTCAGTACAGCAAGGAGGGGTGGGGGGTGGGGGGGGGGGAGGGGTATTGTCAGTCAAGATATTGTGCAGTTATGCGACCTACACATAGCATTTTATGAAATTAGCAGATCGTCTCATTTTCGCCGAATCAATTTGTGATTTTTCATAAAATATGAAATGTAGAGCTTTGAAAGTTTGCACTAGCACAAATTTGTATGCCTCTTTCCTATGGTAATATCAGTTTGTATTTGTTTACAGTCTGAAATTATGGGTCATCCTATACGTACATGTGGACTTATTCCGCTACTGAGTCTCTAAAAGAATTTCTCGCGCAGGCAATCATCAGTACACTTTCTAAAGTCTGCTTATAAACGTGTCTTTTTCCCCCCTGAAAAATTCTGCTCGTACTAGTCTGTTTACATCAATGAGGCGTCTCTCACTCTCTCACAGCCATACAGGCACTGGCCATTGATTGCGTTGATAACAACTTTTGATCAAAACAGCCACCCAAAATTTTAACTACTAAGGAGCTAGTTTAATCTATGTATTGTTTGTGAACAAAACAATATCGGAGTATTGCCGTCCAATCAGTTTCAGAGATAAAACAGACACAACACACACAATACGGTACCAAATACAAATTAATTCAAAGCTGCACTTACCTGCCGAATTTTATCACTCTGGGACACAGCTGCAGCATACTTATTCTTATACGTCATGCGAAATACCAGTTTTTCAGAAACAAAACTGCAAAAGTTCTTTCCAATGCCTGCTACGTTAATTCAGCGCAATGTGTTTGTCTTGTCTGTTGGTTTTTTTTTTTAATATTTATTATTATTATTATTATTATTATTATTATTATTATTATTATTATCTTTTTTTTTCAATACAGCATTGAATTTAGCGTGCTTGTATTAATTTTTTTTTCTCTTCGAACAAATTTATAATGTACGCGAAAATAAACTGGCATACTAAAATTTAAACGGCGATACAGCTATGAGGAGAGGAACTCCTGTGGATTTATGCCTTTTGCTGAAACAGTTCGTTTCCGTATTCTTTGGGTAGTTGTGATTTTGGGTCAGTGCATGGGTTAACAAAATACGCATCCAGTAGCAGGGATGAGGTTAAAAATTAACCTATTACATTCGTAGGCTGAATTATTTAAATTTGCTTATTGTCCTATGAAGGCTACATTACAGAGTAGGAGATAGATCAACTATTTTAGTTCAAGGGTGGTGCCAGAATAGCTTGGCGCCTCTGGCGCCAAGCTGTTCTGGCACCGCCCTTGAACTATTATAGTCAATAGTTTACTTTTGAAGTTTTAAGTTTACTCTTTCGGTTTTTAGTTGAAATCTTAGAGTTAATATTCTTCCATATAATCTACGATCACTTTTAAGTTTATTTAAATCTAATGTATGCGCACGCATGAGTATGTGTGCGTGTGTGTGTGTGGGTGCGTGCGTGATTGTAACACATCACTTGAGTAACAGGCACCATGCCTTAACCTTGTGCTGCCTTACATCTGACTGAATGTGTGTGTGTGTGTGTGTGTGTGTGTGTGAGTGTGTGTGTGTGTGTGTGTGTGTGTGTGCGTGCGCGCGCGCGCGCGAGAAATATTTCTGTTTATTATTATTATTATTATTATTATTATTATTATATGATTATTATGATTATTATTATTATTATTATTATATCTCTTCTTTTTATTTTATTTATTTGTCTTGTTATCTCTTCTGTTGTTATATTTAGTTAAAATGTTATTAGGACAGACATGTAAAAAAGCCTGCGTGTCTACTGTCTTCATCCTTAGAAAATAAAGTTTCAATTCACTTCAATTCAATTCATTAGTCACATTTATTTCAAGCAATATTGTATGATGATGAAAAGGGTGAATATTTTAAAGTTTAATTTACACCGGTGTTGGTGACAATTTGTAATGTGTGGTCGGGCATATCGGCCCCATCCGACAACCACTCATGTACAAAGAGACGACACCACAATACTTAATGAGAAAATCAAAACCTATGCCCAATAGCAAAAGGTCCTCAAGCAGACATCGGCCGCAGTCGGCCCTACGCAATGGAATAAAGCTGCTTACCTGTGGTCAGTTTTATCAGCACAAACAGCAAAAACGCAGAGAAAAGTAAAAGCACAACCTTCCTGTTTAAGAGCATGATGGAAGCACTGAAGAGAAATTTTCACAAGCATTGGCGCAGGGGAAAGGGCAATCTCGCAAATACACTGTGTGCAGTAATCGTTATAGTGGCGGCTTTCTCTCCACCAAGCCCGCCGTGTCAGAACAGAGATTGTGGCTTATCAGTGAGCAAAACGTCATTTGAGCCGACTTGAACCGTAGTTGGCCCGCGCAAGGCAGTGCGCGGGCCAACGAGGGTCGAAGTCGGCCATTGGACTTTTTGCTCACCGCTTTCTCAGTTCAAATATGCACGAGACGGTCAATACACAGCAGCTTCTCTTCACAGTTTTGACGCAACTGGGGACGTGTTAATACTTTTTTTGTGATCCGACAGTGAATGTCATGGACAAGGTGCCCCATCCAGTTGAAACTACAGGTAACCCAGCTGGCAACAGGTCAGCAGCAATCGGCCTGATGACCTTTTGCATGCTGGAAACAAACTCTGTTGCATTGAGAAAAGTGTTTTGTGTATCTGTTGGGGTTTGATGCTGTTGTTGTTTTTGCTGTTGTGTTGTTATTGTTTTTGTTGTTTTTGCTGCTGCTGTTGATTTACATTATATTTACACCCATACCTGAAACTACAAGATACATATGGTGAGAATGCCCAGTGATTATAGTGGCTGTGGTGGTAGAGATTTTGATGTTGGTGGTGGTGATGATGATGATGATGTTGCTGCTGCTGATGGTTTTGATGATGATGATGATGATTTTGATGATGATGCGATGATGATGCTAATGATGTTATATTGTTGATGATGATATTTATGATGACGATGATGTTGACGATGACCATAAACAATGTTGCCGCTGCTGATGCTGGTTGTGCTTGTGCTGCTGCTGTTTACTGTAATGCTGTTGATGATGAGAATGAAGAGTAGGAAGACGGCAGTGATGATAAATCGTATCTTTCAGGGTCCAGCAACAAATGGCTAAAGGCAGTGTTTCTGCTGCTTCTGACCCCCCAGTACGCCATCCTCATCCTGACCATGAAATATGTTCGCACGCGATCGGGGCCGATGTTTGTGACGTCCACCGTCATACTGCTAGCCGAAATGGTCAAAGCCGGGGTCTGCCTGCTCCTCCTCCTGGCCCAGGAGAAAAGTGTGCGCGTGTGGGCTTGGTTACTGTATGACCATCTGCTGTGTCGGCCGTCTGAGCTGGCCAAAGTCTGTGTACATGCAGTAACAAGGCCTCACCAGAATCTGGTGCCAGACTGCCTCTTACCCCAACATAACGACAGAAACTGTCAACGCCTCTGCCGCCTTAACGGCTCGCCGCGGCCGCTTTATCGCTCCCTGGTCGTGCCGGCGTGTTTATGTGTACTGTAAACAAATTCCCAACCCTTTCCCGAGGTCTCTGTACAGTCTATTTTTACTCTGAGGCCTCCCTTTCTAAAATTTCTCAGCTTTTCAAGTCGGCAAAGCGATCGCTGATTCCATTGCTAACGACGCGGTCCGACATCTTGGTTTTACTCTCTTCGGTTGTTTTTTTTTTAAATGTGATACTGTTGAAATTGATAATCTATTGCTATATTGCCAGGAAACTTGTAACAATGTTTCGACGTGTTTACAATCAAATGTTTTATTTAGAATGCTTTAAATGGTCAGCTATTGATAAATTACTTTTGTTTGAGTGTATTTTGTCTACCTCACGCATTCCTTTGTGAAACGTTCGCAGGCCGGGAGCCCAAGGCTGGCGGTACTAGGGAACTCCACCGCAGAGAACGAACGCATAGTTAACGTATCGAGATAACGTACAAAATACGACGGGGTTTGCACGTGAGCTAAATCTTACTTTGCTGCGGGGAAAAAGAGCTAAAATGTAATTCACGAGAGAGGTTGACCACCGAAGGTTTTTGGAATTTTAGAATCTGTGTCAGCTTCACCAAACTAAAATTACCAGCCAGAGTAAAATAGGTCGTGCTCAATAGGCATACATTTATCCTAGCAAGAACGATAGTGTGTTGTGAATGTGTGGGAGCCTGCCAAAACCTATGAGAATCTATGCCGCTTTCTGAAACTGATACCTCGGGAGAGCCGATGGCAATCTATTCCTCTCGGGCCGATGGAAAATTGTACAGCAGGAAGTGAAATGTGTATGTTCAGTTGGTGGCATATATTTCCAGGCGTCTTCGCCCGCTCCAAAATCTTCAGTAATTAAACCCTTCCTTCACATTCATTTAGTTCTATTCCCTAGTAATGGTGTACCAGGGAGTGCTTCAGGCCTTATCTTTAACTTCAGTGCTCTCATGAAACCGGCGGCAGTGTGTACTGTGTTGGCCGCCAATACTTTCATGTTCTTTTGAAGAATCGGAAACATTTAGTGACTAAGCTCTCCCTGCAGGTTCATTTAGCTCTATTTTCTAGCGATAGCGTAGCTGAAAGAGTTTGGCTAGCGGGCTCACAGCCAGAACCGCGGCGTGGAATGCGTGTTCGTTTTGGATTGGCACATGTATAAGCCGAAAGTTCAGACTGCCTGGCTGACTAACGAAAATGTAGGAGCTTTGACACGTATACGTCAGTTTTACAATTTAAGTTCTAGCACACGCACCACGTGAAGCACTAAAAATATACAATACACTCAAAGCAAAAGTATTGTATCAACTGTAGATTATTCTAAGGATTTTATATAAAATGTTTATATTGAAACATTTTAATAAATATTTCACTTTAAACAACATACAGCAGTAAAATTTTAATTGCCATATATCACATTTTTAAAAAGTTGTGAGAGTGAGAGTAAAACTAAACAAAATGTCGGACAGCGTCGTTAGCAATGGAGACAGCCAGATCGCTTTGCCGACTTGAAAAGCTTAAAATGTTAAAAAGGAAGGCCTCAGAGTAAAAATAGTCTGTATAGAGACCTCGGGAAAGGTTGGGGGAAATGTTTAAAGTACACATAAACACGCCAGCACGACCAGGGAGAGTAACATTCAATTGTATTATAAAATTATCAAAATAATTTTTTTTGTGTGTGACAAAAAATATAAGGTAAAATAAATAAATAAAAATAATCGATCCCATTGCTACTCCATTTGTTTCCGTGTGAGCGTAGTAATTTTAGATGGGAGTGGCAAGAAAGACTTCCTTATCTTTTAATGAAACGAGTTCGTGCACCACCAAAATGCCCTTTCCTTCATAGCCTTACTAACTGTACTTTGGCCATTAGGAGAGCTAAGGAATAAACAAGTACGGCATATGGAAGCCGTCTAACCCCACCCATCATCCCCAGCTATCATCCCTTCCACCCGCGGCGCGTGGCTTGGCCTGATGCGGGCTTTTAGTAAGGTAGTGAACGCCTGTTGTTATGGCATGACCGTCCCTGGTTTTCGTCATACAGAACAATCTCGTCTTCGTTGCCGTCTCCAATCTGGACGCTGCTACGTTTCAGGTCAGCCTCAGGAAATAGCTTCTTCGATGCTTTATGGTTTGTGATTCATTCGAGACGGGCCGCAAACGGATACGCGGCTGTTCGTCGAGTATCCGCATGCGACCCGTCTCGAATGAGTTCTGACTTTATGGCTTTCAAAGCTTTATGATATTCAAGACTCTTTGGCTCTCCAAAATTTACGGCTTTCAAAGCTGTGTAACGCTTCAAGGCTTTATGGCTGTCAAGACTTTATGGCATTCCAGGCTTTATGGTTTTTAAAGATTGTATGTCTTTCTTGATTATCTGCATTTCAAGACATTTTATACTATAATTTGCGCATAATTATAATTGTATATATTATCCGTCCTATTAACCGTGAGTTAGATTGGTTCATATTCCATTTTGCCCCAGCTAAAGCATTCCTATCAAATGCGATTCATTTGGTGAGAGAAAATAAATCGGCATTGGGGGCATAATTATATAAGACTGTATGAAGTATCTTTTTCTCTTAAATAATTAATTAATTAATTAACATTTATTTATGTATTATTTATTTATTTATTTATTTATTTATCTATTTATTTAGGTGACGTATCAACTGAAGATTTTGACCACAGCCTTTTTCTCCGTGTTGATGCTTGGCAAGCAGCTAAGTCGCACTCAATGGTTCTCACTGTTTGTCTTGTTTGTAGGGGAGGCTGTTGTACAGGTCAGTCACAAACAATGTGACAGCTAGACAAACCTACACACACACACACACACACACACACACACACACACACAGACACATCATCACCCCCCTACCCCCCCCCCCCCCCCCCACACACACACACACACACACACACGCGCGCACACACATACCACACAACACGAACGTGGATACTTATACGTTGAAAGACAAAATCAAATTATCACTTACACAGACAGCGAAATATAAAGAAGCGAACACTGAAGGGTTAAGAAAACACTACCATAACCTCTTATTATGCTCTATTAAACTTTGTTCCTTTTCAACTATCTCGTGAAAAGTAATTCATTGTAGACAAAAAAAATTAAGTAAGAATTCTCGACTTCTAGAGAAGGATCAGAGAGTGACGGTCCCTTTCAGGCGCCAAACAGTGTTACACAATGTCCCCTTTCTCTTTAATCTCCAGAGAGGTATTGTATGCGCAAAGAATGAAATCCGTCTTTCATGTCCGCAATAAACTGGCCCGTTCAGTGCCAGCTGACGCCGACTGTGTTTCTGCTAACGTCTTTGATTCAACATCAAAAAGCTCCAACCCCTAGGAAAATAGATTCAAAGCGGTGTCAGCAAGAGGTATAGATCCTCATGAGCCCCCGCAACTGCGGGGGCTCATGAGAATCTATACCTCTTGCGGTTGGGCACATATTGCTCAATTTTTACCAGCACTTAAAGGGTTAAATATTCACACATGTTTCCATGTCACATATGGATATTTCCGATTTCAATAGACCTTAACAAGATAAAATTACTTTTTAAGGATATGAAAAATGAACACACTGCATGTCACATTCATTTATGTTTACCCTGTCATATTGTGCATGCGTGCGTGAATGTGTTTACAGATCAATCCAACAATTAAGATAAATTACATTTAGGGATGTGTGAAATGGAAACGCTTCATTTGACATTCCATATTCACCCTGTATCCTTGTGCTTGCGTGCGTGCGTGCGTTTATAGGTCCAGCCTGCAAAATCAGCACTACTACAACCAACCAACTCCACCCATACAGCTGACAGCACCATCCGTGGTTTGATAGCGGTGTTCGCCTGTTGCTGCCTGTCTGGTTTTGCCAGTGTGTACATCGAGAAAATCCTCAAAGGCGGAGACCAGTGCATGTGGCTGCGGAACGTACAGCTTGGCCTGACCGGCGCAGTTTTTGCATGTGTTGGTGTCGGCATTAACGACGGCAACGCAGTTCGAACCCAGGTTCGACCAACATTGCTTTATTACAAAAGTGTATCACCTTTGCGTGCGTAGTGCGTGCGCGCGCTTGTTTTGTTTATGTGGAGGGGGGAGGGAGGGGAGGGGGGGAGAGATGAGGAAGGGGGTGGAAAGGGATTGGGAAGGGGGAGGGCAGGGAGAAAGGCAACCTGCCTCAGACCTTCTTAACCCGTTCAGTGCCGAGGAAATCTGAACACCACGCAGCTGCAAGAGATATAGATCCTCATGAGCCCCCCCCCCCCTCCCGCCCCCACCCCAGCAGTTGCGGTGGCTCATGAGGACCTATGCCTCTTGTTGACACCACTTTGAAGCTTGGGCTCTTTGGTGTTGAATTAACAAAGAGTGCAAAAACGTAATCTGCGTCAAATAGCACTGAACGGGGTAATAATCTATTATATATTCTATCACGGAATGACTAAAAAGAAAAAAAGCACAGGAGAGAGAGACAGAGAGCGGGGGGTGGGGTGACGCATTATTTTTGGATGCCCAAAATACCACTGCCAACAGGTTTATTTACTAATAAATACCACAAATTGGCGAAACACTAAGTTCCTCAACCCCGATTGCTTCCAGCCACTGATCGATGTGTCTTTCAAATATTCTTGGTTAAAAGAAATCGCACACGTATTGTCTTGTGTAGGGATTTTTCTACGGTTATGACTGGGTCGTGTGGACGGTCGTAGGGCTTCAGTCAGTCGGCGGTCTGTTGGTGGCGGCCGTCATCAAGTACGCCGACAACATCCTAAAAGGTTTCTCCACCGCCGGGTCGATACTGCTGTCCTGTGTCGCTGCCGTCTACTTGTTTGACTTTCACGTACGGTGATTTTTTCTTCAGCTACAGAATAATTTCCGGTTCAGCCCTATCCACGTACATATATATTGTCTCATTCTCTACCCATATTATACCCACTATGCCTGGACACTGTGCATATAGATCGACCATTAACACATTGAGCCCCGGGGTCACAATGCCCAATACTGAAAGTTGCCCTCTTATGACTACATTACTGTTCGGGAGATAGTTCAACCATGATATTTTAGGGGTGGTGCCAGGATAGCTTGCCGCGTCTCGGCGCCAAGCTATCCTGGCACCACCCTTGAACTATCATGGTCGATCCGTATCTTCTTGTGATGTGTCGGGGCTGGGCTGAATGTGTAACACGTCTGCTCGACAACACAGACCCACTAGCAGAGTTCCAGCACAGATACTGCCATATTCTGCATACTTTCGTTCCAGATCTGAAAATCTAATAGACATTTGGCTCTCCGTAGACCCCCCCCCCCCCTCACCCCCCCCACCCCTCTACCGCCCACCCTCCCTCCCCCTGCGGGGGATGGGAGACTATGTTTGTCTGTAAGTCTATCCAAAACCACATAGTTTTTTAGGTGTTTGCCCAAAATAAACACCGTACCGAAGACACCACAGAGTTTAGCCGAACCCACCCGCCAAAGTGGTAATTATTTTGGGAGGTAACGGTATTAGAGGGACAATAAAGCTATGATAACTACAAGAAAATACTTATTATTTGATATCGGCGTGTTTGACTTTATCGGGCATACAGAAAATAATAAACTTTATTATATTATTTTTTATACGTGATGACGTCACAGCATTCCATATTTGGACCCTATGAATATGGCACCATTTGTTAGGCTCGGTGTTCTGATGCACTTATTTCATGACCAGTGGAATTAAGCGCACACAAAAGACTTTTTTATGCTAAAACACTTACAGTATTTAATATATGTGCACTTCATATTTACGCAGTTTGTAAAATCTGGTGACGTCACACAATAGCACCGTGAGCTTAAAGTGGGTGGATTTTCATTACGTTTCCAGAATACGAATTTTTAGAGATAAAGTTTTTGTAATTTTTCAAGCTTTGAAGTGTGGTATAAATTAGTCAGTTTATGCTAAGAAAGAGTGTGAGTACTACGTATATGCTGGGCATAGATATAAATGGAAGCATGTGGGTGAGAATGGATGGGATGGGGGGAGTGAGCTGCAAGGGGCAATAAACACACACACACACACACACACACACACACACACACACACACACACACACAAACACACACACACACACACACACACACACACACACACACAGAGCTTGAAGTATGTTTCTAATAGTTTAATAATGAGGCTACACTTGTGTGTGTGTGTGTGTGTGTGTGTGTGTGTGTGTGTGTGTGTGTGTGTGTGTGTGTGTGTGTGTGTGTGTGTGTGTGTGTTTGTGTGTGTTTTCAAATAGCGCACACAGGTGTTTTGATGGGGAAAATGTTAACAACCTATGATAATCTATGATACCGGACACACTGAATATAAAGAGCGCCATAGTTTAAGTCATCCTGACTTAGACCGTCACAAGCCTTGTCCCATGCTTATGGCTGTTAGGGTTTACTGGATGGTCTGCCCGGCTGTGGACCACCACTCCGGATATTTGAAAAAAAAAAGGCTTAAATGTCGTTTAGCAAAGTAATAGTGCTGTTTTTACCGACATCGTCGGTGTGGTTAGTTCTTTTTGTGTGCGGGGTCCAACGTTTTCTTTCGGACCTTCAGCCTGCCACAAAAGGCTTCTTTACGCTACACCTTGCTTCCAATGGCCGACAATTTTAACCAGTCGCCGAAATATCATACAATGGGGCGGAGGGGGGTAGGGGGAGGGGCACTGCCTGTCAAAATATACAGGGGGCGGGTCCAAACTTTCCATAAAGGGACTTTGTTATAAGAATATTTGGTTGGGGGTGGGGCGAACCCCTGGAAACACAACCCCACCTCCGCCCTCTCAGATCCGCCCCTGCACCCCCCCCCCCACACACACACACACACACACGCACACATACACACACACACACAACCACAACAACAACAACAGCAACAAAACGCAAATTAACTTTGGATTGCTTTCATGTGCTGTGAGAAAAGTCTTTATAATAATAATAACGGTTATTATTATGTAGGCGCTTCACTCAATTTTGCGAATCGGCTCAAAGCGCCGCGAACTGAACCCAACAAGCACGCTCACGTGTCACACACGCATTCACTCTGAAGACAAACACGGTACAAGACCAACACAGGACATTCACGTGGTGCGAAGGGTCAGCTCAGCTACTGAGGTTTCCGAAATTTTGATCGCTTGTATTTTTGTTACTTGGTAGTCGTAGTATATCACACCAGACTCACGCACGTAGGGTTCTTGTAAATAAACTTCACTCAGCTGCAACTCGTCACAAGTGGCACAAGATTGTAGACCACTCAGGAGTAACAGTTCCAAAATTATTTTATTGCAGCGATGCGATTTCCACACAATGCCATTCACAAATGCACCAACACTGATACACTGTCTCCTCTACAATGCATTAACACTTTTGACACATTGCGTTTCTCATACAATGTACACACATACTTCCTAACACGGTCTTTTATACTATTAAAGATTTCCAGAACAATCCAGCAAATTCTCCCCACACAACCAATCAGAAAGAAAACGTAACATAAACTCATTAATATTCATTCAAAAAGAACTGTCTAGAAGTTAATACACATTTCCACTACCCTTTAAGCGCCTTTGATACAATGTTACTAAATGTTGCCGACAACTTTGACGTCTTATTTGAGGTCACTAGAAAGATCGCGACTCTGCTCGAACCTTCCAGTCTAATCGTAGCGAAACAACAAAAATCGATCGCAATTCTCCGTGCAAAAGAAATGAATCCTACTAAAAAGGTACCGTAATTCTTATCCAAAATAACTCAAATAGATATCGGATCTTTCCTATGATAACACACACATGCTGTCAAAGAATAACACAACCACAAACGTAACAATTTTTAATTTATAATGTAGCCTGAAACCGGTACCACAGGGGAGAGGGAGGAAGAGCCGGAGTACCCGGAGAAAGAACCCCCGACGGTCCGCCCGAATTAATGGTAAAACGGAGAAAAGTCCGACACCGGAACCGGTATCGAACCTCGCACCTTTAGCATTGGTGGCAGGCGCCTTTAACCACTGCGCCACGGACCGCCCCAGTGTTACTACTCACATGACTAGTAAACCTCAATCCCCTTTCAGGCGCCATGTTTCAAACTAACACTCGTAACACTCATAACATGCTTGAACATTCTTGTAAAAGAATGTGCATATTGTTTCATCAGCCCATGCACTGACTTGATGGTAGTGATAACAATCCACACAGCTTAATATTTCAATGGTATTTCCAGTTCGAGTGTTTCCTGCGAAAGGGTGCGGGTGGGGTGAGGAGGGGGGGGGGGGAACTACATGACTAACATCTGATAGTTGGTTTTAGCAACTGATCCGATGACTTGCTTATTATTTCTTAGCTCTACAGGTTCTGCATAAGTTTCATACTTACCAAAATAAAAAAAATACATAAACAATAAATGAGATCCTTTCCTTTCTCCTACCTATATACAATTCTGTATCGTTGTGTGTGTGTGTGTGTGTGTGTGTGTGTGTGTGTGTGTGTGTGTGTGTGTGTGTGTGTGTGTGTGTGTGTGTGTGTGTGTGTGTGTGTGTGTGTGTGTGTGTGTGTGTGTGTGTGTGTGTGTGTGTGTGTGTGTGTGTGTGTGTGTGTGTGTGTGTTAGAGAGAGACACAGAGAGAGAGAGAGAGAGAGAGAGAGAGAGGGAGAGAGAGAGAGAATTTCAGGACCAGGGAGCAGTTACCTTATTCCATTTGACACGCATCTAATTCAGTCTCGTCTTGGGTTATAAGATTAAGTGCACAATTGTACATATTGTGACCTTGACCTGAATTAAAAAGGGGTATCTATATTATTATGTTCCAGGTCATCTCAACTCAACAGAATATGATTCAGTAGTAGTAGATCCTTTAGGTGTTGTGAGCAGGTCTTCCTACCATCAGAGCAAATGTATGGCCCCTATTGTAAACTAAATATTCTGGCGAACTCTTCGTAAACTGCGACCTTGACCTTCATGCAGGTCACGTCTAATCGTTTATCAAATATTCATAACAATCCCTTACATGTTATCATTATTAGTAATTTTTTGTTATAACATTTTCAAAACAATATTTTTTTTTTCATAAAGTACAACTCTAAGTGAACTTGAAGTTTTAATAAACATTTCAAGGTCACAAGTCCAAAACATTGAATTGCTCACGTTTCCATTGATGATTTGTCACAACATTAGTATATATGTTTTCATTATAGTATGTGAAAGATTGAACACCTATTCTTCTGGCAAGAAGGCTATTTTGCGTGTCATTAAAGGTTAAAAAAAAAAAAAAAACAGAAAACGATGGCGCCGCAATGACGTCACCATTTTACTTTTTGACATGAAATCATTGCAAATGGTAGGTAAATGTATTCTGTTTCCAAAGATACCAGTCATTTAATTATGCGTGCTATTTTACGGGAACTGCAATGTTAACACCAACCTTAACCCCAAAAGCAATATATATTGCCCAAAGGAGGAAAATATGACCGTAACTACCAATACATGTCCTGATATATTGAATACGGTATTTATTTGGGGCAAACACCTAACTACTAAGGCATCATAGGTGATAGGCTGCCGGTAAAATGTGGTCTCCAATCCCCTGCCGAGGGGGAGGGGGAGAGAGAGAGAGAGAGAGAGAGAGAGAGAGAGAGGAGAGAGAGAGAGAGAGAGAGAGAGAGAGAGAGAGAGAGAGAGAGATGATGATGATGAAACGTTTTTATTCAGGATAAAAAAGTTTTAGGCATAGCATTGCCTATCTTCCAAACTGTCCTGCTACTCTACACATATAAAAATACATCAGACGATACATCAAAAGATAAAACATATGTAAGTAAAAAAACCCATCCCCCTCCCCCCCCCCCCCCACCACCACCACTCAGAGGGAGAAAAAAGAAAGGAAAAAAAAAAAAAAAAAAAAAAAATATATATATATATATATATATATATATATATATATATATATATATATATATATATATATATATATATATATATATATATATATATATACACAGGTATGAACCTGACATGTTAATGCAGACAGTCGAACTATTACATAATCTGTAGCAACAGTAGAAGAGTATTAGGTAATAGGAAACTTGTCACTAACTGTACTAACTATACGAATAGTAGCATAAGGGAGCCGAACATACTATTACTTCTGAAGTAAATATTTATGGAGGCGATGTTTGAAGACGCTAATCTTACAAATTGATTTCAGGTGTGGAGGTAACATATTCCACGCTTTAGCGCCTGAAAAAGACAGACTGGTTTTACAGATGTCTAATCTAATTTTTGGAAGGTGGATCAAACTATTTCTCGTGTTTGTCCTATTATTGTCGGAAAATAGAGTTTTTAGGTAGGGTGGGGCTTTTCCGTGCATGATCTTGTGCAGTAGAACACAGCGATTAAATTCAAACTGTTTCTTCAATGTTAGTAACTTGAGAGATTTTAATTTTTCATCAGTCGAAGTAGGACTGGGAAGTATTAATTTAATGCCCCGACGATACAAGGAATTAACTTTTTTCATGTGAACTTCGCTGCATCCATCCCAGACGGTAGAACTGTAGTCACAATGCGTTTTGATATGCGCATGGAAAAAGAGTTTACGGATATCAGTATTAACTATATGGCGTAGTTTTGATAACAGGAATAGATTTTTGGAGATTGTTTTGCATATTGAGTCAGTATGCGGCTCCCAGCTTAATTGGTTGTCCACTATAACGCCTAATAAGCGATGCCTAGTTACTTGTTCAACAAGCTGTCTATCTAAGGAAAGTGTTAAAGGTGGTAGGCCATGCTGGTGTTTCTGACGTGTAGTAACTAACATGCTCTTTGTCTTTGGAATACTAATAATCATGTGATTATCACTGCACCAGCCTGCTACTTCATCAAGACTTTGTTGGAGTACCTTATTAATGGTTGTGATATCTTTATCAGATGTGTGTATGGTCGTGTCATCTGCGAACAGATCGCAGTTTGCGTCTAAATGAGATATGCACAGTGGCAGATCATTAATAAAAAGATTAAATAATAAGGGCCCTAGAATAGACCCTTGTGGAACACCGCAAGTTACTAAACCATCAGAGGAATACTTGCCATTTAGCAGTACTTTCTGTGTTCTGTCTCTGAGATAGGAAGATATAAAGGAGACAGTATTTGAGTCAATGTGATAGAATGGTAGTTTTTTTAGTAGGATAGAGTGGTTGACAAGATCAAAAGCTTTTTTCAGGTCAAGAAAGATTGTACCTGATACTTTATTGTCATTTATGGCAGAGAGCCATTTATCAATTAAATGATTGAGGGCAGTTTGGCACGAATGTAGAGGTCGAAATCCTGATTGTGCTGCAGTTATCAGATGGTTTTGCTCCAGAAAGTTTAGAAGATGAGTATGTATATGTCTCTCGAGCGGTTTTGAAATACTGGATAATATGGAAATGGGCCTGTACTCGTTTAGGTTGCATAAATCTTTGCTTTTGGGAAGCGGTATTACCTTCGCTTTTTTCAGCTCGTCGGGAAAAACGTTATGTCTGATCGATAAATTATAAATAAAGGTCAGGGATTCGACGACGTAGGGCAGAGATAGTTTTAAAATCTGACTACTAATGCCATCTGGACCGCAAGACGATTTGGTCTTTAAACTGGAAATAGATTTGCCTACATCTAGGACAGTCATAAGCGGTACTAAAAATGGGCCGCAGGCTCTCTGTTGACTATGGTGACGTAGTTGATGAGAGCAAGTGTAGTTTACAGGGTTAGGTGTATTTGACTTCGCCAGAGTTTGAGCAACAGTTATGAAGTGAGCGTTGAATGCATCAGCAGTAAGATCGGGCGGAATATTAGGCGATCGTTTACTATTACCTTTGGTGAAATTGTTTATTACTTGCCAGACTGAACGGATGTCTTTGCCGTCGGCAATAATTTGTTCTGCATTTTGCCTCTGTGCTTTACGAACTAGAGATTTGACATGGTTTCGCTGCTTCTTGTATTCAGTAAATTTCTTGTCTCGTTTTAATTCATCTCTTACCTCCATTGCTTGTTTTATCTCATCAGAGAGCCATTTTGGCATAACAGGATATTTGACGCGTTTGATGCGCTTAGGCGCGTGTCTATCCAGAACGGCGAGAAACAGCTCGTACCAGCGTGACAGGGCATCGTTAGGGTTTTTGCAGTTTTTTATATCATAAAATGGTACTAAAGATAGTTCATATAAAAAAGCAGTTTGGTCGAATTTTTTAAAACATCTATACATTATGGTAGTGTGTCCTTTGATTGACTGTTTAGCTAACCTAACAGACAACGTAAAACAAACAGGAAAGTGATCACTAATGGAAATATTAGGTCTCTCTCTCTTGGCTTGACTTCGCGAACGAAGATTTTATAGGAGTTGCCCACGACGTCTGCAGGCTTGTTCGTGGCTGCGGAGGCCAATCCGAGACAGGCAGGTTCGACCGCAGTGGCTGCAGGGGAAGGTATGGCCAGGGTTCTGAGCTGCGGCATCTCTGTTTTTTCTCCTGAGCCGCTTGTCCTTAAGGCTAGCTCTGTGAGAGTCCTCAAAGGAGACAGCTGCCTTGTAAATGGTGGAGCGCCAGGTGTCACGGTCCGCAGCAAGCGAAGACCACTGGTGGTGGTCGATTTGGCAGGCACTAAGTGACTTCTTGAGACAGTCTTTGTATCTCTTCTTTGGTGCCCCTCTGTCACGGTGTCCAGTAGCAAGCTCGCCGAACAGGGTGATCTTTGGTAGGCGATGATCCTCCATCCTGGAGACATGCCCCGCCCAGCGGAGCTGTGTCCGCAGCAGCAAAGCCTCGATGCTCACAGTTTCAGCCCGTTCAAGGACCTCGACGTTGGTGACATAGTCACTCCAGTGAATGCCCAGGATGGTACGCAGGCAGCGCTGGTGGAAGCGTTCGAGGAGTCGTAGTTGGCTGCGGTAGAGGGCCCAGGACTCGGAACCATACAGCAGGGTGGTGAGGACCACAGCTCTGTACACGCTGATCTTGGTGCCTGTTTTCAGCTGCTGATTGTGCCACACCCGCTTGAAAAGTCGCCCGAAAGCGCTGTTCGCTTTTGCCAGCCTGCTGTCAAGCTCCTTGTCCAGCTTGGCGTCCGACGTGATAATGCAGCCAAGGTAAGTAAACTGGTGCACTGACTTTAGTTCAGACTCGCCGATGGTGATGTAAGGAGGGCGGTACACTGTCTTGGGTGCCGGCTGATGGAGGACCTCTGTCTTTTTAAGACTGACCTCGAGTCCAAAGAGCTGGGCAGCATCTGCGAAGCAAGACGTGATGCGCTGCAGGGCTCTCTCTGTGTGTGCAACTAGGGCAGCATCATCAGCAAAAAGCAGCTCGCGAATCAGTTGGTCTAGGGTTTTCGTGTGGGCCTGCAGTCGTCTGAGGTTAAACAGGCTGCCATCGAGACGATACCTGATGTACACTGCATCGTCATCATCGAGGTCCACTGTGGCCTGCTTCAACATCATGCTAAAAAAGATGGTGAAGAGGGTCGGTGCCAGCACGCAGCCCTGCTTTACACCGTTGAGAATAGGGAATGGTTCTGAGAGGTCATTGTTGAGTCTGACCTGGCCTTGCTGGTCCTCGTGTAGCTGGACAATCATGTTGAGGAACTTTGGGGGACAGCCAAGTCGCTCCAGGATCTGCCACATGCCTTGCCTGCTCACAGTGTCGAACGCTTTTGTTAGGTCGACAAACGTTACGTACAGTCCTTTGTTCTGCTCGCGGCACTTCTCCTGTAGCTGTCTCAGCACGAAGACCATATCGGTGGTGCTCCTGTTTGCTCTGAAGCCACACTGGCCCTCTGGGAGTTGGTCTTCAGCGATGGCAGGTACCAGCCGATTCAGGAGCAGCCTTGCAAGGATTTTCCCAGCAATGGACAGCAGGGTAATTCCCCGGTAGTTGGAACAGTCAGACTTCTCGCCTTTGTTCTTGTACAGGGTGATAACGACTGCATCACGGAGATCTTTTGGTAGTGTTCCTTCCTCCCAGCAGCAGAGAAAGAGGTCATGGAGCTTGTTGTGCAGTGCTGTGCCTCCATGTTTCCAGATCTCTGGCGGTATTCCATCAATGCCTGCTGCTTTGCCACTCTTGAGCTGATGGATGGCTTTGAGGGTCTCTTCAGCGGTGGGCGGTTCGTCCAATTCAACCTTTACTGGGAGGTGTGGGATTTGTAGGACGACTGCTTCTTGAACAGTGCGCTCAGCGCTGAAGAGGCTCTGAAAGTATTCCGACCAGCGGTTCAAGATGGAGGTATTATCTGTGAGGAGTGCCTGGCCGTTCGCGCTTCGCAGGGGACTTTGTACCAGGTGCCTGGGGCCATACACTGCTTTCAGTGCTTCGTAGAAACCCCTGTAGTCACCATTGTCAGCGCAAAGCTGGGTCCTCTGTGCAAGTCTGGTCCACCACTCATTCTGGAGATCTCTGAGCTTGCGCTGGAGACTGCTGCAGACGAGGCGGAAGGCAGACTTCTTCACAGGGCAGGAAGGCTGGGCTAGGTGAGCCTGATGGGCGGCTCTTTTTTTTTGCTAGGTGTTCCTGGATCTCTACATCGTTTTCGTCAAACCAGTCTTTGTTCTTCTTTCTGGCGAAACCCAAGACTTCTGCAGAGGATTTTGCAATAGCAGTTTTTAGTTGTTCCCAAAGTGTTTCAGGGGAGGAGTCTACTGGGTCCGCTGTGTCTTTGAGCCTGCGCTGTAAATCTGTCTGAAAGGCAGCTTTCACATCATCACGCTGAAGGCTGGCAACATCAAGCTTTTTCTTGGGGGGGCCCCCATTTCTTGGGTTTTGGCTTGAAGTGGAGCCTGAGTTTGCAGCGGACAAGGCGGTGGTCAGTGTGGCACTCTGCGCTGGGCATCACTCTGGTGAGGAGGACGTCACTGCGGTCCCTCTGACGCACTAGGACATAGTCGATAAGGTGCCAGTGTTTGGAGCGAGGATGCATCCAGGTGGTCTTTCGACTGTCCTTTTGCTGAAAAGTAGTGTTGGTGATGACCAGTTGCTGCTCCGCACAGAACTCCAACAGTAGGCGGCCATTGTCATTGCAGTTCCCCACGCCATGCTTGCCGAGGACTCCTTTCCAGGCTTCAGAGTCCTGGCCCACTCTGGCGTTGAAGTCGCCAAGGATGATGACTTTGTCGTCTGCTGGGGTACTCTGTAGGAGGCTGCGCAGGTCAGTGTAAAACTTGTCCTTTTCAGCAGGCTCTGCCAGGAGGGTTGGGGAGTACACACTGAGAAGGGTGACGTGTTGCTGGTGTCTCAGTGGGAGGCGCATGGACATGATGCGATCTGAGTGGCCCGTTGGTAGGTTTTCCAGCTTAGTCGCAATGGATGTCTTGACCATGAAACCCACGCCTGAGAGCCGTCTTTCTGATGCAGGCCTGCCTGACCAGTAGAGGGTGTACCCAGCACCAAGTTCTTGGAGGCTGCCTTCGTCCGGAAGGCGTACTTCGCTGAGCGCGGCGATGTCGATGTTTAACCTCCGCAATTCATGGGCAATGAGGGCGGAGCGACGTTCAGGGCGTCCGCTGTCTGCTTTGTCGAGCATGGTTCGGACGTTCCAGCATGCTACATTGAGTCCGGTCGTGGTCGTCATGAGAGTGGATCCGTTATTCTTTCTTGTTTTTTGACCGCAGGAGAAGATGCCCGTTGACCGCGGCTAGCCAACTGGGGTTGCGAGGGGACGAGCTTTGGTTAGGCCACCTTTTCTAGGCCCCTCTCCGTGTGGAGCAAGCAGTGCTGTCCCTAGAGAAGGCTGCTTGGTCGTTCAGGGTGTGCCGAGTGATGTTGTCATCCCCAGGTCAACATCAGGCGACCAATATCCTGAACCGCCTGCATGCAGGTTTGAGACTGCGGCTTCCAGTGACATCTTTCACCTGCCGTTTCGCCCCTCGCCCATCGCTACAGGACTTGGAATGGTCAGTGTCATGGTCCGTGGACGTTTCCTAAAGCCTGCGCAGTGGAGCTTTTTGGTGGAGTGCAGTGTGCGCAGTACTGGCCCCACCCTTTAAACCCTTGGTTCATCTGCCATGGCCTAGCAAGCTGGGACGATGGCATCGAGGTCCTCGGGTCGTAGGTTTTATATCAGACTGTCCTTGTCCTAGTCTCTGGCTCAAAAGCCTTCCCCGGAGACACGGGGGCTTTGATGTCAGGGGTTTCCTCCCTTAGCCTTTCCGCAGCCAAGCGGCCAGGCCTGCAAGGCAGCAGGCGACTCGTGGAGGGCGGGGTCGTCTATGTCCCGTGCAGATGTGAACATCTGCCCACTGCCCACAAAAATATTAGGTACGCTAACATTTTTTACAACGCTGACATTTGTGCTATATACATGGTCTATCAGCGTTGAAGATGAGGAAGTCACTCTAGTAGGTGACTGGACAAGCTGTTTCAACCCTAAAAAATTCAACATGGATCTCCACGAAGTGTGTCCTTGCTTTTGCAAGTCTATGTTGAAGTCTCCCAAAATATGTACATCACCTTTGGACTCCTGAACCACATCCATCATTAACACAAACTCGTCCTGCCAGGAGGCTGAGGCCGCTGAGTTTCTATATACAAAACCTATAAGAACAGGCGAGGACTTGGCCGTTTTAACTTCTAACCACATGCACTCTATATTAGGGGATTCTAAATCACAACGCCTCTTTGCATAGTTGTTGATGGAATTGTGTATGTACACAGCTAGGCCAGTATGTCCGGGGGCAGATGCATCTCGCCTGAGAATGGAGTAATTGTATATAGCTATGGCATGGTCACTAATGTTAGCTGTTAGACGAGATTCCGTAAATCCAAAAATGTGAAATGGTGAGGACTGGTTTAGGAGAATAGTTATATCTGGTATTTTGTGACAAAGGTGATACACATTAAGATGACCGATATTTAAAGAATGAATGTTGTTGCCACCTATTGACATATTAAAGGCGAACGTATAGATAGTCAAGCAGAACAGAGCAAAAACAATAATAACAGCAAATACAAAAATAAACAAAAACAAAAACTAAAAAAAACAATGTGTGGGCTGAAGAGAGAAAAAAAAATCGTATAGACACCTAGCGTGTAATTACACAACACAAAGTGTCTAAGTATCCAATTGGTACTAGAGGATTCCAATAGTCAAGAGCTGTAGGCGGTTCAAACCAACTAGCACACGCTCAAACAATCTTCACACGTGACTGCTGGCGGTGACTAGCGCAATCACAGCAGACAACACGCGGTCAAAACAATCCGTCACTCCTTTGTTTGGATTAGCTGTGTCGCCAACTGAGAAACCACTCGAGTATATTATTGTTTCAGCCTGCACAGACGCACTGGTTAGCTTTTCTCCGGAAAGCAGGGATAAGCAAGGTTGTCAAGCAACGCAATAAAAGTCCACCGTGCTTTATGTTATAGTCCAGTCACAGGTTTAAAGATAGGTCCCTTTGGGTCCATGCAACACCATACGTAGTTGTAATAGTTACGAAGGGGGAAAAAAAAAAAAAAAAAAAAAAATGAACATTCGTGATATAAATGAGACGTCATGCAACAGTCTGTGATAATAAGTTTATGCATGAGCAAATCACCTTGTCAATCTAAAACGTCATAAAAAGTCTGTATGTCTGAAAGTCTATGTTTACTATTAAAAATAAAGCAATGGATGACATCATCCTCCACTCCAAATATCAGATCAGCGCTGACATTGTGTCGAAAAGACTCTCACAACAGTTAATAGAAAACGTTATGAAGATCCTCTGTCACACAATGTTGTATCGGTATGGTTTCATTCGCTAAGTCATTGTTTATTATTGTGTCGCAGTGACTCACATAAAATCAAGCTTAGATGATGTTATGAAGAGTCTCTGTGACACAATTCTGTATCAATATAGTTTCATAACCTAAATCATGGTTTCCATTGTGTCGCAGCGACTCACACAATACCAAGATTCATTAGTGTTAGGAAGAGTCTCTGTGATACAATCTTGTATCGGCATACTTTGTATCAGCGTAGTTTGATATGCTAAATCATCGCATATTAGTGTGTCGCAGTGACACAAATAACATTAAGTTTTGTTAATGTCATCTAAGAGTCTCCGTGACACAATTGTTGTGAACTGTACTGTACTGTTTAATAAATCGTTGCAGCATGCACTGTGTCGCAGCGACTCACATAACATTAAATATAGTTAATGTTATAATGAGTCTCTGTGACACAATCTTGTATCGGCACTGTCTGACGAAATCGAGGTTTGAATTTTGCCGCACTGGCTGTACTTAGCATGAGGTATTGGTGATTCCACGAGGATTCACTGCAACACAATCATGTACAAACACAGGCAGTGTGCTTATGCACTGGGCCTGGATGAATAAATAAGCTGTGCGATTTGTCTCAAGACGTGGTCCGGGAGGTGAAAACTGTCAACACAAGCAGGGCCAGCACGACCCCAGGCGTTAGTAGAAGATGGCGGAGCCGGCGTGACTGCAGGACTTGGTCCCGTAGGACCCAAGGGCGGAAAGTCAGTCGGCTGAAAGTTTGCTGGCTGATGTCCCACGAAAACCTGTTGGGGACGCGGATGGTGGGAAATTGCGTCACCCGGCTGTGGGCGGCACATTGCTGGCTGCTTCAGTTGACCTGATAAGGCCTGATCGTGGTGGACTGGCCCCTCAGACCTGCCATGGTCGTGTCTCCGAGTCAGGTTGTGGCCACGCCCTTCTGACCTGTCAGAATGGCACGGCTGTAGACTGTTGTGGTCAGACTGGTCCTTGTAGATTGCCGCGCGACTTTGGCCGCGGTGAGGTGCAGAAGGCCGGTATTCACCATACCGTATGTTGAGGGCCATGCGTTTGGTGCCCTCGGCGCTGGGGTGTTTCCTGTCGCCGTCACGATAGAGGGCCTGACGGGGGGCGAGGTTCCTGGTCAAGAAGGTGGCAGTGTGGTCGACTATGGCGATATCCGCTTGTCTGCAGGCTGCGTGGAGGTTGTCGTTGGATTTTGTTGCTGCTGCAAACAGGGGGTGGCGCTGACCAAAGGGCGGCATGATGGTGGACGCCTGGAGAGACGCCTGCGGGAACTTCCTGGCAAGCAGGTTGATCAGCTGTAGCCACGTGTTGCAGGAAACTGGCGCATTCATGTTTTGGCAGCTGTTAATACCAACATGAAAGGTGACGTGGCGCACATGTCGGACAGGTTGGCGCGTGCCAAGCCACTTGAGGAGATCGCTGACTGTCAGGCCTGACACCGCCATGTTCTGCACGACAAAGTCCGGCGCCGACATTTTCCGGTCGTCAATGAACCGGATGACCGAGTCGCCAAGGAGTAGAGCGTGCGATTGCGGGTTCACCTTCGCCAGGCACAACTTTTCATAAGGTGTCAGCAGCTTGGTGGTGTTGATTGCAATGTCTGAAGAACCGGGTTTCGAACTGTCAGATTTTCTGGTTACATCACTTGTTCTGTTGTCACTTTGCTGCGCGTCGAGGGGAGCAAAACGGTTGTGAGTAGTGACGCCGAACAGTGATTCAAAAGGTGGGGGGCTACTCGACCGGCGGGAGTCAGGATCTAGGGTATTAGACGCATGACTGGTAGGAGACGGGGTGGCTGGGGGCCGGGGGCCAGGTGAGGGAGACGTGGAGGATAGGGTTGATTTCATTTGCGTCAGCAGTTCAACATGACTTTTCAGAGTACCAATCGAGGCACCCTGTGCATCTTTGGCAGCAACAAGTTTTGCCACCTGTTTGGCGATGGCTTCCTTCTCCGTAGCTAGTTTAAGGAATTCGGCACCTGTGGCCTGTTCCACTTTGATTAGGTCTTTCTCAACAACAGAAAGACCATGTTTGATTTTGACCTCATTGTCTTTCACTTGGGCGTCGAGTATGTTCTGTTGCTGACGGAGTTTGTCACATTCAGCCTTGACACTAGCCATCTGATTCTTCACGGCTCGTAGTTGAGATTGAAGTTCATTGATGTGAGCCTCTGCGGTTTCCATTTTTTTATGCATCTGACACATATATCGTAGGGCGGCTGGCAGGGTGGCTAATTGTGCAATGGGGAGGGGCATGTGGGGAATTGACGGAGTACTAAGATTTAGCGGGAAAACAAGCGGACCATGTGTGACGATTCTCTCACCGTCTGATACGACCGCGAGGTGGTGGTCAGGTCGGATGGCCAGGGTGGGACTGGTATGTGTGGCCACCACTGAATGGCCATTGTAGTCAGCGGGGGCTCCTTTGCTGTCAGAGCAGTCAAGCGACAGGAGAAGGGCTTGCTGGGCGGAGTCAGCAGGTTGGCTAGGTGGGGACTGGGTCGTGTCAGGGGGTGATGTGCCGCTAAAAGTCACCACACCCTTGCTGTGTGGAGGTGAGAGATTGGAGGCCTGGGGGTACGTGTCGACTTTGGCAGGGGAGGGCGGTGGCAGGGCCAGCTGATCGGTGGGGGGTGTTAGGGATGGAGACTGCTGGGCAGACAACATTTTTTCCACACAGTCTTTGAGCGGTTCAAATTCTTTATCTATCCAGTCTTGGCAGCGTGCTCCCTGGGCTCTGATCAGACAAGTGGTGTAAAAGATAGTGATAGCGACGGCGAGTTTCTTGCCTGGGCCCCTGTAGACTCGTATCAGGGTACTATGTAGGGCATCATTTTGCAGGGGAAAGATGGCAGAGTCTATTTCGTCTTTGTCACTGTCCTGGTCAATCCATTCGACTCTGTAACCAGGGGGCAGGGGGTGTTTGATGTAACGTTCATGCAGAGCTAATCTCCACAGTTGAACTCGCGTAGAGTCCGTCTCAAAATTCTTTTGTATGGGGTCCTCAGTGGAGTTGATGTTTTGAAGTGTGGGTTTTGGAGTCTTGGCGGCGGCGCGTGTTATGCGATGGGTGGACATAGTGTACAGGAGATGCGGTGGAGGGGGTGGAGGGGTGATGTCTTCGCTCAGCGCGTCAAGTGATAGGAACCATGGCGGTGGTGGAGGGATAGGGAAGGGGGGGGTGGTGGTGGAGGGAAGGGGTGGTGGTGTGCTACATACTAAGTTCCAGCACAGAGCTTGTCGTCCATTGTGAAATGAAGGTGTACTGATGAGAGGGTGTAATGGTGGCCGGAGGGAAGATGGTGGGGTAGTCAGCGGTACACGGCAAGATGCTGGGCATGTTATACACACATAGCGTGCTCGCGTAAAACATTGCGCTCAGCTCTGTGCTGTCAGTGGGCGGTATCGAGGGAGGCTACACGCGCGGCTCCTTATCTTTCGGCCCGCGCGCGCGCGCCTGAGACCTTGAACAGCCGTGCCAGTGGATGAGGGGGTGCAATCAGTAAGGGGTGAACGTGTCAGACTGCAGCCCCGAGGGAGGGGGAGGAGAGAGGGGGTGGGTAAAGGCTATAGTGGGCGAGGAGGAGTTGGGGGCTACACGGCGGCCACGCCATGGCCGCCATCACAGTTTTCAAATGTGAGCATTGTTGAGAAAATATAGTTCCAAATTACTCACGTTCAGTCTGTCCAATTTGCACAAAAACACACCATCACAATCCTCGTTCACTCATGAAATCACACACCAAATATCACTTAACATACTTCTGTTAGTCCATGGAAAAGGGTGAACTAATGCCCACGATGTATTACTACGGCCGTGAGCGCCGAGAGAGAGAGAGAGAGAGAGAGAGGGCCGGAGAGAGGTTCACTTCCTATCTGATGGATTATAAGGTTTCATTGAGAATGTTCGTCAGAGTGGGAATATGCTCTCTCTCTCTCTCTCTCTCTCTCTCTCTCTCTCTCTCTCTCTCTCTCTCTCTCTCTCTCTCTCTCTCTCTCTCTCTCTCTCTCTCTCTCTCTCTCTCTCTCTCTCCACCTTCAAGGCAAGACTATTTCGGCACTTAATTGAGCCGCCGAACAAAGCTCACGCGACTACTGCGTTCTCAGTGAATAATGACTGTTATCAAACATGCAAGTGCCGGTGTGGGCGCGTGTGTATGTGTGTGCGTGCGTGTGTGCGGAACAGTGTGTTTTGTGCATATTTGTTTATGCTGGTGTGTGCGTGCATGTCAGTGTGCGTGTGTGTGTGTGTGTGTGTGCGCGCGCGCGCGCGCGTGTGTGTGTGAGAGAGTATATGTGTGTGTGTGTGTGTGTGTGTGCGCGCGCGTGTGTGTGTGTATGTATGTGTGTGCGTGCATCTTGCGTGCATGTATGTGTGTGTTGGGTTAGTCCGCAGGAGGATGTAAAACGTCTAGATAATCTTGACGTTTATGCTTACAGATTTTGCGTTCAATGTACCGAATGTGCAATGTATACTATATATGTGTTTATTATGTAGTTCTATTTCATGTACCGTGTGTAATGCATATTAGCCAGACGTGGGTCGGGACTGTGCTTCGTCTGACGCGGGCGTTGGTTGAAGGCCCCGGACATACTTCACGATACAACGTTTGTCCCGGCCTTTAATCCAATGTTTGAGCCGTAGCGGGGTCTGACCTAACTCTGATTTACGTACTT
>BTPG01000006.1:77662755-77702755 GCA_036245525.1 Semisulcospira habei | reverse complement strand
AAAACAGCCTAAGCCGTTCAAGGAGCATAGATACAAATTAGTGATGTCAGCCAAAGGCATTGATCCTCATGAGCTCCCGCTTTCGCCTCAACACCTCTTGCTTGTGGGTGCCGTTTGCTATGCTGCACTAATGAAACTAGTAATAAAAGGAGCCCCATATCACATTGAACGTGTTTGCAGTGGACTCAAATCAAGACAGACAGGATTCTCCTGCAATGCTGCTTCAAAGGCCTTCACTGCCAGCGGACGAAGATTAATTGTGGGGTTGTTTAATCGTCATAACTTCAACGTCAGATATCCTCAGCCGTTAGCGTATTATGGATACACAGTGGTTTCAGCAAGAGACATAGATCTTCATGAATCCCGCAATTGCGGGGCTTCATGAGGATCTATGTCTCTTGCAGATGGATCGTTTTAAGTTTTACTCAGGCAGGGAAGGGATTTCCGTACTAGATGCTAGATGCTATTATTGAAGGGACAATGACTTCCAGCTGGCGCTGATTTCGAACGGGGGTGGGGGGGGGGGGCATGGGGTTGTGGGGGGGGGGGAGGTTTCGCTCTGGCTGGCTGTCGCTGATGATATGCTATGCTATTATTGAACGGACAAGGACTTCCAGCTGGCGCTGATTTCGTCCGGGGGGCGGGGGGGGGGGCCATGGGGTTGGAGGTGGGGGGTTCTGTCGCTGATGCCCGTACATCGCTAGTTTTATAATCAAGTATCATGGCCGCCCGCACCCTAGGGGGGTCGAGTTGTGGGGGTGGGGGTGGGGTGGGGTGGAGAGTTGGGTCTCCTTCGTTTTTGTCATGACGTTTTCCGTACTTTGAGGACTGTACGCGTATGAGCACATTCGCATGCAAGTGTTTGCGCAGCACATCTGACACTTAAGTGGTGTTTACAGTTTCTACGGCAGTAAACCCGTTTGTGAGTTTACGACCCGTTGTTTTCAAGGATCAGGAAGAATCCAACAAATAAAGAAACAAACTTTAGAAAGAACACGTGCAACAGAGTTTATTAAAACTGGTTAAATCTTCTTATTTTTTCCAAAATGGAAATATACTCATAAATATAGTGGACTACCTCTCTTTCTGAATACTACTACTACTACTACTACTACTACTACTAATAATAATAATAATAATAATTAATATTATTATTATTATTATTATTATTATTATTATTATTATTATTATTATTATGTCTCGGGCTAAAGCCCTCGACTCTTACCTCTAACACTGACCCCTCGACCGGACCCTCGAGGCGACAAGAACCACTAAGCCTAACTCGTAAAAGAACTAATTTACTGAGTAACTTTAAAAAGTCACAACACAGAGAAACACGCAACATCAATAGAAAAAAAACATAAGAAAAAAATTCAGACTGGTTTTTAATGATTGCAAATTCATTGATTGATAACGTGAACACGAAAATGAAAACAGTTTTTGAAAGGAATCATGAGCAGAGTTCGCCGAAGTGCACAGGGGTCAAAATTACATTTCCACAGTTTATTGAAAGAAAGGGTTTGGTCTTTATTACCGTGTGTGGCCACCTCCAGCAGCAATGCGGGCTGTGCAGCACCGCGGCATCGAAGCCACGAGACGCTCGAAGAATAACTGAGGCAGCTGATCCACTCTTTTACCAGGGCCTGCATCAGTTATGGTGCGGTTTGAGGAACATGGATGTGCTGCATTACTCTGCGTCCCTGTTCATCCCATGCGTGCTCAATAGGCGCCATATCTGAGGAAAGTGAAGGCCATGGTAAGACGGGGATGTTGTTTTGTACCAGCAGCTGTATGGGGAGTGGCATTGTCCTGTTGGAAAGTGTGCAGATTTGCGCGTTGTCGAAGAAACGCTGGTATCACTTGGTTCTGTAGGACTGCCCCGAACGTTGCCCATTAACAGGGCCATCACAAGATGTGAAACTGGGTGCGATAGGTCTGGCTGAAGCCTCCCCACTCCATCACGCTCTGTGCACGCCACCTGTCAACATGATGGACACAGCAGTCGGCATGTCTCTCTCCAGCTCGCCGCCATACCTGAGCCTGCCATCAGCATGGGATAGGCTGAAACAGTTCTCATCCGAGAAAAGCACTCCTCCCCACTGACGCTGGGTCCATTATAAACTGCACCTGAGCTCAGCGAAGGATACGCTGTCGGTGTCGAGGTGTCAAAATCGGCCACGCAGCAGGTCGTCTGGCGTGCAGTCCTGCCGCTCGAAGACGGAGCCGCACAGTTTCAGTGGATACTGAACCACGTGTGCCAAGAAGTGTTTGTGCTGTATGCGTAGCAGGCCTGAACCTGTCTCGAAGATGAAGCTGTCTGATGTAGTTGCCCCCTCATGAGCCACCGGAGGTGCAGGGGATCATGATGATCAACGCCTCTTGCTGGTACCATTCGTATTTGAGCTCGGTCAGACTTGTAAACTTAATGAGCTTTCAGCCTGCGATAGTCTTAAAAATATACTGACTTCCATTAAAAACGTGAAAAGTGTCTGTAAGTGTACCCGCAAACAAAAAGCTACCCTGACAGCAAAACAAGAAAATTTTATTTGTTGCTTACTTTAGATGTTCAACCTACTGTCTGAGCTACCTTCACACAAAAATTGGATGGCTACCTTGGACGGCACAGGGTTTCATTAGTGGTGAAAATAAGCAAAACTGGACACACGCTGTGAAGGTAGTTTTCTGTGGTATGTTTTAATACAAGTTGTGTGGATTGATTATGATGTTATAAACTGGCTCAAATGAAATTTGACTCTAAAAATTTATTAGAGAACCAGAACTTCCGGTGCACATCATTTTATTAATAGATCTTATTTGATTTAATATAAATTACTTTCAAACCATTTTTTATGCCCCAGTGACTGACACAGAGATAAAGAACACACCCATATCCATTTATAAGGTAAATATGGCCGCTAACCTAAAAATAAAGAACTTTTTTATTTTCATGTTTGTAGGTCATGTTGATTATTTAGGTGCCTTTGACCAACGAAAAGTAGGTCAAGATCAAATCAGTCGGATTTTCATGCACACGGACCGTAGTGTCACTGCACATTGGTTGGCTTTCAGCTGTGTCCTCTGCAGATGCTCCCCATTTCACTTTCAATATCCTGTGATGGTAGTGTCACTGATGACGTCACAAGACATCGATGTGCGATTTTTAAGACTAAACATTTTATTTGCACACGACATAACACACCCTTCATAACATTTTCTAATAAATGAGGTCAAAATAACCCGGATTAAAGCATATTTATGAAGAAAAGCGTTATGGTGAAAAATTCGCGTTTCTTTTGTTGATCAGTATATGTTGCACTATGGACACGTAAAGCAACTTAAGTCGGGTGATGATTTTCTTTCCTGTTTATTTCATTTTGACAAGCATTCTCTAGAGTTGGGCAAGACCAACCACAGACTATATCTCGAGTCGCTCTCTTTCGTCCCTTGTTCTCTCTCCCCTTTTGTTTCTTCACCCCCCCCCCCCTTTATTACTACCCCACCCGGGTCTGCCCTGGGGGACTTGGGTGGGGTTAGATATTTTTTAGTTCCCAGGGTCACCCTGGTCAGCCCCACAGGGTGGGTTTTTCTCTCTATTCTGGGGCATGTGTTTCTGTCTACCCTTTGTCCATTCACCTGTATTTGCCTTTTTAAAACTCTCCCTACTGTCTGCACTGCCTGTAGCTCTTGATATTGGATGTGTGTTGCTAAATGGTCTTAGCTTTATTTAGGCCCTATGTGTTAGGTTTATTTAATGTATTTGACCGGCTGGCAACATACATTCAATGTTCTGTTTATTTTTATTTTTTTTCACAAGCAGTGCAGGCACGTCCTGAGAAAGCCTTGTTGCTGTCGGGACGTTAAGCAATGTACAATCAATCAATCACCCTTTATTACTGTGTGCGCATCAGTATGTATATACCCTGGCCTTATCAATCAATTTCTCATTTAGGCCCGTTTAATTAGATGCGACCCATTTCCCATATCTTAATAGATTCTGCTATTCCGTCTTTGCTTACAACTTACTTTATGGGATCATTTTCCCATCGGTAATGGTCGTGGCCAGTAATTATATACTGATGCTACACACAGTGTACGTAATTACATACTGATGCCACACGTAGTGTAACACTCCTCCTTAACCCGAGAAAAATACATCCCGTTCAGGATTATTTTTCTTTCTTTCTCAGGGGGTATACACTTTGGGAAGTATGACAATATAATTTAAAATCATTAAACAATCAGAATACATTTCAAAACGGCGCGTGATATCTAATCCAATTATACCAACAAGTATTCGATCCATATACATATAATATAAAATAAAAGGAAAAGAGTTCATTGTCAACGAATTGTTCGTCTCTTATGGACACTGTTGCGCTCACAGTCCCAACATAAATTCTTTCACGTTGTAGGTCGCCTATTTCAAGGCTGGGTAGAATTTCACGACTGGCGATGTTGCCTTCAGTTCCACCCTGTCCTCCATCATCGGTGCGGAGGCACTTGCTCCGTGACGCCCTTGTCGTCCGCCACCGTTGTAGCCACCGATCGCGGGTCCAGTATAGGTCGAGTGACCTCAACATCTCCTCGCCTAAGTCTCGATAAAGGGCCAGCTTTTAACAAATCAAAATATCGGGCTACTCCCACTATTACGACTACAATTGACGGCATTACCACTGCCAATACTAATAAATACTGCCAAGTGGACCTGCCTTCTACGTCAGTCTTGCCAAGGGGTGGTGACCCTGGGTTGTCCTGGACGAGGTCGATCTGCAGTGTCGCCAGTGTTTCTATACCTTTCTGCTAGATGCATAATGGTGGTGTGATGACAATGAAACCGACGGGCAATCTCTCTACGGGATAAACCCGCTGCTAGCATTTCAATTGCTCTTTCTCTGTCTCATTTGCGCATTAAGTTGCAGCATGTCTCTTTCTTACGGACAGGACGAGAACACCAGCACTCATTGCTTTTCTGATCCGTCTGAATACGCACTCTTTATTGACGGCAAGAAAAAGAAAACTGTGAGCGACCGCTCACCTTTGGTCGAAAAAATGTCATTGACAGCGGCGATCGTGTCTTAACTTTCGCCCTCAGTTGTGTAATAACTCTGTATGACTTAGTCAGTGCAGTATCCCAGCAAAGTAGTGCTTTGTATTATTGATTGTATGTCAATGTTTACCTGTTCTAACCCTAAAATCTAATAACTTGTGTTGCAGTTGTCCTCTCTAGGCGTGTTTCGTTCTTTGTTGCGATTTTACGCGCTTGACAGTCACCTCTTTGGGTCAGAATCTTTGCAAATGGCGGCAAGTTTGGACTAGTTCAAAGATGCTTTAAAATCTGTTTGTTTTGAACGTTTTGCATGTCGGGGGCGGTTTTAGGCGCGATGATTCTTATAGGAATCATTGCGACTAAACCGCTACCGACACGCTTATAGGAATCATCGCAACTAAAACCGCTACTGACACGTAAAGGGTTAAAGACTCCATCCAAAGTCCCATTTCTGTTTGGTTAAGTGCGAAAGTACTAGGACTATACGAGACGTTCTTTGCGCTCGCAGGAACATGAAACAAGAGGAGGATTTCATCCCAAAGTCATTTTTTTTTAGGAACATTCACAGTTGTTCATATTTTTAAGCTTATCCTTTTGATCCATTTCCCTCCTCTCTAAGCCAACCTCTCATCAACACACGCCGGCGCACACACTAAAGACGGACGCACGGCGCTGTGGCCTCATGTAGCGACAGGAATTCTGAAGGAGAAGAAGCACGGACAGCAAAATGACGTCATAATAAGCTTCACATCATGGCATCGCTAGTTTCACGACGCCGTGTACACAGTAATAAATTTTATGTTTTACGTCACGCATCCACAAGGCATGCAGCCTCTTCCATGGCTGACTGTTTTCTTCCACACAGCCTCTTCCATGGCTGACTGTTTGATGGGAGTATATAGCGGATCAAAAACTTGCAAAAATGAATTATTATTCAAACTGTTGAAGAGTTAAAACGCTGGATTACGAACTCATCCAATGTCTTTTTCAAAGCTATCTATATCCAGTTCAAAGTGAATAGAACGAAAATTACGGACTCAAATGTGGGAAACCGACTTTCTATACGCGGTCTTCCTAAATCAAACTGTCAGAGAGAGAGAGAGAGAGAGAGAGAGAGAGAGAGAGAGAGAGAGAGAGAGAGAGAGAGAGAGAGAGAGAGAGAGAGAGAGAGAGAGAGAGAGAGAGAGAGAGATTCAGATTCAGATGTCTTTATTGCGTTAGGCATTTTGTCCATACACAAAAGGGGGGGGGGGGGTTATAATATTTCGTTCAGAGATAAAAAAAAAAAAAAAAAAAAAAACGATCGAATGAACCGACGCGGAAACCGACGTCATTCACGACAGTTCATTATATCATGACTGATTCAGTCAATTTAATAGTCACTGGTGTGCGGGCTTCAACGTGTAGTCCGACAGTCACGCAGCGGCACTGTGCAGTGTTATCCAAGGAGATGTCGCACCAAAGTCGCCAGGAGATGTAGGTCTGTCTCCATGATGTCGAAGTCATCACGGTGTGTCTGTCTGTCCACAGAGCCACCTTGACGTAACCTGTCCCTATAGTAACGTTCTGTCTGTGTTGTTGTTGCGTGCTTGATGAACCAGTTCACCACGATTTGCTGCTGACAGTCATACACAATGATAATATCATCACCCTCTCCCAGCAGTAACTGCTGAGCTTGTGAGGGCCCACTGTCAAACACAATATTCTTGAACTTTGTGTTTCTGGTTGGTTTTCGTAGCAGTTTTTGTGTTAGCCGCCCTGTGATTCCCGCCACATACAGTTTAGTAGCGTGTACGTCGTAACCAGCTGCTTCTCCTTCTTTTTCGATGTCAAACACATCATCTTGTTGAGATGCTGAAGTGGAAAAACCAAAATAGTCCACAGTCCTGTCCAGGTTTTCGACGTTTGACACACCTGTAGCACACGCCCCCTGCACAGCATTCCACTGTGTTAAGTCATTGTCAATACCGTAAACAGCACGTGGGGTGCGTGATGTGTCCTCTGTTGCCACTGTGACTGTGTTGGAATGTAGGTCAGTATCTGGTGTTGACACAAATAAACTGAAGTGTTTGTCATTGTCACTTGCCTTTGTTTCTGTGTTGTTGTTGTCACAATCATTCTGTGTTTCTTGTGTACCTTGGGCTTGGGTGTTGTTGTTGTTCAGTCTCGCCCGATGTTGCTCGGCCCTCCTCTTGTCACGCCGCATCTGGCTTGGGGGTTTACGTCGCCACTGTCCCTTGCGTGTAGTGATGGCGGTCCCGGTCTGCTCTGCTGCCGTACACAGTCTGAGCACAAAAGTCATGTCCTCACCTTCCCCGGCAATTTTCCACGATTCAATGGAATGGTCAGCTAGCAGGGTGTTTAGCAATAGCTCCACAGCGTTGGGAAGCCCGACGACTGGCATTTTCAGGATATTTTTCAAAACAGTTGGGAGACCTAAAAACGGGTACTGCTAGCTTGTCCAGGGGGAGGCCCGAGAGAGAGAGAGAGAGAGAGAGAGAGAGAGAGAGAGAGAGAGAGAGAGAGAGAGAGAGAGAGAGAGAGAGAGAGATGAAATGAAATGTACCTTTATTTCTCAAGGATAAATGATTAGGTACATAGACCTGTTTTCAATCATGTCCTTGCACACACACACACACACACACACACACACACACACACCACACACACACACACTCACGTACACACGCACGCACATACGCACGCACGAAAGCACTCACACATACACACACACACACAATGCCTGAGAAAAAGGTTTATTTCTCAAGGATAAATTACATAAACCTGTTTTTAATCATGTCCTTGCACAAACACACACACACACACACACACTCACTCACGTACACACGCACGCACATACGCACGCACGCAAGCACTCACACATACACACACACACACACACAATGCCTGGAGAAAAAGAAAAAAGTATTTATCCCCATCCAAGTCTCCAGGGCAGACCCGGGTGGGGAAAAGTACAAAGTAATAATACATTTACAAGAAAAAAGTGTAAACACAGAAATCAATGTTTGCATGTAAACATATGTGCATCGGGCATCTAGAAGAAATTACATGGTAAAAAAAAAATGGTAGAAAGAGAATACACTGATTTAGCTGAAAATAGGCGCTTACAAGAATACCTTTAACAAGTCTACGCTATGTACGTATTGAAGGTTTTACTACACGAACTTCAAAAACAAAAAAGCCACAGTCACGTGGTTTACTCTTAACAGCATTTCAAGTATTCCTGAGATACTTCAGCACCTGGGGTTTAAATGTTCTAAGCGATGGAGCTGCTCTAAAATCTGCCGGAACAGAATTCAATAATTTGGCCCCAGAATAGGACAAAGATGACTTGTAAATATCCAAGCGTGGCATTGGTACTAGTATATTGTTTCCTGGTGTTCGGCTGGACCTGTGGGCAAAACGGAATACATTTGTGAGATAAGTAGGGGGGGGGGGAGAGAGAGAGAGAGAGAGAGAGAGAGAGAGAGAGAGAGAGAGAGAGAGAGAGAGAGAGAGAGAGAGAGAGAGAGAGAGAGAGAGAGAGAGAGAGAATTGAATTGAATTGTTGAAACTTTATTTTCTAAGGATGAATACAGTAGGCACGCAGGCCTTTTTATATGTATGTCCTTAATAACATTTTAAATAAATATAACAGCAAAAACGGTAACATGTCAAATAAATAAAATAAAAAGAACAGATAATAATAAATAATAATAATAATAATAATAATAATAATAATAATAATAATAATAATAAACATAAATATTTCGCAGCACACACACACACACACACACACACACACACACACACACACACACACACACACACACACACACACACACACACATGTTCAGTCAGATGTAAGGCAGCGCAAGGGTAACGCATGGTGCCTATTACTCAAGTGATGCATTACAATCACGCACGCACCCACACATACAGACGCACACATACGCACGCGTGCGCATACATTAAATTTAAATAAACCTAAAAGTAATCATAGATTATATGAAAGAATATTAACTCTAAGATTTCAACTAAAAACTGAAAGAGTAAAGTTAAAACTTCAAAAGTATACTATTGAACACTAACCTTCAACTGTAACTACTGAGGAACTGAAAATATCACACACACACACACACACACACACACACACACACACACACACACACACACACACACACACAGACACACATACACACACACACACACACACACACATACACACACACATACTGACACACGCACATGCGAACACGTGTGCTAATTGTAAGGCAGCACAAGAATAAAGTAAAACACCCATTACTCGAGTGATGCGTTACACACAATCACGCACGCACGCACACACACACACACACACGCACACATACTAACACGTGCACATACAATAGATTTTTTTTTAAATGATAATAGATTAAATGAAAAAAAATTAACTCTAAGATTTTAACTAAAAACTGAAAGATTAAAGTGTAGTAAAACTGTTGCCGCTAGGGTTTCACGTGAAAGAAAAACAGAAGACAGTGGTAGAAAACCCTTTAAAATAGAAACAAATAACGACGTTTCAGATCAAAGATCCTTCCTCAGGTGACATGGAAACAAACGTAGAACAGAAAAGAACACGACAGAAAGAAAAGACGTCATCCTGTATAGAGAGAATTTAGAATGACGTAAAAAAAAAAAAAAAAAAAAAAAAAAACGTACGTCTATATACACTATATACATACACGTCACTGCATACATTCGCATTCACTCGTGCCTGCTGCAGCTCACGCACATGCACACACACACACACACACACACACACACACACACACACACACACACACACACACACACACACACACACACACACACACACACACACACACACACACACACACACACACACACACACACACACTCAAAGGTAGCATCCAGTATCAACAGTGAGGTCAAGTCTGGCACCAACTACCCATCAGGCCGAGCATACATCCCTAGGGGCAAATGTTCAAGCCGCGCGGATGGTAAGTGCCAAGCCTGTCCGCGAAAAAGGATTCTGTCATTTTGTGGCGGATGAAGTGGGATGTATTTTGCCAAAGGATGCACATGCTGAAATGTGTAAGGCTATGAGGAGGTTCGTTGAAATGACGTCCAACCTGGTTGTTGTATCCGAGGCGGATCGAACGAACATATGAAAATATGAAAGATTAAAGTTAAAACTTCAAAAGTAAACTATTGAACACATCAATTGTAACTATTGCGGAATTGAAAATATTACACACACACACACACACACACACACACACACACACACACACACACACACACCACACACACACACACACACACACAGAGAGAGAGAGAGAGAGAGAGAGAGAGAGAGAGAGACAGAGAGAGAGAGAGATGATGGTGATGATGATGATGAAACGTTTATTAGGATAAAGTTTTAGGCATTGAAATACCTTTCTTCCAAACTGTCCTTTGTTCACTATAATACATTGTAAACAACCACTGTAACAAGACATCAGTAACTAAATTAATGTAAAAAAACATGCAAAATTACTACAAAGTACTTATTTATTAAGAAAAAATACTGAACTAAATGTATATCAAAAAAAAGGTGGTCGGTTAAAGATTGCAAGTAACAAAGGTTATAGGGTCTCTTTCACTAAGTATAGGCGAAATAAGAAGTATATGTATACAAACTACTAGTCATGAACGGTTATGTCATGTATAGTTGGGGAATTCCTGTGAGGTGCATGTACGCTGTGCTGGAGCAACATACTGAGCATAAAGATAGAACATTCACAACGACAGCAGATATTTATGGAAGCGAGCTCTGAAGATAGATCATTTTGAAATAGACTTTAAACGAGAGGGCAAGTTGTTCCATGACTTAGCACCGGAAAATGATATGCTAGATTTAAAGATGTCGATTCTCGGTTTTGAGAGATAGAGTAAGCTGTTCCTCGTGTTCTCTCTGTTCATGTGGGAAAACAGCTCACGGAGATAGGGAGGGGCTGCGTCGTTTAGAATGTTTTGCACAAGTAAGCATCTGTTATGTTTCAATTGTTTACTAAGTGGTAATATAAAATGGGCCTTCAGTCTTTCATCAGTAGGGGACGAACCAGGAAGAATAAGCTTAATATCTCGCCTGTAAGGGAATTAATTGTTTTCAAATGAATATCTCCACAGCCGTCCCAATTAATGGAAGCATAGTTACAAAGTGTCTTAATGTGTGCGTTAAAGAATAGTTTTCGAACATTAATGTCAACTATACGACTTAATTTGGATAACAGAAAGAGATTCTTTGAAATTGTTTTACAAGTAGTTTCTATGTGAGGCTCCCAGCTGAGCTGTTCGTCAACTGTCACTCCTAACAAACGATGTTTTGACACTTGCTCTATGGGCTGAGACTGAAGGGACAGCTCAAGGGGTTGCAAACCACGTCGATGTTTTTGGCGTGTCGTCACCAACATACTTTTTGTTTTAGGAAATACTAATAATCATGATTTTCTTCACACCAAGTTGACACTTCATCTAAACTATATTAGAGGACAGCGACCACGGTTGAAACCTGTTTTATCAGGTACATGTAATGATGTATCATCAGCAAATAATTCACAGTTTGTGTCGGGGTGTGATATTGACAGTGGAAGGTGCCGTCTTTAATCTGTATTTGGCATTGAAGGCACAGTCTTGACATGGTTTAGTTCATACCTGACTGAACGATCCCAGATTGTTTCTGTTGACAGCTGTCGTTCTGAGCCATCACCTCTTCGGTATGTTGTGCCCCATGGCTCGGTCCTATGACCTGTATTGTTCTTACTGTATGTTCAGCCCTGTCCGACCTGATTTGTAGTTGCTCCATTTCCCATTATACATTTACAGATGATACTCAGATGTACAAAAGTGATACTGTCGAGCAAGCTGTGAATGCCGTCCAAAGCATAAGCCAGTGCATTGACCATGTCAACTCCTGGATGTAGCTAATCCAAGATTATCTTCGTCCCTGCCTTTACCGTCATCATTGCCTGTGACTGGAACACTCATTGGCTTCTCTGCGAGTGTGAGAAACCTGGGTGTTACACTTGACAGCGGGTTATCTATGTCACAGCATGCCAGTGCAGTGAGTAGATCAGCTTATCTGGAACTTCGTCGCATTAGTTCAGTTCGTCACCTGCTCACCGGGGAAGCCACTAAAGCACTAGTTTGTGCAGTTGTGCTGTCCAAGCTAGATTATTGTAACTCTTTGCTTTGTGGCTGCCCTCAGTATCTCATTGATCGCCTCCAAAAGATTCAGAACAATGCAGCCCGGCTTGTTGTGAGAGTCCGTAAGACTGAGCATGTCACACCCATCTTGAAGTCCCTTCACTAGCTACCTGTGTCCTCACGTATTCAGTACAAAGTTATGTCAATCTGTTTTAAGTGCCTTTCAGGCACCAGCCCAGAATACTTGTCCTCTTTGCTGCACGTGTATACACCCTCTCGTGAGCTCCACTCCTCTTCTGATAAACGGAAGTTGTGTGTACCTTCTGTCCAAAGTAAAACATTTGGTCAGCGCACTTTTGTTTATCAAGCCCCGGTGTTATGGAATACACTTCATCTTGAGGTCAGAAACAGTATGTCTGTCTCTGACGTCAAGAGGTCGTTGAAAACTCACCTCTTCAAGCTTTACTTTGAATAACTGCCAGTGTTTGATGCCTTAGTTGTAGTTCTGTAATCCTCCTTGTTTAGACTGAATGTTAATTAGAATATAAATTATTATTTTGTATTGTTGTTTAGTTTATTGTAAAAGTGGTGTGTTCGGGCATTGTGTTTTGTTTGTTATGTGCATAATTATGTCATTGTATTTTTATTTCTGTGTACAGATTGTAAAGCGCTTAGAGCTTTTGAGTAAGATTAAGTGCTATATAAATACTCATTATTATTATAAAGATGTTGAATAATAAAGGTCATAGGATGGATCCCTGAGGAACACCATGGGTCACCAGTCCTTCCTCTGAGTATTTACCATTCAAGAACACTTTCTGCGGTTTGTCTAAAAGATAGGATGAGAGAAGAGCGACTACATTTGAATCAATGTGATATAAAGGTAATTTCTTTAGTAAGATTGAGTGGTTGATGAGATCGAAGGCTTTTTTAAGATCTAGAAATACTACACCTGAAAGTTTGGACTCATTATGGCAGTAAGCCATTTGTGGGTCATGAGAGTTAGGCTGTCTGACACGAATGTTTAGGCCGAAAAGCTGATTGTGCTGTACTAATAAGGCAGTTTTCCTCCAGGAATTGCGGAAAATGATTATGTATATGCTTTTCAAGTGGTTTGTACACTGCTGATAAGATTGAAATAGGTCTGCACTCACTTGGGTCACTCGGATCTTTGCTTTTTGGTAGAGGAGTAACTTTTGCTATTTTAAATTCATCGGGAAACATGCACTTTTGAATCGAAAGGTAATAAATAAAGGTTAACGATTCAACAATACAAGGGAGCGCAATTTTCAGGATTTTACTGCTATTACCGTCAACACCACAAAATGCTTTACTTTTTATGTGGTTACAGATTTTCCTACATCAAGGACGGTCATTAGGGGAACTGAGAAAGTATTGCCAGCGTTTAACTGACTGTGCTGTTTCTATTGTTCTGAACATAAGTATTCACCTGGTTCACTGGCGTTAGTCCGTGACAGGAATTTAGCAATGTTAAGAAAGTGTTCATTAAATACATCGACTGTAAGGTGCGGGGACACACTCGTTGATCTGCTAGATTGCCCTTTAGTAAATGTGTTAATCACTTGCCACAACGCTGCGTATGTCTTTGCCGCCCGCAATATTTTTTTTCAGCATACTGCCTCTGTGCTTTACGCACTAATGATTTAACTATGTTTCTCTGTTTTTTGTACTCGTCAAATTTCTTTTGTTGTTTCAGTAGATGTCTTAGTTCCATCGCAGTTTTAATCTCATCCGTCAGCCACTCATCCACAGTGGGGTGTTTATCACGCTTAGAGCGCCTCGGGGCATGTCTGTCAAGAACACCGAGAAACAACTTATACCAGTGGGACAGCGCTACATTGTAATCGTTATAGTTGTACACATCGGAAAATGATGTTTGGGTAAGGTCACGCAAAAAATCAACTTAGTTAAACTTTTGGAATGATCTATAGAGGATGGTTATATGCTCCTTATGAGGTTTCTTTGCCAACTTTACAGATAATGAAAAGCAAATAGGAAAATGATCACTGACAGAGATGCTGGGTACATAGACATTGCTAAGGGCACTGTCGTTGGTTGTATAAACATGGTCAATTAATATGGATGAAGTAGCAGTTGCCCTAGTGGGTGACTGAACTATTTGTGTAAGGCCTAAGAACGTTATCACGGATCTCCATGACGTGTTGCCAGGTTTCAATAAATCAACATTAATAATCGAGTATATGTATATCACCCTTGGAGTTTTGTACTTTGTCAACCATTACAACAAAATCATCGATTGATTGATTGATTGCACATTGCTTAACGTCCCGACAGCAACAAGGCTTTCTCATGACGTGCCTGCACTGCTTGTGAAAAAAATAAACAGAATATTGAATTATGTCGCCAGCCGGTCTAATACGTTAAAAAAACCTACAACATGGGGCCTAAATAAAGCTAAGACCATTTAGCAACACACATCCAATATCAAGAGCTACAGGCAGCGCAGACAGTAGGGAGAGTTGAAAATAGGAAAATACAGGTGAATGGACCAAGAGTAGATAGAAACACATGCCCCAGAATAGAGAGGAAAACCCACCCTGTGGGGTTGACCAGGGTGACCCTGGAAACTAAAAAGTAGTTAACCCCACCCAAGTCCCCCAGGGCAGACCCGGGTTGGGGTACAACAAAATCATCTTGCCAGGACACTGTAGATGCGGGGTGTCTGTAAATAAAACATACGAAAGTCGGGGTTGACTTGGTGGTTGCTTTTATTTCAAGCCACAGGATTTCCACATGGGTGGATTCCAGGTCGCATCGTCGTGTTACGTTGTTAGCAATAGTATTCTGAACATAAACACAAATGCCAGTATGACCAGGCGCTGAAGCATCTCGCCTATGAATGGAGACATTTTGTATGGTGATAATTTAGTTACTTATATTCTCTGTCTACCTACTTTCTGTAAAGCCAAATATTTACTAATGGTCAAAACTTAAGGGCCACTTTTTATCGCAGACGCACCGACAACACCACACAAATAATAACAATACTTGGAGTCAGTACTTTGCTAATTTATTCAGTAACAATTTCATTTAGGTTTTGAGTAAATCAAGCAATTGTAACAACAGCAGTACGTTAGAATGTTCACCCACCCCTCATTTGAAAAGTCACACAAGACTGGTCCAGTCAGTAGCGAATGTAGCCACCGTTTGCAGCCAAGCATGCAATGCAGCGTTGACGCATGGAGTTCACCAGGATTCGCAGAACATGTTGTGGGATCGCTTCCCACTCTTGATGAAGGAACTGAGTCAGCTGGGAGACGCCTTGAGGTGGGGGGGTGGATGCTGACTACACGTTGCCCCAGCACGTCCCAGAGGTGCTCGATGGGAGCCAGATCAGGTGAACGAGCTGGCCACTCCATCCTCATGATGCTCCGTTGCTCAAGGTACTCATCCCTCACACGGGCGCGATGAGGTCGAGCGTTGTCGTCCTGCAGAACTGCATTGTCGCCTACGGCTTGGAGAGCTGGCTGGATGAGGGGCTGCACAATCTCGTCCCGATAGCGCAGTCCAGTCAGGGTGCCTCGGATGACGTGGAGGGCGGGGGGTCTTCCCTGCTGAAGCCTGCCCAGACCGTGACTCAGCCTGCTCCGTAGCGATCAACCTCTTGGACGCATCCATCCGTGAATCGCTCGCCCTGGCGTCTCCAGACCATCACCCTGCCGTCGTTGAAGGAAACAGTAAACCGTGACTCATCAGTAAACAGAACCTGAGTCCACGGGAGTCTAACAACACCCCCCTCCATAGAAATACAAAAACACGTATAGGGGGGTTAGTAAAAATCAACCCCCCTCAAATAGTAAGGGAAATAGAGGGCGGGCCACAAAACCGGGCCTTGGACTGTGACCCCAAAGGAGAAACAGGAACCTACACCACCGACGAACAAGACGGGAATACAGGCTCTCCCCGGGAGTACAGGTTTTCCCCCGAACGACCCAGCCTCCCGAGGCGCGGACGGCCATGACGAGAGGTTGAGGACAAAGCGATGCGCGGACAACAGCGACGAACAGCCAAAACATAGAAACACCCCCCCCCCCCCCCCCCCCCCCCCACCCTGGACGAAATCAGCGAGAGCTGTAAGTCCTTATCCTTTAAAATTTGCACTTGCACTTGCACTTGCACTTGCACGGGAGTCTAATCCACCTCACATGTTGACGACACCAGGCAACCCGGGCTCTGCGATGAGCTGGAGTGAGGGGTATTCTCACTGCTGCTCTGCATGAAGCCAGGCCAATTTCGCGCAGACGTCGGCAGACTGTGCTTCTGCTGACGTTAACGTTTGCAGCTTGCATCAGTTGACGTCGCAGAGTGGTTGGCGTGACAGATCGGTCGCGCAGAGCCGCCACACAGCGCGGGCGTCCTGAGCAGGGTCGTCGTTCTGCCCTTCCAGTTTCTTGAAATCGTGTCAGCAGCCTCTGGATCACTGAATGGGACACCCCAAGACGTCTCCCAACTTCTCGTCCGGAAATTCCATCCGGCAGCCATGCTAGCGCCCGGCCTTGATCTACTGGCGGTAGGCTTCGTCGTGGTGGCATGGTTAGGAAAGTGACAATTATGCCCCTACTGTACCGGTATTTGTAGCGAAACAGAATTGCTCAGTGTTCACGACTGACCCCTTTAGCACGTGCATCACGACTTTAACGAGTTTTTCCACCTGCCTGCCTTTGTTAAGCTTGCCAATATCGCACAGCTTTTCACAAAAACTGACGATGTTTCACGTGCATTTGACACGTTTGTGGAAATTGATGAATTGTTGTATATTGTTCCCTGTACGGTGGACTGTCTAAGGTCAACGTTTAATCCATTTGGATCGAAAGAACATTGTAATTTATTAGCGTACTTGCGACGATAAACAGTCACACAAAAAGTGGGGTGGCCCTTAAGTTTTGAACATTAGTATATATGATATGGGGAGGGTTAGTTAAGTGGTACTGTAACGTCTGATACTTTACTGCAAAGGTGATATAGATTGAGGTGGCCTATTCTAAGCAATTGATCGCTGACACTAGTAGACATGTCAGGTAGCTTCGCAACCAAATACTAGTTTCAAATATACTAACAAACTAAATGACAGTTTGAACAACAATAAGAAAGTGTCACTATGTGGCATGCAGATCAGCGGTCAAAAACACAGCCCTGACACATGCGCGAAAGATAAGAAAAGGAAGAAAAAGCAAGCGGATCATAGATGTAAACGCGGAGAGTCTGCAGATATATAGGTCTCTGCGTATGCAACGTACCGTTGCAAAAAAACAAAACGCGATGAAGCGTACCAGAGTAATCTTATTCCAAAAGATATATATTATATATATATATATATATATATATATATATATATATATATATATATATATATATATAGAAGAGAGAGAGAGAGAGAGAGAGAGAGAGAGAGAGAGAGAGAGAGAGAGAGAGAGAGAGAGAGAGAGAGAGAGAGAGAGAGAGAGAGAGAGAGAGAGAGATTTGTGTTAATTCTTGAATTAACAAAGACGTGTCTGGTGTTTTGTGTCTGGTGCTCTGCGTCAGTTCCGCAACAATGTATAACACTGATGTGTCTAGTACTTTTACGTCACCGTCACTGTCTGAAGTCGATAATTCTTCGTTCAGACATTTTTTTCTGCGATGAAGTATTTTTTTACGAAAACTTTGAATAGATACAAAGCTGGTGTCATATGTCTTCCAAACACCATCCTATGAACGCCAGGATGAAACAACCAACCTCAGGGAGACTGAAAAGATCAAGCTTTGTGAAGGAGACGAGAGCACTGCAGAAAAAAACATCAGGCAAAGCTCCCTGCGCAGGTAGAGGCTCTGAATCCTGCTAGCGACCTTCCACCTTGGGAAAGTAAGCCAGAGAACATCACCATTTCTTCCACGGTACCCTACATCACCACCAAAGATGAGCACAGCACAGTGAGCAAGAAAGCCCTGACACTGGCCATCCTCGAAGAAAAGTATCCCCAGGAAGCATGGCTACGGGCATACACCGACGGATCAGCCACAGATGCAGTTCAGAATGGAGGGGCTGGGGTGTACATTCAGTACCCAAACGGAAAATGGCAGGCAAAGGCAGTTTCAACAGGTCTTCACTGCACAAATTACAGAGCTGAGGTGGAAGCCCTGGTCCGCGCTGCAAACACCTTTAGTGGCACTGCAGACCCTGATGCCCATATTATTGTCTTCCTGACTGATGTCATGTCTGTCCTTGAGGCAGCAACAGAAAGCAAACTGCCACGTCTACAAGAGGCACTGCAAAGCATCAAGTGCACCAGACTGCAGTGGATCCCTTCACACTGTGGCATCTACGGCAATGAAGAAGCTGACAGAATGGCAAAGGTGGGCGCAGAGGAAGAACAAGATGAAAATGGAGTCGGCTTCACAGAGATGAAGACCATCATTAAGTCTGTGTACAGACCACCACAACAGCCCCTAGACAATTACCATCAGCTGTCCAGACAAGAGCAGGTGACCATCTTCCGTCTGAGGACCGGGCACAACTGACTCAATTTCCACCTGCACAGACGCTTCCACCTCGTGCCATCTCCCCTGTGCCCTTGTGGAGAAGCAGAGCAGACCACAGAGCACATCCTCCAGGACTGTGGGAACCACCAGCTGCTGAGGGAGGAGATAAGGCCGAAGCCCGCCACTCTACAAGAGAAACTATACGGGCCTGTGGAGACGCTACAGAAGACCACATATTTCTTTTTGAGAGCCAAACTCCAAGTGTGACGGCGTTCGAGAAGAAGAAGAAGAAGGTACAAAGCTGGTTAACGAACTCATCTAATATCTTTCTCCAAGCTAGCTATATTCAAAATTTCAAATGAATATAACACAAATTACGGACTCAAATGCGGGTCAACCGACTTTCTATAAACGGCAATTTGTATAGAAGGGACTTTTTAGGACGGGTCGTGGTGGGGCGAATTTAATAGTATGTCCATGATGTCAAAGGCGGGCAGGCTAAACCTCTAACAAACAAGATAACAATTACGTCATGTCTAGATGCTGAAAGTACATTTGGCGCGAAGCGCCGTATGTGCGTATGTATGTCTGTGCGTATGTATGTATGTATGTATGTATGTATGTATGTATGTATGTATGTATGTATGTATGTATGTATGTATGTATGTATGTATGTATGATGTATGTATGTATGTATGTATGTATGTATGTATGTATGTTTCTATGTATCCCAATTACCGAGGGATCTCACTCTTGTCCATTGCTGGCAAGATCCTCGCGAGAGTCATCCTCAACCGCCTGATCAGCTCTGTATCTGAGGAAGCACTCCCAGAGACTCAGTATGGCTTCAGACCCGGCCGCAGCACAGTCGACATGGTCTTCTCTGTGAGACAGGTCCAGGAGAAATGCATTGAGCAGCACATAGACCTCTACGCTCTCTTCATAGATCTGACCAAAGCATTCGACACCGTGAACAGAAAAGCGCTTTGGGTCATCCTCGCAAAGCTTGGCTGCCCCAGGAAGTTCACCAACATCATCCGCCTCTTCCATTATGGAATGGTAGAAGTTGTCCAGTCAAACGGCGACACATCCGCACCCTTCGACATTTCCAACCGTGTCAAACAAGGTTGTGTTCTTGCCCCCGTGATGTTCAACCTGTTCTTCACGTGTGTCCTGACCCATGCAGTACGCGACCTTGAGAAGGGAGTGTACCTGAAGTACAGACTAGACGGCTCTCTCTTCGACCTCCATCGACTGAACGCCAGGACCAAGACCATCGAGAGACTGATCCTTGAGGCGCTGTTTGCCGATGACTGTGCGATGATGGCGCACACGGAGTCTGACCTCCAGACCATCGTCAACAGGTTCTCGGAAGCCTCTCGACTGTTTGGCCTCACCATCAGTCTCAACAAGACCGAGGTCCTGCACCAACCAGCCCAGGCACAAGCGCCACCCCCACCCCCACCCCTCCACCCCCCTCCCCACCCACCCACCCACCCAAAGTGCATATCGAAGGCACCGAGCTGAAGACTGTCGACCAGTTCAGGTAATTGGGGAGCATCATCTCTTCTGACGGTACTATCGACAAGGAAATCGCAGCTCCCATCAGCAAAGCCGGCCAAGCCCTGGGTCGTCTGCGCACTCTTGTGTTGAATAACATCAACGTCAAGCTCTCCACCAAGATCAAAGTCTACAAGGCAGTAGTCCTCCCCAGCCTCCTCTATGGCTGTGAGTCATGGACGCTGTACAGAAAGCACCTCAAACAGCTTGAACGTTTCCACATGAGATCCCTGCGCTCACTCATGGGCATCAAATGGTAAGACAAGATGACAAACCTGTAAGTCCTGGAAATGCTGGCTCATTGAGTGTTGAAGCCTTGTTCTTAAAGACACAACTTCGCAGGACAGGTCATGTCATACGCATGGATGATTCTCGCATGCCACACCAACTCCTGTACGATGCACTCTCAAAAGGCCACAGGAAGCAAGGACAGCCAAAGAAACGCTTCAAAGACTGCATAAAAGACAGCCTCAAGTACTGTGTCTTCCCGGTAAAGGAACTTGAAGCACAAGCGCAAGACAGATCTGACTGGTGTGCCGCCACCAGGAAAGCCTGCACGCTCTTTGAACACAATCGGCGCGAACGGATCACCAGTGCCAGAACTCGCAGAAAGACAGCGTCGACTCTCCCCACAGCTACGTTCTAGTGCCCCCATTGCCCTCGCAGGTGTGGCTCCAGGATTGGATTGGCCAGCCACACCCACACCCACAAATAGAAGTCATGCACAATGACGACATCATCGGTTTTGATGGTTTACCCCATGTATGTATGTATGTGTGTGCGTATGTATGTAAACAAGAGAATCTCCAACATTTCTGTACACACAAGCTTGAAACTGGGCGAAATACTTTCTTAAGTGGGTGGCTAAGACAGCCTCCGAGCATATTGTAAATTTATGTCTCATTGAAGACATAAACAACCGTTTATAGGAAGTCGGTTGACCCAGATTAGAGTCCGTAATTTTTGTCATATTTACTTGAACCTTTGCATATAGCTAGTTTGGAGAAAGACATTGGATGAGTTCGTTAGCCAGATTTGTATCCTTTCAAGTTCTTTAGTAAACATTAATTCTTTTTAGAAAAGAATTAAAACACTAAAAAACAACTTTATTTTTAGGGAAAGTCAGACAGTGGCGGTGACGTAAAAGAGGCAACTCAGTTACCATGCAGACACTGACGTGACATAATACTCTAAATATGACGTCATTCTCTCTCGCGCGTGCGGCTCTCTCTCTCTCTCTCTCTCTCTCTCTCTCTCTCTCTCTCTCTCTCTCTCTCTCTCTCTCTCTCTCTCTCTCTCTCTCTCTCTCTCTCTCTCTCTCTCTCTCTCTCTCTCTCTCTCTCATTACCGTATGTAATGCATATTAGCCAGACTTGGGTCCGAACTGTGCTTCGTCTGACGCGGGCGTCGGTTGAAGGCCCCGGACATACATCACGATACCACGTTTGTCCCGGCCTTTAATCCAATGTTTGAGCCGTAGCGGGGTCTGACCTAACTCTGATTTACGTACTTCCGTGTGTGTGCGTGCGCGCGTGTGTGGGTGAGTGTGTGCAAGCGCGTGTGCGTGCCGGCGTGCGTGTGTGTGTGTGTGTGTGTGTGTGTGTGTGTGCGTGTGTGTGTGTGTGTGTGTGTGTGTGTGTGTGTGTGTGTGTGTGTGTGTGTGCGTGCGTGTGTGTTTTCATGTAGTTTGTAGCAAGGACAAGAATGAAAAAAGGTCTGCGCACCTATTCTTTTATCCTTGGAAAATAAAGTTTCATTTCATTTCATTTATCTCTCTCTCTCTCTCTCTCTCTCTCTCTCTCTCTCTCTCTCTCTCTCTCTCTCTCTCTCTCTCTCTCTCTCTCTCTCTCTCTCTCTCTCTCTCTCTCTCTCTCTCTCTCTCTCTCTCTCTCTATGAAAACATAGCACAGCAAGAGAATAATGATGATGTATTTTTTTCAGAAGACTCTGAGTCTGATGAAGCCTTATTTCATGACCTAGATATGAACATAGAAGAAGAAGAAGTTATTGCTGCTTTAAAACATGCCAAAGCAGGAAAGGCCCCCGGGCCTGATGGAATTATAAATGAAGTTCTTAAAGTCTCCAACCCAGCTATCATCTCCTTTCTCACTAAGTATTTTAATGCTTTATTCAACAAAGGGTTGTTCCCAAGCGAATGGTCTAAAGCTATTATTTTCTCACTCCACAAGAAAGGAGATGTAAATAATCCAGATAATTATCGTGGTATTGCTCTGATTAGCTGTGTTAGTAAACTGTATACCTACATTTTGAACAGAAGGTTAACAGACTGGGCTGAGGAACACAATATTCTGTCTGAAACACAAGCCGGGTTTAGGAAATCCTATTCTACTGTGGACCATACACTTTATGCTATTGTTCAAAAACAACTTCTACAAAATAAGAAAGTCTATGTGGCTTTTGTTGACTTTCGCAAAGCCTTTGATACTGTTAAAAGAGGTGTGCTTTGGAATATTTTACTGAAGGTTGGAGTGCGCGGCAAAATGCTTTCAGCTATGAAGGCAATGTATGACTCAGTAAAATTTTGTGTTAGAGACAGCCTGAATTGTACAGCGTTCTTTGAGTGTTTCCAAGGTTTAAAACAAGGATGTTTAGCATCGCCGACATTGTTCTCCTTTTTGATTAACGAGCTTGCTGTGTACATTATTGAAAATGGTAAACATGGTTTCCAACTAAAATCCGATGCAACAGAACTGTTTTTGTTGATGTTTGCAGATGACATTGCTTTGTTTTCATCAACCCCCAATGGCCTTCAGACTCAGCTGAACAATTTATACAAAGAAGCATCTAAACTTGGTTTGTCTGTTAACCTAGACAAGACAAAAATAATTGTGTTTCGAAATGGTGGATATTAATTTTGTCAAAATATGAAAAATGGATTTACGGGGGAACGAGGGTAGAAGTTGTCAATATGTATAAGTACCTTGGGTTAAACTTTACCACACGTTTGAGTTTAAACACATCCGTCGATGACTTCGTGACTAAGGCAAAAAAAGTGTAATCGATATTTTCTGTATGTTGAAGAAAATCAACTGCGCTAGTCCTGATGTTTTTTTCAAGCTGTTTGATGCGCAAGTTGTCCCAATTTTGTTGTATGCCTCGGAAATTTGGGGTATAAACGAGTGTGCCGAAATTGAAAAAGTCCATACATTTGCATGTAAACGTTTTCTTAATGTCAACTTCCGCACACCGAACGTGATGGTTTATGGTGAACTTGGTCGATATCCCCTGTCAGTAATAACGTCAGTAAGATGTGTTTCCTACTGGCTTCGACTCTGTGCTTTACCTGTTACTAGATTTGCAAATATGGCTTATCAAATGCTTAAGGATTTAGACGATAAAGGGAAAGAAACATGGGTGTCATGGATAAAGAATTTGCTTTTTCGAAATGGGTTTGGTCATGTATGGATTTCACAAGGTGTTGGAAACAGGAATGCTTTTATAAACAAGTTTAAACAAAGGATGGTTGATTTTTCCAAACAAAACTGGTCATCGAAGCTTTCTGAGAGTGAACGTTTTACTGTGTATCGTAGTTTTAAACATACACTTGTCCAAAAAAATTATTTTGAACTGGTTAAGCCAACCTATGTCAAAAATCTATACATTAAATTTAGACTTGGCATAACCGAATTGCAAAGTACAAACAAAGATATAGTACTCTCAATGCTGTAACGAAAGTGTGTCCATTGTGTGCCAAGGCTGTGGAAGATGAAATTCACTTTATGTTTTACTGTCCATTCTACGATGAACTGCGTGTCAAATACCTATGTAAGTTTGACCTTATGGAACTCAAAAAGAAAGAATTGTGTATCCTAGACACTACCAACCCGCAGTCTATTGCCGATTTAGCAAGATTTGTATTTCATGCATTTAAACTCCGTAGCAGCATGCTTGTATGATTCCACGTGCAAACTGTGGTTCTTACTCCGACCTGGTCTGTGTAGTCAGTACACGGCTGTGGCCTGGATTTGGATACCGCATTTTACATGTAGGTCAAAAGTGGCTATTATGTGCTGGCGTAGATCGAATGGAAATGCCGTGTGTGTGTGTGTGTGTGTGTGTGTGTGTGTGTGTGTGTGTGTGTGTGTGTGTGTGTGTGTGTGTTGTTATAAACATCTCCTTATGGCTTTTATATACACCTGAATTATAAATTATGTAATGTCTCACTCCATTGTATGGACATTTTGTCTGAACAATAAACTGTCTGAGTCTCTCTCTCTCTCTCTCTCTCTCTCTCTCTCTCTCTCTCTCTCTCTCTCTCTCTCTCTCTCTCTCTCTCTCTCTCTCTCTCTCTCTCTCTCGATCACACAAACATGCTCGCATCTCCAGGAGGAATAGATCCTCATGCGTTCTCCAGACGCATGAGGATCTGTGCCTCTTGGAGATGTTTGGAGCGCGCGCGCACGCACGCACTAATACGTACACATACATCGACGCGCTTTCAGGAAAGCATGCAGGTGACCCGTGTACTTAGTATGTCATTTAGCTAGGTAAAGTAAACCTGCTTTCACACAAATTATAGCAAGACTGAAATTGTACCGTGAAGTTCTAGTTTTATCACCATTTTCTCAAGTCTATGAAGCGAAAGTGAAACTCATATCAGGTAAAATATAAAATTACGTAAAAACTAAAACTTACGTCATGACAAATGAAGTTTGACAAATCAATGACGCGTATGTTCTGTGAGATAATTCAACATCAGAATCGGGTCAAAGACAATATGGTAGAGACCATTGACAGCGAAGACAGCTCTCATATAATGAGTAATCCATTTTAAAAATGCCGAAAAGTGCTGCGAAATAAATCTTGAAGGAAGCATTTCCTAAAATTTCAGACTTGTACGTACACAAATACAAGAGAAACTCGTGCCTACATACATACACACACTCACACACAAACACACACACACATACACACACACGCGCGCGCGCGCACGCACGCACGCACGCACACGCACACACACACACACACTGCGTTTCCCGCCAAATGTACTTTCAACAGCGCGGCTAGCATAGATAGGCATGACGTAATTTTTATCGCGTTACTTCACTGTCAGAGTCTGATGTGTGCCCGCCTTTGTTCGTCATTTGCATGCTACGAAACGTGCTCCGACTAGCCCCATCTCAAAGTCTACCGTATTTTCAATACGGCAGACAAAAACGTTTCATGGAGCGCTAGTGTCCACAATGACCTTAGCATTCGATTGGGTTGGATCAGATTGGTGGGCGGAAACAGAAACGTGTTGCCGGTCGCGGAGAAAATTTATTGCCTCATAATGGAATATGGACAAGTAACACGTTCGGTTGAAGTACCATTGCATGTAATTTTTTTCCAAGCGTGTTTACTCAGACATGATAAGCCACCACCACCACCACCACAAACACCACCTTATCCAACCACCAAACATCGACTAGTTAGAAGAGAGAAGACAAAAAGAGAAAGAAATCGTTTCTTCCCTTTGTCGTAGAAGGCTATCTTGTTCATTTTAAACCAATGCATTTAGATCGAAAAATATCCGCGTGTAGTCCATGCCAAGTGGCTTTCGTGCGATAATGAAGAAGTCGTGTTTGTTCATTGCGGTTTTTGTGCTCCCATTGCCGGTAATGGTGATAGTTTATCGACTCGAAAGAAGAGTGTGGCTAACCTTGCCAAAACTAGCCGCATGTTCAGAAGACAAGGTTCGGGCTGATCTGCGCTTGCCGATAAATATAAGGTATGCATAAGTAATGTGAAAAATATTATCCCTTCAGTGTCACTTTTTAAGTCCCTTCTATTTATAGAAGGGACATTTTAGGACAGGTCGCGGTGGGTCGAATTTAATAGCATGTCCATGATGTCAAAGGCGGGCAGGCTAAACCTCTAACAATTGAAGTAGCAATTGAAGTATAAAATTCGCCCCACAGCGACCCGTCCTAAAAAGTCCCTTCTATAAATAGAAGGACTTAAACAAGATGGGATGAACCATAACCCACAAAGTCCCTTCTATATGAGAGCTGTCCCCGCTGTCAAGGGTCACTACCTTTTGTCTTTGACCTGATTCTGATGTTGAAAAATCTCCTATTGAAAAAGTCTCGCATATCTACCAATGCGTCAGTGAGCTCTATAAGGGGCGCAGTACATACGCGTCATTGGTATGTCAAACGTCATTTGTAATGACGTAAGTTTTATAGTTTTTATATTTTACATAATATGAGTATCACTTTCGCTTCATTGACTTGACAAAATGGTGACAAAACTAGAATTTAAAGGTAAAATTTCAGTCTTGCTATAATTTGTGTGAAAGCATGTTGAATTTGCCTATCTGCTTGATAATACGGGTCACTTGTATGCTCTTCTGAAAGCGCGTCCATGTGTGTGTGTGCGTATTAGTGCGTGCTTTGCGCGCGCGCTCCATACATCTCCAAGAGGCATAGATCCTCATGCGAGAGAGAGAGAGAGAGAGAGAGAGAGAGAGAGAGAGAGAGAGAGAGAGAGAGAGAGAGAGAGAGAGATTGCGTCATATTTAGAGTATTGTGTCAATGCCTGCGTGGTGACGGAGTTGCTTCTTTCACGTCGTCACCGCCACTGTCTGACTTTCTCCAGAAGTCAAAGATTTTTACTGTTTTAATTTTTACTGAAGAATTTGAAAGGGTACAAAGTTGGCTAACAAACATCCAATGTCTTTCTCCAAAATTGCCATATCGGGTCACGTGCAAGTTCTTCTGAAAGCACGACGATGTGTGTGTGTGTGAGAGTGTTAGTGCGTGCATGAGCTTGCGCTCCAAACATCTCCAAGAGACATAAATCCTCATGCGCTCTGCGGGCACATGAGGATCTATGACTCTTGGAGATGCGCGCATATCTGTGTGTGTGTGTGTGTGTGTGTGTGTGTGTGTGTGTGTGAGAGAGAGAGAGAGAGAGAGAGAGAGAGAGAGAGAGAGAGAGAGAGAGAGAGAGAGAGAGAGAGAGAGAGAGAGAGAGAATCAATGAATCAATGAATCAATGAATCAATGAATCTTTATTTTACAACGGTAAAGATATTAACAATGCCAGAGGCAATGCCATTTTTCAAATCTGCCGTTGCTACATCTACAACACAACAATTACATTACATTAATACATGTATAGGACGAACTCCTACGGTGTGTTGGGGGAGTTGGAGCAATGGTAAGGGGAAAATAAAATAAAAAGCAACAACACAGCAGCACTATACATACACAGCAGTAGAATGGGTATGATGATATGTACGCATAGAAAGCAAAGCTTGAAGATAGTTATGGCTGCGAAGATAAATGTTCAAAAAGACTTTTCTTGAAACATGATACCGTTGGAGTGGTCTTCGTGTGGGATGGAAGCGAATTCCACAAAGTCGCCCCCGAGAATGCTAGACTGGTTTTAAATAAGTCTATTCTGGTTGTGGGTACTACATATAGGCTTTTTGTATCGCCATAACGGGACTGTGACCGGACTAGCAGCTGGGTTAGATATTCCGGAGTGTTGTCATTCCGAATCTTAAAAAGGAGAACACCTTTGTTGAATGCAAACTGCTTTTTGAGAGAAAGAAGTCCCGCTTTGTAAATCTTATCATCCGTTGTCAAAGTAGGATCAGGTAAAATTAATTTCGCTGCTCTTCTGTGTAAGGAGTTCAGTCTTTTAAAATGTACATCTCTGCAGCCATCCCACACCGTCGAAGCATAATTAATGTGGGACTGAATATGTGCATAATAAAATAGTTTTCTGGTTTCAAAGTCAGTGAAGTGCTTCAGTTTGGACAGCATGAAAATGTTTCTTGAAACAGTTTTACACACTTTATGTGTGTGTGCCTGCCATTTGAGCTGATCATCTATGATAATTCCAAGGAGGCGGTGTTCAGACACTTGCTCAATAGAATTGCCTTCGAAGGACAAATCAAGTGAAAGGGGGCTTAATTGGTGTTTTTGGCGTGTCGCAATTACCATTGACTTAGTTTTTGCTGGATGGATACTCATCGAGTTACGTTCACACCAAGCGGATACCTCATCAGGGCTCTGTTGTAAGTCATCTGCAACCACATTAAGGTTTTTATTTGCCGTGTGGATTGACGTATCGTCAGCAAACAAGTCACATTCGACAGATTCTGACGTTAGGTGAAGAGGCAGATCGTTGATGTATAAACAAAATAGAAGAGGGCCTAACAGAGAGAGAGAGAGAGAGAGAGAGAGAGAGAGAGAGAGAGAGAGAGAGAGAGAGAGAGAGAGAGAGAGAGAGAGAGAGAGAGAGAGAGAGAGAGAACAATGAACAATGAACCTTTATTTTCCAACGGTAGAAGTTATTGATAACAGGACCAGTTTTCAAACTTGCCGTTGCTACATCTACTACATAAGTGACATAGACATGTAACATACACATACCTCACACTGCTGCATGCATGCATTCGCTCAGGCACGCACCTACGCACGCACGCACACGCATGCTCATACACACACACACATACCCATACACACACACGCACTCAGGTACGCACGCATGCACATCACAGCTCGCGCACGCACGCACGCACACACACACACACACACACACTCATGCACACCGCAATTACGCATGCACACACGCACGAACACTGTCTCACACACACACACACGCACACACACACACACATACACACGCACGCACTCAGGCACACACGCACAAAAAACAAACACACGCTTTCGGACACGCACTCCAAAAATACATACGCGCATAACTGACGCGTACGCACAAACATATAAAATGAGTAAAAATGCAAAGTAAAGCAATAAACAGAAAATCATTTAGTACATTAAAGTTCATACAGCAAGGGCAAATATGTATGCAGGTGCTCTCTCTCTCTCTCTCTCTCTCTCTCTCTCTCTCTCTCTCTCTCTCTCTCTCTCTCTCTCTCTCTCTCTCTCTCTCTCTCTCTCTCTCTCTCTCTCTCTCTCTCTCACTTATAGACCACATATACACTAATAAACCCAAAGCCGTCTATAATGTTGAGGTTTCAAATCTAAGTGTTAGTGATCACTATCCAGTTGTTTGTTCATGGTCAAAAAAGATTCCGAAAGTAAAGAAGAACGGCCATATAACCATAACATATCGATCATTCAAGAACTTTAACCATAATAAATTCCTATTTGATTTAAATAATACTCCGTTCAACGATGTACTTCTCTCCAATGACCCGGACACTGCCCTTTCTATTTGGTACACTCTTTTTTTAACTGTATTAAACAAACACGCACCCCTTCGTGAGAGAAGGGTTAAATCAAACACTCTTCCTCCGTGGTTAACCCCAGAAATAATGCAAGCGATGGCGCTCAGAGATGATCTGCGTAGTCGAAAACTATTTCCTGAATTTAAGCAACAACGTAACCGTGTTAAGTACATGATCAGAGAGGCAAGGAAAAGGTTAATCCGTGACACAGTGAAAGACAGTAAGGATACTTCCACTATCTGGCGCCTATTAAACACTCTAACTAAAGGCTCCCTGGCACTTCAACAACCATTCCCAGCAGTCTTACTGCAGAAACTTTTAATAATCATTTTCTTTCAGTCGCTGAAACTCTAAATGCCTCAATTAATAGCAGTAAGTATGAATGTTCTAATTTGCTTTCTGAATTCTGTAAACACAGAACAGAGGACACAGACCCCTTCAGCATTCCCTTGCTATCAGTTCATGAGGTGGGTTTGCTCATTAGTAAACTACCAAATAAAAAGTCTTCGGGGCCTGATGACATCAGCCCGCAAATACTTAAGTTATCCCTGCCGTACATAGTAGAGTCTATTACGTACATTTACAACCTTTGTATCAAGCAACATACTTTCCCTAACAAACTAAAATACGCTAAAGTCATTCCACTTCCAAAAACTAAAGATCGTTCTGACCCTAACAACTATCGACCGATTTCATTATTATCAGTTCTATCAAAGCCGCTTGAAAGGCATGTCCACAAACACCTGCTTGCCTACTTAGAAAACCGCAAGCTCCTCCACCCCTTTCAATCCGGATTTCGCCCACAACACTCGTGCCACACTGCACTCACGCGCCTCGTTGACGCATGGCTCCACGGTATGAACAAATCCCAGATAACAGGTGTCGTTTACTTAGACTTTAAAAAGGCCTTTGACCTAATCGATCACACCACTCTAATGACAAAGATTCAGAAATACTTGAATAGTACAGAAGTAGTTGCATTTTTTAGATCATACCTAACTGATCGTAAACAAAAAGTTCTAGTGAATGGATCTTACTCTTCTCTAAAAGATGTAAAGTATGGAGTTCCCCAAGGATCCGTGCTTGGTCCCTTATTATTTTGTCTATTCATCAATGACCTGCCACTTCATATAACTTGCAAGAACGTGCAATGTGATCTTTTTGCTGATGACACTTCCATTCATATGATTAACAAAGATATACAAGTAATTTCTTCCAACTTGCAGCATAGTCTTGATGAAGTGTTTGAATGGTGTCACAGGAATTCTATGATTGTTCATACAGTTAAAACCAAATCTATGATAATCGCCACTCGTCAAAAACACCAGTTAGCACCCCTGTTACTTAACCTTTTATTACAGGGCAGGCAAATAGAACACGTTAATGAACACCGCCTACTAGGGATTACAATTGACAGTCAGCTTAAGTGGAAGGCTCATACGGACACTCTATGCAGAACGGTAGCCAAAAATCTTTTCATGTTGTCCAAACTGAAATATTACACCGACTCGGACACGCGCAAACTATTCTATAATGCTCACATACGTTCTCATATTGATTATGCGTCAACGGTGTGGAATGGATGCAGTGAAGTCCACTTGAAGAGACTCAACTCGATACACAGAAGGGCAGCAAAGTTAATCCTTCCTGACCCACGACTCACAACAGAAGAAAAACTCGCCAAAATAGGATTTCTGCCGCTGCAAGACCACTTCAAATACAATAAGGCTATTTTTATGTTCAAAGTGTGGAAACAGAAAATACCAGAATATATCACAACTCTTTTCTCTAAGTCGGAATCTAGGCTTGGTAATATTAGGCAACTTTTCTTAGTCCCCAAAACAAGAATTGATATATACAAATCTAGTTTGTCATTCGCGGGAACGCAGACTTGGAACACGCTTCCTGATTATGTAAAATCCGCTTCCTCTCTAGCCCGTTTCAAAATCAATCTCTTCAAGTACTTCTCGAAGCAGTCGTAATCATTACGTTGTAAAATATATACTGCCCTGTAACCCTGATTATGTATGCTCCCAATTACAAACTCTGTGTGTGATGGTGTGTGTGTGTGTGTGTCAGTTTAGGTGTGTGAGATTGTCATGGGACTTTCTTTCCCTAAACTAGCAATGTTTTTGTCAGTTTCATTTACATTTAACTATATACTTAGTTGTTGTTGTTTTTTATTTTGTCTCGTAGTTTTGTAGCAACGGCAGGTTTGAAAAATGGCTATGTCTGTGACGATGTCAATGCCTCAACCGTTGATAAATAAAGCTTCATTGAATCATTGAATCTCTCTCTCTCTCTCTCTCTCTCTCTCTCTCTCTCTCTCTCTCTCTCTCTCTCTCTCTCTCTCTCTCTCTCTCTCTCTCTCTCTCTCTCTCTCTCTCTCTCTCTCAGTCTCTCTCTCTCTCTCTCTCTCTCACGCCGGCACACACACATATATACACACACACAGAATGCACGCACACACACACACACACACACACAGTCACACACACACACACACACACAGTCACACACACACCGTACACACACACACACACACACACACACACACACACACACACACACACACACACACACACACACGCGAGCGCGCGCCCAAAAATCGAGCACACAGATATGAAGGCAAAAACATTATAAACAGTACATGCAGTATTCAATGTACACTTTGGCATTCAAATATTATGGTACGGCTATGGGAAAAAGGGACTCTCTCTCTCTCTCTCTCTCTCTCTCTCTCTCTCTCTCTCTCTCTCTCTCTCTCTCTCTCTCTCTCTCTCTCTCTCTCTCTCTCTCTCTCTCTCGCACACACACACACACACACACACACACACACATACACACACACACACACACACACAAACTCACACACACGCACATACACACACCTGAACACACGTGCAAGTTATCCCAATACTGTAATGATTAGATTACGTCAGAGATTCTAGGTGTTTGAAGAGGCTGTCCCTATATGAGGTGAGCGTCTTTGCGTTTCTGATTCTGCAGGAATAGAATTTCAGAATAAACTTCCCGAAAATGACAAACTGGTTTTGAATAAATCAATACGCGGCAGGGGTACTTTGAATTGTTGTCCATGTCTAGAAGCTACAGATGTCCGTTCTGAGAAAAAAGAACTCATGTACAGCGGACATGATTGCGTGTACAGCTTGTACATCAATACACCTTTATTAAACTGAAAGTGATGGGATAGAGGGAGCATTTTTAAAGTTTTAAGCTTTTCGTCAGTTGAGAGTTCGGGATCGGGAAATATAAGCTTAGCAGCTCTCCTATGTAGGGAGTTCAGCCTCTTCAAATGTACATAACTAGAACCATCCCACACTGTTGATGCATAGTCTATGTGCGACTTGACATGAGCATTGTAGAAAAGAAGACGCGTATCTGCGTCAGTAATTGTTTTCAATTTTGACAACATATACAGGCTTCTGGAAACCCTTTTGCACACATTATTAATATGCAGTTGCCATTTAAGCTGATCATCTATAGTGACCCCCAAGAGACGGTGGTGTGATACTTGCTCAATTGGGCTGCCGTTTATAAGAATAAGAATAAGAATAAGAATAAGAGTACTTTATTATCTCGAAAAGAGAAATTCGGTTGTGGTACATTTATAACAAATAGTACAAACAAGACATAAAAACATTATAGCATAATTATGAACATTTTCTCCCTGCACTTGCACAGCTACAAATTCCAAATGGATATAAAGTAAACACTACAAAATCTTTACACATAACTCTTACACATCTCACACAAACATCTTTTATGGACTGAACTGAGCGGCACTTATACATTCACACCCACCTCTACATATGCATACATAATACGCGTGTTTCAACCTAGTCCTAACCCTCACTACTTATTATACAAACATCTCAGTACATTATTACACATTATTACACAAGCTGCATAATTAAAGTCTACCATAGTAAAATAATTAGTGGGTAAACACTCAGTAACAACAATCCCAGTATGTCCATGTTCACCACCAAATGAAACACAATATAATCACTTCTCTAAAATCAACAAGCTCCATTCCTACTGATTGCACAGGTAAAGGGGGATAGGGGGAGGAGTTAGGTTTGGGTATGCGTGGATGTACCTACAGATTGCTTAGAGTGATGGATTTGGGGATGAAACTGTGCTGTAGTCTAAGTGTTCTAGCTTTGTGCGTGCGGAGTCTGCGGCCAGAGGGGAGGAGTTCATAGAGGTGGGCAAGGACATGGGATCTGTCTGAAGCTATCCGCCTACCCTTTCTCACCACACGCTGTTCATACAGGGACTCCACACTGTTTTGCTTACTGCCAGTCACTTTGCTGCAGATGTTTACCATTCGTGCCAGGGTGTTCTTGTTCTTCACACTCAGACCTCCATACCAGCACACAGAACCGAAAGTGATGACAGACTCAATAAAAGAGCAGTAAAAAGTTTGAAGGACAGAGGGGTTCACATTCAGCTTCCTGAGTTTCTGGAGGCAGTAGATGCGTGACTGACATTTCTTGTGTATGAGGGAGGTGTTTGCGTTAAAGGACAACTTATCATCTATGACTGTTCCAAGATACTTATACTCAGTCACACGCTCAACAGACACATCATCGATCATCAGAACAGGGACAGGGGCAGGGTTTCTTCGAAAGTCTATCAGTAGTTCCTTGGTCTTACTCACATTTAGGTCTAGAAAATTATCTTTACACCAAACACTAAAACGTTCTACTTCTGCAAAGTAAGTCGCATCATTATTGGAGAGATCTTCTAAGGCAGTGTCATCCGAGTATTTTATAAGAAGGGTAGAGTCAGTGCCACTACAATCGTTAGTGTACAGTGTGAACAGCACAGGGGAGAGAACTGTACCTTGAGGGGCGCCTATGGAAGTGGACCTAAGGGATGAGAGAGCTGTTTGAAAGCGAACTGACTGGGTCCTATTTACAAGGAAGTTGACAATCCATAGGATAAGCCTTGGAGTTACATTGTAACAGAGAAGTTTTTGAGCTATGGGATAGGGTTGTATAGTATTGAAGGCTGAAGAAAAGTCTATAAAAAGAATGCGTACAAAAGAGCCAGGTTTTTCTAAATGTGTGTATGCATGGTGCAGAAGTGTGAGTGTGGCGTCATCAGTACATCTGTTTTGCTTGTATGCAAACTGGAAAGACAGACTAAGAGAGAGCGGGCATAGCTGGTGCTTTTGACGTGTGGTTATAACCATGCATTCTGTTTTTGACGGATTCAGGGACATGGAGTTGGAATGACACCAGTCGGTGACCTCACGCAGGCTTTCCTGCAGACGCGTGCTAATTGCAGCTACATTTTTTTTAGGAGTGTCTAGTGTGCAGTCATCAGCAAACATGTCACAAGAAATATCGCGGCAACTAATATGCAGTGGAAGGTCATTGATAAATATGCAGAACAGCAATGGTCCGAGGACAGAGCCCTGAGGCACGCCGCTTTTGACGAGACCATACGAGGAGTAGGATCCATTTAACAGTACTCTTTGCTTCCTTCCGCTTAAATATGAAGTGAACAATGAGACAGCATCTGCATTGCAGAGATATGCTTGAAGTTTTGACAAAAAATGTTATGATTTACAAGGTCAAAAGCTTTCTTAAAATCAATAGAGATCGACCCAGTTATTTGAGAGTTATTTATGGATGCTAGCCACGCATCAATAAGTCTTGTTAGTGCCGTGTGGCAAGAATGCTTGGGGCGAAAGCCGGACTGAAATACGTGCAACAGACTGCGACTCTCCAAATATTGATAAAGGTGTTTGTGCACGTGTCTTTCAAGAGGTTTGGAAAGGCGAGAGAGAGAGAGAGAGAGAGAGAGAGAGAGAGAGAGAGAGAGAGAGAGAGAGAGAGAGAGAGAGAGAGAGAGAGAGAGAGAGAGAGAGAATTACGTCATGTTTAGAGTACTATGTCCATGTCTGCGTGGTGACGGAGTTGCCTTTTTTACGTCACCGTCTCTAGAAGTCAAGGTTTTTAAGTCTCTTCTATTTATAGAAGAGACTTTGTAGGACGGGACGCGGTGGAGCGATTTCAAAAGAACACACACGACATCATAGGCGGGCTAGACTAAAACTATGACAGTGAAGTGACAAAATAAAAATTACGTCATGTCTAGTTACGCAAACCTCGCTGTAGAACGTACTTTTGGCGCGGAAGACTGTGTGTGTGTGTGTGTGTGTGAGAGAGAGAGAGAGAGAGAGAGAGAGAGAGAGAGAGAGAGAGAGAGAGAGAGAGAGAGAGAGTGTGTGTGTGTGTGTGTGGTGTAGTTTGCTATCCATCGTAAACTTTAACGTTGGCATTTTCTCGGAGACTTTTCAAGGCACATTCTTAAAACTTGGCCCAAGGATACTTTGTGGCGAGGCCTTTCTAAACATACCAATTTAAGTGACCTCTCACAAAGGTCAAGATCACAGGGGCTCTGGAAATATGTCAAAAATAGCTATATTTTGACATTCTTTTTTTATTCTGAAATAATATTCACAACTTCAAACCCAAACTTGGTACAAAGATAGCTGAGGGTAAGACCTTTCCATGCCTACTAATTTGGTTGATCCCTCGGTAAGGTCAAGGGTCACAAGAGCCGGCTCAGGAAATAGGTTCAAAATAGCCACATTTTGACAAAAGATGTTATTTTTTTCAAAAACAACTTTAAACCCAAACTTGCTACAGAGATACCTGATGGGAAGACCTATCTATGCATACTGTTTTGGATAACGCTTCGGAAGTCAAGAATCACAGGCTGGCAAATGTGTGTAAAATGCCAATTTGTGATAAAATGTTAGGTATTGGCAACATTTTTGCAAATTTTTCCAATCAAACTTGGCACAAAGTTAGCTGATAAGACCTTTCTGTGCATTCGAATTTACTCAACTCATTGCAGAGGTCAAGGGTGGGGAAGGGGGTGCAGGGTTGGATCCAGGTTGGGGCAGGGGGGTTCAGACCAAATTTGTAAAAATGCTATAACAAAGTCCCTTTTTGGGGTGTTTGGGACCCCCCCCCCCCCACCCCCACCCCACCCCCTTCCCTCATTTGTTCATTCGGTCCTTGGAAGCAAGGTCTATCGCATCGCCCCCCCCCCCTCCCCCCCCTCCCCCCCCCCCTCTTGCACTCCTCGCTGTTTGATTTTTGGCACCCCGAAAGCAAGGTCTGTCGTTCTGAACCCCCCCCCCCCCCACCCCTCGGTTGTTTGAATTTTGCGACCCCTGGCAGCAAGGTCCGTCGACTCCCCCCTCCCCCTCCTCTCCCCGTTGTTTGATTCTTCGGCCCTTGGAAGCAAGGTCTGTCAACTACTTCCCCCCCACCCCCTCCTCTCCCTGTTTGATTTTTTCGGCCCTTCGGCCCCCGTATGAAGGAGGAGGCCTTTTGTATCAGGTTCACGGTTCCAAACAAGACGTTGGACCCCCACCCCCACCCCCCCCCCCCCCCCCCCCCCCCCACCCCCCCCCCCCCGTCCTCCCCCGCAGGAGTAAAGTAAAGTGATCCGACCCTGTCATGTGTTCTTAGAACATTTCGGCAGTCTTTCTGAACGTGTCTTAACCCATTTCGCCTGGGACCCTGAAGCAGGAAATGGACTGACCATGATAATTCAACGGTACTGTCAGATTAGCTTGGCGCCTTCAGGAGACAAGCTAATCTGACACTACCCTTGAATTATCATGGTTAATCTATGCAGCTGGTACACAGAGGTTATGCAACAGCTCCAACATTTGAGAAATGGGACCTTGGGTCTAAATGTATGTGTGTGTGTGTGTGTGTGTGTGTGTGTGTGTGTGTGTGTGTGTGTGTGTGTGTGTGTGTGTGTGTGTGTGTGTGTTTTGTGAAGGGGTGAGGGAGATGGGGGGGGGCCCGTGGGGGGAGGGGGAGGTGTGCATACAAATACGTGAGGCTAGTATCTGATAAGTGAAGTTCAGTATTGCCTGGGTCACGGGAGTTCGCTACACTGACCCTTGTAGGCCTGAGGGAGGTCAAAGGAACCATGCATTGTACCCCCTTCGACCAACAAGGTATTCAAGCTGTTTTGTTTACAGGAAAAAACTCAAAGTCGCTCATCTTGCGTTTATAAGACACCATTGAATATGGCATTTGGTCACGTGACAACATGTGGGCGTTGGCTTTGGCGCCTCGTGTTTTGAAAGTTTATGAATTTGGATTACCAAACAATGCCCCCTCAGTCAGACTGGTGCTGAGAGCGATTTTAAGGTAAATTTTTATTTTTACAGCGTTCACATGAGGTCACAGATAGTGAAACGACCGTATTCACTTTTCTGTTGGCTCACGTGCGAAGCGAAAGTGATTCTATTATTTTCTGTCCGTCATCCGTCTGCCACGGTCTGTGTCGAAAACTTTAACGTTGGCATTTTCTCGGAGACTATTCAAGCAATAGTCTTCCAGCTTGGCCCAAGGATACTTTGTGGCAAGACCTTTCTAAACATAGCAATTTGAGTGACCTCTCACAAAGGGGAAGGTCACAGGGGCTTAGAAAATAGGTAAAAAATAGCTATATTTTGACATAATTTTTTTTCTCTCAAATATTAATCACAACTTCAAACCCAAACTTGGTACTAAGATAACCTGAGGTTAAGACCTTTCAATTCATACTAATTTGGTTGATTCCTCGGAAAGGTCAAGGGTCACAAGAGCTCAGCAAATAGGTCCAAAATAGCCATATTTTGTCAAAAGATGATTCTTTTCTCAAATACTGCTCACATGGAGAGGGTCACAGGCTTGCAAATGTGTGTAAAATGCCAATTTTTGATAAAATTGTAGGTATTATGCACATTTTCACAAAATTTTCATTCAAATTTGGCACACAGGCACACAGGTGATGATAAGACCTTCCTATCATGTATACTAGTTCAATCAACTCTATGATATCATAAAGGTCAAGGGTCACGGGTGTTTGACAGCTGTGTGAAAACTAATTAGATTTGGAGAAAACATGGATTTTGCTGGTGCAGAAGTCAGTCATCTCTTTGTTACAAGGGTCACACATGTTACATCTAATCCACATTATGGTCTGTGGTGTTAAATCAAGATCTATACCCTTTGCAGATGGGTGGAATTTGCCTATTGATGGCATTGCTTTTATCCAAGCTTACTTAAGTAAGTCAGCAACACAATATCAAGATTGATCATATGGGTGGTGGGGCGGTCCGTGGCGCAGTGGTTAAGACGCCTGCCACCAATGCTAAAGGTGCGAGGTTCGATTACGGGTTCCGGCGTCGGATTTTTCTCTTCTAGTAAGTGTCACCGTTAATTCGGGCGGACCGTCGGGGGTTCTTTCTCCGGGTACTCCGGCTCTTCCTCCCCCTCCACTTTGGTGTCAGTTTCAGTCCACTTAATCAAATTTCAAATACAAACGATTTTGAATTTCCAAAAACTACAGTAGCTCGCTTGAGCTTGCCCTTAGCACCTGTGTTTACGTTCAGTGTGTGAGTGAATGCGCGTGATTCACGTGAGCGTGCTTGTTGGGTTCAGTTCGCTGCGGCGCTTTGAGCCGATTTTCAATTGGGATAAAGCGCCTATTTAATGCGCTTATTATTATTATTATTATTAATATATATATATATATATATATATATATATATATATATATATATATATATATATATATATATATATATATATATATATATATATATATATATATATGCATGTGACTGTGTGTGTGTGTGTGTGTGTGTGTGTGTGTGTGTGTGTGTGTGTGTGTGTGTGTGTGTGTGTGTGTGTGTGTACACAAATAGCTCAGATGGGTGACTGTCTTTACCATCCTTATGGACAATGGGTGTGTGTAAAATTCTGGGTGCCCAAGTCAGACACCCATTTTTTCTGAGGGTTGATTCTGCATTGTCTTGCGGTAAAGATTCATAAAAAATACAAAAATCAGTTTTTCTCATTTTGGCGTTAACACATGCACTGTTGTGCTTAACTCATTCTACCCCATCACCGAAATCCCCAAATTTTGTCGTCGTCCTCTGAAGACTGCTTTGCAGTTCAGGACACAGATCAACCATGATAGTTCAAGGGTGATGCCAGAATAGCTTGGCGCCCATAGGCGCCAAGCTATTCTGGCATCAACCTTGAACTATCATGGTCGATCTTCGTCTTGCTGTGGAGTGTCTGGGGTAGAATGAGTTAAAAGACACGCCTCCAGTGTGTTTGAACTTTTCCCAGCTGTGTGTGTATGTGTACTCAAATGGGCGTGTGTATGACATCACCCTTCTGAGCTATAAATAGCATAATAGCTGATATGGGTCAACTGCATCGGTGAGCCGAAGTGAAACGGAGAGATACGAAAGGTAATGGGGCGGGGGGGGGGGGGGGGGGGGGGGGCGGGGGGGGGGGGGGGGGGGCGGGGGGGGGGGGGGGTATTGTATTTGTGTGAGGGAGGAAATTCTTTATGTTGCTGCAAAATGAAGTTTGTTATTTGAGGGTGTGGTTGTTTTGTAAAAAAAAAAAAAAAAAAAAAAAAGA
>BTPG01000006.1:77602755-77657755 GCA_036245525.1 Semisulcospira habei | reverse complement strand
CCCTGTGATTTTCAGATGCTGACCAATCACAGTGTCGGAAAATGGAGTGACTGCACGACAATAGGAGACATTTCAACATCAGAATCAGATCAAAGACAACAGGTAGAGACCCTTCACAGCGAGGACAGCTCGCATATAAAAGGGACTTTGTGGGTTATGGCTCTCATATAGAAGAGACTGTGTGGGTTATGGTTCATACCATCTTGTTTTTACTGTTTTAATTCTTTTCTGAAAATAATTAAATTTTACTAAAGACGTTGGTTGATTCGGAGTTTCACGTCCACGGCACCGATGTGTTAATGGACGGCCCTGACGGGCGGGTTATGGGGACAGGGAAATCTATTGCCTATGGAGTGCGACTTGAACATTGATCAATTCAGACGCACTGCAACTGTGCCACTTTGATTTACCAGGTTCTTCCAACGGACATGCTATGAAACAAGCCCGTCTTTTTCCTCTGGATTGCGAGTCTACTACCGGGACCGGGATGGGGACTCGAACACACGACCCGGCGATTCCCTTTGCTCTCTTGCTCCGAAGTTGAAAGGATACAAAGCTGACTAACGAACTCATCCATTTTTTTTTCTCGAAACAAGCTATATCCAAACTTTCAAGTAAATATGAGAAAAATTACGGACTCTAATCTTGGTCAACGGTTGTTTATGTCTTCAATGAGACATTCAATTACAATATGCTCGGAGGCTCGCTTAGCCACCTCTTTAATAAAGTATTACGCCAAGTTTCAATCTTGTGTGTACAGAAATATCGGAGATTATCTTGTATACATACATACGCGCGCGCGCACACACACACACACACACACACACACACACACACACACACACACACACACACACACACACACACACGCACGCACGCACGCACGCACGCACGCACGCACGCATACATACATACATACATACATACATACATACATACATTCATACATACATACATACATACGCACATACGACGCTTCTCGCCAAATATACGTTCAGCGGTGAGGTTAGCGTAACTAGATATGACGTAATTTTTATATTGTTACTTCAATTGTCAGAGGTTTTGGCCTGCCCACCTTTGACATCATGGACATGCTATCAAATTCGCCCCACCACGACCCGTTCTAAAAAAAAAGTCGCTTCTATAAATATAAACACTATATACCCATCATTACTAGATCATACATTATGATTTTTTTTTTTTTTGTGCATGACCTGTCTCAAACGCCGTTCTGTGAAGTGTGTAACATCAGTGACCCAAATGAAGTGCTGTTATAGGTTGTTCCGCGGCGCTCTTGATGTATGCCTTATCCCAAGCAGATACATACTGCAAACTATTTGCTGAAGGCGCTTGTGTCAAACAAGAAAGTTTCGAATTGAAACACTACATTTCATCGGATGAAATATCACCTTGGTATACAAATAATCATATGATTATCAGTGTTCGAAAGACAAAGAGTATGTTGGTGAACACGTAAAAACACCAACGTGGCCTGCCACCCTTAACCCTGTCCGTGTCAGCAGAGGTTTTAGTTGCGATGATTCCTGTAGGAATCATAGCGCCTGAAACCGCTACGCCAGGGTTAAATGCCCCCCCCCCCCTTCTCCCCCCATCTTTCTGAGCCCATTGACCAAGACAGTGTGAAAATAAAATCGATTGCTAGATGTTACAGTAGTTGAACAACTTAGCTGGGGGCCTATACAGAATCCATCTGGAAAGTTATTTAAAACAGCCTATTTCTATTGTCAAAATTAAGTCGCGCACTGTCGTTGACACTTGCAAGCTCTTCTTCAATGCTAACATAAAAACAAATTGTAATTACGCTTTCAATATCTGGGACGGGTATGTGAAAAATAAATTCGTTGTACAGAAGAGGTGTAATCTTGTCCTGCCTGGTTGTTCTCCTAATCAAAATCGATGCATACTCATGCATACACTTATGAACGGTGCCGCATCTCTATACCTTCGTGAACTGTTTTCCCACACTAGTAGCAGAACACGAGGACATTACACCTCCCAAAACCAAGAATAGACATAATTACGGTCAAAGCGCCGACGTGAACTGTGATTTAAAATCATGAAAATGCTTCAGGAATTACTTATTTACGTTCCCTATGGTCCCAGCCCTTCACTAGACACAATGCCTACCCTGCCCAAGTTTGGGCAGGTTAGGCATTGTGCCTAGTGAACGGCTGAACCCTAGGGAAGTCATTCCTAAAGCATTGTTATGGATTTTAAATCACAGTGAGTGCTTTGACCTTAAGTCTAGTTTTCATTCTCCGGCACCAGGTCTCGGAACAAGCTACTCCCAGATCTTAAGTGTGTTTCCCAGTTTAGTATTTTTCAGTATTTTCACTATTCTTTAGTATTTTCAAAGCTCGCCTTCCCCCCCAAAAAAATTTTCATCTTAAACATATTATAATAATTGTTTATTATGTATCTTATTGGAGCACTTTAAAGTTGTGATATTGTTTCTCGATTTTATCCTTTATTAATCTCTTTACAATGCCCCCTTTATTTTTGTTGATAATAAATTTGTCTGAATATGAATCTGAATTACCCTAGCAAAGTTGAAGTAGGTGCTATTTGCCACATGTGTAAGATAGCTTCCACTGATGTATTTCCATGCAAACTTTCCTTTACGAGACGTAGATCCACACATGTACATGACATGATTATTCTTGTCCTACTTGACCAATCAGTTTTCTTAAGCTATTTTGTGCTTTGATAATTATGTTGTGTAGTTTGTAGCTGCGCTTGTACACCCGCACATAGGGACTACCTTGTTTTTTGCAGCACTTGTTGACGCAGCCCACAAGGGGCCCAAGGGTTATTATATAAAGATTAAACTATGCGTTACCTCCCGAATGCAAAATAAAATCACTCCTGCTCTGTTCGACTAATAAAATTCGAGTTTCATCGAACATTTTCATCAGTTGAACTGAGCACGAGTTATTTATTCTGCGTAACTGGAGATCAGGTATAATGTAATTTATTTACACGAAGGCTTTTTGAAAGTGTTTTTAATTTTAATCATATGTTTCTCTCCAAGCGGTGCGTTGGCCATGCCTTGTCCTTGTTTGTTTAGCGGAATCAAGCCGCTTGTTATATTCACACACACAAACCCTCCATCCCCCCCCCCCCCCCCCCCCCCCCCCCGTTTGCCTGCTTGTATGACCCGGCTTTAGGCGATTTTTTTTCTTGTTCCCACACCTCAACAGGATGCTAGGAGCATCATTACCACTCGCTTACCCAGCGTCAGCCATCTAACCCCAAAAGAAACTACGTATAAGGGCATTTTTTTGCAGTTGACAGAACAAGAAGCGTGTGGCGGTAGAGGAGAAGTACTTTGAACAGCTCAGCTATAGCATAAATCCTACTGGTATTAATACTGCTCAGAATTTATCGTGTCTCAAAATATATAAAATTACCCTCGTGCCTGAAGACTATTGCCTCCTGACAGCAAGAAATTCTCATATTGACACATTTATTGCAGTTACATGCCAACATGCTAAAGGGCCATCGAACGACCACCACCACGCCCACCACCCACCCCCCACTCCACATACACACACGCACACACACACACACACCACACACACACACAACACACACACACACACACACACACACCACACAATTAGGTGTCTTTAACACAATTTTCTCGAAGTTTTCAAATTACATTTTAGAAATTGTTATCTGAAAACTAAGTTATAATTCACGAGACGAATCGAACGTGAAAATTCAATTGTTGGTCCAGGCTATCTTGGCGCGAGGCTATTCAGGTTCCACCACCCATGTCATTTTCGACCCTTATCTTGGTGTAGTGTTGCATGGTTCAAAGGGTTAAACGAAGGCAGAAAAGAACGCTATGAAAAGACATTAACTTTGGCGGCGGTGAGGTTTCCTGTGTCACGTGACATCAGAGTGCATGAGCCCTGGCCGGATGTGCAGAGGAGTGCAAGGACACCAGGAAAGGTCACGTCATTCTCATGATAACCTCAATGTATGGACTGAATGGGACTGCGTTATGCGCGTACGCGTTAAAGGGATATTAAACAGAAAATACGCTGTGCGCTAAAAATACATAAAATAAAATAAAATTAAAAATTAAATCCAATGAAACATGTAGTGTTTCTTCCTCGTAACAGTGATTGTTGCCAGGCCAAGAGTACTAAACTTAGGTAGTAAACGGGTTTTCAGTGTTTGTTCTGCCTTAAAGCGATCTGCTCCATGCCGGGCTTTGATTGATAAAATTCGTTGTTACATCGCGTTATCAGTGTTGTCTTGCCTCAACTAATACGTTTCTACCCGTCTTTTCACAATCCATGGGAGCAGGCGTGTTTCAACGTAACATAGTTTCCTACTGCCTCCTGTTCTGCCTCCTGTGCACAACGATGGAACGTACTCTCCTACGTACAAAGGAAAATAAATTGCATAGAACCCTTTAATTTTATAATATTCAAACTTTCTAGGTTTACTTAGCCCTTTTGTCAAGCATTATTTTAAGACAGATATTAACCCATTCAGCCCTGACGCACTAAAGTAGGAGATGGGTCGACCATGATAATTCAAGGGTAGTGCCAGATTAGCTTGGCGCCGACAGGCGCCAAGCTACTCCGGCACTGCCCTTGAATTATGGTCGATCCAACTCCTGCAACTGGTGCATAGTCATTATATGACGCTTTCAAAATTTGGGGAAATACGGCCGTCGGGCTGAATGAGTAGAAAACATTTTGTCAAAAAGATATTAACTAAGAATTTAAAACGTTCAGCGCCAGCTGACGCAGACTGATTCTTTAATCTTCCTTAATTCAACAACAAAGCACCCTAGACGTCCCAGGAACATGGATTCAAAATGGTGTCAGCAAGAGGCATAGTTCCTCATCAGCCCCCGCAACTGCGGGGGCTCATGAGGATCTATACCTCTTGCAGTTGGGTGGTGTTCAATGTTTTAGGCACTGAACGCGTTAACTAAGACTTTTCTCCCCTTTGTATCACAAGCCACGTGAGACGGCACAGCCAAGAGAGATGTCGTTCGTGTCATTTCCGTCCTTCAGGGAACACTTCCATATTTCTCAGTTAGTTAATAAAGGAGACAGTTTATGAAACTGTATTAATCACATTCTGTGCCAGGACCGAAATCCCCAAATTTTGAAGTTGCCCTCTGAAGGATTGTATTGCAATTCTAGAGACAGTTCGAGCATGATATTTCAAGGGTGGACCATAATAGCTTGGCGCCTAGCTTTTCTGGCACTAACCTTGAACTATCATGCCCGACCCATGTCTTGATGTGGTGTGTCGGGGCTGAATGAGTTAACCGTTATTGCATGTACAATCTTGAAATCATTGCGGCTTGTGGTAAACAGACAGAGGCAAACCATCCAGGAGACAAAAAAGCATTGAGTCGACGTAAGCCTTCGTTAGCCCGTGCACGGCTGTGTGCAGGCCTATAAAGTATGAAGTCGGCCACGAGCGCCTGGTGTCCGCTTGTGTTAACCTGCCCAAAGATTTTTTTATTGGATTTCAGGAAAATCATGTGTGCGTACATATTGAGTCTGATCGTAAAGCAATAAGTATTTTGTTACCTTGTCATACGGATACTGAACTATGAGTTTTGGACTTTCTAGCCCTATCCCCGCAAAGCCAAAATCACAGATCAGCACATATAGTTGGTGCTCGCATGCAACGTCCTAACTAATAAGTTTGTGTTTTCTAGAAGAAAAAAAATAATAAAGTAAAAAATTTGGTCAGAATATGTAATCCAAGACTCGATCTCCGGGTTACATATTCTGACCGAAATGTAATTTCTTTTCTCAAAGCTGTTTAGAGATATATCCTGTTGTGCTACAGGTTTGATATTTCCTCTTTCTGAACAAAGGCACCGAACTCTCCTCCAGTATATCATAGGTTCAACCCTGGGTAGAAACCTTTGTGGTCGCTAAGATGTATCGCACAACACGTGTGACATTTTCTACTTGTTACGACCAGCTTTAGGTTTATCAGATTGGTTGGTTGTACATTGTTTAACGTCCCGACAGCAACAAGACTTTCTCAGGAAGAGCCTGCACTGCTTGTGAAAAAAAAAAAAAAAAAAAAAAAAAACAGAATATTGAATGTACGTCGCCAGCGGTCTAATACACTAAATAAACCTAAGACCATTTAGCAACACACATCCAATATCAAGAGCTACTAGCAGCGCAGACAGTAGGGAGAGTTAAAGAAAGGAAAATACAGATGGATGGACCAAGGGTAGACAGAAACACATGCTCCAGAATAGAGGGGAAAACCCACCCTGTGGGACTGTCCAGGGTGACCCTGGGAACTTAAAAGTAGTTAACCCCAACCAAGTCCCCCAGGGCAGACCCGGGTGGGGGAGATTTATCAGAACATTAATGAAGATAAAGAGGATCGATGATCACAATCATGAAACGTAATAGAGGTATGCTGTCAACTAGGAGCAAGTAAAAAACTACGGGTCTTTTGATGCAAACAGAGGATTAAAATCCCGGACAAACATGCGATATCGCATGATTGTCAAGGCATTTAATCTATTGTTTTCGACGGAACACGTGCAGTTTTGACAGACTGCTGATTCCCAAACAACGTCTATGCGGTAAAATGTGTGCTGGTAGCGGCATACGAGCGCGGTTGGCTGGCATAGTTTGATCATACCCCCTCCTGGACATTAAATGGCTTGAGTATCCTTTATGCTTCATTTTATTTATTGGGACCATACCTCTTGGCCCTGCCTACATAAATGTGCACATGGGCCATACCTCCCCAAGACCCAGCCGCCTTGTGGTTCAGTTGTGGCCTTCTTACAAAGAGACAAACTATCATTATATTTAATTTAAAATTTAAAAAAATTAATTAAAATTTTTTACAAATTTAAAAAAAAAAATGTTTTGCATGGTCTGTATGTTTTGTTTATAACTTGCTTGATTCCCCGGCCCCATTCCGGCGTTGTTTGATTTTTTTTTATTTTATCGCATGAATTGTTTTTTTAAACAGACATTTGAGACTGTTCACTGGCTGTGGTGTGGCAAGAGGAAGCTAGAGTTACGCCATTACCTGAGCTTGCTGAGTGCCCTCCGCATACTAGAGCCTCGCAAGCTTGTGTTTCACTACCTAGATCTGCCTCAGACTGACCTCTACAATACTTGGTTTACCGTGAGTTATGGGGAGAGACATGGATAATGCCCATTGACTAAATCGTGTTCATGTTTTTGCAGCTGTAGCCTATATTCGGGCGGGATTTAGATATTGTGGACCTTGTTGTTAAGTTACACCAAAAGGGCCCTTCACGTTGATATAATACAATAGTTCGGTTTTTTCGCATGAATTCACACGAAAACCGAATATTGTATTATGTACCCACTCCATAGCGTTTCCTTGTTTGACACATGTATTGTTATATTGAATAAGAAGCAAATTAATATTCATGAATTTGCTTGATATACTTTTCCTTCCCCAAATCCCTTGCGAGTCAAGAAGATTAGATCGTGATGATACGTGCATTTTTCAAATCGGAAACGCGAAATATTTTCATACTGCAACAATTAAAAGCTCCTTATGTGTAGTGGTAAAGAAACACTTCTTAGTGTGTACGAACGCTCGAAATTTAGATCCTATACACACACACACGAACGGAGAACACACTCCAGAAAAAGTGCGAGTCGCTGAACTGACAAGTGAAATTGACGAGATGTCAGCTGCCGATATCGACAACCTGAGAAAAGAACTAAATAAACAAACAACCTGCTGGCATTTTCCGCAATTATGCGTGATCAAGTTATAAGTAGAATTTACTCAATAACACGCACGGTTATACAAAGCACTGATGTCTTCATAGTCAGCTGAAATCTACGCACCGAGTCGACACTGATATGCAGTCCTATACCATTCATTTGTTTTGTCTGAACACCGCAATCAGCCGCACAATTTTTAAAAAAAAATGTTTTGTTTTAGACTGGGTACATAAATTATTTTGAGCAACATTTTGCTTGATATAGTGCCGATGACCGACAGATGTGATTGCTTGACCAGAACCAAAATGTCCTCGTCTTACGACTCTGACATTTTGATTCGGGTCTCATAATACACATCTGGCTGTTATCGGCACAATATCAAGGAAAATGTTTCTCAATATCAACGTGACAGGCGCCTATGGTTGCACACACTTTCGACTCATAGCGGAGTATATTCAGTTTTTACAGTGTAAGTTTATGTTCACTACACAGGTCTGCCGCAGAAAGACCTATACAATACGTTTGGTTTACTGTTACAGTTAGTTTGGAACAGACATCACTCGGTTTAATTATGATGCCATAATTATTAGGATGAGTGCCATCTTTCAGAATATACAATGTTGTCATTCTTAACTGTAACTTTGTGATGTGCGTGCGTGTGTGATTGTCGATCTAAATGTATGTATAAATACGTAAGTGTATTTGTGTGTGCTTGTGCATGTGTTCGTGAATGCGTGCATGTCTGCGGGCAGTGGGGCCTGCGTGCTTGAGTGCGTTGCGATCTTAAAGCTGTTCAAATGGTATCAGTTATACATTATCTTTTACAGGAACTGAAGGAGTTTTTGCTGCACTTGGAGTTGCGTCAGTTATCCCCTGCTCAGTCCTGTGAATCAAACGCCATGCTAACAACAGCACTCGATTTTCTGGCCCAATCCGGTGGGGTCTACATTGGAGAAAACGTGATACTTACAAGTTATTCGGAAACCGGCAGAAATGTCTTCCTTTTGGTCGGCTTTCATCAACTCAACGCAGTCTGCGACTCCGGCACACTATCATTTTCGCCAAGCATGGCTTCAATAGCAGCGAGAGGGAAATGTATGCTCAGAAAGTACGATCGAGGTATGTTTCATCGCCAAATTAACCATTCAGCCCTGACGCACTACAGCAGATGGATCGACCATGATAATTCAAGGGTAGTGTCAGATTAGTTTGGCGCCTGTCGGCGCCAAGCTAATCTGGCACTGCCTTTGACTTATCATGGTCGATCCATCTCCTGCAACTGGTGCATAGTCATTAGATCACACCTCCAAAATTTGGAAAATACGGCCGTCGGGCTGAATGAGTTAACCCATTTACTGCCGAACATCAGAGAGCAGAACTCAGATACAAGAGATATAATGCCACGGTCGAAATCACGGTCGAAATCACTCTTACTAATATAAAATACGCTTCCCTGCCGCCTAAAACACACACACACACACACACACACACACACACACACACACACACACACACACACACACACACACACACACGCACGCACGCACGCACGCACGCACGCACGCACGCACGCACGCACGCACGCACACACACACACACACACACACACACAGAGAGCCAAGATACCAGTCATATTATCTTGCTCGCCCCATTTGTATTCTAGTTTTTCTCGGATGGAAGGCTTATCACAGTAGTTTAGCGTGATAGTCTCATAGATAACTTAACGGACACTAATGGTGAAGGGGGATAACACCATTACATGTTACTGTGAAGAGAAAACTTCAGTTAGGTCTCACGTCGTTACTTCCAAACATATTTTCAGTATTCCGTATCGATCGAGACAGCTTTAGCTGATCATCGGTTTCACAAAAGCCATAGAGTGAAAAATAAAAGCATACTTTGTTTAAATTTCTGGGCTCAGTTGCATGAGTGAGCTTAGTCCTGCGCCAGCCACTAAGCCAGCCTCTATAGCGGAGCATCTTGCTTAGTAGCTGGCGCAGGACTGAAAGCGGAGTGATCTTCGGCACACCTCATTATACTTAAACGGGCCATTTATATTTGCTTTTGTTGCAGGTGATCTGTGCCTTTGGTACGTGCCATCCCACCTGGTTACCAGGCTACGTGTACAAGAACGAGAGGGAGCCAGCAGTATTACTGCAGGATGCGCTAGCCGTACACGTCACATCCCCCAAACCGCCAGCATCGCTCGCATCACCTGAAGCTCTTCGAGACGGCAAGGATATCTACGCTGCCATAGGGACGCGTGTTTTGCAGAAAAGCGGCAAAGATAAAAAATGAGTGAGATGGAACATACTCATATTTGTCTGTGCAGGCGTATGACCTACTCCAGGCAAGAAAGGGTTAACAATTAGAGATTTGTTTCTCCTTAATACACGTTCTTGGTATGTCTTATTAATAACATTCCAATACGCGAAAGGCCATCGGGCCGTCTAAGAAACATGCGTACAACGTGATTTCAGCAAGAGACACAAATCTTCTTTAGATCCCGCAGATGTGGGGGTTCATGAGGATCTGTGCCTGTTGCATTTGGGTGGCGGTCGCTTATTATCAGCAGGGAGTGAAGGGGTTATGGGAACCGAAACGGTGATATGGGCCGGTTGGCATCGGAGGGCACAACGTTTATTACAAATACCTCCGCAAAGAAACACTTTTCTGTACCATATTAAGAACAAGTATCATTTAGTGCCAATTGACTTGATTTGGGCTATTTTTACTTAACTCATTCTACCCCAGACACACCACAGGAAGATAAGGATCGACCATGATAGTTCAAGGGTGATGCCAGAATAGCTTGGCGCCTATGGGCGCCAAGCTATTCTGGCATCACCCTTGAACTATCATGATCGATCTGTGTCCTGCACTGCAATGCAGTCTGCAGAGGACAACGGCAAAATTTAAGGATTTCGGTGTTGGGGTAGAATGAGTTAACTCCTATGATTAGTTGATTTTGCTGTAAAGGCGTAAAAACAAATTGGTGAAAAGACAAGAACAAGCCGTTTTCAGTAGCCTTTGGAGCCCCGGCACATTGCAGTATCGAGGTCAAGCATGCAGACTTTTTGTATGCCTGAGCTGTTCCAGGTTTGTAATCGTGGCCAATTCACGTGAAAATGGATCTTTCTATACCGGGCTGAATATATCTGGGGCACATTTAGAGATGTCAAATCAGTGACTTCATGAGGAAAAAAATCCGGATTTGTACAACTGTACAGCACAACTGACACATTGTTCGAGTTTCCTGAAAGTAAATCTTATCAGGTCAAACTGGCACTGAATGATATTTGTTCGAAGAGAGGTATAGAAAAGTGTTTCTTTGCGAAGATATTTGCGAAAAACGTTGTGCTCTCCGATATCAAACGACCTACAGCAATTACGCCCTTCACCGCCGAGAACAATTGAACACCACCCAACTGCAAGAGTAATAGATCTTTATGAAAATCTATGCCGCTTGCTGACACACCACTTTGTATCTATGTTTCTTTAACGGCTGAGGGTCTTGAATTTACAATGATTTCAAACACAAAATCTGCGTCCACTGGCAGCGAATGCGCATAAGGCCATCGGACCAACGTCGGCCACCGTTGGCTCGTGCACGCAATCGTACTTTATTACTTGCTCTTTGGTAATTACTAAGTGCGCAAAGGCCACCGGGCCGACGTCTGCCCGGTGGCCTTTGCGCACTTAGTAATTACCAAAGAGCAAGTAATAAAGTACGATTGCGTGGTATTAATGAAGTCAGAAACACAAAATTAAAAGTAAAATTAACTTCTTTTCCTTGTTGCGGGACATGGCCCAGTGGTGAAAATGAAGTATCACCCACATACCGGCCAATCAGAGTATTGTCCACGTACTAGCCGAGCACAATGATCGTTTACAGAAGAGCGGACAGTTTATTTGTGTCACGTTTATCGTTCATTTTTGTTGGTTTTACTCGTATTACGCCCCTTTTCATGTTAGTAAACTGAAAGTAGAGTAGTAATCAGCCGATAATCTTCCCCTTGCCTTATCGACATATTCTGTCGTTGTAATGATTTTCTCCTCTTTTTTGTAGCCTGGTGTAGGGCAAATTAGCACAAATGTCTCCACCATGACTTGGAATTATTCAACTCTTTTGACCAGCCGGCAATTCGTGATCAGTTTTCTTTTTTCTTCAACGTTCTGTTTTCTTTTTGTTTGTTTACTCTGTCAGTAGCATGTTCAAAGAATTATAGCAAGGCCATACTTGCCCCCTTGGTTCTTGTGGCAATCAGATCTGGCTTTTGTTAAACCCGCTTGACTGCCAAGAAAAAGTGAAAACGAGCCAACTGCAAGTGACATAGATCTGCATGCGCCCCTGCCATACCTCTTGCTGAAACTAGCTTCAATTCATGCTCCTGGAACGGTTGGAGCTGTTAAATCACAAAGATTTAACACATTCTGCCTCAAGACCGAAATCCACAAATTTTGGAGTTGCCTCTGAAGGACTGTATTACAATTCTAGAAACAGGTCGAGAATGATAGTTTAAGGGTGGTGCCAGAATAGCTTGGCGCCTATGGGCGCCAAGCTATTCTGGCACCACCTTGAACTATCATGCTTGGTCCATGTCCTGCCGTGGTGTGTCGGGGCTGAATGAGTTAAGAAACGCGGTATGCGTCAACTGGCAGTTAATGGTTGAATTTTATAGTAACCTGTTATGGCGATGTTTCAAGAAATGTCTTCATTCGTGAAGCATCTATGATGGTCGCCGAATAAAATCCGCCTAGACACGCGCCCTAGCGAACTGTTCTTTGTCTCAAAGTTGCCCACAAAATATTCTTTGTTGAATCTGACATAAAGATGGATCCCGTGCCTAATTCTCCAGTCGAACACATCGGAATCGTAAAACTTTTCCTTGATGTCTTTAAACCAGGGTCGCACGAATGTGTCCACGACGTGAAAAGATACGTTGGGATTTTTCTTGTGAAGATTGTAGGGCATGATTGTGGAGTGGAAGCCCCAGTCTTTGTCATTGAACGTGCGGTAACTGTCGTACCAGAGCGTGAAGAACTCCGCCCCTGCCTGGCCCATGAAGACACAGTTACAGTAGTTGTAGTCTGGGATGGTGTTGCCCATCACCACGGTGTATTGACGGAGGTCGTCCACGGGGTTCAGCAGCAGGTAGTCGGTGTCGATGTACAGCCCGCCAAACGCTGCAACAAAGTGAAGAAACGTTAGGGAAAAAAAAACACACGCTTAATCCGTTCAGTGCCAGATGACGCTGACTGTGTTTCTGAAATCTTCGTTCAGTAATTCAAGACAACAACAACAAAACAAGCCTAGATGTCCCAGGAACAGGGATTCAAAGTGATGTCAACAAGAGGCATAGATCCTCATGAGCCCCCGCAACTGCGGGGCCTCATGAGGATCTATACCTCTTGCAGTTGGGTATCGTTCACATTTTCTCAGCACTGAACGAGTTAATCCCTTCACTACCAGTGATCACGGATTTCGCGTCGGAAACAACTGCACACTGATCGACACCCGCGTGAAGAACCTGATGAAACGGGACCAAACATGGGCATGAAGAGCAAAGGACAAACAAGGGACACACATCGTCATGAGTCCCCGCAGCCGATGGGCTCATGAGGGTTTATGTCTCTTGTAGATGGGCAGCGTTTGCCTTGCCCCGGCAGTTAAATCCTGTCCCAATTTCACAGATGTTTTGTGTTTGGGAGCAAAAATTACGACAAAAAATGTTTTTGTTTGGTTTGAGTTTTATTTTGTTGTTTATTGAATATTGAATTCTATTTGTTTTCTTTGTTTTTTTAAATAATTTGTTAATTTATTTTCCCATTTATATCCGTCGAGATTAATTAATTCATATTATTAATACATACATTTACGCTTACTTCATTTTAGATGCAGCAAAGGTCGGTGTGAAAAAATCACAGTGTCTCTGTACACTGTGTTAATACCTTTGCCGTTGTAAAATAAAGATTGACTGATTCTTGATTCTGTGTGTGTGTGTGTGTGTGTGTGTGTGTGTGTGTGTGTGTGTGTGTGTGTTGTGTGGTTTGGTGTGTATGTGTGTGTGTGTGTGTCTCTCTCTCTCTCTCTCTCTCTCTCTCTCTCTCTCTCTCTCTCTCTCTCTCTCTCTCTCTCTCTCTCTCTCTCTCTCTCTCTCTCTCTCTCCCGCCTCTCTCGAGTAAGTCGCACGTCAACATCGCTCTGTGTTTCAGAGACATTTGCGTTAGCAGTTCTTGTCTGTGATGTGCGATTTTTGGCAGAGTGTTTTGTGATGGTGTTTTCTCACGGAAATTAATTTTACAGTGATGTGGATCGCATAATCTGTGAGTTACAAACATTTTAATTTTCACACGATAATTTCCCCCATGGGATGCTGGAATCGTATACGATGTACAGCCTCTTTGTGTGACGCTTGGCGCCAGCCTGGCGTTCCTACAACTAACAGTGGCCACCTGTGTTTAGTTTTGACATAAATATCGCTCATTCTCCATGACTGTTGCCTTCGCTCAATATGTGTGTAATGCTTCCCAGCCCTTGACACTCGCTCTCGTCACGCGTGAGCGCGCCGGTTCAGTGGTAATCGACGCAGAGTAAACAAGATGGCGAGATTGGCCCTCGCTACGAGACAGCATCACCGCAGCGTGAAACTGTCCAGCTGCTGCAGAATGCAGACCCCTCCCGTCTAATTTACTATCCCACTATCTTCCCTCCACCACCACACCCTCCCCTCAACCGTCCACCTTCCTTTCACCGTGGGCCCTGTAACCCGAGCTGCACAAGCGAAATATGCCATCGACGCGTCAATATAGCGCATACGGCACACGCTGGACCCTATCCAAAAGACGTTCCAGAGTGCAAAGCTGCCGTTGTGGAGATATGTTCTCTACACACGGTACATTACTGAATGCCCAACTGCAACTGATCAACACGGACTGGTTTGATTATGAGGAAACAAACAACCAGTCCGCCATCATTTCAGTCCCCACTCCAATAGTTGGCCCCTCTACTCCCAATCTCTTCAAGACATTCCTTCAATCACTTGTACCTTGAGTCGCGCAAGCTAATTACCATCACCCTCTACCATACAACAGGTACCGTGCTTGTACAGGGGATCGCTTGTCGGCAGTGGGTGGACGAAGAGTTTGACAAAATGAAAAGAATAGTCGCCATTATGTCTGATGAAGATATTGCTTCATCCATTGAACCCGCCTTGACCTCCCAGTCATCCCTCCTACCTATTATCCCCCCATCTCAAGATGTACCCCACCCAGCTGAAAACCCTGAGGCCTACAACATCTGTAAGTCTAAACTGGCCCCTCCTACAGCCCTCCCCTCCCATGTGATCCATCCAATGGCCAGCCCCCAACTGAAGAGACCCCCTCGACTGACACCGTCACGTCAAACGTCACTATTCCCATCACGGCGGTGGATTCAACGGATGAACGACGCGTGTCGAGTGAGTGCAGCGAAGAGCGACCCATCCCTCCGGGCACTGATATCATCAGTGTGCAACCAGCCTCCGGGTTGACCCCGCCCACTGACCACTCAACTGTTGACTGTGGAAATAATCACCCACCAACGGGTACACCCGTGGCTATTGAAATCACCGATATCCCGGATAAGGTCAACGCAGCCCCTTTAACACCATGCGCCCTGGTTCCTCTGACTGAGAGTACGGCACTGAGACTCATCATCGCCCTGCAACATCAACTGGCCGAGTCCACAGCCGCCATCACCACTCTCCAGTCAGAGCTGCGTCAGTGCCGTGCAGGGTGTTAGGAAGGAGTGTGCTGACCTCAGACAGGGGCACGACAACTTGGCATCCCTTGTTCTCGACAGCGAAGTAAAGGCCAAAAAGGAAATCAAGGCTACTGATACAGGGCTGCGAGAATGAACACATACAGCAGGGATGAAAAACGACCACGCTATACTCGCCAAAAAGATGAGCAACCTCGTTTCCTCCAAAGACTGTCATGCAGGAAAGCTAGACGAAATTAACAAACGCCTTGACACTTTCGTTAGCCAGTCCATTGCGATTAAAAAAAACCTCAAGCTCAATCTTCCCTAGCACCCTCCACTTCTGCACCCTCCTTCCAACACAATCATGCTGACACATTGTCAGCGTTGAATCCCTAGCCAACGTGTCAACATCAAATAGATTCCAGGGGTTGGGCCAGGATGAAAATCAGTCTGCTGTCCTCCAGCCCCAAAATACCGACGTGATAAATGGACAGCAAACTTACAAGCAGCAGGACAGCATTATGACACCACTGGACAGACTCCGCAGAATGAAAATCCGCCCTGAGGTAAACACTCTTCTCATTGGAAATTCTGTCACCAAATTCATCGATGAGAAGAGGATGACGACTGCTGACTCTATGGTGCAGAATCTGTCAGTGTCAGGCCTCAGGGTGGATCACCTGGGTCAGTGGCTGAGTGCACAACCCCTAAACCCTAATATACGGACTGTCACCATCCACGTCGGCATCAACAGCTGCTGGGATGGTGCTGTCAGCCAACAGACCTGGCTCAAACTTTGTGGCCTGCTGTCAGCAAAGTTCCCCAAAGCCAGACTACAGATGTCTTCCCTCCTCCCGACACGTGGCAGCCATCATCCCCTACACCGACCTGTACACGACTCAAACAAAGCCCTCAAAACTGTGTGCAAACAGGTAAAGGTCACTTTTATCGACCACACATCAACTTTCCTGTCAAGCAGAGGTGCACCCAAGCAGGTCATGTATTATGACAAGCTGCACCCCAGCGACCACGGGTGTTAGTGCACTGGCCCGGAACATACGACGCGCTGACCTGCCGCCGACGCCCCCGGGTGAGGACAGACGGGCCGCACAGCCGAGCAGTGGCCACTCATCCGATCCGCGTCCTCTCCCCGGGTCACAGTACACTGGTGAGGACAAGCGTATTACGCAACACCACCAGCAGCCCTGGCCTGCCCGCGCCGCTCTTGAGCCAGCCCCTGGTCAGGCCGCTGATAGGCGCGAGTCTTCTGTGACCAACAGCAGTGGCCTGGAGGCTTCTCGCAGGTCTCGAGCGCACACCACCACCCCTCTGTGTCAGGAACAGACGCATAGTCGGCCGCTACAACTGTCCGCTGCTACGGAGTACCCTCCCTTACCATCTACTATGACAGCGAGCCATCTTTCAGCGCCTAATACCAGGGGATGGGAGAAGAGGGATTAGCCCTCACTGCCTCCCCTCTTAATTCACATCAAGTTCAGGCGCTAAGTGTTAGCATTGCACAAGCCATATTGCAATTCTACTCACAGCAGTAACCCCCACCCCACCCCATTACCATCCACCTCGCCGCACGCCCCCCCCCCCCTCCGCCCTCCCCCCCCCCCTCCCCCGGTGTAATTAGGGAAGTTAGGGATGTTTGTTTGTTGTAGCGCAGACTGCATTATTTTGTTGGTTCGCGTTGTAGGACACTACAAGCTGAACGTGGACACTCGTGTGTATTCAGTGCCAAGTGCCGTTCACATACATATGAATATATAAAACTGTCGTTTGAAACAGTGTTCGTGACTGCTCGGGTGGACAGAGTTTCTGCGTCATTTGAATTTTCTTTTCTTTTAGGTTGTGTGCTATTTTTCTCATTTGCATTCTCTATCAGGAAATAATAAGATTATGTGTCATTTTTTTTCGTGACACAAAGACGTCAGTGACTTGACCCTCATTGTTGATGAGAAAAAACAACAACCAAACATTACAGGCCTAGCATCGTGTGTTTAGAGCGAGTGCTTACGACGTCCAGTGTAGTTCTTCACCATACAGATTAATCACACTGTATACGGAGTCGCTTGAAGGACATTCTCTAGCGAGCTCTCAAGTCTCCTTGACGATATTTCCGTCAAAAGTGTGGACTATAGTTTTCAATGCTACTGTCTGTTTGTGTTAATATTCATTAGTTGCACGAATCGCAGCCACACAGACTCTCACTGTTACTTGTGACAATTGCTGAAAACTAATTTTCCCCGGATTTTAATCTTTTGTTGATTCGGGGTGTGTAGACATTGAAGAGTACCTGGGATATTTTAGTCCCAACGGACGTGTGTAAGCCTTCTGAAGGCCTATTCCCCTGCGTCCAGTGATTACGCCTCTAGTCTTTGTTTATTGTGTTTATTGCACTTAGAATAGTTTAGTTAGTGATTTTATACTTTTTATTTGTATCATTATTATTATTTTCTATTTTGGCACGTGTTACGGATACATTCTGAGACAGCTACAGGAGAAGTGCCGCGAGCAGAACAAAGGGCTGTACGTAACGTTTGTCGACCTAACAAAAGCGTTCGACACTGTGAGCAGGCAAGGCATGTGGCAGATCCTGGAGCGACTTGGCTGTCCCCCAAAGTTCCTCAACATGATTGTCCAGCTACACGAGGACCAGCAAGGCCAGGTCAGACTCAACAATGCCCTCTCAGAACCATTCCCTATTCTCAACGGTGTAAAGCAGGGCTGCGTGTTGGCACCGACCCTCTTCACCATCTTTTTTAGCATGATGTTGAAGCAGGCCACAGTGGACCTCGATGATGACGATGCAGTGTACATCAGGTATCGTCTCGATGGCAGCCTGTTCAACCTCAGACGACTGCAGGCCCACACGAAAACCCTAGACCAACTGATTCGTGAGCTGCTTTTTGCTGATGATGCTGCCCTCGTTGCACACACAGAGAGAGCCCTGCAGCGCATCACGTCTTGCTTCGCAGATGCTGCCCAGCTCTTTGGACTCGAGGTCAGTCTGAAAAAGACAGAGGTCCTCCATCAGCCGGCACCCAAGACAGTGTATCGCCCTCCTCACATCACCATCGGCGAGTCTGAACTAAAGTCAGTGCACCAGTTTACTTACCTTGGCTGCATTATCACGTCGGACGCCAAGCTGGACAAGGAGCTTGACAGCAGGCTGGCAAAAGCGAACAGCGCTTTCGGGCGACTTTTCAAGCGGGTGTGGCACAATCAACAGCTGAAAACAGGCACCAAGATCAGCGTGTACAGAGCTGTGGTCCTCACCACCCTGCTGTATGGTTCCGAGTCCTGGGCCCTCTACCGCAGCCAACTACGACTCCTCGAACGCTTCCACCAGCGCTGCCTGCGTACCATCCTGGGCATTCACTGGAGTGACTATGTCACCAACGTCGAGGTCCTTGAACGGGCTGAAACTGTGAGCATCGAGGCTTTGCTGCTGCGGACACAGCTCCGTTGGGCGGGGCATGTCTCCAGGATGGAGGATCATCGCCTACCAAAGATCACCCTGTTCGGCGAGCTTGCTACTGGACACCGTGACAGAGGGGCACCAAAGAAGAGATACAAAGACTGTCTCAAGAAGTCACTTAGTGCCTGCCAAATCGACCACCACCAGTGGTCTTCGCTTGCTGCGGACCGTGACACCTGGCGCTCCACCATTTACAAGGCAGCTGTCTCCTTTGAGGACTCTCACAGAGCTAGCCTTAAGGACAAGCGGCTCAGGAGAAAAAACAGAGATGCCGCAGCTCAGAACCCTGGCCATACCTTCCCCTGCAGCCACTGCGGTCGAACCTGCCTGTCTCGGATTGGCCTCCGCAGCCACGAACAAGCCTGCAGACGTCGTGGGCAACTCCTATAAAATCTTCGTTCGCGAAGTCAAGCCAAGAGAGAGACGGATACATTCTGTTGATTTTCTTCTTTTTTTCCCCCCACAAACACATTGACCTTGCGTGAAATGAGTGGCGTAAAACTCAAGACGAAAGATCTCCGCATTGGTCATCTCAATATTTACCATCTTTGCAATAAGTTGCCTGACATATGTGTTTATCTAAATGGAGCAGACCCGTTTCATATTTTTGGACTGTCCGAAACACGTCTCAATTCAAATGTATCAGATATATCCATCCAAGTTCCTGGATTTACTGTCATGAGACGTGATCCTACGGCCCATGGACAGACAGGATTAGCTGCTTATGTTCACTCGTCTATTCAAGATTTTATACGTAGACGACATGATTTAGAAACCAAAGATGTTGAGTGTATGTGGCTTGAGCTGAAGGCCCCCCAATCTTCATCATTTCTTATTAGCCTTCTGTACCGCAACCCTGCTGGGTGGTATCAGTGATGATTTCCTTAGTATGTGTGATAAAGCTTGTAATCAAAACTCCAATGTCATCCTCATGGGAGACTTTAACATAGACATGCTAAAGCCTCACCATGCGTGGGACTCTACGTTAACGTTGTTGGGTCTGCAACAGTTAATCACTTCACCCACACGGATCACACAAACAACATCCACACTCATAGATCATATATACACAACCAAGCCAGAGTCTGTTCATAATGTGTCTGTCGGTAACCTTAGTATCAGCGACCACTTTCCCATCCGCTGTACGTGGTCTACTAAACTCCCTAAAGCAAAGAAAGGATGTCATACGTATATCACCTATCGCTCCTTTAAAAGTTTTAATGAAAGCGAGTTTCTGTTTGATCTTAACAGCGCACCTTTTGATGAAGTATTTAGTAAATCTGACCCTGACAGCGCTCTGTCTGTTTGGTATACCATCTTTTAAATAAACATGCGCCCCTGCGGAGGAGACGCGTCAAACACGCATCACTCCCGCCGTGGCTTACTCAAGACATCATTCAAGCCATGCGGGTGAGAGATGATCTGAGACAGCTGAAGTGCTTCACTGAATTTAAGCGTGAGCGTAATCGCGTAAAATCTCTTGTGCGACAGGCTAAAAAATCTTTAATTGATCGCTTGATTAAACAAGACATGTCCACGCTCTGGCGCTCTATGGCCGTAGTGACTGGAGGCAAGTGTAATAAATCTCCTTTAATCCCTTCTGATCTGACTGCAGACATGTTTAACGACCATTTCCTATCAGTTGCAGAGTCTCTTGTCCCTTCAGAAGCAAGTTCTCAGCCCTACTCTTGCTCAGACAGACTAGTTGACTTTTGTAGAACGCGAACTGCTTGATCTGATCCTTTCGTGATTCCACCACTGGCAGTGCACGAAGTCGGTAGGACAATTAGTTCAATGAAGAATAAGAAATCGTCCGGGCCAGATGAAATCAGCCCCAAAATACTTAAATTAGCTATTCCTTATGTTATTGAAACAATTACCTTTATTTATAACTTGTGCATTCAAACGAATATTTTCCCAAAGGAACTTAAAAAAGCCAAGGTTATACCCCTCCCGAAAACAAGAGATATGACTGATGTTAATAACTATCGCCCCATTTCACTATTGTCCATCCTTAGTAAACCACTTGAACGGCATATCCATAAACATCTCTTGGAATATTTAGAAAATCATACATTAATCCACCCCCTTCAGTCGGGATTCAGACCAAAGCACAGCTGTCACACGGCCCTAGCACGTCTAACTGATGTGTGGCTTCGCTCAATAAATCAGGGCGAATTTACCGGCGCTGTATTTATTGACTTACGAAAAGCCTTTGATCTTGTGGACCATAAACTTCTACTTTCCAAACTAAATGTGTAATTCGGTAGTTCGTTTGGCAATAAATGCATTTCTTCCTCAAATAACTACAGCCAGAAATCTCTTTACCACCATGGCACAACTCCTCTTTTCGCCTCATATCTTAGCGACAGACAGCAGCGCGTCATGGTCAATGGATCATACTCTTCAAGCGGATTAGTAACACGGGGAGTTCCCCAGGGTTCAGTCCTAGGGCCTCTTCTGTTTTGCCTCTTTATAAATGACCTGCCGCTATATTTGACTAGCGACAAAATTTCATGTGATTTATTCGCTGATGACGCCACAATTCACACCCCGGACAAGAGTATTGATTCTTTAAATGGCCGTTTGCAGCAGGGTTTGAGCGAAATTTCCACTTGGTGCGCAAACAATGAAATGATTTTAAATCCTTCCAAAACGGAATGCATGACGATAGCAACCCGTCAGAAGCACCAGCTCAAGCCACTTACACTCAGCCTGACTGTCCATAATGACATCGTTAATCAGGTCACGGAACACCGATTACTTGGTGTAATTGTTGATGACCAGATGAAGTGGCAATCGCACATAAATGCTGTATGTAAAACTGTTGCTAGAAATGTTTTTATGCTTTCAAAGTTGAAGTACTTTATCGATGTTGATGCCCGCAAGTTATTTTACAATGCACATGTCAAATCCCACATCGATTATGCGTCCACGATATGGGATGGCAGCGGTGACATACACTTGAAGAGGCTTAACTCCCTGCATCGGAGAGCAGCGAAACATATCCTGCCTGATTCAGCCCTAACAACTGACGAAAGACTTGAAAAACTGAAAATGCTACCTCTTAGCAAGCATCACCTCTTAAACAAGGGTGTGGTTATGTATAAAATCTGGAATGAAATTCACCCAGAATATCTTTGTAAGCTCTTTACCAAGGCAAGTTCAGGTTATTCTACTTCAAGGCGAAACTTTATTACACCTCGCCCAAGGATAGATCTATTTAAAACCAGTGTATCTTTCTCAGGCGCATCTTTCTGGAACACACTGCCTACATGTATAACACACGCTAGCTCCCTCTCCTCTTTCAAGGAATGCCTCCTCAAGTACTTGTCTGCTGATACTATAATCTACCACAAGTATCCCGACATGTGCTTATCGTATAATCAGTGCATGCTGCCGTATGGTTTGTCCATACTAATAATAATCGCCTAATTACATAATTCAAGTTTCTATTATAATCCAAATAATTTTTGCTGTCTGATGTGAATTTTCACTTTGATCCAAATGATTTGCTTCGTATATAGGTCAGGTTATCATTAGCGCGTGCTGTGTGTGCGCGCGAGCGAGTGTATGTGTCAGTGTGCGCGCGTTGCGTGTACTTTCTGTTTTTCGTTTGTTTTTGTATGACCGAATGAATGAATGAATTTTGTTTAATGTCTCTTCATGTTTCTCCTAATTTTTCTTTGTGTAATTTGGTACTATTAGTATTACAATTATTATCCTGTGTTTGTAGAGTAGCAACGGCAAGTATGAAAAATGGCACACGTGCTAATTACTTCATCCGTTGAGAAATAAAGTTTCATTTCATTTCATCTCTCTCTCTCTCTCTCTCTCTCTCTCTCTCTCTCTCTCTCTCTCTCTCTCTCTCTCTCTCTCTCTCTCTCTCTCTCTCTCTCTCTCTCTCTCTCTCTCTCTCTCTCTCTCTCTCTCTCTCTCTCTCTCTCTCTCTCTCTCTGTGCGCGCGAGCGTGTATGTGTCAGTGTGCGCGCGTTGCGTGTACTTTCTGTTTTTCGTTTGTTTTTGTATGACCGAATGAATGAATGAATTTTGTTTAGTGTCTCTTCATGTTTAATGTCTCCTAATTTTTCTTTGTGTAATTTGGTACTACTAGTATTACAATTATTATCCTGTGTTTGTAGAGTAGCAACGGCAAGTATGAAAAATGGCACACGTGCTAATTACTTCATCCGTTGAGTTGAGAAATAAAGTTTCGTTTCGTTTCGTTTCGTTTCGTTACGTTTCATTTCATTTCATTTCATTTCATTTCATTTCATTCTCTCTCTCTCTCTCTCTCTCTCTCTCTCTCTCTCTCTCTCTCTCTCTCTCTCTCTCTCTCTCTCTCTCTCTCTCTCTCTCTCTCCTCTCTCTCTCTCTCTCTCTCTCTCTCTCTCTCTCTCTCTCTCTCTCTCTCTCTCTCTCTGCGTACTCTTTACGGCCTCCAGTCTCGCGATGTCCGACTTGTGCTCCACGACGTCCACCTTGTTCCCAAAGATGACAGCAGGAGCCGATCGATTGACGTGCACGATGTTCGGCACCAGGCGAAGTAACGTCTCCCAGTACTGGCCCGTGGGCAGAGAGTCGGCGTGGAACAGCAGCATACACGGCTACAATCACAAGAAAGTCTTCAAATCGTGTAATTGCCAGACTACCAGCGAGTAAAAGGTCCTAGGGCCGACGTCGTCCCCAGTTTGGCCCGCGCACGGCTGTGCGCGGGCCAAACTAGGGCCGACTTCGGTCTGAGGACCTTTTGCGTATTAAGTATTCATTCATTCATTGTGCTTTAAGTATTCGGACTCTCTTGTAGAATTGTGTGGAGTCATCTTGATTGATGCAATATTACATCATCTATGACATCATCAGCGACATCAAACTGACTTTGGTCAATTAAATATGACATCACTTTCGTACTGATGTCATATCTACTTGCAATATTTCTAAAGAACATGTTACGTACATCGCCTGTTACGAGTCATCTTTCGTTTACATTGTGATGCTATTTTTGGATCTGATCACTGTCACATAGCAATATTCACTAGAGAAAGGCTAGTAAATGCGACGTACTCCCTAATCATGGTATGGGATTTTTTTCTCTTCATATTTATTCATTTTTTGCGTATTAAGTATTCATCAAGTCCTTAGTCATTATTTTTCAGGGTGTCTGGCTCAGCATTTTCTCTCAGACTTGTAGCCTGCACCCGGTAAGTACAAATTCACTGGACCGTCGTCGGAAGCAAACGGTCCGATGGCTTATTAATAGTGAACACACAGAGCAGTCGTTCATCCAGCCAGACCCATGCATAGCGAGATTCTCATGATGCCCTGAGACTGACCGGCAAAAACTTGAACTCTATGGATAATGATATCATGGTATCAACCTAATGAGCATCTATGAATCTGTATATCTAATGAGGACCTATTGAGTGTCATGTTTCGTTGTGCCTATTGTTCTAACTTTTCGGCTAACTAAAAGCTTGGAAAAAGAACCAGCAAGATCACTTTCGAAGCTGGCGAAAAGCCTGTTTTATTCCCATGAGAGGCGCATTCGCAAGGCGGGTAAACTTCAAGGGAAGTAATCCTTAACATGGACCTGTGTCTATAAGCGGTTGTTTCCCTTTGGCCAACACCTAACAACAAATCCTATGACAATGAGCATCTATGAAACTATCTATCTTATGAACAAAACTTATGAGCATCTATGCATTTATCTTCCTAAAGAGGACCGAAAGAGAATCTGTGAAACTATCTATCTAAGCAGGACCTAATGAGAATCTATGAATCTGTCTAATGAGGTGAAAACGGCTTAATACTTTGTGTCTGTCTAATGAGGACTTATTGAGCATCTGTCAAATTATTTATCTAGTGAGAAAATAATCAATATCTGTGAAACTATCTGATGAATCCGTTTAGGACCTTCTGAGAGTCTATGAATCTATCTATCTAATGAGATTTGCACTGGATGTGAAAATCAAAAAAAGACAATGAGTACTTTTCACAACTGGAATTTACTTTTAAAGCCCAAGAAAATATCAATGCATTGATTAGTTGATTGGCTAATTGATTGATTGGTTGATTCATTGAACAATTCATTCATCGATTCATTCATCGATTCATTCATTTATTCGTGGTTATTGATATCAGATATTTTTCATGCATGATATTCAGAGTATGTGCTGATTTATTTGTTAGTTTAGATGTGTGTAAATGTAAGAATGCTGTTCATACAAAGAAGAAAGTGAAAGGACAGATCCGAAGCCTAAACATTTTCTGTGTTTTCTCAGTGACTGGGTTTGACCTGCGAATAAACAATGAAGAAAAAAGTCCAAATTTCAAATGTGTCGGGTTTGCCTACAAATTCGAAGTTTTACTTCATAGATTGAATGTTTGTGTTGTTTATTATAAAATACAAACAAAACACGACGTAGAGGATCATGTATAGTTCAGCTGCTAAACAATGAAATAGAAATTATAGTATTATAAATATATTCTTTTACTTTTTTTTTTTTTTTTTTTTTCGTTTAGCGTGAAAAACTATTTTCCTAGTGGTCAACTTTTGTGTTTACCGTATATTTCGAACAAAGTACATTTTGTCGAGAGTGAAAGAGTAAGAAACGTGCTGCTGTCACCTGTGCAAATCGGAATGTGCTGAGGACTCCTAGAAAAGTGTAGAATGGCATCTCTTTCCCCCCGAAGGTGACGAAGTGAACCAGCTTGGGGATGAGATCTTTGTCCTCCGAGCATTTCTCCCTAACGACCCGAGCCAAACACTGGTCGGTGAAACTGTAGGCGGCTGGTGGAGCTGACACGTGCACCCTCTCGTACACAATGTCTACAGCGGTATCGTTGCACGTGATCCTAGCACGTAGCCTTGGAGCACAATGACAAATGTTAGACGGTTAAATATACAACATTCGGAGATAATTATATTAAATCACAATTCACAGCATTGTGTGACAGCTTATTCGGGACGAATTAATAGAACAGGATAGTTAGTTAGTTAGTTATTGGGATTTAACGCCGAGCAGGCGACTAAAGCCATCTTACGGCGGAGAACAGGATAGGATCGGATGGGATGGGATAGGAAAGAACAGGAAAGGATGGGGTGGGATGGGATTGGACATGATAGGATGGGATAGGAAAGGACAGGAAAGGATGGGGTGGGGGTGGGATGGGATTGGATAGGATGGGATGGGATGGGATGGGACGGAATAGGATAGGACACGATAGGATCTGATAGGACAGAACAGGATATGATAGGATGGGATGGGATAGGAAAGGGTGGGGTGGGGTGGGATTGGACAGGATAGGATGGGATGGGACAGGAAAGGACAGGAAAGGATGGGGTGGGGTGGGGTGGGGTGGGGTGGGATGGGATTGGACAGGATAGGATGGGATGGGACGGAATAGGATAGAACACGATAGGATCTGATAGGACAGAACAAGATATGATAGGATAGGATCCCAGTAACCAAACGTCCTGGGGCCCACGACGGCCGCAGTGGGTCCGCGCACAATTGTGCGCGGGCCCACTGCGGCCGTCGTGGGCACGAAGACGTTTTGCTACTGGGGATAGGATAGGACAGAAGGGGAGGAGAGGGGAGAAGAGAGGGCATGGGATAGGGTATGGGGTAGGGTATGGCAGGGCAGGGTAGAGTGGAGTAAGGCAGGGCACGGCAGGGCGAGGGGTATAGGGTGGGACATAATAGGGCGGGGAGGGCAGGGTAGGGTAGGACAGGATAGGACAGAACAGTCTACAATACCCGGTATACCTAAATGTGCCCCAGCCACAGATTCGTTTGTCCGATCCATCTGTCTGCTGAGTGGACATTCAGCGCCTTGTGCCAGCAGTTCAGTCTGTGTTTTTCATTATTAAAATAGCAGTTATAATAATAATAATAATAATAATGTACATTTATATAGCGTTTAACCTCCAAATTAATGATGCTCTAGGCACTTTTCCCTGCATGCTTCCAAAGTTAACCCCTTCACTGCCGAGAAAAAATCAACAACACGCAACGGCAAGAGGTATAGATCCTCATGAGCCCCACGATGTATACACTTCGTGGAGGGGCTGGGACTCTTCGGTGTTAAATCAAGAAAAATTTCAAAAACACAGTCAGTGTCTATTGACAGTAAAGGGGTTAACAGCAATTTTACAACACACAACACACACTCTTACACATAAAAATTAAGAAAAGATTTTTAAAATAGCAATCCGTGTTTTGTCTGTGGTTCTGTATAGAATCTACCCTTTAACAACCATGCCTGCTGAAACTCCCACAGCGTGTAATCATGTGTTTATTATTCATAGATGTGTATCTGTGATATTACAGTATGACGCTTTCACTTCCAGGGTCATCTGATGAAGATGGCTCCCTAGAATAGCTATGGGCAGTGCCTGATTAGCTTGGCAACTGGAGACGCCTCAACTGATGACTCCACTATGTTCTAGAAATACAATGCTATCGGTACGAGAAACAGCTAAAATTAGATTTACACAATAACGGCTGCGCAGAATAGATAAGTGCGATTACGCGAGTGCTTTTGCTGCGTGTCCCATGAGCGTTTGACTAGTACGTCATGTTTTATAAAATGTGTATAAAATATGCATACTTGGTAAAAGACTTTTTTCAACGTTTTTAAGCCCAGTTAGAAACGTAGGACATTTCCTATCTGGGTGATCTCAGGTGCGTGTCATTTCGACAGTTAGTAGCCCAGGGCATGCCAATGCTTTCAAAAAGTTTTATAGTCTTATCATGCTAAGGTCTTCTCTTTCTTTCCTGTCTCTAGCTCTTTTGTATCCATTGTATCCATGTTCCTTTGACGGTGTTGCCGGGGTCGGTCTATTTTTTTCACGCAAAAGCCCCAGCCTGGTTGATATATCCCTCATGGATGGATCTGGGATTGAAACAGCCATAGACCTACGTGAAATAAAACGCATACCCTCCATGAAAAAAAGAACATTTCCTATCAGGTGTGTGTCATTTCGACAGTTAGTTGCCCAGGGCATGCCAATCCTATCAAAAAGAGTTTAGTTACATGGTGTGACAGCCTCGTCTTCTCTTTCTTTCCTGTCTCTTTTTAACCACTACGCTACTCAGAAAAAAAGCGTGAGGCATAACACCTCATGAGCCCACGCACATACGGGGGCTCATAAAGTGTTATGCCTCACGTTGGCCCAGTTTTGATTCCGTGTTCGGACGGACGGCTGGTGCTCAATGAATTTACAAGGATTTCAAAAAGACCGTATGTCCGTTGAAAGGTCTTTGTAAATCAAAGTGGCACAGCTACAGTGCGCCTGAAAGTGCGCCTGAATTGATTAGTGTGCCGGTCGTACTCCTTGTCCCCTTTAACTCGCCCGTTCAGGGCCGTCTGCTATCACTTAGGTGCCTTGGACGTTAACCCATTCAGCCCTGACGCACTACAGCAGGAGATGGGTCGCGGCGACCATGATACTTCAAGGGTAGTGCCAGATTAGCTTGGCGCCTGTCGGCGCCAAGCTACTCTGGCACTGCCCTTGATTTATCACGGTCGATCCATCTCCTAGCCTGCAACAGGTGCATATCAGCGTTAATTTGCTTATTAATTCTCGTGATCTTGGATGGTCGTACTCGCTTGAATAGCCAGCCACGTTTAAGCTGTGTGAAAACATATGGTCAAGTTAACGAATTAAAGTTACATACAGCAGCTGCATATAAGAACCTGAGGGGGGGGGGGGTGATGGGTGGGGGGTGGGGGGGGGCAGGGAGGGAGGCGGGGTTTGAGGTGACAGATGTGGCTTGGAAATCCCCCCTTGGGCATTTTATGGCCATCTAGTATTTGGGCCATATCTCGTCTTTGATCCCACATATATAAAAGCCTCCAAGCTAAGCTGTCAGTCAGTTACGAGTCCAAAAATAGCTCAGGCGGTTAAGCGTCGGAGGAAGAGAGCGAAGGGAATCGCCGTGTCGTGGATTCGAGTCCCTGTTCAGGCCCCCGTACCTGGACTCGCAATCCAGGGAAAAAAGACGGACTTGTTCCATAGCATATCCGTTGAAAAGTCCTGGGAAATCAAAGTGGCACAGTTGCAGTGCGCCTGAATTGATCTGAGTCTTCAGGTCGTACTCCATAGGCAATAGATTTCCTTGTCCTCCATCCGCCCCTCAGGGCCGTCCATTATCACTTCGGTGCCGTGGACGTTAAACCCCGAACTAACCAGGAACTGTCAGTCAGTTATGTCCGACCTTTGTATACTGAGGACCGGCAAAAGAAATGCGACAATTTTCGAATCAACGGAAAAACTTCAGTGTTTTTTGCTCCTCAATATGTAACAAAAACTCACTCTTCAAGTATAAAAAGGTGCATGAACAAATATTTTGGAATGATTTCTTGACAACTCAGATATACACACTTCCATAACATTGGTGTGGCTTGAAACCACAAACATCAAAATGCACTAGAGTCCGCTTCTGCGGCTGTGAAGTAAAACTAGACTTCCAGCCAAAAGCACACCGGAAATGTAACTCTTACGCGCTTCGTAAGAGTCTCCCGTGCGCAGAACGACAAAAGGTGAGCACTGTTACGAATACTGACTGACAGTGAAAGTTCACGTGTGGTGCTAGAATAACTTCGAGCCAACAGGGGCCACACTTTTCTGGATCCACGCTTGAACCACCACGGTCGTTTTGTCTCCTGTTTTATTTTGTTTAAGCTGAATCGGTTATAGAGTACAAATAAAACATATTATAAACATGACTAGGTGCCCGTACTATTTGCGGGTGTAATCCCCAGATAGACCCACTCCGGGAGCGCGCTACAAGTACACCTCTATTCAAATGAGATGCTTAGCATCTCATTTGAATAGAAGTGTACCTGTGGCGTACTCCCCGTTTAGTTGAAAAGACACTAAGATTCTCATCTGAATAGATGTGTACATTTTGGTGCTCTCCCCAAGCGGGTCTATTTGGTTGTAAAGACAGTAAGATTCTAATCTGAATAGAAGTGTACTTTTGGCGCACTCCCCGAATGGGTCTATCTCTGGAGTACTTCCTAAATGGGTACGGGTGGTCTTTACCTCTGATTGCAGTCCGGTGGCGCTGCAGAACGCCAGTTGCATGGGAAAAAACTTTCGTTGATAGAGAACTTAAGCGGGAGATGTCGACACGGCATTAGAGGGCTGTTCAAAAGGTCCCATGCGGGGTCGGCAACACTGTACATTGTAGCGGACCTGTTTTCTGTAATAATACGGGTAAAATAAGCATTTCCTCTGCCATTTTCCTGAACAAAATGCCGTCCACCGACAAAAGCGGTCGTGACGAAATACTTGTACTTATATACTGACGAACAAGAGAAATGCGACATTTTGGGAATCGTCGGAAACACAAAGTGTTTCCGATGATTACAAAAATGTCGCATTTCTTTTGCTCATCAGTATAGCTACTACTTAGCTGTTAGGTATCGGTGGTTGATGTCGATTTTTGAAATCCAGTAAGATATCTATAGACCTATTGTCTGATCGTATGATGGGTGAAATGGTGGAACGTGGATTGAGGGGAGGCATTAGTATTGCAGCGAACAATTATGCCAGAGCCAACAACAAATATCTTGATGACCTTGACTTTGACCCCTCAAGGTCAAGGTCATTCATTACGTACTTGGACGCTAACAATTTGTATGGGTTCGTGATGTGTGAATTATTGCCCTTGAAAAACTTTTGTCTCTATGATTTGTCACAGTATGACATAACACAGTTAACAAACTATATTATGACTCATGACCGGAATGATGCAAAGGGTTGGATCTTTGAAGTAGACCTGGAGTACCCACACCATCTACATGATTACCACAATGATTATCCGTTGGCTGTTGAGAAAATGAGTATGACGGGTAAAAAAGAAGACACCAAACTTGTGCCAAATCTGAATGACAAATTCAATTACGTTTGCCACTATCGCTTGTTGCAGTTTTACATCAGACACGGGTTAGTACTAAAGAAAGTTCACAGAGGCATTCAATTTGATCAGAGTGCTTTCATGAAAGATTACATAATGAAGAACACAACATTGCATGCGAGAGATGGCAACACTGCATTTGACAAAGACTTCTTTAAGCTTATGAACAATGCCTGTTTTGGTAAGACGATGGAAAATCCTCATCACCGCAAAGATGTGAGACTGGTCACAACTGAATCGGGTGCAATTAAACTTACAGGCAAGCCACAGTACACAGGGTACAAAGAGTTTCATTCATCATTGTATGCAGTGTCACTCAAAAAAAGATTGTCAAACTGGACAAACCAGTATTCATTGGTATGGTAATACTCGAGTTATCAAAATTGCTGATGCTTGAATTTTACTATGATTACTTTAAACCAAAGTATCCTGAGTGCCGTCTGCTATACACTGACACTGACTCTATGATCATTGATGTGCCTACTGAAGACTTTTATGAAGACATGAAAACAGAACTGCATATGTATGACACGTCTGACTACCTTAAGGATCACCCGCTGTTTATCACACAAAACAAAAAAGTGCCTGGGAAATTTAAAGATGAACTCAATGGAGTGCCTATTGTTGAGTACGTTGGACTGAGATCAAAAATGTATTCTATACTGCACCAGAAGGGCAGTCAGTCGAAAGCCAAAGGCATAAAAAAACAGCGATAAAAAATAAAGACATTCGACATGAACATTATAAGCAAGTATTAGATGGAGAACTAATGCCTGATTATCCAAACAAGACACTGAGGACAAACAAACACAATATTGAAATGATCCAAACACATAAAAAGTCTCTAGCAGTAGGGGACACAAAACGAGTGTTTCACACCAAGGAAAAGGCTTATGCACCTGGACATTATGCACTTAAGTTATCTGAAGAAATAGCTGATGAACTAATCGATGAATTAGTTGATGAAATGATTAAAAATGTGTAACAGTGTCTGGGGGAATAATCTGTAATTCTTCTCTAACAAATGCCCTCTGAGGCGCAGGCTCATACAGATATTAAATCGATGCATTAGCGGAAGGAACTATTTTTTTAATATTGTGGACAGACGTAGACCAAATTGGATCAGTTGCCCTGCGCCTGACGTCATTCTCAACCTCGCCAGGTTGATACAAATATCTCACCTGTTTTGTAAACAAGCTTGTGTCAGGTGCTTTTGTTTTTATTTCTGACCCTGACGGAATTGTTTTTAATTTAATAGCATCAACAGGTTTAGGGTGACCCTCATTATTCATTGCTTTTATCACAGACGGTAATCTCTTAACCCACTCAGTGTTACGTGTGTCATGCATGAGTTCCTTAGAATACTGATAGCTGAAAAGTCTCTCCGATAACTGCTTGTTAAAGTTCTCAACAATTGCCTGTGATCTGTGCACGCCTGGTATGCCTCGCCGCACTAGCACTCCATGCTTTGCAAATAGCTGATTAACAGCGCCTTTAAATTCAGATCCGTCATCGACTTGCACAAGCCTAGGGTATTTTAAAGGACCACGACTATATATCTTTGTTAAAGCAGTGGCCACTGTTACAGCATTTTTGTCAGTTATGGGTTCGGCTTCCTTGTACCTTGAAGCTATGTCAACAACAGTTAGTGCATACTTGTATCGTTTCTTTTTTATTGTATCATGTGGCAGGAACAGGAGATCCATTTGATGTGTGTCATTAGGGATAGTGTTTACAAAATGAGGTCTTGTTATTTTTCTTGGAGCAGGAAGATATATTTGCCAAATTGCTTGTTTTTGTAGCCACTGTTTTATTTGGTCGAGTGTGACATCCCCACCCACAGCCGCATGCAATTTTTCTATTGCGGTTTTTCCTTTCCAGTAGCCAATAGGGGAGTAATATATTTTTGATAGTTTAGCTCCGACGTCTGTCATTTCTTCTAGCAATAAAAACTCCTGTAAAATATACTAATGTCATTCCCACTACAACAAATATTATTTCTCCATTTTTTTTGTTCTGGGCTTGGTTGGTAGTAGTCACTAAGTTTTGGTCGGTGGATGGTCATGTCTTCACCAGTAACAAGAAAATATTCTTTGATCGCGTCATCGACATTAGAAAATGTATGCTGTGCATGACCCTCAAGCCTGAGTTTTTCATTGATGAAATCAAGTTTTTCTATTCTTTGCTTCTCATAATCTTGTTGAGCTTGTGCCAGTTTTTCAGATGCCTCATTGTGATGCTTCATTTCTTCTGCAGATTCCTCTCTACCCATTTTTGAAAAGAGATAGTTTGAACCACTAAATGCCAATGCGTTAACAACTGCCCCACCAATCATAATAGCTATAGTTGCCATACTTTTTATTTACATAGAAACATATTCTGGAATAATTCCTTGCTTGACAAGAAGGTCTTTTGTGGCAATCGATGCTGTGACAACAGCTACTAGCTTAGCACTGTCTTCGAAGTCTAATCTACTCAAGTCTGCTGATTTCATTTTGAGAAGACTTTTCCCCAGCATAGAATAAGCAACTGCTAGTCCGCTTATCATGGCAGAGTGATAGACGAGGTTCATGATGTTCTTTGCGTCGCTCATTTTCTTATGCCACAAAAATTAAAATAATAAATTTATTTACTGCATGTAAAATGGGTCCAAAGGTTTTGACACTGCTGGTAATGTGGAGAGTTCTTCTTTTATTTTTGTAGTGCTTGATTTTTTGGACACTGTTCGAGTGTTTGGTTTGTATTTTTTGTATAATTGGTAACCTACGTAAACAAATCCTACAACAAATCCAGCAACTATATATTTTGTTGTTTCAGGTTTAGACTCAGTTGTTTGTCTCTCACTTTGATGAGGTTGTGAGGGTGTTGGTCCTGACGGTAGTAACACTGGTGCTGTTGATGGTGTGTCAGTTACATGAGTCTTTTGTGTTAATGCCTGAAGCTGTAATTGTTTTTGTCTGTTATATTCAGCTAATTTTTTACCTGCCTCTATTCGACCTGGACTTTTAGCCTTCGTCACTGTTTGAACCTGTGTCAAGACAGGACTCTGATGTGGAGTCGTCTGGGTCTCGTCCATTTTCTTCTAATTTAAAATTTATTTTAGAAAAGTCAATATGACTCCCAGTTACAAGCAAGGTTACCACAGGTGCAAGGTAATTCCCAAACTTGTAAAACATAAGGCATGCTAATTTGCCTATTGAACTTGAAACTATGGGGTTGCTTTCTAGATCATGTGATAGACTGTCACTATCAACAGGTAGGAAGTGACTCACAGCTTTTGTGTATAGGCAGACAAGAGATCGACTCAAATCACGTGTCATTAGTGAAGCAATGTGATTTTCATATTTAGCATGAAGTTTGATTAGCTCATCAGCGGTGAGGGATTCTATGTCTTCTGTCATGTATTGTTTACCGAGAAAAGCTTTTGATTTTCCAGATACAACTACAGAGAGAAGACGCTGGTTTTTAGAGTCTAAGTCTTTGTTTTCTACAGCACAGATATCGCTTAGAAGAAGTAATTCTTCTTGGTTCATTTTATAATGAAAAATATAAAAAAAATAACACAGCCTTGCTTGGGCCTGTCAATAACTTATGAAGTTACTGTTCATGTAACTTTCTAGAATAACGTGATCTTACTTGTTAACTAATTTCAAAGTTACCTACAACTTACAATTAACTTTGACGTTAACTTTGAAGTTAGTTGTCACAAGTTCTTATAAGTGACTTAAAATAAGAACTTATAAGTGTCTTATCATAAGTTCTTATAAGTTCTTGACTCCAGGCAATAAGACACTCGGACAGATTTCTCAAGTTACAAGGACAACAAAAAAAACTTTTTTTTTTCAGTAGTACTCCGGTGGTGGGGCGGATGGCGTCAAATGAGCAGGCATAAAAGGCATGACATCTCTTTGCGAAGAGTATTTCAGAATTAATGAATGATTACCAAAAGAGATCTTTACTTGCTTAAAAGTCCTTGAACTTTTTTCATAGTTTCTTCCACCCCTATTTTTTTTCCTTCCTCTAAAATTGATTGCTTTAGCTCTTCAACATTCATGGGTTGACTACGCATCTTATTCTGTATTTCAGATTTCTGTTGTTTGTAATTGGCCAAATCATCCTGGACTCTCTTAAATTCGTGATCGTCAATTGTATTATCCTCTAAAGCCTTACTGATAATAAGTTTCATACTGCTCAGCTTAGCTCCAGCAAGCGTACTCAAGGCTTCATGCTTCTGCAACTTTGTATGAAATCTTTTGTTAAGGGCTTCCATACCAAAGCATGCCAGACCTGCAGCAGCACCAACTCCTTCAATAGCAATTCCTATGACACTTCCAACTCCAGTGGCAAACAGAGCTAAACCAGTGACAGATAATCCAGCTGAAACCACACCCACGGCCATTGATGTGTTGTGTACAGAATTAAAAACCGTTTTGTAACGGCGTTTGCACCGAGAGTATTTTGCTTGTTCTCCTTCCAAATACTTCAACGCTTCTGTAATATTCATTAAACGGAATGAGTCTGCCTGTAATGTTTTATCATGCTCAATAGGCTCAAGCGGCTCAGGTGGCATTTGTGGATACAGTAGTGGCATTTTTTTGACAAATATTTTTTTTATTTTATTTAATCTTCTAATTTATTTTGCAACTCTTCAAAGGTATACAATTTGCTAGCGTAATAAAATGAAACAAGATCTATGTGTTCTAGATTTATGAAACTTAGATAAACTAGAGTTGTTTTATCAATCACTACCTTAACAGCAGGGACACTACTCGAAACTTCAAAATCTGTATTGATTTTTCTAATAGCAATAACAACCTTTGTTGACTCTGCTACTGAGCTATCCCACGTAAGTTTGATTCCCTGTGCGATATCTGCTTCTTTCGCAGCATCCACAGATCTCATGAGAATTTCAAAAACTATTGACGCATCTCTATCTATGGTAAAATTTGCTGGTACGAATGAAATAGAAGTATCTGTTCTACCCTTTCTATTTGTAAGAAAATACCTTCATTTCCCATACTCTTGAAGTTTTAGTTTTTCTCTGCTATTGGTTTCGGAATAGCTTGGCACAAGACTTACAAGCGTTGGCTCAGAGTTAACAACTTTTCTAAATACTAAGGCACCTTCATCAGTAAAATAAACATAAGGACTGATAAAAACAAACTTTACGTCCCATACAATGGAACAGCGGAACAGGGGTAGGAATAATTACCCACTTATTACCCACATGTTTTAAGCTGTAGAGCACATTACTTACAGGAGTAGGAACAGTAACATCACGAAGTTGACTAAGTTTAGGAAACTGTCTCTCAGCGCCATCTTTTACATCATCAATTGCCTTTCGTTTGTACAATCCAACGGAAACAAGTTCAAGGCCATACACCTCTCCTACCTCACCTTCTTTATCAAAATCTTGCATGTCAGCCAAATCTTTCAACTCTATTGACAGACATGCAACTGGTACAATTCTCGGCTTTGGACCAAGACCGCTCATTTTTTATTTTAGCAAAAATAAAATTTATTTCACTTCCAACACAACATAAAAATCATGCATTACAACTGGTTTGTCATCCTGATTAGTTACATATAAGCACAATGATTCAAAGAAACTGCAGCCCAATTTTTTAAACTGAGAATTAGGAAATCTAACAACTACATTTTCACAATAATGAGCAGTTCCAGGCGACACACATTTCAACAAAGATGAAGGCTTTCCATTGTGAAGATTATCAGTAGTGCTTAGTTCTTTCAAATGAACATTTAGCACTGTGTGTACTGACAAATGAACAGGATATCTGCCAGTTATTCTTGGGTTTTTTTGGTGATAGTAGACGTCCGTCTGATTGTGACCAATCTTCATCTGGATGTGTTATTTTTTTACCTAAAAAACCAAGTAATAATAAAAGACTAATTGATAAAGAAAACTGACCACTTTTCGGAAATTCAATTGTGACAAGTAAATTAGCTGGGTTTAAAGTTGCTTTAATTTTAAATTCATTTTGAAGCCATTCAGCTAAAGTACAAAAGTCATAATACCCAGCTCGTAAAATATCACCCTTCTCAATACCATCGAGAGTTCCACTTACAGAATAATTTTTATCATCTGTTACATTAAACCACTTTACTGTATAGAACATTTCATGGATAGCTACAGCCTTACTACCATCACGATTATCAATCCCATTAGTTAACCACACTGGTTTTCTTGTGTCAATATTTGTTAAGGTTATAAACATTTTTTATTATCACATAAAAAAGGATGGAATTTAAATCACCAACCATTACCACTACAAATGCATTTCAATTTAATGTGGATGCTAAATATAATGTCGCCCCTACTTACGATCAGAAAATAATTCAACTAAATCAACTCGACATAGCTGTAAGCGAACAAGATTTATTTCAAGTGAAAGTGCCAAATCCATATGATCATTACCTAAACCCTCCAATTACAGATGATGCAACTGCAAGAAAGTGGTCTTCAAGCCCACTACAGATGTTTCAAAACCAGCTTAACTTTGCCATACTATGCTCAACTACAGGCTGTGGCATTTCTTTTACAGACCATTTGAATCACCCAAACAAACTGATTAAGTCTGTCTATCGTTTCCACACATATTACCAGCTTAGAAGAATACTGTCAGAACTCCATACACCACTGCCCACTGAATCCAGTTTTAATCAGTTTAACAACCCCATAGATATGAAAGCATTTGAACGCATCTGTAATGAATTTAACATCAGTACAAAGTATGACTTTACACAAAAACTTGATGGTCACAAAGGCATGGGTATATTGTATTATGCTATGAGTCACAGACAATACCCTCAAGATTACTGGCCTCCCTACTCTTCATTCTCATCAAAATCTGAAGTCTGGTTAGGCTCAATTGAACAGAAACAGACTAATGCCTGGACCACATTTGTCTTGGATAAGAGTGATGGGTTTACTCAAGCAGGAGTCGAACGCATTAATGAGTCTATCAGAACGTTTGTGTGGTGTATATTAGGAGCACAATCACTAACAAAATCAAACATTTTGAATGGAAGTGGAAAGTTTGAATCTCAAAAACAGTTTCTCGCAAACCTGGAAGATTCAATCAACTCAACAGTTGATCTCCCGTCAAGCATACAACACTACCAAGACGTTCTCAGATATGCTAGATCAAAGTTGACTTTGTAGTTGGCATTGGGTTATACATGTTACCATCTGACCTTCAACTCCAAATGGGAGCAATCACAAATTATAATAACGAAATCATTGTTGCAGGTGTTAGTCAAAAACTCGGTCTTAATCAATCTGTAAAGTTAGGAGCAACAACCACGCATGTACAGTCATTAAAACCATTAATAACACCAACACCAGCCACAGTAACATCATCACCTGTACCTGTACAGACAGTAACAGCCCTGGCCCCGGATCCAACACCAACCCTTGACACACATGAGTCAGAGAGAACTGCATTGGTAATAGGCCTAATGGGATTAGGGGTTTTACTTCTTTACCTGTTTCATTAAATACCCTGTGATTAGCCCTCCTACTGTCACCAAAAAGACCCACACATGCTCTGCCATAAAGCCAACTACCTTCGCTGCAGTACTGATAAGCCAACTGACAACTGTGCCTATAATACCAGGCAAAGCATCCATTGCTTTTACAGCCGATTTCTGAAGTAAGTCTGATATATGAGACAGCTGTTTTTTTACCCACGACTGTAAATCTTTTGGGTCTGATGGAACTGGAGGTGCTGGAGGGGCAGGTGGAGCTGGACTGTTACCACCTGGTCCACCCGTTACAGCTAACACTACAGTACTAATAATAAATCCAAGAGCAGTAATTAAACTCGCAATAGTGATACCCTGCTCTCTGAAAAGTGTTTTCAATCTCTCAGCCAAAGTTGTGTCTTCGTGAAGTATTTTCTGAATAGTTTCTCTAATCCTGTTAAACTGTGTTCTCAGTTTTTCTTTTCCAATACTAATCACTTCTAGTCACGCTGATCTTTCTATCTGCAAATCATTTAATCTGTGTTGTATTCTTTCTTTCATTTCTGTGTCATAATTCTCATCATCAGCTGTAGCCAGTTTTTCTTTTTCTTTTTCTATGTGATTATCAAGCTCCCCTAGTTTGGCTACATTATTCACCAGCTCACCTCTTATTGACTGCAGTGTTTTATCCAACCCCATAATTTCCCGCATTGTCAAAGGAGAGTCACACATTGTTTTCATAGCCTCATTTATTTGCCTTTTTGTAAATGAAGTTTTTTGTATTACTGTGTTTGCTAATTCTGGCAGTCTTGTTACTTCAGTCATTTCAATTTCTTGTCCAGTTGGCAACCTTGTTTGCGCATCATGGAGGGCACTAACAAGACGAGGTGATAACTGTTTATCTCCAATACCAAGTTGACGCAAGGCGCCAACACCACCTTCATTTTTGATTGTACTTAAAGCTCTAAACTTGCCAGGGTCTCTTTTGTTAGTCAATTGTACTTTTCCTTTGTCAACAGTGTTTAAATATAAATGACCTTTTTCATATTCAAACTGATTAGGATCTATTTCATCTGGGCGGTCACCAACACTATCATAAAACGAGTTCACTTTGTCCTTTAACAGTTCATGATACATACTAGAAGTATTTACCATTCCAGTTACATCTGTTGCACCAGTATCATAGTCATTCATGTCATCCATTTCAAAATCTTCATGGTTAAATGCTCCCGCTGCCATTGTTTTATTAATTTAATTTTTTTTATTGTGCATAATAAAAATGACACAGTCCTACGGATCAAAGTTAGACCCATACAGAAAACTATGCGAACCTCTTGGTGTTAAGGGCATTAGACAATCAATTGTCGTCACTAACAATCCTAGCTCCATAGACCAGAACCAAATTCTTACTGTTAAGTTTCCTAACCTAGGTCCCAGTGACGTTATTGTTCCTGGTACTGCACGCCTAGCATTTAATATTGAACTATCATCAGACACAGATGACAAAAGAACACTAGTTAACAACCTAGGCAGAGCAATTATTAAGAATATTAAAGTTAAACTTGAAGGACAGGAAGTGTTTAGTATTGACGATTCCGATGTGTTCTACTGTTACAAAGATTTGTGGCTTACACGGAAAGAACGAGAGGATCGTATTTATCAAGGCATACAGTCAGATAAAGAAGTACCCAACGGAGAAAGAAACACGCTTAGAAAAGACGGGTACAACACAATTTATTAATATTTCGGGTAAATACCCTTTGTCAAAATAGACAAACAAACAAACAGAGAGATTAGCCGCTACTTATCTTCATTGGCAGAAAGTGAGAATTTCTGCCAATGAAAATAAGTAGCGGCTAATCTCTCTGTTTGTTTGTTTGTCTATTTTGACAAAGGGTATTTACCCGAAATATTAATAAATTGTGTTGTACCCGTCTTTTCTAAGCGTGTTTCTTTCTCCGTTGGGTACTTCTTTGCATATTACATGCTTGGCAGTCACCTTTTTGGTCTGGATTGATACAGTCAGAGAGCATTATGAAAATTCGAATCAACGCAGGTGATAAATCAACAGCAGAAGCCAAGGACGTTATAGTGGCAGAAACATATGGAAATAGGTTTTGCATTCCACTTGAGTTTGAAATCCTAACAGCGCATTTGCCTTATTACCAAGGAGCACTAAATGACCGCCTGAGCTTTGAACTAATCTTTAATGACTACTCCAAAGTTATCAAATCAACGGGCACAGATGCAACATATAAGATCTCTAACATCTCTTTGGAATATGAAATTGTCACACACACTGAACTAGCTAGACTCATACAAAATCAATATCAGTCAAGACTGACAATTTATTATGACCGTGTGATAAGACACAGTTTAATTAATAAAAACAAAAGTGACCAGATTTGGAATATCAACCTAAACACGCCTGCTAGGTCACTGAAAGGTATACTCATGTTATTTGTTGAACCAAAAAGTCCTTACCAAGGAGATTCAGAAAAATTCTACAATCCAAAGATTACACATTTATCCTGTACAATCGAAGGCCGCCCTAATCAAGTGTATGTGTCTGGAATGATGGGATATCAGCACTATGATGAGGTCACAAAGTATTTTGCAGGGGGGAGACTTAGAGATAAATCAGCAAACATGACTTGTAAGGATCTGCATTTGTATGATGTAAGAATCGCTCAATACCTGACAGACAAAGTACGCACTGTGGCTAGATCTGCGTTCTACGGACGATGATTTCCTTCATGGCTCTGGCCGAACTATCGAAAACGGCAGTGACGGGATTACAATTCAAATACAGAAAAAGACTGAAACCGATGGATTAATAAATATATATCTATATCTGATTTATGATGCACAGTTAAACATTTCAGAGAGCAGGCTAAGCGCTCACGTGTATTAAAAAATCACTTAGCTTTTGAGTTGTTTCTTTTTTAATCTTTGGTAGCCCATTTCGAATAAGCAATGCACCAAATCACGATAATCCGAACGTGTTAGCAGACACGTCACGCTTGTGCGGTAAATTCAGACTAAACTGGGCATGAAAGGTATTGTACAGGGCTGTCCCCACTGAGAATAAAAAGGTAGCCGTTTCACTACCGATTTCAAGCACAACTTCCTGGTCATGAAAGGGACGCAATCTAGTAAACTCACCCTACGGCAGGTGTTATATTGACTACACAAAAGCTTGTCTGGCTTGATTCTCTTCCTGCTCTGGCCCGGGTGGAAGGCAATAAACTCAATCACATGACAGCAGGTGTCCTTGATCCGGTTTCAAACTCAGTACAATACAGGCACCCGATTTTATCGTTATACTGTTCACTGAAAAAGTATTCAACCTTTTTGTAACTGGATTATCGTGTGCCTGTAAATCAAACTACGCATTTGTGCCGTGAAATACGAAACCACTCACACCCAATTTTCTCCTCGCATGATTTGTTGATCTAAAACACTCGAAAACAGGGTGCGTGTATATTGGCTTTTGAAATCAGGTTCCCTCACTGGGGGTAGAGTGATGGGGTTTGTCTTTCAATTTCAAATGCATCGTAGGTTGGTCCGCCCGGATGTGCTGATGTGTGGTTGGAATGAAAACAACATTTTCTCCACACTTTGTCAGACACAAAAACAAAATTATTTTTCTCCATTCTACTACTAACGTTGCGTGTCCTAATTATTTAGGAATGGCCTGGTGATCTATATTTGGAGAAAAACCTATATTCAAGATTTGTCCCACAAATAAAATTTGCATTAGTGACATAGTGACATAAATGTGAAGGGTTGACACAGAACGAGAAAATCTGTTCTAGTGCCTTAGTGACATAAATGTGAAGGGTTGACACAGAACGGATTTGTTTGGCCTGACATGTTGTGTGTGCGAGATGGGTGCCTGTGTGGGGAGTGGGGTGGGTGCCTGTGTGAGTGTGTCGGGCTTTGTAGGGTGGGGTGGGGTGGGGTGTGGGGGTAAGGCCGGTGGGTGGTGAGACGGCGTGTACTAGTACAGGATGTGTGTGGGAGGGGGGGGAGAGAGGGTGTGTGTGTGTGTGTTCTAACCGTTTCAAGTCAATGACGCAGTTAAACACGGAAGCTTTTTTAGCTGCCGACATATAATATTACCTGTAGTGAATCGGCTACACTCTTCTGTGTAGTCGCAATTTCTCAGGAACGCCAACTGTGATAACGGGAGATTGGAAATTCTGGACCGTAACGTAATTACGTACGTACTTTATCCTGATTTAGAACTATCCATACGGCATTATTGATTTAGAGTCGATGTACTCTCTCTTTTGCTTATCTCTTGAGTACTTCCTTTTCCGTTTAGAGCTACGAAACAAAGAGACCCGGTGCCTATCTCTATTGTACCATAACTTAAAAATCATGCACATCAGCTGCTCGTTTGCCCAAATGGTCTGTTACTTTCATGTTTCCATGTTTCCCTTTGTTTTTTTTTTATTCAACACATGCCTTGCAATATCATCAACATTTTTTTCATGCACGTTATTACCCTGTCAGTCAGAAACATGAAGGTGTTTGTGAAGTGAGTTACCGCGTTTCATGTGACACCGTGTGACAAGACGATTATAAATGATAGTATAAATTAACTCATGTTTCAAAAATATGAATAAAAGTGCGCCTCGGTGTTGTTTGTAGAGTTACAATACAATGACAAAAGCAATCCAGACCAAAAAGGTGACTGCCAAGCGTGTAATATGCAAAGAAGTACCCAACGGAGAAAGAAACACGTTTAGAAAAGAAAAGCGTGTTTCTTTCTCCGTTGGGTACTTCTTTTAATACAATGACAGTAGATTGTGTAACCTAACTCAGCTTTGAAAAATAACGATAAGAGTGCGACTCAGTGGTTATTTTATGGTTCTAGTGCTTCATGTGACGCATGGGCAATTTTTCAGTCAGAGGCCGTTTACACTTGCAACCAGGGTTCAATCCGAGTAGAGTTCAACCCGGGTTAACCCCAGTTGGTGCGTTCTCACTTGCATTTGGAACCGGTATTGACCAGCCCACGTGACCTTGACAAATCATCTTAGGAATTCATGATGGCGCCCACTCCAGGAAACACCTTGCTGTTGCAGCTGGGTGATGGCCAGTCATAATAAGTTGTGTATCTTTTTTAATACATGCAATTATTATGATGCCCTATGTCAGTCGGTACAGAAAGAGACGATTTCGAGATCTCTGAACATGAGATTAAAGCTCTTAGCAGGGGCAGATCTCGGTAGAGGGGGAGGGGGGGGGGTGTTCCAGAGGTTCCGGACCCCTTCCCCCCTTTCTGGCCAAACATTCTTTGAAATACTATAACAAAGTTCCTTTTAGGGAGTTGTGACCTCCCCCCAACCTTCTACCTGCACCCCCTCCTCCCCCTTCCTCCCCTCCCCTCCCCTCCCCTTTCCCCTCCCCCCTCCCCCTCCCATTTCCACCATTGTTCGCGTGGCGAGAAGGTGAAGGCAAGGTCTAGAGTCGGAAGGCCTTCTGTGTCAGGTTGAAGGTCCAAAACAAAAAGTAGGACCCCCACCCCCACCCCCCACCCCCACCCTCCCCTCTCGTGGTAACTAACTCGCCCCTACATAGTACAGGAAAGTTTGGAAAAAAGAAGAAACAATTTCTTACAGATCATGACCTTTATGACAACATTGTTCTTTAGCAGCGTTCTTACCTTGTCAGTTCGGCAACCACGTATTTAATTATCAGAAGTATTTTGGTGTCTGTTACGGTCTCATGACTGCTGCTGGCGGAAAATTGTTCTGCAAACTTACAATGAACATCTGCAACCCAAACTTGGTTGAGAAGCCGTGAAATAACTCATGTTTGACTCGATATGCACAATGGACTTCGGCGCTATGAAATCTGTTGTGTACTTAAATTTGATTTAATAACGTTACGTCGGATTTCTTTGCGACGTGCACAACGATGACGCGAAATGGATTCTGGTTTAGATCCAACTGTAAACGCACCAACCTGGGTTGAACTCGTCCTCTAAGTGTTGCTGTTTATTTTTCCATTCACTGGCACAGAATTGCTTAAACATACTCTAAATATTAAACAACGACAACACCAACATCAACAGCAACAAGAACAACAATGATACACATCATAATAATGTGAAACCACTTTAATCACTGGTAATCAAGAGAAAAACAGGTAATTTAGAGAAAATCGATGTGACATGTCACATTCTGGGGGCCACAAAGAAATCTGGTTTCAGAGTAAGCGGGTAAATTGTCATCAGTTGCTGTACTTGAGGCTCGATTTCTCGCCTTTGAAGTGATAACTGACTGGAGGTTGTTTCCGTTTGCCGATAACCGATGTTCAAGTTTGCGGATTTCTAGCGTTTCATTTGTGATACGGTGGACACAAATTGATCTGATTATCAAGAAAATGGACGAAGTGACTGCAAATACGCCCGTTTCGGAAGTTTTTGGTGTGCACTTTTGATTTGTACCAAAGACATTTACCGTACGATTTACCAACGCTTGCAGACGATCTTTTTGTTGACATGGGACACGTCACACCGGTTGAAACGTTAGAAACCCGGAATTCGCACCCAAAATTCAAGGAGATACAAAGCAGACAGATTTATCAGCTCTTAGCGTATGTTTCATTGATGTTTTATTTACTGGAAACGAAAAAGAAAAAACAACAACCCTGAAGCTCCATTTAATGCCTACAGCACGCCTTCCAGCGTAAGGTAACTGAATTCCTCCTGTCGGACGCCTTTTTTATATAACGGACTCCAGTGTGGATCAACCGTTTTTGTGGAACGGTCATTTTCCCGGCAATGTGCGTCTTAATTAAAGAATTAAAAAAAAAACTGCCTCGTGATTGTTCTTTTAGAGACAATATCATACAATTTCAAGGTTGTCCGTCCTTAGGCACGGTGTCTAGTCGCGGTCACACACACACACACACACACACACACACACACACACACACACACACACACACACACACACACACACACACACACACACACACACACACACACACACACACACTCACACACACATACACACATGGAGACAAAAGCCTCAGAGTGGGTTACCTACCATTTTATGTGAAAATGGGTTCCCATATTTCTATTTATTCTAGGGCTCTGGAGTTGATGCGAATGTTTAGAACTCACCTTATAACTAAGCTCTACAACGTAAAATAAAAGACATGTTCTAGAAACATATCCACTGGATGGAGACAAAATGGGTTTCTACAAATAAAGTGGGTGCCTCTCACACAAAAACTGGCATTACAGTGAAAATGGATGTCCTCTTCAAGTCATTCATTTTAGCATGGACTATCTTAAGAAAATTAGCCGTCTGTAATAAGGTAACGTTCACGGAATATTTGATGCTTATTTTCCACATTTATTTGATTGTTGTCATTCTTTTTTCAACTTAATGTGTATTCCTTCTTTTTCCTGCATTAGAAATGTCAAGCACAATGACACAACACACAATGAACAAATACCTCATTAAACATACCTCTATGATTGTTTGGCCGGTGGGGTTGTGTGTGTGTGGGGGGGGGTGGGGGTGAGAGGGGGGGGGGTCATCACTTTTGGTTATAGAGCTGCTGAATGCTCTCTTATGAATGAAAGATTTTCATTATCAGTGGAATCAGTAGGTCATTTCAGAGGCGCGCACCGAATTGCACGTCGAACCACTAACAAATAGACATTTGGAGTGCACCAGATGGATCCAGTTGGTCAAGTCCCACATTCCACAATATTGGCCATCTAAGAGAAGCAATCGCGGCGTTTATGGCGAGGTACAAGGTTTAAAACTAAGAAACTGTTGTTTTTAGAAGCGTGTCGAGCAAAAGTTTTTATTGAAACTGTTTTAAAATCTCTTTTAACTCAACTTTTTTAAATGTTAAAAGTGTTTTAATTTACAAGCGTGTAACTGTTGTGCATCTAAGCCAACGTATAGTGCTCGATATTTTTCCCATTGTTGCCTTCTCTCTTCGCTCAGCACTCAACTTTCCAGTCCTTCCCTCTTCACACAAACAATACTTTACTATTACACCTTTTGGCAACATTAGGTTTCTTTCTCTGACCTAGCATTACATCCGAAAATGGCCCATCCAAGCCTGCACTCTTTCTACTGCAGCAGACGACGCGCGTAACGACTCTGATTGTGTGACGTCATTTGCATTCAATCAATTTGTGCATACAATCCAAGAGGAGATGCAGCCAAAACGAAAGCATTCATAACCCAGCAAACCTACAAACAAAGCAACAGGTTGAACCAAAAGGTCGGGCAGGACACAAGACAACAGCAGATTTCCCCGAAGTGCACGTCCTATCTCACCCTGCGCACTCATATGTGTGTATATACATATATATTTAATTCTCAGAATTTAATGAAAAATTATATGTATATAAAATAAATAATTTAATTCTCAGAATTTAATGGAAAATTTTATATATATATATATATATATATATATATATATATATATATATATATATATATATATATATATATATATATATATATATATATATATATATATATATATATATATATATACAACGAGGTAAAGAAAAACGTATTATGACATAGAACTTAAAGAAAGATTACAAAATCGTTTAACCCCTTCCCTGCCACTGTATGTACAGTTTTGTTTCTGAAATCTTGGTTCATTCAACGGCCAAAAGCCAACACCGTCCAGGAAGCATGGATACAAATGGGTCTCAGCAAGAGGCATAGATCCTCATGAGCCCCTGCGATCTATGCCTCTTGCAGCTGGCTTTTTCTCGGCAGCGAAGGGTTTAAAAGACCTGCAGACAGAAAAATCGGCACGACTAAAATGAATGTAATATTGGGAAAGAAAAATCTGAAAACACAAGTTAACAGGATTAGATTGATTGATTGTACATTGCTTAACGTCCCGACAGCAACAAGACTTTCTCAGGACGTGCCTGCACTGCTTGTGAAAAAACCCCAACTAAACAGAACATTGAATGTATATCGCCAGCCGGTCCAATACGTTAAATAAACCTACGAAATTAGGCCTAAATAAAGCTAAGACCATTCAGCAACACACATCCAATATCAAGAGCTACAGGCAGCGCAGACAGTAGGGAGAGTTTAAAAAAGGAAATTACAGGTGAATGGACCAAGGGTAGACAGAAAAACCTGCCCCAGAATAGAGAAGAAAACCCACCCTGTCGGGCTGACCAGGGTGACCCTGGGATCTAAAAAGTAGTTAACCCCACCCAAGTCCCCCAGGGCAGACCCGGGTGGGGGGTAACAGGATTAGAGAAACTACTCTGAAGATATTGCATGAACACACAACTTCTGCTGAAAGACTAAGAACTCCTTGCAGAGAGCAGAGCATAACACCTGCAAGTATTATAAGTATTACAGCTTTGCGTTTTACCACTATCACAACTGTAATGGCTGTATCTATAGGTGTGGACAGATAATCTTCATCTCCTCCTCACCTCCCTCCCTCCCCCCCCCACCTCCTCCTTCAGACCCAACAGATCTACAGTCGTTGGTTAAAAACATTTTATATATATATATATATATATATATATATATATATATATATATATATATATATATATATATATATATATATATATATATATATATATATATATATATATATATAATAACAAAAAAGACAGCCGACATATTTCAGACTCGGACGCAAACAAAATTAACATGAAATGCGTTTGAGGAAGTGTTGTGAGTTGACTGATCATTTGTCAGCTGAGGTTGTCAGTTTTGTGACAGAGCAGGTGCAGATCTTCTGGATTTCACAGTAGCTTCAACGATGGATATTTAACCCCTTCACTTCCGAGAAAAAAAACGAACACGATCCAACTGCAAGAGACATCGATCCTCATGAGCCCCCGCGACTGCGGGGGCTCATGAGGATCTATGTCTCTTTGCTGAGACCAGTTTGTATCCATGTTTCTTGGTCGGCTTTGGCCTTTGGTCGTCGAGTGAACAAAGATTTCAGAAACAAAAACGTACGTACGGTGACAGGAAGGGGTTAATGACACAGGTAAACTTTGAGCTGTACGGCCAACTACCAGTGCTGTTTTCTCCGACTCGTGTGTTTGTGTTGGTTGTATAGGCCGTTTGACATCGGAGCGCACACCGCTTTCTCCAGATGTCTCCGCAAAGAAATGCTTTTCTGTACCACTTTACAAACAAATATTATTTAGTGCTAATTGAACTAATATGGGCTGTTTTTGCTTTACTCCTATGATTCGTTGATTTTGCTGTACAGTCGCAAACATTTCGTGAAAAGACGAGAACGTGTCATTTTCAATACCCTAATACAGCCCCGGCGGAAAACGGACAGATTCAATATCACGGTCAAGCATGTCGACATCTTGTATGCACTTGCGGTGTTTCAGGTTTTAAAAAATTGGTCAACTTACTCTTTCACGTGCAGATGGATCTTTGTCATACTGGGCTAAATATATCTGGGGCACATTTTGGGATGTGAAATCAGATATTTCATGTTCGAATTTCTTGAAAGTAAATCGTATTAGGTCAGCTTTGTAACTGTATGATATTTGTTCTTAGATTGGTATAGAAAAATGGTTCTTTGCGAAGCTATTTGCGAAAAACGTTGTGAGCTCCGATGTCAAACGACCTATATAGGCCGTTTGACATCGGAGCGCACAACGTTTTTGCCAGATATCTCCGCAAAGAAAGACTTTTCTGTACCACTTTAAAGACAAATTTAATGTAGTGCCAATTGACCTAATATGGACTTTTTAAAAAAATTTTTTACTGAACTCTTATGATTTGTCGATTTTACTCTACAGTCGTCAAATTTGGTGAAAAGACAAGATCAAGCCATTTTCAATAGATTTCAATATCCAGGTCACGACTTGAAAATGGATCTTTATTACACCGGCTTAATATATCTGGGGCGCATTTAGGGATGTAAAATCAATCTTAATGAAAAAGTCAGATTTTTTACGACAGTACAGCAAAACGGACACATTGTTCGAGTTTCCTTAAAGTAAATCGTATTAGGTCAACTGCCCCTGAATGATATTTGTTCTAAGGTTGGTATAGGAAAGTGCCTCTTTGCCGAGATATTTGCGAAAAACGTTGTGCGCTCCGATGTCAAAGGACCTATAGTTCTACAGTTTTTTTTCTCTGCTGCTTGATCGAGTTGTTGGTTTGATCTGTCTCTTGCAGTTGGTGTGTGTTCATTTTTTTCTCTCGGAAGTGAAGGGGTTAAAGTGGTAAAAGCTTTTTTTTTGTGGGTGAAATTGAAAAACCGACCTAAAACATTTATTAGTATGATTGAAGAGAAATAAATATAAAACATCACAGACTTTTTTTTCTGCGCACAAAATGGCAAAGTTCAGTTGATTCTGATAAAAGTGTAATGGATTGGAGTTCCCCTCCACCCACCCCCCACCCACCCCCACGCCACCCCCACCCCCATACACACACACACGCGCACGCACACACACACACACACACACACACACACACACACACACACACACACACACACACACACTATTGAATCATTTGTATGGGGGGGGGGGGGGGGAGGGGATTAATATCATGGACGAATGGTACTCTGTTTTGTCTCTGTATTGAAAATACGTTAGACTTTGACATAAGGCTGGTCGGAGCACGGAGCATGCAAATGAACATAGGCGGGCACACATCAGACTCTGACAGTGAAGTAACGCGATCAAAATTACGTCATGCCTAGCTACACTAACCGCGCTATTGAACGTACATGTGTGTGTGTGTGTGTGTGTGTGTGTGTGTGTGTGTGTGTGTGTGTGTGTGTGTGTGTGTGTGTGTGTGTGTGTGTGTGTGTGTGTGTGTTTCCGAAGGGGTACAATGGTTCCTTTGATCTCCCTCAGGCCTACAAGGGTCCGTGCAGCAAACCCCGGCTACCAGTAACCTATTTGTTTTCATTCCTCTGCTATTTTTTTTTTTTTTTTTTTTAATCAAGTAGAAATCTTCCGACCTGGATCTCGCCAAACATGACTGCCATAGACTTATCACGTAATTTAAAATCTTTTATGACGTTGCCTGTTGTCTCAAACAACACTAAGTAACTTCATACTTTAAAACGTTTTACTGATCTTTTATTCGGAACTAACTGGCATCCAAGATACGTCAGAAAGAGGGCTACAAATAGTCCGCCATTAGTCGCTACAATTGTTTTTGTAGCGAGGTCACATGGTACGGTTTGCGCTAAAATTTTGGTTGTGTGACGTACGGATGAAAACAATAGCTTTTGCGTCATTATTAACCCCTTCATTGCCAAGAAAATGAGAAAAGAATCCAACTGCAAGAGGCATAGATCCTCATGAGCCCCCGCACTTGCGGGGGCCCATGAGGATCTATGCCTGTTGCCAACACCACTTTGCATTCATGTTCCTGGAACGGTCGGGGCTCTTTGGCCTTAAATCAAGGATGTTAGCAACAATTATAACTTAAGCCCTCTGGCAGTGAAGGGCCAGGGGTGAAACTGAAATGGGTAATTTGGTTCAGCATTTCTTTCTGATTGAATTCCATTTTATTCTGATCAATAAAACAACAAATGAATGTTTTAATGACATTGTTATCACTTTATTAAATCTTGACACTGCGCCCCATAAAACTGATCACACGGTATTGACAACGAGACGAGTGTAATACATGTATCTCTCCAAGAAATATACTATACTGTAAAATGGTTCAATATTGCTGAACATTTTATTGTCATTTTTGATGATGATGTTGATGATGATGATGAGGAGGAGGAGGATGAGGATGGTGATGATGATGACGATGATGATGATGATAATAATAATGACATTTTTACACAAAAGAACTGGGTACTATGACTTTTGTTCAATAGCTCTCGAGCAAAGTTCCGCTAAAAAATAACTGACGCGCTAACGGCTGTGCTAACGGCTAACGGCTATGCAGAATAAACGAACATGATTACGACTGTGCGTTTGCTGCGTGTCCAATCTGCCGTCCAAGTTCATGAGGTGTGTCGAAACGGCATTTTTATTTTTTTTTAAATAGTCTTCAGATTTACTGACCCTTCACTGCCGACAAAAAGGTGAACACGCTCCAACTACAAGAGACATAGATCCTCATGAGCCCCCGCGACTGCGGGGGCTCATGAGGATCTATGCCTCTTGCTGAGAACAGTTTGCATCCACGTTTCTTGGACTGTTTTGGCTTTTTTGGTAGTTCAGTGAACAAAGACTTCAGAAACACAAATGTACGTGCAGCGGCAGGGAGGGGGTTACGGCACAAAAACAGTCACAAACCGGCACAGGTATACAATAACATGTTATGGGCAGCACACCTGCTTTCGGAGGGGGTCATGAAATCTCTCGTCTGCATGGCCGTAAAGTGTGTTCGTGTGAAAATACAGCCGATATTGGGCAAGGCCCCTGCAACGTGTGCCGTCGTGACTGTTGTTTTGGTTTTCTTTTTGTTTTAGGTGACGTACCAGCTGAAGGTTTTGACGACGGCCTTTTTCTCAGTGTTAATTCTGGGCAAACGGCTCAGTCGCACGCAGTGGATCGCTTTGTTCATCCTGTTTGTCGGGGAGGCTATTGTACAGGTCAGCAACGCGCGCGCGCGCGCAATCACACACTATACACACACACACACACACACACACACACACACACACACACACACACACACACACACACACACACACACACACACACACGGAGTAGCAAAACGACTTCGGGCCCACGACGGCCCGAGGACCTCTGCTTACTGGGACGTTCAAAGTTCATTGCTCAATCACACGGCAACGCAGAGTTGCAAAACAAAAACAAAATTAATCATCGAGTGCTCAGTGTAACTCATTCTAGGACCACGCATCCATAGCTGCGGAAGAGTCGTTTAGCGTTCTCCCCGGCAACGGTATACAACACTTTCGCAGGCTTCGATGCTGGAAACCTTGAGTGAGTTAAAAGTACACAACAGGGAATGAAAAAAAAGAAAGGCTCAAGAGAACACGAGTAGGTTGACCCATTCAGCCCTGACGCACTACAGCAGGAGATGGGTCGACCATGATAATTCAAGGGTAGTGCCAGATTAGCTTGGCGCCTGTCGGCGCCAAGCTAATCTGGCACTACCCTTAAATTATCATGGTCGATCCGTCTCCTGCAACAGGAGCATAGTCGTTAGATGACGCCTCCAAAATTGGGGAAATACGTGCTGAATGAGTTAAACTTTTTTCGATGAAACTTCTTTTTATTTCCAAAAGGGTATTTTATAAATTTAAACAAATAAAAATTTAATAATAATAATAATAATAAAATAAAAACATTACTTTTTCTCAGGTTAGAAAAAAAAATCTTTATAGACCTGGTGAAAAACTAGGGCTTTGATTTCACCTGCTCATAAATAATTAAAGTAAAGTGTATTGCCTATCCAAAATATGATTCTCTCTTTATTTTCTTTTTATCTCTTTTCGATTCATAAACGCATTTGAAGCTAATGTCGAGTTATTAAACAAACGTTTGCATGACAAAAATAAAGTTACAGAAAGTGAGAAGTGAAGAACAGTGCTTTGTAGGCTACAGTAACCCCTTCGCTGCCGAGGAAAAGTGAACACGAGCCAACTGCAAGAGACATAAACCCTCAAGAGCCCACGCAGTCCTATGTTCTTCACGCACTATTTTGGGTCGCAGTTTAAATCTGCATTATTTTACGCGAGTGTCGTCGGTGTGCAGTGGCATCGGACGTGCATTTTGTGATCACTGGCAGCGAAGATGTTAACTCATTCCGCACCAAGACCGAAATCCGCAAATTTTGAAGTTGCCCCCTGAAGACTGTATTACACTTCTGGAAACAGATCGAGCGCGATAGTTCAAGGGTTGTGCCAGAATAGCTTGGCGCCTATGGGCGCCAAGCTATTCTGGCACAACCCGTGAACTGTCACGCTCGATCCATGTCTTGCCGCGGCGTGTCGGAGTTACTTTACTTTACTTACGCCTGTCACCCCTACCCGGGTATAGGCCGTCGACGAGAGACCTCCAGCAACTCCTGTCCTGTGCTTCTCCTTCGATTCTACTCCAGGTGGTTCCCAGTCTCTTGATGTCTGCTTGGAGGTCTCGACGCCAGGAGTTTCTCGGCCTACCTCTTTTCCTCTTTCCCTGGGGGTTCCATGACAATGCCTGCCTAGTGATACTGGAAGCTGGCTTTCTCAGACTGTGACCGATCCATCCCCATCTTCTTCGCCCAATTTCATTCTCTGCTGTTATCTGCTCTGTTCTCTCCCAGAGTCTGACGTTTCTGATCTTCTCTGGCCAGTGGATTTTCAAAATTCTTCTAAGGCAACTGTTCATGAAGGTCTGTACTCTGTTGACTGTGGTTTTTGTCAATCTCCAAGTCTCTGCTCCATATAGGAGAACTGCTTTTACATTGGAGTTGAAAATCCGGACTTTGGTGTGTTGTGACAGCTCTCTGGAACTCCACACTTTTTTCAACTGGAGAAAGGCTGCTCTGGCCTTACCGATTCGTGCTCTGACATCTGCATCAGTGCCGCCTTTTTTGTCTATGATGCTCCCAAGATAGGTGAAGGACTCCACCTCCTCCAACGGGGTGCCAGCAAGCAAGACTGGTTCTTCCCTGGTTGCGTTCAGCCTCATTGTCTTTGTTTTCTGTTTGTGAATGGTGAGGCCCACTTGGGACGAGATGTCAGCAAGCCTCGTGGTCTTGTCCTGCATTTTTTGATGAGTGTGGGACAGTAATGCCAAGTCGTCTGCAAAATCGAGGTCATCAAGCTGTGTCCACAGTGTCCACTGTATTCCACTTCGTCTGTGCTCTGTGGTCATCTTCATGACCCAGTCTATGGCCAGTAGGAAGAGGAACGGAGACAGCAGACACCCCTGCCTGACACCAGTTCTGACCTGGAGCTCCCTGGTGAACTGCCCTTCGTGGATCACGCGACATGTCATGCCATCGTAGCTGCTCTTGATCAGGCGGACAAGCTTTGTGGGTACACCGTAGTGTCGCAGGAGCTTCCACAGAGTCTCTCGGTCCACGCTGTCAAATGCTTTCTCATAATCCACAAAGTTGACGTACAGCGAGGAGCTCCACTCCAGAGACTGTTCCACGATGATGCGGAGAGTGGCGATCTGGTCTGTACATGATCGGTTCTTCCTGAATCCTGCTTGCTGGTCTCTCAGCTGGGGGTCAACGGAGCTCTTCATTCTCTCTAGGATGATCCTGTTGAAGACCTTTCCTGGTACTGACAGCAAGGTGGTTCCTCTGTAGTTGGAACACTTGCTGAGGTCGCCTTTCTTGGGAAGCTTGATTAGGTACCCATCCTTCCAGTCAGCTGGCATCACCTCCTCTTCCCAGATCTTTCCAAACAGTGGGTACAGCATCTCCACTGTTGTCTCTATGTCTGCTTTCAGAGACTCCGTTGGGATGCCATCTGGCCCTGCTGCTTTGCCGTTCTTCAATAATGCCACTGCTCTTCTGATCTCTTCCCGGCTGGGTCTGTCACAGCTGATGGGTAGGTCGGTCTCTGCCGGCTGGATGTCTGGGGGGTCGGGTGGGCTAGGTCTGTTCAGTAACTCTTCAAAATACTCGGCCCATCTGTCGAGTTG
>BTPG01000006.1:77535255-77597755 GCA_036245525.1 Semisulcospira habei | reverse complement strand
AGCAGATCGAAACACCATTGTTGTGTTCCTGTGTGCACATCAACTAGGGCACAGAATAATGAAAACACGAAACTTTCATTTCATACTTTTCAAAAGGCAACCGAAACTCAACGGAGTAAGGAGTGGTTGATCCGAATTCGTTTGCTCGTGTGTGGGTGCATGTGCAAGTGTGTTCGGTGTGAGATAAACTTTTGCATGTATAGACTTTATGGTCTACAGCAGAAACTGTTTTGAGCGATCATCTTTACAGCAGATCACCTGACTTTACAGACCAACATTTAGGTGGCTGCAGCCCAGGTCACACTGTTTGCCCTACAAGACCTCTTTTGAGAGGGCATGCGGTTTTTAATGCCACTTTCTTCTAGCAAAAATGGTGATTGCCAAGAACAGGTTCTGCTGTATGTTCATTTATTTTTGTTGTTGTAAAATTTAAGTTGGGTGCCTGTTCCCACGTGTGTATGTGTGCGTGTTTTGCTATAGAATGTCTATGTATTAAAGTTTTGGCTTTCAATCTTGATTCCAAAAAAACAGGGGATCAGCTGTGATAGCTTAAGGGTATTGTTTGATCAGCTTAACACATGAAAGTGCCATGGCACTACCCTTCAAATGTCATAGTTGATCCCGTTAGATGATTGTGTAGTGCTGCCACACTCACACACACACACAGTGATGAATGTCATAAAATTTTATTTTGCTGCAAGTTTCTGACTTCGACAATTTTAACCCTTTAGCTGTCAGCAGAGATTTCGGTTGAAATGATGCCTGTGAAAAACACGGCTTCTAAAATTGCTACCAACTGCGAAATGGTTAAGAGAGGACAAACGCTTTTACCCCACTAGCTTAAATATCTACCTGACGCACACGAACACATGCTTGAATTCACCAAACTGGACACATTGAGGTGGGGGGGGGGGGGGGGCAGCATGGGACAACACTAAGTAGGTCCATAACCGATAATTGAATTCAAGCCGTTTGTTTTTCGCTAGCTAAATTCACCAAAAAAAATAACCGAGTTTACCCCTCCAACAAGGCTAATGTGCTGTCAAATCTAAAAAATAGTATGCTACAAGTTCCTTGTAAGTTTTGACAAAGCACTCATAGACTCAGGCGTGTAGAAAAAAAATCCTAAAATCACAATCTTCTGAGTGCTCAATCTGCTGACAAGTTTTTTCGAACACAATTCAATCAAGCTTCAATGCAAATGGTTGTGATTGGTTTGCAGTGGACTGAATTTTATGTGTGGTCAGATATTTGCTGGTGCTCAAAATATGTGTGGTCAGATATTTGCTGATGCTCAAAATACGGGCACAATTCCAAGGTCTCGACGCTCTGCACTTTTATTCGCAATGTTGATGTCGCGCGTCCAGCCCCGGATAGCCTCGTTTTCGTGCACGCGACCTTTCGACCGCAAGCTCATTAAGAATAGTCGATGGTGTCTCGTTATTGAGCTAGAGTGGTTGGAACGCTGTTGCTCCTTAACCCCCGTAACTGCCAGGGCAAGGCGAACGCTACACAGCTGCAAGCTTAAGAGACATAAATTCTCATGAGCCCCTTGTTATTCCTGTCTTCTTTTGCCTTATTTTTGTGTCCTATTTACATCTGTGTTTTTCACATAAATGTCTGACAGTGTGTAGTGATTTGAGCTGTTGCTGGCTATTGAAAAGGTTTCCTTAGCCATTCTGAAATCACCCTTAACTCGGTTTAACCCCAAGGGCACACTGTTTGCCCTTAAAGACAATTGTCATTGTCGATGCATCTCCTGTTGTATGGCGTCGGGTCTAAATTAGTTAACCCTGGATCAATGCAGCAGGAGATGGATTGATCATGATAATTCAAGGGTAGTGCCAGATGAGCTTGGCGCCTGAAGGCGCCAAGCTCATCTGGCACTACCCTTGAATTATCATGGTCAATCCATCTCCTACAACTGGTACATAGTCTTTAGGCAACACCTCCAAAATTTGAGAAATGGGACCTTGGGGCAAAAAAGGGTTAAAATTATCATGGTTGACAGCTGCCGTTATTTGGCGAAAGACACTATCTCCATTTTTGGGGGAATAGAGATTTTCATTATGCGACATTGGAAATTTCACTTTTCTTAAAAATATGTATATTGATCTTTGCTCACATATCTGCAGATATACCTCAGGGGGAGAAAACCGAAGTTATGGCAAGAGTTATGCCCTTGACTCGGAGCGTCATAAAAAATGAATGACGCTCCGAGTCAAGGGCACAACTCTTGCCACAACTTCGGTTTTCTCCCGGCCCCCTGTGTATATATTATATGTATTATGAACCGCCTCTGAGGAATGACAGAAAGTGCGAGATTGTTCGAGAGGCCCGTGCGTGCGTGTGTTTTTGCGTGCATGCGTATGTATGTGTGTGCGTGCGTGTGTGTGTGTGCGTACGTGACGGTACGCGTTTAATGCTCTGTAACCTACTCGAGACTTGCCGCAGACGGATAACGTATGCTTACAGGTAGCCGTGTATCCCTATGCAGTTCGTCTCAAATGAGTTAACTCATTCAAGCTGCTCCGCAATAAAAGCTGCGAAACGCTATTTGACACTTTCGCAGGTATTAATGTTGGGCGCCTTGAATTAGTTCACAAATAGCGACTTTTATTGCGACAAAACTGACATTATAATAAAGATATATGCAGTATACAGTTCAAGCAGCATTTTCTTTTTAAACATGAATATTTACAGCGTTAACCCATTCGCACACAGGCCGTATTTTCTGCCTGCGTATCCGTACGCAGCATGTCTCGAATGAGTTACCAATGACGACTAGTGATCTACAGTGATGCCGATAATGATGACGTTCATCATTATCTTCATTATCGTTATCACCATCGTCATTAAGCTCATCACCATCAATCTGTCATCAGTAGTAGCAACATTTATAGTACACGTATCATAATACAGTCCATCTGCCGAAGACGAGCAATCCACACGGGCGCTGATTTCAGAGAGAACATACTTATTTTAACACATTGTACACCAAGGACCGAAATCCCCAAATTTTGAAGTTGCCCTCTGAAGGACTGTATTACAATTCCAGAGTCAGATCGAGCATGATAGTTCAAGGGTGGTGCCAGAATAGCTTGGCGCCTATGCTCGATCCATGTCATGCTGTGGTGTGTCGAGGCTGAATGAGTTAATGTGCAACAACACTTATTTAACCTCCGGATGTATTGGGTATCTAAAACAAATATCCAGTAAATGTATTTATGTAAAATGTTTGCTATTAGCGCAGTAAAAGGAAGAAAACAAAGAGAATTGAAACAGTGGAAACTAAGTAAGATAAGATAAGATAAACTTTATTGCCATATGCATAAACATTAGGAATTTTTGCGGCATAGCTGACGATCGTCCATGTTAAGATTCACACATAAAAATACAAACATCACAATCAAGCAGACTCTAAAATACCAAACCACATAAAAATTATAAGTATAACAGTCATTCTACTAAATATGCACACACATCTAAGTACATAAAATAGGATAAATCTATCACATTATACAAAAGTATGAAACCTGTTCAGTGATACCTCAACAGTATATGGCCAAGTTTTGCCCAAAAAAAATCCGTGACGTCCTAATTTACTGGCGCAACAAATCAACAATGAACAGCTAAAAGACAACTTCAAGTATATCGGTTTCAAGTGATGATTTATTTCACTTGGCACGTCTAGGAGTATTAGCTGCAGCTGTTTTACCTGCATGGTAATAAAAAAGCAAAAATATAGGAAACATATGAAACATATATAAATCTGTGAAGGTGAAACAGCTGCAGATAACTCTCTCTCTCTCTCTCTCTCTCTCTCTCTCTCTATATATATATATATATATATATATATATATATATATATATATATATATATATATATATATATATATATATATATATATATATATATATATATATATATATATAGAGAGAGAGAGAGAGAGAGAGAGAGAGAGAGAGAGAGAGAGAGAGAGAGAGAGAGAGAGAGAGAGAGAGAGAAATGAAATGAAATGAAATGAAACTTTATTTATTGAAATGAAACTTTATTTCTCAACGGATAAAGTAATTAGCACGTGTGCCATTTTTCATACTTGCCGTTGCTACTCTACAAACACAGGATAATACTTGTAATACTAATAGTACCAAATTACACAAAGAAAAATTAGAAAACATTAAACATGAAGAGACATTAAACAAAATTCATTCATTCATTCGGTCATACAAAAAACAAACGAAAAATAAAAAGTACACGCAACGCGCGCACACTGACACATACACGCTCGCGCGCACACACAGACACGCGCTAATGATAACTTGACCTATATACGAAGCAAATCATTTGGATCATAGTGAAAATTCACTTCAGACAGCAAAATTATTTGGATTATAATAGAAATTTGAATTATGTAATTAGGCGATTATTATTAGTATGGACAAACCATACGGCAGCGTGCACTGATTATACGATAAGCACATGTTTGATACGAATACTTGTGGTAGATTATGTATCAGCAGACAAGTACTTGAGGAGGCATTCCTTGAAAGAGGAGAGGGAGCTAGCGTGTGTTATACATGTTGGCAGTGTGTTCCAGAAAGATGCGCCTGAGAAAGATACACTGGTTTTAAATAGATCTATCCTGGGGCGAGGTGTAATAAAGTTTCGTCTTGAAGTAGAATAACCTGAACTTGCCTTGGTAAAGAGCTTACAAAGATATTTTGGGTAAATCTCATTCCATATTTTATACATAACCACACCCTTGTTTAAGAGGTGATGCTTGCTAAGAGGTAGCATTTTCAGTTTTTCAAGTCTTTCATCAGTTGTTAGGGCTGAATCAGGCAGGATATGTTTCGCTGCTCTCCGATGCAGGGAGTTAAGCCTCTTTAAGTGTATGTCACCGCTGCCATCCCATATCGTGGACGCATAATCGATGTGGGATTTGACATGCGCATTGTAAAATAACTTGCGGGCATCAACATCGATAAAGTACTTCAACTTTGAAAGCATAAAAACATTTCTAGCAACAGTTTTACATACAGCATTTATGTGTGATTGCCACTTCATCTGGTCATCAACAATTACACCAAGTAATCGGTGTTCCGTGACCTGATTAACGATGTCATTATGGATAGTCAGGCTAAGTGTAAGTGGCTTGAGCTGGTGCTTCTGACGGGTTGCTATCGTCATGCATTCCGTTTTGGAAGGATTTAAAATCATTTCATTGTTTGCGCACCAAGTGGAAATTTCGCTCAAACCCTGCTGCAAACGGCCATTTAAAGAATCAATACTCTTGTCCGGGGTGTGAATTGTGGCGTCATCAGCGAATAAATCACATGAAATTTTGTCGCTAGTCAAATGTAGCGGTAGGTCATTTATAAAGAGGCAAAACAGAAGAGGCCCTAGGACTGAACCCTGGGGAACTCCCCGTGTTACTAATCCGCTTGAGGAGTATGATCCATTGACCATGACGCGCTGCTGTCTGTCGCTAAGATATGAGGCAAAAAGTGGAGTTGTGCCATGGTGGTAAAGAGATTTCTGGCTGTAGTTAATTGAGGAAGAAATGCATTTATTGCCAAACGAACTACCGAAGTACACATTTAGCTTGGAAAGTAGAAGTTTATGGTCCACAAGATCAAAGGCTTTTCGTAAGTCAATAAATACAGCGCCGGTAAATTCGCCCTAATTTATTGAGCGTAGCCACACATCAGTTAGACGTGCTAGGGCCGTGTGACAGCTGTGCTTTGGTCTGAATCCCGACTGAAGGGTGTGGATTAATGTATGATTTTCTAAATATTCCAAGAGATGTTTATGGATATGCCGTTCAAGTGGTTTACTAAGGATGGACAATAGTGAGATGGGGCGATAGTTATTAACATCAGTCATATCTCTTGTTTTCGGGAGGGGTATAACCTTGGCTTTTTAAAGTTCTTTTGGGAAAATATTCGTTTGAATGCACAAATTATAAATATAGGTTATTGTTTCAATAACATAAGGAATAGCTAATTTAAGTATTTTGGGGCTGATTTCATCTGGCCCGGACGATTTCTTATTCTTCATTGAACTAATTGTCCTACCGACTTCGTGCACTGCCAGTGGTGGAATCACGAAAGGATCAGATCCTGCAGTTCGCGTTCTACAAAAGTCAACTAGTCTGTCTGAGCAAGAGTAGGGCTGAGAACTTGCTTCTGAAGGGACAAGAGACTCGGCAACTGAGAGGAAATGGTCGTTAAACATGTCTGCAGTCAGATCAGAAGGGATTAAAAGAGATTTATTACACTTGCCTCCAGTCATTACGGCCATAGCGCGCCAGAGCGTGGACATGTCTTTGTCTTGTTTAATCAAGCGATCAATGAAAGATTTTTTAGCCTGTCGCACAAGAGATTTTACGCGATTGCGCTCACGCTTAAATTCAGTGAAGCACTTCTGCTGTCTCAGATCATCTCTCACCCTCATGGCTTGAATGATGTCTTGAGTAAGCCACGGCGGGAGTGATGCGTGTTTGACGCGTCTCCTCCGCAGGGGCGCATGTTTATTTAAGATCTTAAGAAAGATGGTATACCAAACAGACAGAGCGCTGTCAGGGTCAGATGTACTAAATACTTCATCAAAAGGTGCGCTGTTAAGATCAAACAGAAACTCGCTTTCATTAAAACTTTTAAAGGAGCGATAGGTGATATACGTATGGCATCCTTTCTTTGCTTTAGGGAGTTTAGTAGACCACGTACAGCGGATGGGAAAATGGTCGCTGATACTAAGGTTACCGACAGATACATTATGAACAGACTCTGGCTTGGTTGTGTATATATGATCTATGAGTGTGGATGTTGTTTGTGTGATCCGTGTGGGTGAAGTGATTAACTGTTGCAGACCCAACAACGTTAACGTAGAGTCCCACGCATGGTGAGGCTTTAGCATGTCTATGTTAAAGTCTCCCATGAGGATGACATTGGAGTTGGGATTACAAGCTTTATCACACATACTAAGGAAATCATCATACCACTCAAAGTTCGCAGCAGGGTTGCGGTACAGAAGGCCAATAAGAAATGATGGAGATTGGGGGGCCTTCAGTTCAAGCCACATACACTCAATATCTTTGGTTTCTAAATCATGTCGTCTACGTATAAAATCTTGAATAGACGAGTGAACATAAGCAGCTAATCCTGTCTGTCCATGGGCCGTAGGATCACGTCTCATGACAGTAAATCCAGGAACTTGGATGGATATATCTGATACATTTGAATTGAGACGTGTTTCAGACAGTCCAAAAATATGAAACGGGTCTGCTCCATTTAGATAAACACATATGTCAGGCAACTTATTGCAAAGATGGTAAATATTGAGATGACCAATGCGGAGATCTTTCGTCTTGAGTTTTACGCCACTCATTTCACGCAAAGTCAATGTGTTTGTAGAAAAACAAAAAAGAAGAAAATCAACAGAATGTATCCGTAACACGTGCCAAATAGAAAGTAATAATAATGATACAAATAAAAAGTATAAAATCACTAACTAAACTATTCTAAGTGCAATAAACACAATAAACAAAGACTAGAGGCGTAATCACTGTACGCAGGGGAATAGGCCTCCAGAAGGCTTACACACGTCCGTGGGGACTAAAATATCCCAGGTACTCTTCAATGTCTCACACCCCGAATCAACAAAAGATTAAAATTCGGAGAAAATTAGTTTTCAGCAATTGTCACAAGTAACAGTGAGAGTCTGTGTGGCTGCGATTATTAACACAGACAGACAGTAGCATTGAAAACTATAGTCCACACTTTTGACGGAAATATCGTCAATGAGACTGCAGAGCTCGCTAGAGAAAGTCCTTCAAGCGACTCCGTATACAGTGTAATTAATCTTACTGGTGAAGAACAACACTGGACGTCGTAAGCACTCGCTCTAAACACACGATGCTAGGCCTGTAATGTTTGGTGGTTGTTTTTTCTCATCAACAATGAAGGTCAAGTCACTGACGTCTTTGTGTCACGAAAGAAAATGACACATAATCTTATTATTCCCTGGTAGAGAATGCAAACTGATGAGAAAAATAGCACACAACCTAACAGAAAAGAAAATTCAAATGACGCAGAAACTCTGTCCACCCGAGCAGTCACGAACACTGTTTCAAACGACAGTTTTATATATTCATATATATGTGAACGGCACTTGGCACTGAATTCACAAGTGTCCACGTTCAGCTTGCAGTGTCCTACAACGCGAACCAACAAAATGATGCAGTCTGCGCTACAACAAACAAACATCCCTAACTTCCCTAATTACACCGGGGGAGGGGGGTAGGGCGGAAAGGGGGAGGGCGGAGGGGGGAGAGAGATAGAGAGAGAGAGAGAGAGAGAGAGAGAGAGAGAGATTATATATTAGATTAATATATTATATTATATATATATAATTTTTCATTAAATTCTGAGAATGCTGTGCTAATGCCATGGAATTCCAGGCTGGTAAGCTTGCATTGTGTCATCAGGACATCAGCTGCCCTTTTTGTGACTGCATCGCTTAATAGTTCTAGAAAAGAGAGGGTAATGGGAGAGAAGTAAGGACGGACCTATCATTTTGAGCCTTCCACTGAACACCTACTACATAAAGTAGTAGGAACTACCCCCAGGCGCCACGCCATCCGCTGGAGAATATCCAGACCTCCCCCCCCCCCCCGAGGGGGTGGGGGGGGGAGGGTGCTAGAAAATATTCCCAAACAGATATTGGACCGCTGAGTACAGTACAGCTTTGGGCGACGCCTTTGTTAAAAATAAAGAATAAGAATAATTGCACCACAAAATTGCCTAGGTGTCGCATTTTCAAAATTAGTCTGTCTTCTTCCACTGCAACACCTCATAAAGCTTTGGGGATGCAATCCGCGCTGTACTGATGGTGCTACCAGTAAATTCTGGAGGCGGCTTCCTAGTAGATGCGTTGTGTTTGCAATTTCAGGTTACGCCGTATACCTACCTGAAGAACCCCTCCCCCCCTTTGGGGCGAAACCGGTCGTAGGCGGTAAAAACTTAAAATCTACTCAGCAGGTCCAATATCTATTTGGGAATATTTTCTAGCATCTCCCCCCCCCCCCCCCGCGGGAGGGAGGTCTGGATATTCTCCAGCGGATGGCGGGGCGCCTGGGGGTAGTTCCTATTACTTTATGTAGTAGGTGTTCAGTGGAAGGCTCAAAATGATAGGTCTGTCATTCCTTCTCTCTTTTCTAGAACTAGTAATCGATGCAGTCACAAAAAGGGCAGCTGATGTCCTGATGACACAATGCAAGCTTACCAGCCTGGAATTCCATGGCATTAGCACAGCATTCTCAGCATTTAATGAAAAATTACGTCCCTTGGAGCTAATCTGCGTGAGTGCATTTTGGGGCTTTGGGCGACGCCTTTGTTAAAAATAAAGAATATATATATATAGTGCTGCTGCAGTTGTGCAGTTTGTTCAGTGTTAGGATTTCAGAGTTTGCTAACACTACGAGTATTTTATGTCCATACATTCATGCACATATATATCAGGCGTACAGATATAGTACAAGCAACTAACAAGCGACGTGCTCTTAAAAACAAGTCTCATCAATGTGATGTATGATGGAAGCGACCTTATGCAGGCAATAAAAGCTAAAAGCTCATAAAATCTCTTTATAAATATGTTCGACAACAAGGGTGCACAAAACAGGACCAACTTAAAAGCGATCTGCAGCTTGTTTTTTGTTTTGTCCTAAAATGTGCCAATACATCAGTCTCTCATTCTTGTCTTAGTCCTTTCGCGGATTTCGCGTCTGAAACCACCGCACACTGACCGAAGAACATAAATGAAAGGGAAGCAGGCGTGGGCAAAAAGAACACAGGACTAATTACAAGAGACATAAATCCTCATGAGCCCCCGCGACAGCGGGGGCTCATGAGGGTTTATGTCTCTTGCAGCTGGGTAGCGTTCGCCTCGCCCCGGTAGTTAAGAGCTTAGCTACAAGACCTGTCTGCTTCTTTTTTTACAATGTACGTGAGTACGCGTATGTAACAGATGTTGACTATTGCCCATGGTGTGCATCGGTGGAACTCTCTTTTGTACAAAAGAGAAGAAGAGTGCAGAAACGTCTTCCGTTTCACGACATTCAAACTTCACCAGTTGAGTTAACCGTTTTGTCCAGCATTATTGTAAAACATATTAACCCCTTCGCTGCTGAACAAAAATGAAACATCATCCAACGTGTGCAAGAGATATAGAGCATCATGAACCCCAGCAGTTGTAGCTAGGGTTCGTGAGAACGTATGAAGCCACTGTGAATCTGTGAGAATCTCTTGCTGAAACCACTTTGTATCCTTGTTTCTTTGACGGGTGGGGCTTCTGAACGTTGAATTTACACTATTCAAAACAAAATATAAAACAAATCTAAGTCCACTGGCAGAGACGGGGTTAAGGACTTTTTTTAAAAAAGAAGATAGTTTATTCCTTTACTGCGTTTTTTGGAGCAGGTCATTGCCACTATGGTTTATCGTTAGGATTGAAAGTCGTATAGTTCAATTGTACTTTCCCTTCCCCGATGAGCGGTAATGACACCTCTGCTACGAGCGTTTACTGACATGGCTTGTGAAAATAAGGGTAGACAAGACTTAGTTAAGGCAGGGCAACGTTGAGAACCCGATTTTGTAGCACTCAAAGCTCGCCTTTTCACAGTGAAGACAACTTCATCTCCATCCATTAACGTATTTAAACCCATGACCGCCCGTGCTCAGTGTTCAACACCCAAATGCACGCATGAGACATAGATCCTCATGAGCCCCCGCAGACGCGGGGGCGCATGAGGATCTATGCCTCATGCTTGCACGATATCCGTGCGCCACAAGCATGCAGATGTGTGTATCCGCAGTGTCACTGTAATAGTTTGGTAAAGACCTTTCACACACGCATGGATTTTTCAGTTGTCACTTGCCACACAACTCCAATGAGTTACAAAGCTATAGATCACACATTCCGGATTTTATCTCAGTGTATATTAACTGATTAGCCGGGATATGTCGCGCGACAAGTATCCACAAAACACGCAGTCTTCACTTAAAGCTATGTTTCCGTAAGCACGAATCCGACAAGAATACGACCCGAATCCGAATAGCAGAACAGTTCGTGCAAGTCCATTTTGTGATTGCGTGTTACCATTTGTCCGAAACTGTGCCGAATTTTGCATTCGACTTCGAAAAGAACACTACACGATTTTTTGTTTGCTCAGGGGAGCGATTTTTTTTCGGATGTCAGATGTGTTCGGACCGAAAGCATGACGTAAATTTTGTTATCTGTCGATTCTGATCTTTGCGTCATATTAATGGTTCCCACAAAGGCGAAATTCGGATGTCGCAGGTTTTGTATGGACGCACGCGCTCCACGAATTGTAAACGAAAATTGTTTTTCCGTGTTGGGTTCTGGTCGTTTTCGTATCCTATCAGTGATTATGGGACCATAGCTTTAAACGTAGGCCCCATGGTTTTTGTGCCTCCCGAGAACACTTTGTTGTCAGTGCGTACCCAGTAAGCAAAAGGTCTTCGGGCAGTGACCTTTTGCTTACTGTGCAGACTTGCACCTGCACAATGATACATGTATCTGTAGCTCTTTCGAGACGTCCCGCATCCGGATACGCGGCTAAAGCCGCGTATCCGGATGCGACACGTCTCGAATGAGTTAACGCTTGTAACTCATACATATACAGGCTGCAGAACGTTTTTCATCACCAATCTTCATAGTCGTGTATTCGTCTCGCTGACGGAGTGTCGAGCATCCGCTGCCGCTGATCCGTTCCCACGTTTTGGCGTGTCCACCAAGGAGTCTGAAAAAAATCATAATTAATTATTAGATTTAACCGTGATGATGACCCTCAGTCTGAGGACATAAGAGGAGCCGATGTGTTCTGGCAAGAGACATAGACTGGAGTATCTACGCCTCATGCCCATGAATGGTTTGATAAGGGATAAGTGTATGGTGTTTCAAATACATCGACAAGCTGTATAGATATTTACTACAACCACTAGCTCGACTGAATGATAATCAAGGAAAAATGTATCGTGATGTGGAAGATAAAAGCCTTCCCTCTACCTCCATATTAGAAAAGTAAATAATTTGAATAGAAAAAAAGATTAAACAATATTGTATCGGTTAGAAAATGTTCATCTTTGCAGTTAGCGTTGTGCTCAAGTGTGGCTAAAATAAACTATACTGACGAGAGAAAGAAATGCGACATTTTTTAGAATCATCGAACGGAAATATTTAGTGTTTCCGATGATTCCAAACATGTCGCATTTCTTTCGCTCTTCAATATATTTTTCCAGACCAAAAACACATTTATTTGACAATTTCCGATTCGGCTGTGATTTTTGTCTCCAGTAATATTGCTGACATCACGCTATGCAACATGTGGTCCACGGGACATCAGTGCCCGTATCGAGTAAGCCTTTCACAGCCGAAAGAAATACAAACGCAGTCCAACTGCAAGAGACAAAGAACCTCCGACGCCAAGGCTCTTGATGTTCTTTGTTTCTTGTTTGACCCATTTATCTTTGTGTTCGTAGGATGAGGAGGTTTCGTGTTGACTTTGTCTTGGTTTCAAAAAATAATTTGCGTTGGCTGACTATGTTTAACCTTTTGGCTTTCAGTAGCGGTTTTTGTCGCAACACCCTTCAGGAATCATTGTCACAATAACCGCTACCGATAGCCAAAGGGGTAATCCCATTCGACAAACCAAATCCTAAATATTAACTTCCTAAGCGACATATTTTTTATGCACGTTTAATTCGTGGCAGTCGACCATGTACAGAAGAACAGGAAAGAAAGGCGCACAACTCTAGTCAATAATTTAGACTTGCTGGCTGCGCATTGTGTGTGTCTCGCAATTGCATCAGCACCTGGAAAAGTGCGTCAGCTACCCGTGAGATAGCGGAGCAGGGAATAGAGTGCACTAGACTTTTAAGATGATGTAAGGTGATTAACACATTTTACCCCAGGACCGAAATCCCCAAATTTTGAAGCTGCCCTCTGAAGGACTGTATTACAATTCTAGAGACAGATCGAGCATGATAGTTTAAGGGTGGTGCGAGAATAGCTTGGCTCCCATGGGCGCCAAGCTATTCTGGCACCACCCTTGAACTATAATGCTCGATCCATGTCTTGCTGTGGTGTGTCGGGGCTGAATGAGTTAATTAGACCTTAGGCATTGGGCTGTAAAGGGTGATATTTACTGGTTAGAGTAACACTCCTTAAACATGCCTACCTGAATGCAAAAAAACAAAAAGTATTAAAGTATAAACCCACAAGCAGCAACAGTTGACTCACATCATGTAAACTTCGCTTGTCCTGGACTGACTGACGACGTCCCTCGGCAGGAGTAGATGTCAAAGCAATGGGATATGAGTGACTTGCACCCGATCCAGACGTCAGTCCAACGGAAACGGCGGCAGATTTAGGAACAGCCGTGGCAGTTACATTACCACCCGTGGGAGAAGATCCAAGCCTAGCTCCATGATACCCAGATCTAGATCTAGGTCCGTTGGGGTTAGTTGTAAGACTGGAGCGGAAACCACCAGAAGCTTCCGCTTCGGTACTACAGCCATCCGCAGCAGACCTGAATACCAGACCTGCTTCGCGGCTACCTGCAGCTGACTTAGACATTTCCGAAACTGATCCCGGAGTACGTGCAACCAACTCTGGCCCAGCTTTACCCCCAACATACCCAGATCGAGAAGTATCTTTAGTCACGAACCCGTACTTGTTCTTCTCAAACGCAGATCCGTATTTCTCACTAATTGACGCGAACACACTGTCTGAGTCAGAGGAATTTTGTGCAGTTCCTGAAGCATGTTTAGTAGACTCAAAACCATGTGAAACAAACCCAGAGGCAGACGATTTCGCTTCACTTTTAGCAACATCTGCTGTTGTAGACCCAAACTTTTCTGAAACAACCAGAGATCTCGAAGATTTCATCGCAGACCCTTGGCCATTAATAACGGGCACGGTCTTAGGAACGTTCTCAGCACGCCTAGACGGGCTGTCTGGAAAAGGTCCAAAAGGTGTAACTGACTCAAACCATTTTGTAGCACCAACTACACGCAAGGGGTTTCTCGAAGCGAGATTTGGTCTGTCTACAGCAGTCTTAGATGCATTCATGACGGAGTTAGAAACACTTGCAACAGTCTTAGATTCAATCGCAGCCGACAAGGAATTCCCAGCAATGTCCACAAAAGTACCAGAACCCAGAGCATGTTTTGTAAACCCAAAACCATGTGAAACAAATCCAGATGCAGATGATTTCGCTTCACTTTTAGCAGCATCTGCTGTTGTAGACCCAAAACCGTCTGAAACAAACCCAGATCTAGAAGATTTTAACCCAGAACCTTGGTCATTAATAACCTCAGGAATGTTCTCAGCACGCCTACGGGTACTTGGAAATGGACCGAAAGGTGTAATTGACTCAAAACATTTTGTTGCACCAACTACATGTGGCGATTTTCCCCAAGCGCCAGTCGGTCTGTCCACAGCAGTTCTAGGTGTATTCACAATAGACTGGGAAACACTGGAATCACCTATTGCTGATAAGGAATTCCTAACAACTGAGTGAGACATGTCCTCAGAATCACCAGATCCGTTATACCCACTGACCCTAGAAGTTTCCCTATCGGCTCTTCTTGTACCCTGCTTAGACGGGGCATCCTTAACAACAGACAAGAGTTTATCTGCAGCAGTGCTAATATCAACTGGAGCTAGAAGGAAATCATTTGGAGCGTTCTTTTTCAATGAACTCCCAGAACCACGCATTGGAAAAGAAACATTATTACCAGCTGAAGGCGAGTCCTCCACAACAGGCACAGAAACATCAACAGAACTACCGCCGTCATGCACGAAATATGTTGAACCATTTGCAACAGACGGTGAATCACCAGATCCATCCACTTTCTGCAACTCCATCTGCAAAAAGAAACAATTGTCCACATAGCAGGACATCTTTCTCAGGAAAAACGATTGTTTCATTTCCTCATAAATTTGTACGTTCGTTCAACTCTTCTTTTGGTCGTTCGTTCGTTCGGTCGCATGGTCGGTCGGTCGTTCGGTCGTTCGGTTGTACGTTCGTCTCTTCGTTCGTTCGGTTGGTCATTCATTTGACGATTTTTCTTCTTTCATTTCTGTCATTACTGCCCAGCCTGAATTTGATAGCAATTTTTCAGATGCCTTTACCGTTAAATACTCTCTCTCTCTCTCTCTCTCTCTCTCTCTCTCTCTCTCTCTCTCTCTCTCTCTCTCTCTCTCTCTCTCTCTCTCTCTCTCTCTCTCTCTCTCTCTCTCTCTCTCTCTCTCTCTCTCTCTCTCTCTCTCTCTCTCTCTCTCTCTCTCTCTCTCTCTCTCTCTCTCTCTCTCTCTCTCTCTCTCTCTCTCTCTCTCTCTCTCTCTCTCTCTCTCTCTCTCTCTCTCTCTCTCACACACACACTCACACACACACACACACACACACACACACACACACACACAGATGCATCTAACCAGTGAGCAAAAGGTCATCTGATAGCCGTCGGCCGCAGTGGGTCCGCGCACAACCGTGCGCGGACCCTCTGCGGCCGACGGCAGCAAAGGCAGACCCTCACTTACTGGTATCATTACTCGCTAACAACCTACCTTATTCAAAGGATGTTCGCCGTAACGAGGACCTGGGTGTTCTGATTTACTTCGCTTGGACCTGAAACATAGAAAACATGGGTGGACATCATACGATTTCATGTTTTTGTGCGTAATGCAGAGCAGTTACAAAAGCGAGCCGACTGTCGGCTGGGGGGAAATTAACTGATCAGAAGTGCAAGTCGCACAATCACTCACAAACAAGTCTCAGTCAGCCACTATGTATTGCTTTCGTTTATAACCCATCCAGACTTTGATGCTAAAACATCGCCGACAGTTGTTTTTTTTTTTTTTTCTCCAACTCGTCGGCGATATTGTAAAAGTGAGGGCTGGATTGGCCAAACACATGAAAACAACACGTAATGGCAGTTTGTGATTTATTTCATTCTTTGGTCGTCGGTAGAGGTTTTTGCCGCGGTGATTCCTATAGGAATCACCGCGACAAAAACCGCTACCGACAGCTAAAGGGTTAAATGTAGACAGGCAAAGGAACCAGATCAAAATGTCTCCGTCTCAGTCTGACTACCATCCGCAATGGTACCACAGACGTCCACACTGAGACCAACCTGATCCAGTAGGAGTAAATGCAGCACAGCCAGAATCATTTGCCACAAATCCGTACTGTAGGCCTAAGTTCCTCGCAAACAAATAGATGCACACTTTTCGGCAAGCGACTCGGATTTACATTCGCGTTTATTGCCGAGATTATGGATCTGTGCTTGTAATTGTATACATGTCCCAAAAACGTCAGCGGCTACCGACCATTAGTGTTGCTGAGAATAACCCAACAACAAAAGAAACTCGCTGAGAAAAGATAGAAATTAAATCACAATTGATCAATATTTCGGGTTTAAAAAATTTATATATATAAAGATAAGTAACGAATTCTGTAGTTGTTTGTTTTCTATTTCAAAATGCCAAAACATTGTCAGTGTTGTAACTGTCTTTTTAAAGAGTGTTTCTTTCTTCGTTTTGTACGCTTTGTAGTCGCCTTTTTGGTCCTGTTTTTCATCGGTTTGGCAAACAGCGTGGGTAGATACAGTACGTGTAGTCGTATTGGGGAAGTGGCGCAGTGGTTAAGGCGTCTGCCTCCAATGCCAAAGGTGCGAGGTTCGATACCGGGTTCCGGCGTTGGATTTTTCTCCTCTGGTAAGTGTCACCGTCTGGGCAGTGGGCAGATGTTCACATCTGCACGGGACATAGACGACCCCGGCCCCCACGAGTCCCCTGCTGCCTTGCAGGCCTGGCCGCTTGGCTGCGGAAAGGCTAAGGGAGGAAACCCCTGACATCAAAGCCCCCGTGTCTCCGGGGAAGGCTTTTGAGCCAGAGACTAAGACAAGGACAGTCTGATATAAAACCTACGACCCTTGGACCTCGATGCCACCGTCCCAGCTTGCTAGGCCATGGCAAACGAACCAAGGGTTTAAAGGGTGGGGCCAGTACTGCGCACACTGCACTCCACCAAAAAGCTCCACCGCGCAGGCTTTAGGAAACGCTCACGGACTATGACACTGACCATTCCAAGTCCTGTAGCGATGGGCAAGGGGCAAAAACGGCAGGTGAAAGATGTCACTGGAAGCCGCAGTCTCAAACCTGCATGCAGGCGGTTCAGGATATTGGTCGCCTGATGTTGACCTGGGGATGACAACGTCACTCGGCACACCCTGAACGACCAAGCAGCCTTCTCTAGGGACAGCACTGCTTGCTCCACACGGAGAGGGGCCTAGAAAAGGTGGCCTAACCAAAGCTCATCCCCTCGTAACCCCAGTTGGCTAGCCGCGGTCAACGGGCATCTTCTCATGCGGTCAGAAAACAAGAAAAAAAAAAAAACAATGGATCCACTCTCATGACGACCACGACCGGACTCAACGTAGCATGTTGGAACATCCGAACCATGCTCGACACAGCAGACAGCGGACGCCCTGAACGTCGCTCCGCCCTCATTGCCCATGAATTGCGGAGGTTAAACATCGACATCGCCGCGCTTAGCGAAGTACGCCTCCCGGAGGAAGGCAGCCTCCAAGAACTTGGCGCTGGCTAAACCCTCTACTGGTCAGGCAGGCCTGCATCAGAAAGACGGCTCTCAGGCGTGGGCTTCATGGTGAAGACCCCCATTGCGACTAAGTTGGAAAACCTACCAACGGGTCACTCAGACCGCATCATGTCTATGCGCCTCCCACTGAGACACCAGCAATACGTCACCCTTCTCAGTGTGTACTCCCCAACCCTCCTGGCAGAGCCTGCAGAAAAAGACAAGTTCTACTCTGACCTGCGCAGCCTCCTGCAGAGCACCCCTGCAGACGACAAAGTCATCATCCTTGGCGACTTCAACGCCAGAGTGGGCCAGGATTCTGAAGCCTGGAAAGGAGTCCTCGGCAAGCATGGCGTTGGAAACTGCAATGACAATGGTCGCCTACTGTTGGAGCTCTGTGCAGAGCAGCAACTTGTCATCACCAACACTACTTTCCAGCAAAAGGACAGTCGAAAGACCACCTGGATGCATCCTCGCTCCAAGCACTGGCACCTTATCTACTATGTCCTAGTGCGTCAGAGGGACCGCAGTGACGTCCTCCTCACCAGAGTGATGCCCAGCGCAGAGTGCCACACTGACCACCGCCTTGTTCGCTGCAAACTCAGGCTCCGCCTCAAGCTGAAACCCAAGAAAGGGGGCCCCCCCAAGAAAAAGCTTGATGTTGCCAGCCTTCAGCGTGACGACAAGAAAGCTGCCCTTCAGGCCGATTTACAGCGCATGCTCAAAGACACAGTTGATCCAGCAGACTCCTCCCCTGAAACACTCTGGGAACAACTGAAAACTGCTATTGTAAAATCGTCTGTGGAAGTCTTGGGCTTTGCTAGAAAGAGGAACAAAGACTGGTTTGACGAAAACGACGTAGAGATCCAGGAACTTCTAGCAAAACAAAGAGCCGCCCACCAGGCCCACCTAGCCCAGCCTTCCTGCCCTGTGAAGAAGTCTGCCTTCCGCCTCATCTGCAGCAGTCTCCAGCTCAAGCTTAGAGAGCTCCAGAACGAGTGGTGGACCAGACTCGCACAGAGGACCCAGCTCTGCGCTGACAACGGTGACTACAGGGGGTTCTACGAAGCACTGAAAGCAGTGTATGGTCCTAGGCACCTGGTACAAAGTCCCCTGCAAAGCGCTGATGGACAGGCACTCCTCACAGATAATACCTCCATCTTGAACCGCTGGTCGGAATACTTTCAGGACCTCTTCGGCGCTGAGCGCACTGTTCAAGAAACAGTCATCCTCCAAATCCCACACCTTCCACTAAAGGTTGAATTGGACGAACCGCCCACCGCCGAAGAGACCCTCACAGCCATCCACCAGCTCAAGAGTGGCAAAGCAGCAGGCATTGACGGAATCCCGCCAGAGATCTGGAAACATGGAGGCCCAGCACTGCACAACAAGCTCCACGACCTCTTTCTCTGCTGCTGGGAAAAGGGAACACTACCAAAGGATCTCCGTGATGCAGTCATCATTACCCTGTACAAGAACAAAGGAGAGAAGTCTGCCTGCTCTAATTATCGTGGAATTACCCTGCTGTCCATTGCCGGGAAAATTCTCGCAAGGTTGCTCCTGAATCGGCTGGTACCTGCCATCGCTGAAGACCACCTCCCAGAGGGTCAGTGTGGCTTCAGAGCCAACAGGAGTACCACCGACATGGTCTTTGTGCTGAGACAGCTTCAGGAGAAGTGCCGCGAGCAGAACAAAGGGCTGTACGTAACGTTTGTCGACCTAACAAAAGCGTTTGACACTGTGAGCAGGCAATGTATGTGGCAGATCCTGGAGCGACTAGGCTGTCCCCCAAAGTTCCTCAACATGATCGTCCAGCTCCACGAGGACCAGCAAGGCCAGGTCAGACTAAACAGTGACCTCTCCGAACCATTCCCCATTCGCAACGGCGTGAAGCAAGGCTGCGTGCTGGCACCGACCCTCTTCACCATCTTCTTCAGCATGATGTTGAAGCAGGCCACAGTGGACCTTGACGATGACGACGCAGTGTACATCAGGTATCGTCTCGATGGCAGCCTGTTCAACCTCAGACGACTGCAGGCCCACACGAAAACCCTAGACCAACTGATTCGTGAGCTGCTCTTTGCTGATGACGCTGCCCTCGTTGCACACACAGAGAGAGCCTTGCAGCGCATTACGTCCTGCTTCGCAGATGCCGCCCAGCTCTTTGGACTTGAGGTCAGTCTGAAAAAGACAGAGGTCCTTCATCAGCCGGCACCCAAGGAAGAGCATTGCCCTCCCCACATCACCATCGGCGAGTCCGAACTGAAGTCTGTACACCAGTTTACCTACCTTGGCTGCATCATCACGTCAGACGCCAAGCTGGACAAGGAGCTGGACAACAGGCTGGCAAAAGCGAACAGTGCTTTCGGGCGACTATTCAAGCGGGTGTGGCACAATCAACAGCTGAAAACAGGCACCAAGATCAGCGTGTACAGAGCTGTCGTCCTCACCACCCTGCTGTACGGTTCCGAGTCCTGGGCCCTCTACCGCAGCCAACTACGACTCCTCGAACGCTTTCACCAGCGCTGCCTGAGTACCATCCTCAGCATTCACTGGAGTGACTATGTCACCAACGTCGAGGTTCTTGAACAGGCGGAAACTGTGAGCATCGAGGCTTTGCTGCTGCGGACACAGCTTCGCTGGGCGGGGCACGTCTCCAGGTTGGAGGATCATCGCCTACCCAAGATCACTCTGTTCAGCGAGCTCGCCACTGGACACCGAGACAGAGGGGCACCAAAGAAGAGATACAAAGACGGTCTCAAGAAGTCACTTAATGCCTGCCAAATCGACCACCGCCAGTGGTCTTCGCTTGCTGCGGACCGTGACACCTGGCGCTCCACCATTCACAAGGCAGCCGTCTCCTTTGAGGACTCTCGCAGAGCTAACCTTAAGGACAAGCGGCTCAGAAGAAAAAACAGAGTTGTCGTAACTCAGAACCCTGACCAGACCTTCCCCTGCAGCCACTGCGGTCGAACCTGCCTGTCCCGGATTGGCCTCCGCAGCCACAAAAATGCCTGCAGACGACGTGGGCAAGCCCTATAGAATCTTCGTTCGCGAAGTCAAGCCAAGAGAGTCGTATTGGGGTCAAGGGGTCTCTGCCTGACTCAAAGGGCGGGGGCCCCAGGGGAATGAGTTGCGCTGGTGGTGCGGGTCGTGGGGAACTCTTACAGCGCCTCCCCCGGGATCACCCTAGTCTAGGGCCTCTTGGCTTTCGTGAGGCACCCTCGTGTGTAATCCCTCCGGACTAGTATAGCATCCCTCTATCCCAAGACCGTCCGTGCGTGGTCCCTGGCCACACCCTCTCCGAGGTGACCTCAAAAACTGGGCAGCACGAGCCCCCAGGCTAAACACGGCAGATCTAGAGGAGAGAACCTCGAAAATTAATCATCATTGTCCTGCTGCCTTGCAGGCCTGGCCGCTTGGCTGCGGAAAGGCTAAGGGAGGAAAACCCTGACATCAAAGCCCCCGTGTCTCCGGGGAAGGTTTTTGAGCCAGAGACTAGGACAAGGACAGTCTGATATAAAACCTACGACCCGAGGACCTCGATGCTATCGTCCCAGCTTGCTAGGCCATGGCAGACGAACCAAGGGTTTAAAGGGTGGGGCCAGTACTGCGCACACTGCACTCCACCAAAAAGCTCCACCGCGCAGGCTTTAGGAAACGTCCATGGACCATGACACAGACCATTCCAAGTCCTGTAGCGACGGGCGAGGGGCGAAACGGCAGGTGAAAGATGTCACTGGAAGCTGCAGTCTCAAACCTGCATGCAGGCGGTTCAGGATATTGGTCGCCTGATGTTGACCTGGGGATGACAACGTCACTCGGCACACCCTGAACGACCAAGCAGCCTTCTCTAGGGACAGCACTGCTTGCTCCACACGGAGAGTGGCCTAGAGAAGGTGGCCTAAACAAAGCTCATCCCCTCACAACCCCAGTTGGCTAGCCGCGGTCAAGGGGCATCTTCTCCTGCTGTCAGAAAACAAGTAAAAAAAAACGGATCCACTCTAATGACAACCACGACCGGACTCAACGTAGCATGCTGGAACATCCGAACCATGCTCGACACAGCAGACAGCGTACGCCCCGAACGTCGCTCCGCCCTCATTGCCCATGAATTGCGGAGGTTAAACATCGACATCGCCGCGCTCAGCAAAGTACGCCTCCCGGACGAAGGCAGTCTCCAAGAACTTGGCGCTGGCTACACCCTCTACTGGTCAGGCAAGTCTGCATCAGAAAGACGGCTCTCTGGCGTGGGCTTCATGGTCAAGACCCCCATTGCGACTAAGCTGGAAAACCTACCAACCGGTCACTCAGACTGCATAATGTCTATGCGCCTCCCACTGAGACATCAGCAACACATCACCCTTTTCAGTGTGTACTCCCCAACCCTCCTGGCAGAGCCTGCAGAAAAGGACAAGTTCTACACTGACCTGCGCAGCCTCCTACAGAGCACCCCTGCAGACGACAAAGTCATCATCCTTGGCGACTTCAACGCCAGAGTGGGCCAGGACTCTGAAGCCTGGAAAGGAGTCCTCGGCAAGCATGGCGTCGGGAACTGCAATGACAATGGCCGCCTACTGTTGGAGTTCTGTGCAGAGCTGCAGCTTGTCATCACCAACACTACTTTCCAGCAAAAGGACAGTCGAAAGACCACCTGGATGCATCCTCGCTCCAAACACTGGCACCTTATCGACTATATCCTAGTGCGTCAGAGGGACCGCAGTGACGTCCTCCTCACCAGAGTGATGCCCAGCGCAGAGTGCCACACTGACCACCGCCTTGTCCGCTGCAAACTCAGGCTCCACTTCAAGCCAAAACCCAAGAAAGGGGGGGCCCCCAAGAAAAAGCTTGATGTTGCCAGCCTTCAGCGTGACGACGTAAAAGCTGCCTTTCAGACAGATTTACAGCGCAGGCTCACAGACACAGCTTCCCCAGCAGACTCCTCCCCTGAAACACTCTGGGAACAACTGAAAACGGCTATCGCAAAATCCTCTGCAGAAGTCTTGGGTTTCGCTAGAAAGAGGAACAAAGACTGGTTTGACGAAAACGACGTAGAGATCCAGGAACTCCTAGAAAAAAAAAAAGAGCCGCCCATCAGGCCCACCTAGCCCAGCCTTCCTGCCATGTGAAGAAGTCTGCCTTCCGCCTCGTCTGCAGCAGTCTCCAGCGCAAGCTCAGAGATCTCCAGAACGAGTGGTGGACCAGACTCGCACAGAGGACCCAACTTTGCGCTGACAACGGTGACTACAGGGGCTTCTACGAAGCACTGAAAGCAGTGTATGGCCCTAGGCACCTGATACAAAGTCCCTTGCGAAGCGCTGATGGACAGGCACTCCTCACAGATAATAACTCCATCTTGAACCGCTGGTCGGAATACTTTCAGGACCTCTTCAGTGCTGAGCGTACTGTTCAAGAAGCAGTCATCCTCCAAATCCCACACCTCCCAGTAAAGGTTGAATTGGATGAACCGCCCACTGCTGAAGAGACCCTCGCAGCCATCCACCAGCTCAAGAGTGGCAAAGCAGCAGGCATTGACGGAATCCCACCAGAGATCTGGCAACATGGAGGCCCAGCACTGCACAACAAGCTCCATGACCTCTTTCTCTGCTGCTGGGAGGAAGGAACATTACCAAAGGATCTCCGCGATGCAGTCATCATCACCCTGAACAAGAACAAAGGAGAGCAGTCCGCCTGCTCCAACTATCGTGGAATTACCCTGCTGTCCATTGCTGGGAAAATTCTTGCAAGGCTGCTCCTGAATCGGCTGGTACCTGCCATCGCAGAAGACCACCTCCCAGAGGGCCAGTGTGACTTCAGAGCCAACAGGAGTACCACCGACATGGTCTGTGTGCTGAGACAGCTTCAGGAGAAGTGCCGCGAGCAGAACAAAGGGTTGTATGTAACGTTTGTCGACCTAACAAAAGCGTTCGACACTGTGAGCAGGCAAGGCATGTGGCAGATCCTGGAGCGACTTGGCTGTCCCCCAAAGTTCCTCAGCATGATCGTCCAGCTGCACGAGGATCAGCAAGGCCAGGTCAGACTCAACAATGACCTCTCAGAACCATTCCCCATTCTCAACGGTGTGAAGCAGGGCTGTGTGCTGGCACCGACCCTCTTCTCCATCTTTTTTAGCATGATGTTGAAGCAGGCCACAGTGGACCTCGACGATGACGATGCAGTGTACATCAGGTATCGTCTCGATGGCAGTCTGTTCAACCTCAGACGACTGCAGGCCCACACCAAAACCCTAGACCAAATGATTCGTGAGCTGCTCTTTGCTGACGACGCTGCCCTCGTTGCACACACAGAGAGAGCCCTGCAGCGTATCACATCCTGCTTCGCAGACGCTGCCCAGCTCTTTGGACTCGAGGTCAGTCTGAAAAAGACAGAGGTCCTCCATCAGCCGGCACCCAAGGTAGAGCATCGCCCTCCTCACATCACCATCGGCGATTCTAAACTGAAGTCAGTGCACAAGTTTACCTACCTGCATCATCACATCAGACGCCAAGCTGGACAAGGAGCTGGACAGCAGGCTGGCAAAAGCGAACAGTGCTTTCGGGCGTCTATATAAGCGGGTGTGGCACAATCAACAGCTGAAAACAGGCACCAAGATCAGCGTGTACAGAGCTGTCGTCCTCACAACCCTGCTGTATGGTTCCGAGTCCTGGGCCCTCTGCCGCAGCCAACTACGACTCCTCGAACGCTTCCACCAGCGCTGCCTGCGTACAATCCTGGGCATTCACTGGAGTGACTATGTCACCAACGTCGAGGTTCTTGAACAGGCGGAAACTGTGAGCATCGAGGCTTTGCTGCTGCGGACACAGCTTCGCTGGGCGGGGCACGTCTCCAGGATGGAGGATCATCGCCTACCCAAGATCACCCTGTTCGGCGAGCTCGCCACTGGACACCAAGACAGAGGGGCACCAAAGAAGAGATACAAAGACGGTCTCAAGAAGTCACTTAGTGCCTGCCAAATCGACCACCGTCAGTGGTCTTCACTCGCTGCTGACCGTGACACCTGGCGCTCCACTATTTACAAGGCAGCTGTCTCCTTTGAGGACTCGCGCAAAGCTAGCCTTAAAGACAAGCGGCTCAGGAGAAAAAACAGAGATGCCGCAACTCAGAACCCTGGCCAGACCTCCCTCTGCAGCCACTGCGGTCGAACCTGCCTGTCCCGGATTGGCCTCCGCAATCACGAGCATGCCTGCAGACGTCGTGGGCAACCCCCATAGACTTTTCCTATAGTATCTTCGTTCGCGTAGTCAAGCCAAGAAGAAGAGTCGTATTACAGAGAATCACTCAGCGCTAGACAAACAGTTGGATGCCCACTATCTATAACAGGCCATCGGTGATCAGCAAGCGTTGGTTGATCAACACACTATGCATACTAAGGGAAGCCACTCGACGCCGGATAAACAAAAGTTTGATCCCTTTTCCCTTTTCACACCAAATCGCCAGCTCGCGACAAATACCACCCAGCGCGCAAAAGGATATCGGGCCGACTGCGGTCGACGTCGGCCCGATGACGTTTTTGCGCACGGAGGAGGCACAACAAACCTGACGCATCCATCCGCACCCCCTCGGCTCATGGCTTGGTTGGCCATAACAGTTGAGCGAGTACCCTTTGAGTACCCCAGTAGCAAAACGTCTTCAGGCCCACGACAGCCGCAGTGGGCCCGCGCACAGCCGTGCAAGGGGCCACAGCGGCCGTCGTGAGGCCGAGGATCTTTGCTTACTGGGTATTTAAATACACAGTTTAGTTCGAATGCAATAAATCGCCAGGGGACCCAGTCTTTCTCGTTGTAATATCCGAAGTTTTTTAAATGCGAAGTAATGTACTTAACACATTATACCCCAGGACCGAAATCCACAAAATGTGACGTCGCCCTCTGAAGGACTGTATTACAATGCAAGAGACAGATAGAGCATGCTAGTTCAAGGGTGGTGCCAGAATAGCTTGGCGCCTATGGGCGCCAAGCTATTTTGGCACCACCCTTTAACTAGCATGCTCGATCCATCTCTGGATGTGGTATGTGGGGCTGAATGAGTTAGAACGCCAAGATCTGCACGCGAAAGGTTCAACACATGTTACATAATCAGCGGGGATGCCGGAAAATCTTACATTCGTTCCTTGCACAGAACAGCAAAAACAACGACAAGGAGTACAGCAGCACCTCCACCGCCAGCAGCCGCGGCGATCACCACTGAACCTGTACAGTCATCAGTAACACTTACAAAATTTAAAGTTGGAAGGGGCGTGTGTCGCTCTATGTCTGTTATTTTCTCGCAGAGAAACATCGCTGAAACATCGCTGAATCTGATACAATCTTATACTGAATATTACATATGTCCATTCTGAAGAAATGGATTTAACTTGAAGCTTTCATAAATTCTTTTGTAACTGTCCTTTTTAAGCGTGTTTCTTTCTCTGTTTTTTTTTTTTAATCTTATGCAGAAGGGGCACGTTCACATCACAGCTGGTGTCAATGAGACATACATCATGGAATATAAAAAGATAGTTGCAAAGTCAGAGGCGGATCAGTTATCTGGAATAGGAGGAGGAACATATATGTTCAGTCTGACACAAAAGGCCTCCCGATGCCAAACTTACTTTGCTTCTCAATAGCCGAAAACTTAAAAAGCGGCGGAGGAGGAGGGGGGGGGGCATGGGGGGGGGGGGCATGGGGGGGATGGAGTAGTGTGTGTGTGAGAGACTCTTACACCTCCTTATTACCACCAACCGACAAATCTAAAAGTGTGGTGTGTGTGTGTGGAAGGGGGGGGGGGGGAATGGGATGAACCATAGCCCACAAAGTCCCTTCTATATGAGAGCTGTCTTCGCTGTCAAGGGTCTCTACCTTTTGTCTTTGACTTGATTCTGGCTGAAATATCTCCTTTTGAAAAAGCCTTGCAGATGTGCTAATGCGTCATTGTGAACTCCATAAGGGGCGCGTGCAGTGCATACGCGTCATTGGTTTGTCAAACGTCATTTGGCATAACGTTTTTTTTTTTTTTGTTTGTTTGTTTGTTTGTTTGTTTTTACGTAATTTTATATTTAACATGATATGAGATTCGATTTCGCTTGAAGACTTGGGAAAATGGTGACAAAACTAGAATTTTACGGTACATGTTCAGTCTTGCTATAATTTGTGTGAAATCAGGTTGACTTTACCCAGCTACATGCTATACTAAGTACACCTGCATTTTCTTCTGAAAGCGCGTCGATGTGTGTGTATGCGTGTGCGTGTGCGTGCGTGCATGCGCGCGCTGCAAATATCCTCAAGAGGCATAGATGTTCATACACCCTTCGGTCACTTGAGGATCTCTGCCTCTTGGAGATGCGCGTATATGTGTCCTTGGTTTGTCAAACGTCATTTGTCATGACGTATTTTTTTGTTTTTACGTAATTTTATATTTAACCCGATATGAATTTCGCTTTCACTTCAAGACATGCGAAAATGGTGACAAAACTAGAATTTCACGGTATAATTTCAGTCTTGCTATAATTTGTGTAAAATTAGGTTGACTTAACCTAGCTACATGCTATACTATACTAAGTACACCTGCATGCTCTTCTGAAAGCGCGTCGGTGTGTATGTATGTGTGCGTGTGCGTGTGCGTGAGTGCATGCACGCGCTTCAAACATCCTCAAGAGGTATAGATGTTCATGCGCCCTCCGGGCACATGAGGATCTATGCTTCTTGGAGACTTGCGCGCATATGTGTGAGAAAGAGCGAGAGAGAGAGAGAGAGAGAGAGAGAGAGAGAGAGAGAGAGAGAGAGAGAGAGAGAGAGAGATGATGATGATGATGATGATGAAACTTTATTTTTCAACGGTAAAAAGTTTTGACAGAAAACAAATCGTCATTTTACAAACTTGCCGTTGCTAACTACAGGATAAAAAGGAAGGGAAACTATAAAATATATATGTACATACAAAACCCAATAGCATCATTATATACAGAAAAAATAATAATACTCATCACACACACATGCACACACGCACGCACGCGCGCGCGCCGCTCACACATACACCCACACGCACAAACAAACACGAGCACACACACACATGCGCACACACATATAAAAACCATCTGTATGAAATACATGAGATACAGGAAATATTACAGTACCTGAGAAACGTACTAAGTCTGACTCATCAGGTAATCAAAAAGTTTTGTTTGAAAACTTCCTGGTGAGGTAATAGTTTTCAAATGTGCAGGGATAGAATTCCAAGCAAACGGACCAGAGAATGACATACTAGTTTTAAAAAGGTCAATTCTTGGCAGTGGTAGGGGTAAGGTATTGTTTCTTGAGGTCCGTTCACGTTCTTGGTGAGATATAAATTTAGTGATTAGATACTGGGGTGTCATATTATTCAGTATCTTATGCATAAAGACGCATTTGTTTAATGTAAGTTGCTGACGCAGACCGAGAATGTTTAAATGTCTAAATTTGTCTGTGGTAGGGATGGGGCGTCTATCTATCATTTTTACAGCTCTTTTGTATATGGAGTTTAATCTCTTCATGTGGACATCACTGCAGCCGTCCCACACTGTGGAGACATAATCAACATGGGACTTTATATGAGCATGAAAAAAACAATTTACGGGTATTTGTATCCGTTACATGTCTAAGCTGGGACAATAAGAAAGTGTTTTTAGCAATGGTCTTACAAACAGCATTTATATGGGTCTCCCAGCACAGTTGTTCGTCAACATGTATTCCTAAGAATTTACGCTCAGTGACTTGTTCAACAGGTTCAGCGTTTAATTGTAATTGTACTGGCTGTAGTCGGCGTTGATGTTTTTGTCGCGTGGCGATTAAGATACTCTTTGTTTTTGCTGGGTGAAGAACCATATGGTTCTGTCTACACCAGTCAGATACCTCATTGAGACTGCATTGTAAACTATGGCTAATGTCCGTCGTTTTTTTGCCAGAAACATGAAGACTCGTATCGTCAGCAAATAGATTACAATTAACGTCAGAATTAGTGATATGCAACGGTAGATCATTAATAAATAGTATGAATAGATCCCTGGGGGACGCCGTATTTTACATTTCCTTGCTTAGAGTATCTTCCATGGGCGTACACCATTTGTTTTCTGTCTTCGAGATATGATCGGAAGAATGCTATAGCGGTTGCGTCCAAGTGATAAACGGTTAGCTTATTTAGGAGAATGTCATGGTCTACAAGGTCAAACGCCTTTTTAAGGTCTAAGAAAACTGCTCCTGACATCAGGCTTTTATTGATTGATTTCAGCCAGTTATCTACAATATGTGTCAGTGCTGACTGACAAGAATGTTTCGGTCTAAAACCAGACTGGTGAATATTAAGTAATTTACCTTTTTCCAGAAAATCAAGGAGATGTTTTTTAATGTGCTTTTCAAGGGGTTTTGACAAAGCTGACAGAAGGGAGATTGGACGATAGTTATTAATATCTTCAAGATCTTTAGATTTAGGGATTGGGATTACCTTTACTTCTTTAAGAATGATTGGAAATGTACTTTGCTTTATGCAGAGGTTGAAGATATAATGTTAGTGATTCTACTGTATACGGTAATGAGATTTTTAGGGTTTCATTATCAATACCATCAATGCCAGCAGACTTTTTGTTGGGCATGCTAGAAATATATCTGCCGACGTCCGCAACTGTAATATCAGGGATGGTGAAAGTATTTGATATAGTTGTTTTTTTTTAAGTGTTCTCTGAGAGAACTCGGCACTTCATACGGTTTACTGTTATTTGCAGCTGACAATGCCAATATTTCGGCTGTCGTTAAGAAATGGTTATTTAATATATCAGCTGACATATGAGATCGGATTTCGGGTGCTGATTTACCCTTCGTTATGACGTTCAGAGCTTTCCAAACAGATGCCGTGTCCTTTTTGTCTCGAATCATTTGTTGGAAATAAAAGACTTCTTAGACGCTCTAACTAAATATTTGACACGATTGCGTTGTTTTTTGTATTTTTCGTACTTTTGCTCTTTTTTCAGTTTGTCTCTAAATGACATGGCCTGCTTGATATCCGCTGTTAACCACGGTGGTATGGTGGAATGTTTAACTCGTTTTTCACGTATTGGCGCATGTTTATTGAGGACACTGAGAAACAGATCCATCCAGCACGACAAGGCACTGTCAGGTGATTGGTGATCATAAACCTCAGTAAACGGAGCATTGTGCAGGTCCCACAGTAATTTATCTTTATTAAAGTGTTTAAAGGAGCGATATTTTATAGTTTTATGTTTTTTAGTTTTTTGCTTGTCTAGTTTCATGGAGACGTTACAACATACTGGGTTATGATCGCTGACAGCTAAGGAGGGAACCTGCACATTTGATATTTTATCGTCATTTGTCACGTAAATGTGATCAATTAAGGTTGAGGATGTAGATGTGGTTCTAGTGGGTTTTTTAACTAATTGTTTTAAACCGAATAAGGCTGTTGTTGATGCCCATGCAGCATGGTGCCCTTTGGGCTTAAGTAGGTCAATGTTAAAGTCGCCCAGAAGAACAATGTTATGTTTACTTTGATTAACTTTATCCATCATTTCTACGAAGTCATCATACCAGTCCCAGTTGGCTGCTGGATTTCTATAGATAAAGCCAACCAGGACTGAGGGGGATTTAGATGTTTTCACCTCGACCCATAATCTTTCAACTTCGGCTGACTCTAAGTCCTGTCGTCGTTTAACGTTACTAATTATCGAATCATGTATATATACTGCTAGTCCAGTGTGCTGGGGACTTGAGGCATCTCTGCGGAGTACTGAGAAGTTTGGGACTGAGATGGAGTTATCCCTGACAGTGCTTTTGAGCCTCGACTCGGATACACCAAAAACATGAAAATGTGTTGGCGTGTTCAAGAACACGGACAAATCTGGCACCTTATTAACTAAATGGTAAATGTTGAGGTGACCAATTCTCAACTCATCAGGTCGTTGTGGGGCAGTTTTTACATTATATTTTGGCATGTTGGTAACAGAACAAACGTAGCAATAATATTCAAAAAAAATAATAAAAATAATGTCAATGTATAAATGAATAAGAAAGCGACAAGAAAACGTAGGAAAAACAACAGCAACAACAATAAAGCAAAATTAAAATGTTTTTGACTCTCGTGGTCAGAGTCCGCTGCGAGTTCGAATTGCTTGGTAATGTCAGATACAAAATAAAAGGCTCGACAGCTATGTAGAAAGAATCAGAAAATAAAGAAACACTTCCGAGCGCACCTAGGCACGCTCGCCCGATGCTGCAGTTCCTAACTACTAATACAGTAATAATCGCACATCAAAATAAAATGGACTTCTATAATTTAAGGCCAGCTTGGAGCATGAAAAATCGACCTAAATAGTGTTTTTATGTGTTTTGTGTTTGTTCCAAAAATAGACACCCTAGCATATGTAGTTTGCTGTGGTATAACTTATTTTGGCCTCATATACCTCAAAATGCTGTTATAATTCATTTTAGAAAGTGAGGTATGCTCTGTTTTACCATAAACAATAGCTCATTAAATATGCATAAACTGAAAATGCCCATAATTCTACTTCTAAACATCGTAGAAACACTCGGTAAAGCGTAGAGCGATCAGGAAACCCCGCTCTACATTCCTTTCTTAGGGACCAAAATCATACATAACAAAGATTTTCATTGGTCCGATTTACACAGCGAGTGAGAGAATGCATCGAAACAGCCAATCAGAAGTCTCCTTGTATACTGTCATGGCGGCTTCCAAATTGAACCGCATGGCGCTTGTTTGAAACACGTTGTGTCGAAAGCGAAAGTTCCAAGCGATTTGTGCATACCCCATCGTCTTCATCACCTCAAAACCATGGGGAAAAGAAAGTGTCAGTCTGCCTACAAATGCAGAAAACGTCGATTCACTGGAAATGTATACACTCGGAAGCAAACCAGTGCTGTGTCTGAAGCAAGTGACGATGAACAGCCGTGTGAACCTGCTCGCACCGACAGCGTTCAAGCAGACGACGCATCAACTACGAACCATCAACCGTCAGCATCGTCGTCAAAACTGCAGGATAATGTTAATATTGAAGAAAAATTCGACCCCAGTCATGCTCTTACAGGTTTCAGGTTCGTTGACTGTGAACTGTTAGTTGAGTTTGTAAAATCACTGCTACATGTCCAAGTTGCAAAAAACCTCTCGGTGCATCACGCCTTGCTACTGCTGACGAGGCCAAGACTGATCTGGCATCAACATTCACTTTTCTGTGTGGTTGTCAGAACAAGGTTAGTTTTTCAACTTCAAGAAAGTACAACAGGGTGTATGAAGTAAATAGGCGCTTTCCTATAGCTTGTTTTTCGATAGGCAGACACCAAACACATGGCAAGAAATTCTTGGGCAACATGAACATTCCACATAGTCTGCACAATAACACCTGGGCAAATCACAGGCAGCAAATTTTGAGGGTCACTGAGGCAGTTGCTTCTGACAGCAAGAATATTGCTGCTGAAGAAGTGGAAGCTGCAGCAGAATCAACTGATGTGACTGTTTCTTGTGATGGCACGTGGCAGAGGCGAGGATTTCAGAGCAAAAATGGTGTCGTGACAGTTGTGACTGTAAATGGAAAGAAGTCTAAAGTTGTTGACACCCACACTCTTTCAAACCACTGTGATGCGTGCAGGAAAGGGACAAAGAAACTGCAAGGCCAGACATTAGAAGATTGGAGGATAGTTCATGAAGCAAAAGGTGATTGTGACAAAAATCACCATGGCTCTGCAGGATCAATGGAGCCGGCTGGTGCTGAGGTAATTTTCCGTCGCTCTGTGGAGCTGTATGGACTTCGTTATGTGCATTTTCTAGGGGATGGAGACAGCAAGACATTTTCATCACTGAAAAATGCTGACCCACCAGTATATGATGATGGTGTTCAGATTGATAAACTTGAATGCTGTGGCCATGTCCAGAAGCGAATGGGTCGTCAACTGGCAAACAAAGTGACAGAACTAAAGAGTAGAACTTTTCTGCACAACGGAAAGCAAAAGAAGGGAATAGGGGGTAAGGGTGGCCTTACGAAAAAGGCCATCTTGAATATTCAGGGCCACTATGGTGCTGCCATCAGAAAAAACAAGGGGAATGTGCAGAAAATGAAGAGGGACATTTGGGCAATCTGGTACCACATGAACAGGCAACACAACACCTGCGCTGATTGGTGTCCTTCTAAAAGTGGGCGTGGTGACCCAGACAAGAACGCTCTGCCAAAGTATGTCTGCCAGGCTATCAAACCAGTATTTCAAACCCTTACCCAAGCCAGTTTGCTCCAGAAATGTGCACATGGAGGTACACAGAACACCAATGAGAGTTTCCACAACATCATCTGGCAGCACTGCCCCAAAACAGGATTTGTTGGTCGCAAGCGACTGCGGCTGGCTGTCGCAGATGCAACGATAGTCTACAATGATGGCGAATGTGGACGCTTTGACATTTTCACCCAACTTGGACTACCTGTGGGTGTGCACACACGCGCATGTTTCAAGGAATTGGACAAGAACAGGGTGCTGAAGTCTCAACTGCAAGCTACAGAAGCAGCCCAGGCAGCCCGTCGACAACGTGCTCTCAATGCAGCTGCGCAAGATGTTAATAGAGAGGAATTTTACCTGTCAGGGGCCCATGAAAGAGAGGGGGGTAAGCAGGTATGTGCAAAAACACATATAGAGTTACAGGAAACAAAAAAACATTGAACTTTAACATGTCAGTCTTTGGTAGGTAACTGTTTTCTATGGTCATTAACTACTGCTGAACTTTGCGGTCCGTTTTCTCCATTTTGTGTTTTCCGCTATTAGATTCACCGTTTCCCAAATATCTCAAAAAGTATTTTTCAGATTGAGCTGAATTTTGGCAGAGGTGTCCAGAACACTCAGAGCTGCAAAATGACCTATTTTCTATCACATGTGTATGTAAACAGCAAATTTATAAAATTGGTAGTTTTTGAAATTTTTGGTGTGTCAAATTTCATATTTTTTGTCAGAATTATTTTTTTTCCTTTCGTCATTCTGTAGTTTCACCATAAATTGATATGCATGCCAAGTTTCATAGAGATAACTTTGCTACATGCCCTGTAATTTAGGAAATACAGAGGCACCTGAAGTTCAACACTTCTGTACACCTGCGTGTAATAAAATCAAATTTCTCAAAATCCAGTGGATTAAAATCATTTTTGATAGCATGGCATAAATATCTAATGTTTAGACTAACCTCATGCCAAAAATAGTTTCAGTGCATGAAAAAATGTATTCAAAATCCAAACAGAAAAAACACTGTTTTTTTCGATTTTTCATGCTCCAAGCTGGCCTTAAAACAAAACAAAAAACAAAAAAGTCACTGCGACTTTGAAATCAAGCACAGCTAACTACGGACAGAACAAAACCGCAGCCATTAAAGTCGAAAATGTAATTCTAGATAAAAAAAAAAAGCACAATTCAACTCGACTCGAGGATTAATGTCACAAAGAGATCCACGAAGCACGCACAATAGAACTTTGGCAAGGTTGCGAGAAAAGTACTAAAAAACAAAAACAAAAACTGTCTGAAATACACGCTGTCGAATAAGAAGAGTGTGTCCTATGACTGTCTAACACAAGCTGTCAATCTAGAGACTCGTGTCCTAATGTCCGGCGCGTGGTCTGAATTTCTGCAGCAGAGAAAACAAGGCTGCGCAGTCACTTTCACTAAGCTGGGGCACTCCTGGGGGCGGGGGTAGTGGGGGATATGGAAATACGGAGGGATTAGAGTACGGGTACACTGGTCGGTCGTCTGCTACGAAGATGGGGGGGGGGGGGGGGGGGGCATGGTTGGTGTGGAGTAACCGTAGGGTGGCCGCTGTGACTTCTGCTCCGGAGCAGTTCCGGCCTTTGATCCACCGCTATGTTGGGTGACTAGCGGCGTGCAGTCGGCTTGACTGCAGTCTTTTTCCACAGTATGCTCCTGTCGGAATCGGGGTGGAATGCTGGAACTGACTGGGCGCTGAGAGCGTCGGTCTCCTTGAGGCTCTTTGTCTCTGGCACCAGACTTGCCGTGTGTGTCACCGTGCCCGGGCAGCTGTTCATGGTGGCGAGACTTTGGGTGATTTGGTTCTGGCCGGGCTGCGTTGTTGGAGGTGCGGCCAGAGTACGAACGCTTGATGTTGACAGCGAGAGCACTGGTGCCCCGCTTGTTGGGATGGATGGCGTCTCTGAACCAGCCGCTCTTTACCTCGCCGGTTCTTGTAGAGAAGGCGTAGTCATTGTCAACAAAGTTGACCTTGAGGGATGCGCACATTTCCCTGAGGCAGAGGTTGGTGTCAGTGATGCATGGGTCTGGCTGCTGACGCTGGTTGTTCGTGGGCAGGATGGAAGACATGGAGATTTCTGCCTTGGGGAAGACTCGTCTGGCAGCAGAAATCACATCCTTCCAGCCCTTCTTGCCGATGACGAACCCACGCTTACAGTCGTTGATGCCAACGTGTATGACAATTGTGCTGACTGTATTCGTGGGTTCGGCATCATGAAGGCGCTGTAGAATGCCGGCTCTGTCGAGGCCCGACACTGACACGACCTGTGCCTTGTCAGTGCCAGTGACGGACATCAGCTTTCCGTGCAGACCGCGTAGGACAGTCACCTAAAAGCAGCGTCTGGGTGACAGGCTTTAGCTCTGGAATCCCAGTACGGTCGGTGGGTTTGTCAGAACCTGGAGAGGGTCGGGGTGTTGGTACCGGCTCCTTGTGCTCGGGCGTTTGCCGGATAGCAGTGTTGTCGTGAGCTGGACGCAGGGGTTCAGATGTGGTCGTGGTGGCAGGGGATTTGAAGGTGGCAGGCGATTTTTCCGGCGCTTGCTTTGCCACGGTGTTGGAGGGGGAGAAATGCCTTTCTTGCTGCCTTTCTTGCCGGTCCTCGATCCCTCCTTCTTCTACTCCAGCTGGGTGATTCGTTGTCGGAGGTGTCTAATTTCAGTTTGCAGCGCATCCACCTCAATATTGTAGGCGTGGCGGATCTCTCCAACTGCTGACCGGAGAGCAGCTATCTCTGCCATTACGCGCTCCATGGCCAGGGGGTCTGGGTTGAGAACAACAGGGCAGACCGTCTGGCACGCAGACTCGATAACCATGACATCAGCAGGAGCAGGAGGCTGAGTGCCAATGCCACCGACGTCAGATGTGATGGCAGCACAATCACTGTCGATGCTGTCGTTGGTTATGGTGCCAGCGCCGCCGACGTCGGAGGCAGGGGCAGCACTAGCTTTGCTGACAATGGTAGAGATAGTCAGTGATAGCGCCAGTGCCGCAGTTGTCGGAGGTGAAGGCACTGTTGTTGCATATGTTGTAGGTGGTTGTGATGGTAATGCCAGTGCCACCGACGTCTGACGTAGGGGCAGCACTATCTCTGTTGTCGCTGTCGCTGGTGTTGGTGGTGCCAGTGCCGCCGACGTCTGACGTAGGGGCAGCACTAGCTCTGTTGTCGCTGTCGCTGGTGTGGATGGTGCCAGTGCCGCCGATGTCAGACGTAGGGGCAGCACTAGCTTTGTTGTCGCTGTCGTTGGTGGTGAAAGTGCCAGTGCCGCCGACTTCTGAGGTAGGGGCAGCACTAGCTGTGTTGTTGCTGACGGTGCCAGTGCCGCCGACGTCAGACGTAGGGGCAGCACTAGCTCTGTTGTCGCTGTCGCTGTCGGTGATGGTGCCAGTGCCGCCGACGTCTGACGTAGGGGCAGCACTAGCTCTGTTGTCGCTGTCGGTGATGGTGCCAGTGCCGCCGACGTAAGGGCCGACGTAACGTGTTGTTGCTGACGGTGCCAGTGCCGCCGACGTCAGACGTAGGGGCAGCACTAGCTCTGTTGTCGCTGTCGCTGTCGGTGATGGTGCCAGTGCCGCCGACGTCAGACGTAAGGGCAGCACTAGCTCTGTTGTCGTTGTCGGTGATGGTGAAAGTGCCAGTGCCGCCGACCTCAGACGTAAGGGCAGCATTAGCTATGTTGTCGCTGTCGGTGATGGTGCCAGTGCCGCCGACGTCTGACGTAGGGGCAGCACTAGCTCTGTTGTCGCTGTCGCTGGTGTTGATGGTGCCAGTGCCGCCGACGTCTGACGTAGGGACAGCACTAGCTTTGTTGTCGCTGGTGTTGGTGGTGCCAGTGCCGCCCATGTCTGACGTAGGGGCAGCACTAGCTCTGTTGTCACTGTCGGTGATGGTGCCAGTGCCGCCGACGTCGGAGGTAGTGGCAGCACTAGCATTGTTGTCGCTGGTGGTGCCAGTACCGCCGATATTGGTGATAGAGGTTCTGTCGCTATAGGTAGCACCCTCGGTGTCGTCCATGACGGTGATGGTCTGGGTGTCGGTTACTGACAGGCTGGTGTCAACTGAAGAGGGCGGTGACGGTAGCGCCAGTTGACTGTGACCAGACTGAGCGGTCAAGGTGTTGACGATTTCTCTCAGCGCAGCAAACTCCCTGTCTACCCACTGGCGGCAGGACCTACCCTGAACCAGAAAACTGGCTGTGGTGTAGTACGCATGTATCACAAGTAGTTGCCGCTTGCCGTCCTTTATCCGTACGGTTGAGTGCACTAGGTCTTTCGGCAGGCTGGTTGTATCAAGGTCAATTTGTTGTTCAAAGGCGGTATGGTTTTCCCCGTAGTCTTCCCACGTTGTTGTGACACCTTGGGGCTTGAACTCGCCAATGTAGCGAAGATGTAACACCTTTCGCCACACTGGTAGTTTGCCATGTTTAGTGTTATACGTGATCTGAATAGGGTCCAAAGTCCGTCTAATCTCTTCCACACTTGCCAGCGTAAATGTTAGTTTGGACCGTGTGGTTGGGCCCATCTTGCCATCTGGCTAACATCACAAGCAGTGTGAGCCTCTCAAAGACAAAACACAGATTAGCACACACCTGGCCTTGACACCTCACTGTTGCCGTGGCAGACGAGGACCAGGTGGTGAGAGAGATCTTGCCTGTGCTATTGTCACTGTCCCCAAGTCGCCATGCCAGCTGTTGAAACGTGCCCGCAGGCCCCTGCAGATGCACTCAGGCGTGAGGGGGGAGTTGAGCTCCCGACCCCATTCACAGCTGGTGGGCGTGAGAGCACAAGGGATTAGGCAATTGGCCGTCAGAGGTGGCGGCAGGTGGCGGGGGCCGTAGGCTGCCTGGCGCCAGGTACAAAATCTATAGTAAGACAGGTTTCATGGCTGATCGAATAAGATAAAGTTTGTTCAGTTCATATTTTAAAGTTTAAAAAAATGTGAAATAGGGAGAAAAATATAAGAAAGTATATTACAGAATACCTTGGTTTCGGCGCAAGGGGTCCGTTTAGGATAACCAGCACACACACATTGTACACAAGTTCACACAAAGCAATTTATCTTCCGCATGTTCAGTGAAAACTGAACCGATGAAATTGAAAACTATCGTTTCACAAATCCCAATTAGGCAAAATTAGGATCGCAATGTTTATATGCAAACTGTACTCACGCGTTGCACAAAATCACACATAATCCTATAATAACGTAATCCACATGTGTCTATCCAAGAAGAAAACACAACAGTACTCCATAATAGTGCACAGTGTTTTCTCGTCACGGTTGGCTAAACTGCGAAGCTCCGCTGACTGCGACCGCTCTCAGTCTTCGGCAGTCAGAGAGAGAGAGAGAGAGAATTACGTCATATGTCTGCGTGGTGACGGAGTTGCTTTTTTTACGTCACCGGCACTGTCTGACTTTCTCTAGAAGTCAAGGGGTTTTTTTACTGTTTTAATTATTTTCTATTAAAAAAAATTACTAAAGAAGTTGAAAGGATACAAAGCTGGCAAACGAACACATCCAATGTCTTTCTCCAAACTAGCGATAGGCAAACGTTCAAGTAAAAATGACAAAAATTACGAACTCTAATCTGGGTCAACCGACTTCCTATAAACAATTGTTTGTGTCTTCACTGAGACATTCAATTACATAATGCTCGGAGGCTCTCTTAGCCACCCACTTAAGAAAGTATTTCGCCAAGTTTCAAGCTTGTGTGTACAGAAATATCGGAGATTCTCATGTGTACATACATACGCACACACATACATACATTCATTTAATACATACATACATACATACATAGGCACATACTCACATTCGGCGCTTCGCGCCAAATGTACGTTCACCAGCGAGGTTAGCTTAACTAGACATGACGTAATTTTGATCTTGTTACTTCAATTGTTAGAGGTTTAGCCTGCCCGCCTTGGACATCATGGACATGCTATTAAATTCGCCCCACCGCGACCCGTCCTAAAAAGTCCCTTCTATAAATAGGAGGGACTTAAAAAGGGACTTTGCTGTAGCCTTTTAACGATTTTTTTGCCGGCGGGGGGGGGGGGGGGGGGGGGATGGCCGGGATAGGTGGGTGGGGGGGGGGGGAGGATTTAGGGAATCCCTTTGCGAAGCTTCTTAAGACGACACATTTAATTACACAATTTCTGTCCAGATGTAAGAATCGATATCAACTAACATTTACTTAAACGCTTCACCACTGGGAGCGATTAAGAGTTACAGCTTCAAAGGGATTGATATACGTGTATGCACACAGTTCCTGAAAAAGTTAGTCCGTTCTGCCAGGCATGAGGCATATATTGCCGTGAGCCCATGCAACTGTAAGTGCTCACGATAATCTATGCCTATTGCAGATTTGAAATTATTTCATCCCAATGCGCAAAATGCCCTCGGGCCGACGTCGGCCGCCGTTGGCCCGCTCACGGCCTTGCGCGGGCCAATGGCGGTCGACGTCGGCCCGATGGTCTTCGCGTACAGGGAAGAGAGGGGGGTTGTGGGTGTTTTTGGACAATTTATATCGATTCCAAAATTCCAGGATTTTTCGACCACATATTACCACGCCTTGACGCCGCCCATTTTTTTTTTTAGCGCCTCGGCATGTTTGTCTAAATTTCCGTCCGCTACTAAACATGCCACTGCATTATTATTTGAACAGTCACCATTTTATGTACCTCTCAGCAGAGTAATACCATCAGGGGGTTAACACTTGAGTTAATTAATATATCGGTTATGTAAGTGTGTTCATTCTGCAATGCGTAGTTTATTGATTACTTAGCCAATTACAGGTATTTCCGATAGCACAGACAAAAGGGATGTAACTTTTGGTTATAAAGCAAAACGACAAACACAGTTACTTCCCTTAGTCATAAACGCGCAATCACCGCCGACGGCTCCTGGCAACGGTCACGTGTTAGTTTGTAAACACCAAGCCGGTCGTGTTTTTGGCGTTACGCGGCTTTGTAGGAGACGGACGTGTTTTGAGGACTGACTTGATTCTCAGAGGTGATATTCAGTGATCGCTAAATCTTGCGAATATATATACGACGGTAAGATCGATAGTTCATTGCCTATTTAACTGATTTGTCACATTTAGAAACAAGACAGGCCTCGCGGTTAGTCTGCATTGCGCTAAGTCTTACGGAGTGTTCAATAGTTAACCAGACCGGTCTAGTTTTATTTACCCAGGCTACACTCACTAACATTCGCTCATTTTAGTAAATGAATTGGACTCAGGAAGAGGTGTCAATCTTGCGATCTCATGGTGAATACCATGAAAAAATGACCGCTTTCATTCATTCCGTTTTGAACAAAACTCCGGAATTTTGGCTTGAAAAACCGGGGAAACCACTCGGAAATTTGAGTGATATACTCAACAGTGGTTCGAAAAAACAAAAGACAAATAAAGAACCAAAAGAACTTGATTTGTTCTTTAGACAAAATCTTTCTGATGGCAAGCCGCCTGCGTGCAGTAGAGTAGAACAATGTGATTTGAGTATATTTACTTTAGACATGTTAAAAAAGAATTTGGAAGACGGCTACAAAATACTTCAGGAAACCAAACGCCTAAACATTTCAGCTTCAATCTGCTATGGAGAGAGGCTAATCCAAGGTGCAGAACTCCTTAAAATTCAGAAAATACGAAAACAGACTAAATTGAACTGGCCAGATTGGCTAAAAGTAAACGTAAAAATTTCCAAGTCGTATGCTCATCGGTTGTGTGTTCTAGCCAGGCTGCTACGAGGGTACCCCAAATTTCATTTTCTTGCACTGTCTTTCCGAAAGGTGTTTAGTTTGCGGGAGCAAATTGAACAAATGCTGAAAATACAGGAAATAGCCGATTTTTGGAAAAACCCCTAACGCTGGTCCTAACATTGTTTATTGTTTGTTTGTTTGTTTGTGCAAAGGCTCTGGCGTGGCTTAAAAGGCCCGTAACCTACTGTTTTGAACGGTTCATAAACTTGTTCAGTACTGCAATTGAACAAAAGTGTTTGGCACGACCAAAAGAACCATAATATTACTGTTTAAAACAAAGGCTCTGGCGCGGCTTTAAATGCTCGTAACCTTTTTGTTTTAAACGGTCCGTAACCTTGTTCAGAACTGAAATTGAACAAAAAGGCTCTGGAGGACCATAATCTTATTTGTTGTTTGTGTTGTCACGTTGCACAAAGGCTCTGGCGTGGCCTTAACGGCCCATAACCATGCTTTTTATGTTTGTATTATTCCAAATGTTATGGACCAAATGTGAGAGGTTTTTCGCCGCGCTCATGCAAGTAGCTTGCTTTTTGCAAGTGAATTGAAACAGATTTTACATAGGTTTTAGTAACAGGACTGACGGTGGGGTATACCTGTAGCACCCTGGCAAAGAAAAACGATTTTGGCTTTGTATCTGAATAATTGATTTACAAAACGGCACCCTGGTCAGCCCACTTGTAGCACGCTGTCAAAGAAATGTGTTTTTTTGCATTGTATCTGAATAATTGATTTATAAATCACTCAGCGCCCTAGTCAAGCCTTCATATCGTGGTATCCAACGTAAACACATGACGTATGTCCTTAGCGAATCGTCCCCCACTGGGGGACAGGTATCCAATGTAAACACATGACGTATGTCCTTAGCGAATCGTCCCCCACTGGGGGACAGGTATCCAACGTAAACACATGACGTATGTCCTTAGCGAATCGTCCCCCACTGGGGGACAGGTATCCAATGTAAACACATGACGTAGAGCCTTAGCGAATCGTCCCCCACTGGGGGACAGGTATCTAACGTAAACACATGACGTAGAGCCTTAGTGAATCGTCCCCCACTGGGGGACAGGTATCTAACGTAAACACATGACGTAGAGCCTTAGTGACGGGACGATGAGCGCAGTGTCGATTTGAGTACACAACCCGTGTATCGCGTGTCATACGGCCCGCGGTGTTTTGCGGACGAGTCTACAATATTCATGCAAAATAAAGATTTTGTGTTTGTTTGTCTGTTTGTCTATGCGTGTGAGTGTATGCGTGTGTGTGTGCGTGAGCGTGTGTGTGTTTATAGGTATGTGCGAGTGCGTGTATGTACTTGTGTATGTGCGTGTGTGCCTGTATGCGTGTGCGTTTGTGAGTGCATGTATGTATGTATGCATGTGAGTGTTTGTGTATGCGTGTGAGTGCATGTATGTTTGTATGCGTGTGAGTGTTTGTGTGTGCGTGAGTGTGTGAGAGTGCATGTGCGTGAGTGCATGTGTTTGTCTGTGCGAGTGCGTACGTGTATGTGTGTTTGTCTGTGTGAGTGCGTGTATGTACGTGTGTGTGTGTGTGTGTGTTTGCGTGCGTGTATGCATGTGTTTATATGTGTATGTGCGTCCGTGTGTGCGTGCGTGCGTGTGTGCGTGTATATATGTGTGTTAGAGATATAAGATATAAGATTCCAAGAACATTTTTTTTTTCATTGCCTCTGTGCCAATACCCCCTCCCCCCTCCCAAAACATAGTTATTTAAATAATAACCACACACACACATACACACACACAAAAAAAAAAACCAACCAATTAACATTGCTATATGCACTTGATAACAAATTATTTAAGTTACCTGCAGATACTTGATAACAAATTTTCCAAAGTCAATTATAACTGACAAATAACTTTACAGGTAACCTTTTAAGAACCTATAATTAGTTATTAAGTGACTTAAGTCAAGAACTTATAAGAACTTAAACATAACAAAATGTAAGTTCTTGACTCAAGTCACAACTTAAGTCACAACTTACTCGGACAGATTTGTCAAGATACAAGGACAATGAAAAAACTTTTTTTAGTAATAGTCAGGTGGTGGTGGTGGTGCTGATGGGGTTAAATAGTTAGGTGGCATGTCATTTTTCTGTGAAGTGTATGACATTAATAAACGATTACCAAATCTGATTTTTATTTGTTTAAAAGATTGTGTAGTTTTTCTGTGGTTTCCTGAACACCGATCTTTTTCCCCATCTCTAAAAAACTAGCCTTCAGTTCTTCAACATTCACAGGAGATTGACTACGCATCTTATTTTGTATTTCAGACTTCTGTTTCTTGTAATTATTTAAATCATCCTGGACTCTCTTAAATTCCTCGTCATCAATACAATTATCATTTAATGCCTTACTGATAATAAGTTTCATACTGCTCAGCTTTGCACCAGCCAGCGTACTCAATGCTTCATGTTTCTGTAATTTTGTGTGAAACCTTTTGTTTAAGGCTTCCAAACCAAAACAAGTCAGGCATATAGCAACGCTAACACCCTCAACTGCTATTCCAGCCAAACTCCCAATTCCTGTGGCGAACAGAACAATACCCCCCACAGAACATGAAGCTGAAACTGCACCAATAGCCATAGAAGTGTTTTGTACAGAATTGAAAACGGTCTTATACCGTCTTTTGCAGTGTGAATATTTCGCTTCTTCTCCTTCCAAATACTTCAAAGCTTCTGTAATATTATTTAATCTGAATGCATCTGCCTGTAATGTTTTATCTGAAGCAATTGGCACAGCTGTCACCTGTGGATCAGGCGCAAGCGTTGTTTTAGTCATCACATTTGTTTCAGTCGGATCAAGCGTTGGTAGTTGCGGATAGAAGTTTACCATTTTTTTTATTCACAAATATTTTTTTTATTTAATTAGCAATTGCATTTTGCAACTCTTCAAAAGTATACAATTTGCTGGCATAATAAAATGCAACAAGATCAATGTGTTCAATGTTTATGTAAGTTAGACGAACAAAAGTTGTTTTGTCAACCACCACCTTGACAGCGGGAATACTGCTTGAAACATTAATAACATCATTATTTTTTGTAATGGCAATAAAGACCTTTGATGATTCTGTTACTGTTTCATTCCATGTAAGTTTAATTCCTTGTGCTATATTTGCCTCTTTTGCAGAAGCAACAGATTTCATGATAATTTCAAATACTATTGTCACTTCTCTAGCCACGACTAAGCTTGCTGGCATAAACACAACAGAAGTATCTGATCTACCCTTTCTAGTTGTAAGAAGATATCTCCGTTTCTCATAATTTTCAACTTTCAGTTTTTCTCTGCTATTGTTGTCTGGGGCAAAGCTTGGAACAAGACTTACAATAAGCGGCCCTGAGTTAACAACCTTCCTAAACACATCATCAGTGTATACATAAGGACTAATAAATTCAATCTTTATGTCCCAGTCAATTGTGGGTGGTGGAACAGGTACAGGTGAAACCACCCACTTACTACCCACATGTATTAAGTTGTAAGGCACATTATTTACAGGTGGAGTAGGTACAGTAACATCACGAAGCTGACCAAGTTTAGGAATCTGTTTTTCACCGTCTTTCATGTCAACAATTACTTTCCTCTTGTACATGCCATTTAAATCAAGTTCAAAACCATATATTTCTCCAACATCCCCTTCCTTCTCAAAATCCTGGACGTCTGCCAAATCTTTCAACTCTGTAACCGGACACGCAACTGGTATGATTGTTCGCTTTGGACCAAGACCACTCATTTTTATAACACAAATAAAATTATTTAATTTCCAACACAACACTAAAATCATGCATAAGAACTGGTTTGTCATCCTGATTAGTTACAGATATACTCAGTGACTCAAAGAAACTAGAACCTAATTTCTTAAACTGCAAATTAGGAAATCTAGCAACCACACTTTCACAATAGGGTGCAGTTCCAGTTGGTAAGCATCTCAACAAAGTTGAGGGCTTTCCATTGTGTACATTCTCAGTTGTGTTTAGTTCTTTCAAATAAACATTTAGTACTGTGTGTACTGACAAATGAACAGGATATCTTCCAGTTATTTTGCCTTTTTTGGGCTTAAATTTTAATCCTGCTTCATAAGTCCAATCATCATCACCACTAACAGCTACAATAGCAAGATCAGATTCAGTTAAAAAAAACCCAGTAGTATTAAAAGTTTGTCTGTTAATATAAGCTGACTATCTTTTGGAAATTCCAATGTAACAAACAAGTTAGCCGGATTTAAAGTTGCTTTAATTTTATACATATCTTGTAAAAATTCAGCTATAGTACAAAAGTCATAATACCCAGGCTGTAAGTGATTAGTGCCCCAACTTGTAGTACCTATCATTCCATGTACAGAATATTCACCATCATCTGTTACATTAAACCATTTTACTGTATAGAACATTTCATGGATAGCTACAGCCTTGCTACCATCACGATTATCAATCCCATTAGTTAACCACACTGGTTTGCTTGTATCAAGATTTGTTAAGGTAATAAACATTTTTATTATCTCATATAAAAAGGATGGAATTTAAATCACCAATCATTACCACAACAAACGCATTTCAATTTAATGTGAATGCCAAATATAATGTTGCACCTACTTATGAACAGAAAATAATACAACTAAACCAGCTTGATATTGCTGTGTCTGAACAAGATCTATTCCAAGTCAAAGTACCAAATCCGTTCGACCATTACCTAAACCCTCCAATAACAGACGACTCTACTGCAAGAAAGTGGTCCTCAAGTCCACTACGGATGTTTCAAAATCAACTTAACTTTGCTATACTATGCTCAACTACTGGCTGTGGTGTTTCATTTACAGACCATTTGAATCACTCAAACAAACTGATTAGGTCTGTGTATCGTTTTCATGTTTATTACCAGCTTAGACGTATACTGTCAGAACTGCATACACCATTACCCACTGAATCCAGTTTCAACAGGTATAACAACCCCATGGATATGAAAGCGTTTGAACGCATTTGTAATGAATTTAACATAAGCACTAAGTATGACTTCACACAAAAACTTGATGATCACCACGGCATTGGTACATTGTATTACGCTTTGAGTCACAGACAATACCCTCAAGATTATTACCCTGGTTACACTTCATTCTCATCAAAATCAGAAGTGTGGTTAGGATCAATAGAGCAGAAACAGTCTAACGCCTGGACCACATTTATTTTAGATAAAACTGACGGGTTTACTCAAGCGGGAGTCGAGCGCGTAAATGAGTCAATCAGAACATATGTCTGGTGTATACTAGGAGCACAATCACTAACAAAATCGAATATTTTGAATGGAAGTGGAAAATTTGAATCTCAAAAACAGTTCCTCGCAAACTTAGAAGATTCAATTAATTCAACAGTTGATCTCCCATCTAGCATACAGCGCTACCAAGACGTACTCAGATATGCCAGATCAAAAGTTGACTTTGTAGTTGGCATCAGGTTATACATGTTACCATCTGATCTTCAACTCCAAATGGGTACAATAACAAATTATAATAATGAAATAGTTGTTGCAGGTGTTGGTCAGAAACTCGGTCTCAATCAATCTGTAAACTTAGGAGCCACAACCACACACGTACAGTCATTAAAATCATTACAGACGGCAACACCCCCGGCCCCGGCCCCAGCCCCAACACCGGCACTCATACAACCAGTACAGTCAACCCCTGACACACATGAGTCAGAAAGAACTGCATTGGTAATAGGTCTAACAGGATTAGGGGTTTTACTTCTTTATCTGTTTCATTAAATAACCCACCATCAACCCTCCCACTGTAACCAAAAATACCCACACATGCTCTGCCATAAACCCAACTACCTTTGCTGTAGTAGTGATAAGCCAACTGACAACAGTGCCTATAATACCAGGCAAAGCGTCCATTGCTTTCAGAGCCAATTTCTTAAGCAGGTCTGATATGTGAGACAACTGTTTCTTTACCCACGTCTGTAAATCTTTTGGGTCTGTTGGAGCCGGGGTTGGTGGGCCCGGGGTTGGTGGTGCCAGTGCGGGGGCTGGACCACCACCACCACTGCCGGAGACAGCCAACACAACAGTACTGATAATAAATCCAAGAGCTGTAATTAAACTAGCAATAGTGATACCCTGTTCTCTGAAAAGTGTTTTAAGTCTCTCAGCCAGAGTAGTGTCTTCGTGAAGTATTTTCTGAATAGTTTCTCTAATTCTGTTGACCTGTGATTTCAGTTTTTGTCTTCCAATACTAATTGTTTCTAATCATCCAGATCTTTCTATCTGCAAATCATTTAATCTGTGTTGGATTCTTTCTTTCATTTCTGTGTCTGCTGTAGCCAGTTTTTCTTTTTCACGTTCTATGTGTTTATCAAGCTCTCCCAGTTTGGCAAGATTATTAACCATCTCACCTCTTATTGTCTGCAGTGATTTATCCAATCCCATAATCTCCCTCATTGACAAAGGTGGATCATTTATTGTTTTCAAAGCGTCATTTATTTGTCCTTCAGTAAATGAAGTTTCTTGTATCACAGTGTTTGCTATTTCTGGTAGGCTTGTTACTGGTGCCATTTCAATTTGTTGCCCTGTTGGCAAATTTGTTTGCGTGTCGTGAAGAACACTAACCAGTCTTGGCGTGACAGGAGACCCTCCAATTCCAAGATACCTTGCCAACCCAGAGTTACCACCGACTTCACCTTTAATTGTACTTAAAGCTCTAAACTTAGAAGGATTTTTTTATGTGTTAGATTTATTTTCCCTCTGTCTGTATTTACAAATAAATGTCCTTTATCATATTCAAATTGATTAGGATCTATTACATCTGGGCACGCTCCAACACTGTCATAAAATGAGTTTACTTTGTCTTTTAACAGTTCATGATGCATACTACTACTACTAGTTACCATTCCAGTCATATCTGTGATACTGGTATCTGAGACATTCATGTCATCCATTTCAAAATCTTCATGATTAAATCCTCCTGCTGCCATTGTTTTATTAATTTATTATTTTTTATTGTGCATAATAAAAATGACACAGTCTTACGGATCAAAGTTAGACCCATACAGAAAACTACGTGAGCCTCTGGGTGTTAAGGGCATAAGACAATCAATCGTCATCACAAACAATCCAAGTACCATAGACCAGAACCAAACTCTTACAGTCAAGTTTCCAAACCTAGGCCCCAGTGACGTTATTGTTCCTGGCACTGCACGCCTAGCATTTAATATTGAACTATCATCAGACGCAGATGTAAACAGAACACTAGTTGACAATCTTGGCAGAGCAATTGTTAGAACTATTAAAGTAAAACTTGAAGGACAGGAAGTGTTTAGTCTTGACGACTCAGATGTGTTCTACTGTTACAAAGACCTTTGGCTCACAAGAGAAGAACGAGAAGACCGTATTTACCAAGGCATACAGTCTGATAATGTTGGTAAACTTCGAATCAATGCAAGAGATAAATCAACGTCAGCAGCCCAGGACGTTATTATAGCAGAAACATATGGAACCAGATTTTACATTCCACTTGAGTTTGAAATCCTCACAGCTCATTTGCCTTATTATCAAGGGGCACTGAATGACCATCTGAGCTTTGAACTAACCTTCAATGACTACTCCAAAGTTATTAAATCATCTGCCACAGATGCAACATATAAGATCTCTAACATTTCCTTGGAATATGAAATTGTCACACATACTGAACTAGCTAGACTCATACAAAATCAGTACCAGTCAAGACTTCCAATTTATTATGACCGTGTGATTAGACATAGTTTAATACCCAAAGACAAGAGTGACCCAATGTGGAATATAAACTTGAACACACCAGCCAGGTCACTGAAAGGTATTCTTATGTTGTTTGTTGAACCAGCAGATCCATATAAACGGGATTCAGAAAAATTCTACAATCCAAAGATTACACATTTGTCCTGTACAATTGAAGGCCGTCCTAATCAAGTGTATGCTTCAGGTTTGTTACCTTATCAACACTACGATGAGATCACAAAATATTTTGCAGGAGGAAGGATTAGAGATAAACCAGCAAACATTGTGTGTCAAGATCTACATCTGTATGACGTTAGGATCGGACAATACCTTACAAACAAGTATGCACTGTGGCTAGACCTTCGTAGTACAGATGATGATTATCTTCATGGGTCAGGACGAACTGTCGAGAACGGTAGTGATGGAATAACAATTCAGATACAAAAGAAGGTTGAAACTGCTGCAGCCATAAACATATATTTGTACCTGATATATGACGCACAACTCAATATTGCAGAAAGCAGACTAAGTGGACACATATATTAAAATTATATTGTGTATTAAAATGAACCAAAGCTTAATAACCCTTGACCCCCATTGTGGCTTATTTGTTGGTGCCACAGGGTGTGGGAAAACTGAATTCGTACTTGACTTATTACAAACAAGATACATACACCACTTTGAAAACATTGTAATATTTTGTCCTACAATCAAACACAACAAAGCTTATCACAATCGTTTATTCATTTGGACTGACAACAACATATACTTAGTTGACCCTGAAAAGAAACTGAATGACTACCTACAATATTTTTACAAGCAATTTGAAGGACAGTCAACATTGTTTATTGTTGATGACTGTTCAGCAGAGAAAGACATTGTCAAGAAGAGAAACACTTTAGCAGAACTTGCCTTCAGTGGCAGACACGCAAACATCAGTGTATGGATTCTCACTCAAAAATATAATGCTGTACTGAAAGATTTTCGAGAACAGTTAAAGTTTATCTGTTTGTTTTACTGTAAGGATCGTGACAGCTTTGAAGACTGTCTCAGAGAAAATGATGTCATACCAAATAAGCAGGAACGTGATGATGTAAAAAATAAACTGAAATCAACTAAGCATCTAAAGCTCATTTTAAAGACAGATCAGCCCACAGGGTATGGGTTAGTAAATTAATTTATTCTTTTGTTTGTCCAATAAAAAATGACAGACGGACAAACCCAAGTGTTTGATGTTACAGAATGCTTCAAAGATGTTATGCACTTTACCGACTTAAAATCACGTGTGTTTGGACCCAGCTTTAAACTCTCAACACCGACAATAAGAATATACACGACATATAATGTTACTTTGGAATATTCAGATGGATTACCACATTATGATTTTGAGACTGTTGATCTTAAGACAAATGCTTTTAAAGTTTATAATGCTAACAGTGGCCACTTGCATTGGTTTGAGGTACTGTGTGAAGACATATTTGTTCAATTAAGAAAACTACATTGTTACATTGAAAGTGTTACATTTAATAAAGTGATATTACACCTGCAGGACAAACACCGGGGAAGTAGTTGACTTGTTTATCATAACTACAGATAATACAGTATTACATATTATGGTGTGTCAGCAGTAATTTTTTTCATTTATTATTTTGTCCGACAAATAAAAATGACGGACAATGTTCAAAACCCTGGCCCATCAAACCCTGGCCCATCAGGCCTACGTAACGTGTTTCACACAACAGACTTACCTATATCTAATACTAACAATGTCTATGAATCAATAGAAAACTCTTTTTCTGTCATACAAGATAATCTTCTTACAGGCAGTGTGAAGATTCAGATTGTTGCTAAAATAGAATTTACTAGAGTAGACGGTGAAGTGATTGTATCGTACATATCAACAAGACAACACACAGTTAACACAAGAAGAGAATTAGAGAACGTGTTTAGAGACAGACTATTACCTGACTTCCTCCAAGCAATTGACAGTGCAAAAATGAAAGGATCTGGTTGGCACGAAGGACATGTACATGAACTAAAACTAAAGCAGTCAAGGTATCATCCTATATTAGGCAAATCATGGTTGCCACTGCCAACAGAGGTTGCAAACAAAAAGGCTGTTGTTAATATACAGAACAATGACAACTATTGTTTCATGTGGTGTGTGCTTGCTAAACTACACTTTGTAAAGTCAAAACCTGAACGTGTATCTAACTACACCAAATTTGTAAATGAACTCGATTTTAGTGGCATTGAGTTCCCTGTTAAAATAGAGGACATAGACTTGTTTGAAAAACTAAATCCTGGTATATCTGTGAATGTGTTTGTGTGGGATAATGAATCTGAGAACAAGTTACAACCAATTAGAGTGTCCCCAATTGCACCAACATACGGACAGTCAGAAGATAGACATGTTGACATGTTGCTAATAGGCCCTGCCGGTGATAACTTTCACTACACAATTATCAGAAATATGTCACGTCTAATTCATGGTCATACAACAAAACACAATGGTAAACAGGAAGTTTGTAAAAAATGTTTACAAAGATTCTCCTCTATTTCAGTAGCGCACAAACACATCCTACACTGCAGGTCAGCTGATGACATACAAACTGTACTTAAGTATCCAGATCCTGGCAGCAAGGTTTATTTTAAGAACTATGGGAATCAGCAAAAGTTGCCGTTTGTAGTGTATGCAGATTTTGAATCATTGGTTGTACCATATGAGGGTCCTGTTCCAGAGTCATTACCAAAGACTATAAAGTTGAGTGACCAAGTGGTGTGTTCTTTTGGATACATTCTTGTTAGGTCAGACGGTTTGCATTCAGAGCCTGTTATCTACAGAGGTGAAAATGCAGCTTGTCTGTTTTTAACAGAAATGAGACATCTGTATAGTCAGGTAGTACAATATCTCACAACATGTCAGATGCCTTTGGTGATGACAGAAGAAGACAAACTGAATTTTGATACAGCTGAGACGTGTTGGATTTGTGAACAACACCTTCCGGGTGATAAAGTTCGTGACCATGATCACATAACTGGGCGTTACAGAGGAGCTGCACATAACAATTGTAACTTATTATTAAAAACAGATCCCAAGACATACAAGTTACCAATCTTTTTCCACAATCTCAAAGGATATGATTCACACATTATCATGCAGGCTGTAGACGAGTCGTACAAAAACATAAGTTGTATTGCCCAGACAACTGAGAAATACTTGACTTTTAGGTTAGACAAATTAGCATTTTATGACTCCATGCAACATTTGTCTTTAGGTCTTGCTAGTCTGGCAGAAGGACTGACTGAGTATCCAATAACGAGTAAATATTTTGAACCAGACTTGATTAAGAAAGGTGTCTATCCGTATGAGTACATCAGTGAGTGGGTTGTGTTTGAGGAAACAAGACTGCCACCAAAAGAGAAATTTTATTCTACACTAACTGGAAAAGGTATTTCTGACTCTGAATATCAACACGCACTTGATGCATGGGGGAAGTTAGGATGTCAGACAATTGGTGACTACCATGACCAGTACTTGAAAGCTGACGTTTGCTTGCTAGCAGACATATTTGAAAGTTACCGTGAAAAGGGTTTGTTGCACTACAAACTTGACCCAGCTTGTTACATAACTAGTCCTGGCATGACATGGGATGCATTTTTGAAATCCAGTAAGATATCTATAGACCTGTTGTCTGATCGTACGATGGGTGAAATGGTGGAACGTGGATTGATGGGTGGGATTAGTATTGCAGCAAATAACTATGCCAGAGCCAACAATAAATATCTGGACAGTCATGGCGACCTTGGGTTTGACCCCTCAAGGTCAAGGTCATTCATTACCTATGTAGACGCTAACAATTTGTATGGCTGGGCAATGTGTGAGTTATTGCCCTTGAAAAACTTTTGTCTGCATGATTTGTCACAGTATGATGTAACAGGGTTAACAAACAATATTATGAATCTTGACCGAAACGACGCGAAGGGTTGGATCTTTGAAGTCGACCTGGAGTATCCACACCACCTACACGATTACCATAATGATTATCCGTTGGCAGTTGAGAAAATGAGTATGACAGGAAAAAAAGAAGACACTAAACTTGTGCCGAATCTAAATGACAAATTCAATTACGTTTGTCACTACCGCTTGTTGCAGTTTTACATCAGACACGGGTTAGTACTAAAGAAAGTTCACAGAGGAATTCAATTTGATCAAAGTGCTTTCATGAAAGATTACATAATGAAGAACACAACATTGCGTGCCAGAGACGGCAACACTGCATTTGACAAAGACTTTTTTAAGCTTATGAACAATGCCTGTTTTGGCAAGACTATGGAAAATCCTCATCACAGAAAAGATGTGAGACTGGTCACAACTGAATCAGGTGCAATTAAACTTACAGGTAAGCCTCAGTACACAGGGTACAAAGAGTTTCATTCATCATTGTATGCAGTGTCACTCAAAAAAAAGATTGTTAAACTGTACAAGCCAGTATTCATTGGTATGGCAATTCTTGAGTTGTCAAAACTGTTGATGCTTGAATTTTATTATGATTACTTTAAACCGAAGTATCCTGAGTGTCGATTGTTATACACTGACACTGACTCTATGATCATTGATGTGTGTACTGTAGACTTTTATGAAGACATGAAAACAGAGTTACACATGTATGACACATCTGACTATCCTAAAGATCATCCACTGTTTAGCACACAAAACAAAAAAGTGCCTGGTAAGTTTAAAGATGAACTAAATGGTGTGCCAATAGTTGAGTACGTTGGACTGAGATCAAAAATGTATTCTATACTGCACCAGAAGGGAAGTCAGTCGAAAGCCAAAGGAATTAAAAAAACAGCAATAAAAAATAAAGACATACGTCATGAACATTACAAGCAAGTGTTAGATGGTGCATTAATGCCTGATTATCCAAACAAGTCACTGAGATCAAACAAACATAATCTTGAAATGATCCAAACACATAAGAAATCACTTGCAGTTGGAGACACGAAAAGAGTGTTTCACACTAAGGAAAAAGCTTATGCACCTGGACATTACAGGCTCAAGTTATCTGAAGAAATAGCTGATGAACTGGTTGATGAACTAATCGATGAGTTAGTTACTGAAATGAGTAACGGTGTCTGGGGGAATAATCTGTAATTCTTCTCTGACAAATGCCCTCTGGAGTGCAGGCTCATACAGGTAATATATTGTTGCGTCAAGACTGGGGACTATTTTTTTTATATTGTGTACAGACGTTGACCAGATGGGGTCTGTTGCCCTGCACTTCACGTCGTTCTCGGCCTCTCCTGGTTGATATAGATATCTCACCTGTTTAGTAAATAAACTTGTGTCTGGTGCTGGGGTTGGACCTGTTTTTGGCTCTGTAATTGTTTTCAATTTAATAACATCAGCAGGCTTTGGGTGTCCTTCATTGTTCATTGCTTTTATTACATGTGGTAATCTCTTAACCCATTCAGTGTTACGGGTTTCATGCATGAGTTCCTTAGAATACTGGTAACTGAAAAGTCTTTCTAATAACTGTTTGTTAAAGTTCTCTACAATTGCCTGTGATCTGTGTACACCTGGAATGCCTCGTCTGACCAGTACACCATGCTTCGCAAATAACTGATTAACAGCACCTTTGAATTCTGATCCGTCATCAACCTGCACTAGTCTGGGGTATCTTAAAGGGCCTCTTTTATAGATACTAGATAAAGCAGTCGCAACAGTGTTAGCAGTTTTGTCAGATATGGGTTCAGCGTCTTTGTACCTTGAAGCAATGTCTACAACAGTCAGTGCGTACTTGTATTGTTTCTTTCTTATTGTGTCATGTGGTAACAACAAAAGGTCCATTTGGTGTGTGTCATTTGGTGATGTGTTCTCAAAATGGGGTCTTGTTATCTTTCTTGGAGCAGGAAGATATATCTGCCAAATTGCTTGTCTCTGTAACCATTGTTTGACTTGATTGAGTGATATATCTCCGCCCACAGCGGCATGTAATTTCTGAATAGCGGTTGCTCCTTTCCAATACCCTGATGGAGAGTAATATATTTTTGATAGTTTATTTTCTACCCCGGGGTTCATTTCTTCTAGCAATATAAACTCCTGTAAAATAAACAAATGTCATTCCCACTAGAACAAAGATTATCTCTCCATTTCTTTGTTGTGTGCTTGGTTTGTAATAGTCACTTAGTTTTGGTTTCGGTATAGACATGTCTTCACCTGTGACAAGATAGTATTCACGAATTGCGTCATCTGTATTTGAAAACGTATGTTGTGCGTGGCCTTCAAGCCTCAATCTTTCATTGATGAAATCAAGTTTCTCAATTCTTTGCTTCTCATAATCCTGTTGAGCTTGTGCTAATTTTTCTGACGCTTCATTGTGACGTTTCATTTCTTCTGCAGATTCTTCTCTACCCATTTTTGAAAAGAGATAATTTGAGCCACTGAAAGCCAATGCATTAACCATCGCACCTCCAATCATAATAGCTATCGTCGCCATAATATTTTTATTTACATAGAAACATTTTTGGGAATAATTCCTTGCTTGACAAGAAAATCTTTTGTCGCAATTGACGCTGTAACAACTGCAATTAGCTTAGCACTGTCTTCAAAGTCTAATCTACTCAAGTCTGCTGATTTCATTTTGAGTAGACTTTTTCCTAGCATAGAATAAGCTACTGCTAGTCCACTGATTACGGCAGAGTGATAGACAAGGTTCATTAAATTCTTTGTGTCATTCATTTTCTAATACAAGAAAAATTAAAATAATATTTTTATTTACTGCATATAAAATGGGTCAACGGCTTTGGGTGTTACTGGTAATGTGGCGACTTCTGGTTTTGTTTTTGGAGTGTCTGATTTTTTGGTCACTGTACGAGTCTGTGGTTTGTATTTTTTGTATAATTGATACCCTATGTAACCAAATCCGACAACAAATCCGACAATTATATATTTTGTTGTTTGAGGTTCGGGGTCAGGGTCAGGGTCGGGGTTAGACTGGGTTGTTTGTCTCTCACTTTGATGAAGGTGTGACGGTACTGACACAGGTCCTGACGATCCTGACGGTGGATCAATTACATGAGTCTTTTCTGTTTGTGCCTTAAGCTGTAATTTGTTTTGCCTATTATATTCAGCTAATCTTTTTCCAGCCTCAACCCTGCCTGGACTTTTAGTCTTCGTCACAGTTTGAACCTGTGTCAAAACAGGGTCGGGGTTCAGTTGTGGAGTCGTCTGGGTTTCGTCCATTTTCTTCTGCAGTAAAAATTATTTTCGAAAAATCAATATGACTCCCGGTAACAAGCAATGTTACGACAGGTGCAAGGTAATTTCCAAACTTGTAAAACATGACACATGCTAATTTACCAATTGAACTTGAAACAATAGGATTGCTTTCAAGGTCGTGTGAAAGACTGTCACTATCCACAGGTAGAAAGTGACTCACTGCTTTTGTGTATAGGCATACTAGAGATCGACTCAAATCACGAGTCATTAGTGAAGCAATGTGGTTTTCATATTTAGAATGAAGCTTGATTAGCTCGTCAGCGTTGAGAGATTCAATATCCTCTGTCATGTATTGTTTTCCGAGATAAGTCTTTGATTTGCCTGACACAACTACAGAAAGAAGGCGCTGTTTTTTTTTAGTCTAAGTCTTTGTTTTCTACAGCATTAATATCGTTTAGAAGAAGTAATTCGTCTTGATTCATTTTATAATAAAAAATATTAATTTTAATGTCATTGAATTTGGGAAACCTTTATTTTACCGAAAAAAAATAAGGAAAAACCAAGAAAAATGGGCGGTGCGAAGGCGTGGTAATATGTGGTCCAAAAATCCTGGAAATTTGGAATCGATATAAATTGTCCAAAAACACCCACAACCCCCCTCTCTCAGGGATGAGTAGAACATACACTGAACTATGCATGGTCCTTACCACGCTGTTCATTGCTGTTCAGTCCAGCAACAGTAGTGTAGTGAGTCGTGGTGATGTCTTTTGTACGCGGTGAAGCTGGTGCATGGTTGGTTGATTCTTCATAAAATGTTGTTGCGGACAAGTTCATTTCTGACATACTTACTGATGGCGTGTCTGAGCTGATTGTAGGTACATCAGATGTTGCGTTGATCGGGCCGCTTGTGCCTGCTTCGTCTCTTGATGTAATGAGTTTTGATGTAAATGAGCCAAGTGTCTCTGTTTTAGTAGGTGTTGATGTAGATGCTGTTGTAGTCGTATGTGCTGTAGTTGTATGTGTTGTTTCTGCTGTTATTGTTGTAACAGATGTTGTTGTTAAAGGTGTACTTGTTGTAGGTGTACGTGTTGTTGTAGGTGTTGTTCGTGTTATTATTGTAGTTTTAAGTGTAGGTGTTGATGTTGCTGTAGGTGTTGTTGTAGGTGCAGGTGTTGTTGTTGCATGTGTTGTTGTTGATGTAGCTGTTGTTGGTAGTGGTGGTGTTGTAGGTGTTGTACTTGTTGTTGTTGTAGGTGTTGTCGCTGTAGGTGTTGTAGGTTTTGTTGTAGATGTTGATGTAGGTGTTGTTGTTAGTGTTGTTGTTAGTGTTGTTGTTGTAGGTGTTGTTGTAGGTGTTGTTGTTGTAGTAGGTGTTGTTGTTGTAGTAGGTGTTGTTGTTGTTGTTGTAGTAGGTGTTGTTGTTGTAGTAGGTGTTGTTGTTGTAGTAGGTGTTGTTGTAGTAGGTGTTGTTGTAGTAGGTGTTGTTGTAGGTGTTGTTATTGTTGTAGGTATTGTTGTTGTAGGTGTTGTTGTAGATGTTGTTATTGTTGTAAGGGTTGTTGTTGTACGTGTTGTAGATTTTGTAGGTGTTGTTGTTGTAGGTGTTGTTGCTGGTTGTGTTGTATTAAGTTTAGTTGTTGGTGTTGTTTTAGTTGTAGGCGCAGGCGTTGTTGTTGTAAGTGTTGTTGTTGGTGTAGCTGTTGTTGGTGGTGGTGGTGTTGTAGGTGTGCGTGTGGTAGGTGTTGTGGTAGGTGCTGTTGTAGGTGCAGGTGTTGTTGTAGGTGTTGCTGATGTAGATGTCGGTTTTATTGTAGGTGTGGGTGTTGTTTTAGGTGCTATTGCGGTTTGTTTGTTTGATGTCGGATTTACATTGGTCATGGCAGGTTCGGGTGTAGACGAATGCAGAAGACTGATTTGGTCTGCATGAGCGACGCGAGCTGATGAAGGTGAGAATTGGCAATTTGTTTCCACAAAACTGATATCGTCCACATCAATACAGCTTGACGATCCGTCACCAGCCACACCTCGAATAGCAATCTGAAATGCAGACAGGCGTTGATGTCGACTGACACACAAATTGCCACATGCTTTTACAACAGTCTTGTGGACGGTTTGGGTAGAGCACTCAGTACATCCTCTGCAGATTGTGATATGTAATTGCAAAAACTTTAACAAAAATACTCGTCTGAATAGGAGTTATTTTTAATTAGAGTACATTAGGCTAAGCCCCTTCATGGTAAGAAAAGACAATACGTTGCACCACTCTATAGTAAGGATTCAAGAGACCGTTTCGCTGAATTGTCCCAGTCACGGGAGCATACGTCATAGTAGCGGCTGCACATTTAATACAGGATAAGGACGTTAAACATTGGATGGAGACGGGGCAACTCCTTGCTGGCAAAAGAAATAGATGGCCCCTTGCAGCTGCAGGGGTGCATGAGAATATACAGATCTTGCAGATGGAGCCGGAATCCACGGAATGTTTGAAGTCCGTGCAATGTTTAACCTACTTTTGATTTAGGAATATCCTCAATCAACCCATCCAGTCCGTCTCAGGTGTCAAGGCTATTATTAACTTTGAACTGTCACTGTGTGTCATGGTTGACCCAGTCTTTCTTACTACCCGGTAAACAGACGTCTTCGGGCCGATATCGGCCGCTGTCGGCCAGCTTACGTCTCAGAGTGTGTACAGGTCAACAGCGGCCGATGTCGGCGTGCGGAGGCTTTGCTTAGTAGGAGTTATAAGTGCTACTAGTCCTTTACGTAAAAGTGTTCAAAAGCATGTACCTGGAAATCCTTTCTATACGCGAGAAAAAACGCCGCCTGGTGCCATCCACTGTTCTGAGAGTCGGAGAATGCAGACCACTTCATTATTCCATTCTGCGAGGCAAAGTCGATCATAAAAACGTCCAGATGGTTGAGACTGGTGCCAGTAATCTGGTAGCTGAATTTCACACAGCCAAACCCTGTAACTCCCGCTGTGGGTGGACTGATCAACAAGGCGGAACTGTTGGGTCTGCTAGCATCTACGGATATGTAATGTCCTGTAAAATCAACGAAAATAAACATGTTGTGGCGTTAACAGGTTAGATACAAATGTGAAATAACACAAAAAAACGAATACATTATGAGAGTGAGTGTTGTAAGAAGGAGCAATGAGTACCACAACCTCAAGCTGTCATTAGTTTGATTCAGTAGTTTCTGAAATACTCTCCCAACAAATTCCGGCTCACCGCATCCAGATGCGCGGCATACAGGCATTTATCCGGATGCGGTGAGCGGCGAATAAGTTGTAACACGTGAATGATGAACCACTGCTTCATTTGTGTTTTATGGTCTGTTCAATCAATAGACCTTGACCGAGCATAACGCGAGGCATCATCTAACGAATACATATCAATTGTTGTTGATTTATTTTGATTTGTGGTGGTTTGTCACTGGCTTAAGTGACAAACCACTGTAAATTGCAATAAACCAACAACAATCGTCTTACTGTTCACAAAAGTAAGGAGTATTAAGACTTCAGCTGGAATCGACAAAATGAGTTATGCCACCAGTGACTTAGCCACACCAATATTCTTCATTTTCACAACATTGGTTTTGACGTGCGTTTCACGTGATTGGGTTGTGAGCCATAATTATCGCGGGTAGGATCCTATGGCAATGTATTTCTGTGAAAATCGTTTCAATTCTGTTTGTGATAAGATTGGTCTTGTGTCCCGTTATTACAAAATGGTTGTCTAGTTTCAGAAAAGAATGGAAGTGATTCACCGGGAAGGTCATCATATCTAGGTGATGTGCTGCACACAGAAAGTGCGCAAGAAAATCGAAGTCGAAATTCCCACAGGACTTAAGTCGATCATTGATCATTTCTGAAAACAAAATAGACGTACCAGAAAACATTACTTATTGCCCATTAATATGAAGTCTGTTTGAAGCTAATCGTAGTTATGACTGACAGCAATAGTAAATGTAGTTTTAAAATTCGGAACTTGGCATTTTTCAGGTTCCAGAAAAATCTTTTGACAACAAGATTTTAACCACATGACGATTTTCTGTGATACTGAGATTCTGTGACACTTTCCCGATGAGCAATAGGTCATCGGGCAGACCTTGTCAACTCTGGTGATAAACGAAGACAATTTGTTGCACACTTCGACAACACGTCTGCCAATGTTGAGCTATTTTCTGGGCTAACGCGGACAGTGATTGTGAATGCTATTTGGGTTGTTTTGACATAGCGCTTGCTGTTTGTTGCTCATTAGCTAAAAATCATGATTAGCTGCCAGTTTTAAAAACGGTACACGCGTACATGATTATTACAAGACAAATTAAAACAAAACTGAAACTATCTTAACAGAAACAAGCTGAATGTGACCATTGTCACAGGACCGCATCGTCATATTCACGACTCTCAATCCGATCACATGAACGCACAACAAACCCAATGTTGTGACATGGCCATAATCGGATGCATAACACATTATTTTGTCTACTCTAAACATTTTCAACAGATCCAGTTGAAAAAGATATATATATATATATATATATATATATATATATATATATATATATATATATATATATATATATATATATATTATTGATTAATAGTTTGTAGTTGACGCTCAACAAATGATACGTGTTATCTTACAGTGGCATATATGGCACGGTCCATCATGGGTTTTGAGGTCAGTGTCTGATTAGATTGGCATCTCTCCTGAACCCTAACTGATGAAGCACTGTCCTTGAACTATTGTGATCGGACAGGTGTCCTATCTATCTATCTATCTATCTATATCCCGTAGTCTTGCCGACCGTTGGGGCACCACTGATGACTTGACAACCAGCTTCCTCCATTCCTCTCTGTTCTCTGCCATTCTTAGCTTATCGCCCAGCCTCAGTCCTGTCCACTCTGAGATATTGTCCTGCCATCTTTTCCTCTGTCTTCCTCTCCTTCGTCCTCCTTGCACAATGCCTTGCAGGATTGTTTTGGCAAACCCTGCTGAACGCGTGACGTGCCCATACCACTTCAGTTTGCGTTTTTTTCATAAATGCTAATAGGTCTTCATTGGGCCCGATGGCTTGCCTGATTCTGCTTCCGACTTCCTCGTTCTGTATGAAATGCCAAGCAGCCTTCGAAAACATTTCATTTCAGTGGCTTGTATCCTCCTTTTAAGGTCTGCTGTGAGGGTCACGACTCACAGGCATACAAGAAAACTGACAGGTGTCCAGCAAGGTACAAAACTTCATGAGGTTCTGTTGCTTGCGTTTCTGGGCTAAACAATCACGGGATCACGAAGAAGGGCGAACCCAGTGCGCAAAAGCCATCGGGCCGACGTCGGCCCGACGGCCTTTTGCGCATTGAGAAATAATGCTTATGTGGCTGCTTTTAACCCTTTGGCTGTCGGTAGAGTATTTTGTAGGGGTGATTCCCACATAAATTACCGGGACAAAAAAACACGCTACCTATAGCCAATGGGTTCATTCCCTCACACGTTATAAAATAGTGTTCGCTTTTACACAGAGTCGAACCACTTCAATTTCATCACATATAGGTGGCCAAACTAAATAGGAGTGCATGAGTGAAACGTGTATATAAAAATATCATCTTACCTTGTTTGCCACAGGTGTGACCGGCGCCTTGTCCGGAACCGTTAATATGTCTTGATCCCGCGTGTATTGTCCAGTCCTGCGGATATATGTTGCTGTTGAAATTGGTCCATCCGCACATCATGCTTCCTTCGAAATTGCAGGCAGGTAGGCGGTCTGGAGACAGTATAGAAAACAAGATGGGATAAACCATAACTCACAAAGTCCCTTCCATAATAGAGCTGTCCTCGCTGTCAAGGGTATCTATCTATTGTCTTTGGCCTGATTCTGATGTTGATATGTGATAGAAGAGCGCCTGACACATCCGAGATTGTGGAAGAGGGTAATAACCTCTTCGTCTGCTACGCTGATGAGTGTGTCCTGTATGTAAAGCCGTGTAGTCGGTGTTTCTGAGCGAAATTCCCGCAGAATGTAAGGGTTCTTGTCGTGTAGACAGAGAGATCGCCCACCTATCTCCATTCCATTTACCAATAAAGTTGTCCTGGCCTCTCTATTCAGAGGATATATTCGCCATAGCCCGCGAATACGCTGAACACCAGCAATTGTTTCTCTGCCAGAGACACTTTCGGCCGCTAAACACACCTCCTGTACACTGGCGTCTCCCGGCATGTCGCTCGCTTTTACAAACACGGGCTCAACGTGCAAAGCTGAGGTCGCCATATTGCACCGACCGGCCGGTCCACACACCACAGCACTCGAAATCCTCCGTCCGTCATCTGCTCCAACAGGAGCTAGCACAAGAGAGAGAGCTTGGCAGGAAATTCTTCTTGTGGCTACAGTGACTCTCCTAACATTTTGAGTCAGTAAAGTCCTATTAAACTAGAAAAAAAAAAACAAGCAAAAAAGAGCACCACAAAACAAGCTGTGTATGGTCTCGACCAGGGCCGGTAACTCTTGACTACAGGATATGATTATTGTATGGCGCGTGAGCATGCATGTGTGTGTATGTTTGACGGTGCGTGTGAGTGCGCGTAGGGGGGTAGGGGGCTCTGGATAGAGGTAGTACCTTTGCTGTTCGGCAGCTGCGTCCTACATAGGACGGACGGGCATCACTGGTCCTCATCCATCTCCTTAATCTCTCACGTGCTGGCTCCAAGCGCCACACCCTGGCAAACCACCTCAGCTGGTGGGCTAAACCACGTGAGGGGGTGGTGTTCACATTGCACCACTAGGCGGA
>BTPG01000006.1:77497755-77532755 GCA_036245525.1 Semisulcospira habei | reverse complement strand
TAAATCTCATAAGGAATTTAGGAATGCTCTCAACAAATTATTCTTCAGACCTTGACGTGCTTCATTTTACTCATTTAACTGTCAGTTATATATACCTAAAGTTGTTGTGGCATACAGCTGCTGATGTTACAAATATAACCAGCTTTGCGCTTGCACACACACGCATGTGCGTGCGTACGTGTCTGTGTATGTGTATATAACCCATAGATATACATGTGTTTGTGTGTGTGCGTGTATGTGTGTGTGCGTGTGTATGTGTGTGTGTGTGTGTGTGTGTGTGTGTGTGTGTGTGTGTGTGTGTGTGTGTGTGTGTGTGTGTGTGTGTGTGTGCTTCTTTTCCTTCACGTTCAATACTTTGTTTTGTATGTTGTTGTCTTGATTATGTACAATAGCTATAGCAAGGATAGGTTTGTAATGATGGGCCTGCGCGCCCAAAACCTTTTTTCTTGGAAAATAAAGTCAATCAATCAATCAATCAATCTCTCTCTCTCTCTCTCTCTCTCTCTCTCTCTCTCTCTCTCTCTCTCTCTCTCTCTCTCTCTCTCTCTCTCTCTCTCTCTCTCTCTCATAAACTATTGAACACTAACTGCCCTGGGGCCTCTTCACTTTTGCATATTTATCAATGACCTGCCGCTACATCTGACTAGTGACTGAAGCACAATAATATTTACATCCGAGTTTTTTCTGCTTCTTTTCAAACACGTCAGCTGTCCTTTTGGTTGTGTAATGTGCTGTAGTTAAGTTTATTTTATATTCAGCGAGTTTGTAGTGAGCATATCACTTCCATCTCAATCTGTATTTGATCCACATCGTAGCTGTTTCTGTCCTCTTAATCTTACAACGAACTTATACAGGGCAAATGCAGAAATAGTACCAGAACCGTAATAACCCGGAAGAATGGTGGGATGAGGTGTGCCTGGCTCCTCACAAAAAAAAAATATAGGAAAGGGGAGAGTGTACTCCCCTCCACCGCCTACCGTCCTACGCCTCTCCCCTCTTGGATTTTAATGTTTGTTTTTTCGAGGTGGGAAAACCATGGCATCGTGTTCTCTCCCCCCCCCCCCCATCCCCACTCCACCCCCCACCCCCGGTTGTCTTTTTGTAGGTTGGACTGTCGCCTGCGCCCCCCCCCCCCCGACCCCCCCCCCCCTCCCGACCCCCCCCCCCCCCTACCCCCGACCCCCGACGTCGATGGATTTGGGGAGAGGTGGGGGGGGGGGGGGGGAGGCGGCGGCGGCTGGAAAGCAATATTTCAGGCACGCTGGGACGCTAGGTCATTCCCCCCCACACACACACACACACCCTCCCCACCCTCCCCCCCCCCCCACCCCCCCTCTCTCTTCAACAAAGTGAACAATGTCTTAGTTTTGTACGCTAATGCAGTAACATTTTGTCAGTCTGGCCGACAATGTTTCTTTCGTTGGGATCATTATACTAAAACATCGAAAGCCACTTGCGCCAATTGCGCGCGTACGATTTCAGCCACATTACCACAATGGTATAATTAATTATCTCAAACACTTCTCAGTTTCTCATCCATCCCCTGGCCCTCCCCCCCCCCCTCCCCACAACCCCCCCCTCCCACCCCCTCATTACCCATACCCCCTCGTGCGACAAGAACAAACAAGATGGGATGAACCATAACCCACAAGTCCCTTCTAAATGAGAGCTGTCTTCGCTGTCAAGGGTCTCTACCTTTTGTCTTTGGCTTGATTCTGATGTTGAAATATCTCCTTTTTAAAAAGAATTGCAGATGTGCCAATGCGTCATAGTGAACTCTAAAAGGGACGCGCGCAGTGCATACGCGTCATTGGTTTGTCAAACGTCACTTGTCATGACGTTGTGCTTTTTTGTTGTTGTTTTTACATAATTTTATATTTCATGTGATATGAGATTCGCTTTCGCTTCAAGACTTGAGAAAATGGTGACAAAACTATAATTTCACGGTACAATTTTAGTGTTGCTATATTTTGTGTGAAATCAGGTTGACTTTACCTAGCTTCATGCTATACTAAGTACATTTTCTTCTGAAAGCGCTTCGATGTGTGTGTGTGCGTGCGTGCAAGCGCGCTGCAAACATCCTCAAGAGGCATAGATGTTCATGCACCCTCCGGGCACCTGAGGAACTATGCCTCTTAGAGATGCGCGCATGTGTTATTGGTTTGTCAAACGTCATTTGTCATGACGTATTTTTTTATGTTTTTACCTAATTTATATTTAACGTGATATGAGCTTCGCTTTTGATTCAAGACTTGTAAAAATGGTGACAAAACTAGAATTTCACTGTACAATTTCAGTCTTGCGTGCATATTTGTGTGAAATCAGGTTGACTTTACCTAGCTACATGCTAGACTATGTACACCTGCATGCTTTTCTGAAAGCGCGTCGATGTGTGTGTATGTGTATGCGTGTGCGAGTGAGTGAGTGCATGCGTGCGCTTCAAACATAATCAAGAGGCATAGCTGTTCATGCGCCTTCTTGGCACATGAGGATCTATGCCTCTTGGAGATGCGCGCATATGTGTGTGAGAAACCGCGAACGAGAGAGAGAGAGAGAGAGAATGAATGAATGAATGAATGAATGAAACTTTATTTTCCAAGGATAAAAGAATAGGTGCGCAGACCTGTTTTCATTCTTGTCCTTGCTACACACTACAAAACAAAATAGCGTACACACACACGACACGCGCGCCGGTGTCACAGTGCAATTGCCGCGTGCACAGGTTTGTGCCAGATTAGCTTGTAGCCTACAGGCGCCAAGCCAAGCCTGCACAACCCTCCACACACACACACACACACACACACACACACACACACACACACACACACACACACGCACTGACACACACATACACACACATCAGTATATCATGTACACATACATTCTATCACTTAAAACTATACTACAGCAAATATAACAAGTATAAAGGATTTTGTACATAAAACCGCTATTGTTCTCATAAAAATCAACACGGCGGCTCACTCCAACAAACATAAACAGGCATACACACACACACACACACACACACACACACACACACACACACACACACACACACACACACACACACACACGCACGCACACACACACTCGCACACGCACACACACGCGCGCGTGCGTGCGCAAGCACGTAGGAATGCGCGCGTGCACACACATACACTTGCACACACTGACACAAATAAACACACACCCGCACACACACGCGATAGCGGCCTCCCCGCGCCACTAAACCGCGCACAGCTAGATGCTATAGTCTGCCATGGAATTAGACTAGACTTGTATAGCGATCCCGCAACCACCGCGCGCGCGGGTCGACGCGAAGAAACCACGGCACTGCCACGCCTCGCGAGCGCCCAATGCTGTGTCTATGGACGGCATCCCGTCTGGCCAGCCGAGCCCATGGGGTCATGGATATTACATAATGCGGCTTGCTGGAATGCCAGCGGTATATTACATGCGTTCATAAATGTTAGAAGAGAATGCAGACTATCCGGGAAATGCCGCATAAGGCATGGAGTGCTACATGTAAAAATAAAAATAAAAAATAAAAGAAAAATTAAGTTTTGTCTAGATGTTTGAGCAGAGAGAGAGAGAGAGAGAGAGAGAGAGAGAGAGAGAGAGAGAGAGAGACAGACAGACAGAGAGACAGAGAGAGACAGAGAGAGAGACAGAAAGAGAGAGAGAGAGAGACAGAGAGAGAGACAGAGAGAGAGAGAGAGAGAGAGAGAGAACAATGAACAACCAACGGTAGAAGTTATTGGTAACAGGACCAGTTTTCAAACTTGCCGTTTGAGAGAGAGAGAGAGAGGGAGAGAGAGAGAGAGAGAGAGAGAGAGAGAGAGAGAATTACGTCATATGTCTGCGTGTTGACGGAATTGCTTCTCTTACGTCACCGGCACTGTCTCACTTTCTCTAGAAGTGAAGGTTTTTTTTTTTTTACTGTTTTAATTCTTTACTGAAAAGAATTAATTTTTACCAAAGAAGTTGAAAGGATACAAAGCTGGCTAACGAACTCATCCAATGTCTTTTTCCAAACTAGCTATAGGCAAAAGTTCAAGTACATATGACAAAAATTACGGACTCTAATCTGGGTCAACCGACATAAACGGTTGTTTATGTCTTCAATGAGACATTCAATTACAATATGTTCGGAGGTTTTCTTAGCCACCTACTTAAGAAGGTATTTCGCCAAGTTTTAAGCTTTTGTGTACAGAAATATCGGAGATTCTCATGTTTACATACATAAGCACACACATACATACATACATTCATACATACATACATAGGCACATACGGCGATTCTCGCCAAATGTACGTTCAGCAGCGATGTTAGCGTTACTAGACATGACGTAATTTTTATCTTGTTACTTTAATTGTTAGCTGCCCGCCTTGGACATCATGGACATGCTATTAAATTCGCCCCACCGCAACCCGTCCTAAAAAGTCCCTTCTATAAATAGGAGGGGCTTAAAAAGGGACTTTGCTGTAGCCTTTTAACGATTTTTTTGCCGGCGGGGGGAGGGCCGGGATAGGGGGGAGGGAGGATTTAGGGAATCTCTTTGCGAAGCTTCTTAAGACGAGACATTTAAATACACAATTTCTGTCCAGATGTAAGAATCGATATCAACTAACATTTACTTAAACGCTGCACCAGTGGGAGCGATTAAGAGTTACAGCTTAGAAGGGACTTTTTAATTAACAAGCTGAACACACACACACAAACCCACCACATGACCACAGTGTCAGTAGTATAGTAGGCCTAAGTAAGTCTGTCACTTGCAAGATTTCTCTGCGGCATTCCGAGGTGGAAGTTGTCGACGGCGTCAAAAGGGAGAGAGAGAGTGACGCTCTAGTCAACGCACTCCTTATTTAGAAGACGGATGGCCGAGGGTACAAAGCTGCCCTTGTAGCGTTTGGTTTTAACAAGAGGAGTGTAAAAGTCGTCATCGTGCCTTTGCACATACCACATTTCTTAATTACCTTTACTGCCGAGAAAAAGTCAATACGATCCAACTGCAAGAGACACTGATCTTCACGAGCGCGCAGTGGGCTCATGAGGATCTATGCCTCTTGCTGACGCCACTTTGTATCTATGATTCTCGGATATGTTGGGCTCTTTGGTTATGAAGTAACGAAGATTTCAAAACACAATCTGCGACCACTGGCAATGATGGGTTTAAACCAGGGTGACCGCTCCTTCATTGGTAACCCCCGACGAAGTAGCGGTCGGCCTGGTTTAACCAACTTAATGTGCGCACATGCAGCCGCCGGTATTGTCAACAGAGCACTAGGAGATGATCTAGATACACTCGCATTTGAGCTGCTTCATATGACAGTACTACAATATGTTGTCGATGCAACTGGTTATCCGTGAATGATTGTGAGATATTCGTTATGTTTTCGTGACGTTAAAACATTTCAGTCAGGCAAGCTAGCATTGGATGAGGCTTTGTCTAATTTTGTTTTATGTATGTCTGTCTATCAGAAAAAAATGTGTAGAAGTCATTTGAGGGAACGGTTAGAAATCGATAGCCGACTGTCATAATGCAAGTCAGTTAACCGGATAATAAACTTATTATTTCGTCAGTTACACTTGATTACTTCTTAACAAAACAAAAGCAATTGCTATTTAAGTAGAAACAATTATTCGATCGCACATTGTATACACAGCTATTTGGCGTGTAGTATAACTCATTTATACCACAATAATATAAGTTATTGGTAGCAGTAGTTTGTAACACGGACCCTTGAAGACCTTCGGGAGGTCAAAGGAACCATTGTACCCCGAAGGCCGAAGGCCTGAGGAGTACAGTGGTTCCTTTGACCTCCCGAAGGCCTACAAGAGTCCGTGCAGCAAGCCCCTGCTACCAATAACGTATTTGTTTTCATTCCTCCAATATTTTCGTAAAATAATCAATAAGAAATCTTCTGACCTGGATCACGCCAGATATGACTGACGACAAAGGTATATACATTTATACAAAATAGACTTATGACGTAATTTAAACTCTTTCATGACGTTGCCGTCTCTAGTAGAGTGCCTGTTCAACAGGCTGTTGTTTCGAACAACACGAAGGAACTCTGTACTTTAGACGTTTTGGTGATCTTTTGTAGAACAAAACTGGCATCCAAACCTCGTTAAAAAGAGGGTTACGAAAAGCCGGCCATTAGTTCCTACAAGGGTTTTTGTATCCCGATCACATGGTACGGTTTGCGCTAAAAAGATTGGTCATGTGACGTAGGGGTTAAAACAATATAAGTTATTGGTCGCATTGGCTTGCTACACGGGCTTTTGTAGGCCTGAGGGAGGTCAAAAGAACCATTGCACTCCGAAGGCCTGAGGGGTACAATCGTTCCTTTGACCTGCCTCAGGCCTACAAGGGTCCGTGCAGCAAGCCCCTGCTGCCAATAACGTATTTGTTTTCATTCCTCCACTATTTTCGTAAAAGAAATCAATAAGAAATCTTCCGACCTGGATCGCGCGAACATGATTGATGTAAAAGGAATATATATTTATACATAATAGACTTATGACGTAATTTAAAATCTTTCATGACGTTGCCGTCTCCGGTAGTGTGCCTATTGTTTCGAACAACACTAAGTAACTTTGTACTTTAGAACATTTGGTGATCTTTTATAGAACAAAACTGACACCCAAGACGCATCAGAAAGAGGGCTACAAAAAGTCCGACATTAGTCGCTACAAGGGTTTTTGTAGCTCGGTCATGTGGTACAGTTTGCGCTAAAGAGATTGGTCGTGTGACGTAGGGATGAAAACAATGACTTTTGCAAACCTTAGGGTAGGGAGGGGAGAGTTCTATGAAGACTGTGTATTAGCTGAGGGAGATGGATCGTCTTAATTGTTCAAGGGTAGCGTCAGATTAGCTTGGCGCCACGCTAATCTGGCATTACCCTGTAACTATAATTACGGATCCATTACCTCCTTTGGCGCCTATAAAGGACGAACGCGTTAAGAGTAACACATTTTACATCCGGTCAATGTCAGCTGATCAAAAGTTTGCTATGGGTATTAATTGGTTTAACACATTATCCCAAAGGCCCGAAATCCCCAAATTTGATGTTGCCCTCAGAAGGACTGTATTACAATTCTAGAGACAGATCGATCATGATAGTTCAAGTGTGGTGCCAGAATAGCTTGGTGCCTATGGGCGCCAAGCTATTCTGGCACCACCCTTGAACTATCATGCTCGATCCATGTCTTGCTGTGGTGTGTCGGGGCTGAATGAGTTAAAGTTCTGCAACTTACCTTGCACTGCGTGGCACATCACCAAAATCGAGTAAAGAACACAACCGAAACATGCTGCCGTCCCCATGCTGGAAATAATTAAACTGTATAGTCAACAATTAGAACGCAACACTTTTTCCAATATGAGTCCAACAGATTAACAAGGCAATAATAGGTTAAGTACATCGGAAACGTTATCTTGACGATAATACAACGTGAGAACATTATCCTCTGAGGTGTACCGATTTAATGTTTGTAGGTTGATTTATTGCTGTGGTAGCCGGAGAACGTTGTAGCTTTTTAAAGTAAATGATACTGTGCTGAACTGTATTTTTTCGCCTTTCCTCTCAGAGCCGTAAAGCAGAAAACCACAGACCAGTGCCTTGTTTACAGAGTTGTTTGGTTTGATTTGGTTTCGTTTTGTCTTTGCCTTTGTTCTGCTTTTGCTTTGCTTTGCTTTGCGTTTGGCTTGCTTTGCTTTGTTTTGCATTGCTAAAGCAAAGCAAAGCAATGGAAAGCAAAGCATTGCTTCGCTTCGTTTTCTTTTATCTTTTATTTTATTTTCTTTTATTTATTTTTTTCTTTTCTTTTCATTTTTTTGTTTAACTTATTTTATTTTATTTTGTTTTATTTAATGTCTTTTCTTTTCTTTTCGGTTGAAAATCATTCTAGGTCACTGTGCGCTGGCAAGGCCCATCTCATCAATCAGAGTTTCTTTAAATATTACACCATTTTTTATTTGGTTAACCCTACAGGAATCATCGCAACTAAAACCGCTACCGACACGCAAAGGATTAACTCTGGCCCTTTTACAGCTTTCCAGTTTCTTCAAGATCACTACATTAAAACACAGCCCTGGCTGTCACTGTGTTCTCGTTGTTTTGAGTCCCTTCGTGATGTGAGGCGTGGAAAACAGTGACTGCAGATAATCTGACAGCAACATACCCCTGAACGTGCCACAAAGGGTATCTGTCGAGAAAATTGAACACCACCAAATTGCAAGAGGTATAGATCCTCATGAGCCTCCGCAGTTGCGGGGGTTCATGACGATCTATGCCTCTTGTTGACACCATTTTGTGTCTAAGTTCCTTTGACGGCTGAGGATCTTTGAGGTTGAATTTATTATGAGTCCCAAAAGCACAATGTGTGTCCACTAGCAGTTAAAGGTTTAACCACCTTGTTCATGCGTCGGTACTTTTGCGTTTACAGCACCTGTGGCTGCTTTTTCAAGGAGGTTAATCTAAGATCGCTTCTTCAACATATTTATTTTTCAAAGCATGGTCCAGGAACGTATTTTAAAAGTGTGAATCAAAGCGTTCATCTACTCTTTTCAGAAAAAAACAATTGTTGAACAGAAAAGATGAACACAGTGCGTCGGATATAACAAAGCGCACGCTAAGCTTCTTTGTTGTTATAACCGAAGTTTGTTATAAAGCAAAGTAATTAATGTATAGAATGTGTGGTGAGGACCTCTGAAAAACTGTCCGACTTTTGTATTATCCGACTGTGCTCACCTTGTTGTTAGATATCAGGCAAAAATCCTGTTTCGGCCGAGGTTATCAGTCGTGTACTACAAAATCACGAGACGATAACATGATAACCTTCGATAACAGCCGGGCACATTTGTTATCACCAATAATAATTAGTCCATCAACTTCTAACACAATGTGTCAGGTGGATGGATCGACCAGCCATATCCCATTATTACACATATGTCTGTTGTACGCAATTACGTGTAGGGTGTAGTGAGACTGTTTTTTTGGTCAACACGACAGGAATATCATGGGTGTTATACATCGACCATGATAGTTCAAGCATAGCGCCAGATTAGCTTGGCGCCTATGCGCCAAGCTAACCTGGCGCTACCCTTGAACTATCCTAGTCTATCACAGCTAATCTGACGCCACTTGGTCCTTGAACTGTCATGGTCGACCTAACTTAAGGAGAGGCATCCAATCTGGGGCTACCTTTGAACTATCATGATCGACCTACCGCAGCAGGACACTTAGCTTAACTAATTTTGAGCTACCCTTGAACTATCATGGTCGATCCATCTCAAGGGGAAGCCTGCCGGGCTAATCTTGCGCTAGCCTTAAACTATCTCAATACAATGCACCCTCCCCCTCTCTTAGTCCAGGTAAAAAGTAGCTACCCTTGAACTATCCTGGTCGACCTACCTCAAGCGGACGCTTTGCTTACAAGCTAATCTTGAGCTACATTTTAACTATCATCGTCGATACATCTCAAGGGGAAGCCTGCCTAGCTAAACTGGCGCTGTCCTTCAACTATTTCATGACACCCCCACCCCCGCAAAAGCACACGCAACTATCTCAATATAATGTACCCTCCTCCTCTCTCCATGTAATATGTGGCTACCCTTGAACTATCCTGGTCGACCTACTTCAAGAGGATGCTTAGCTTACAAGCTAATCTTGAGCTACCTTTTAACTATCATCTTCGATCTATCTCAAGGGTAAGCCTGCCGAGCTAAACTGGCGCTGCCCTTCAACTATTTCATGACACCCACCCCCTCACACACGCAGACGCAGACGCACACACACGCACGCACGCACACATACGTACACGCACACGCATACATACACGCACACACACACACACACACACACACACACACACACAAGCGCGCGCACACACACCACCCCCGAGGTTAATCTGACGCAACCCTTTAACTATCATGGTCGATTCATCGTAAGAGGACGCTTCCCATGCTAACTGGGCACTACCCTTGAACTATCATGGACGTTCCATTTCGCATGGAAACCTCCCAAGCTAGTCTGACTGGCGCTACCCTTGAACTTTTTAAGTGAATTTGTCTAAAGCAGAAAACGCCTATTACTCTGCACAACTCAGTCCTCTGCTTGATACTGAAACTGACATGGGGTGATGTAGGTGAGCACACCACAGATAAACCATCTCCAGCTATCAGGTAGCATACTTGAATACCTGTATCTAGCCTCTATAGACAACGATATATATAACACCGCATATATACTGATCAACAAAAGAAACGCGAATTTTTCACCATAACGCTTTTCTTTGTAAATATGCTTTAATCCGGGTTATTTTGAACTCATTTATTAGAAAATGTTATAAAGAGTGTGTTATGTCGTGTGCTAATAGAATGTTTAGTCTGAAAAATCGCACATCGACGACTTATGACGTCATCAATGACACTACCATCACAGGATATTGAAAGTAAAATGGAGAGCGTCTGCAGAGGACACAGCTGAAAGCCAACCAATGTGCAGTGTCACTAGGGTCCGTGTGCAGGAAAATCCGGCCTGTTTGGTCTTGACCTACGTTTCTTTTGTCAAAGGCACCTAAATAATCAACATGACCTACAAAAATGAAAATCAAAAAGTTCTTTATTTTTAGGTCAGAGGCCATATTTACCTGATAAATGGATATGGGTGTGTTCTTTATCTCTGTGTCAGTCACTGGAGCATAAAGAATGGTTTGAAAGTAATTCACATTAAATCAAATAAGACTTATTAAGAAAATGATGTGCACCGGAAGTTCTGGTTCTGCAATAAATTTTTCGAGTCAAATTTTGTTTGAGGCAGTTAATAACATCATAAGCAATCCACACAACTTGTGTGTTAAAACATATCACAGGAAACTTGCTTCACAGAGTGTGTCCAGTTTTGCTTATTTTCACCACTAATGAAACCCTGTGTCCTCCAAGGTAGCCATGGTCGATAACTCAGCCAATTTTTGTGTGAAGGTAGCTCAGACAGTAGTCTGAACATCTGAAGTAAGCAACAAATATTTCGCGTTTTTAATGGAAGTCAGTATATATTTAAAAAAGAACAATTATGTCGAATGTCTCACAAACGTAACGTCGCCATTTTAACCCTTTCTATGTCAGTCGACTCAAAATTATGTCTTTGACAGCATGGCAGATTCAACACCGAATAATCCCATTAACCCATTCAGCCCTGACTCACTACAGCAGGAGATGGTCGATCCATTTCCTGCATCAGGTGCATAGTCGTTAGATGACGCCTCCAAAAGTTTGGAAATACGTGCATCGGGCTGAATGAGTTAATCCAAGAGATAGATATGATTAGGGTCAGCAAGAGGCAAAGAACTTCATGAGCCCCCACAGATGCAGGGGCTCATGATGTTTTTTGCCTCTTGCACGTGAGCTTTTTGCATTTTATTTTTTTTTTGGCAGATAATGGGGTTAAACAGAGTACATCTTGAATGCGCTCTCACGGGTCATGGTAAGATACACTAAAACCGCACTCTGATTGACATGTGTAGGCTGAATGCACTATATTAATTAGCACAGAACTGTAAAGGTCTGTTTCTCTATCCAAGCCAGGTCCTGAAAAGTTTAAAGCTTTCGGCCAGCGTGCGTGCGTGCATGCGTGCGTGCGTGTGTGCGTGTGTGCGTGTGTGTGTGTGTGTGTGTGTGTGTGTGTGTGTGTGTGTGTGTGTGTGTACTTATGTATGTATGTATGCAAGACGGACACTCAAAACACACGAAATGTCTATTAACTGTGGTTTTCTTCTTTAAAACATTTTTGCACAGTGCCAAAAAACAACATATGTACATTGATATGCACAGTGATATGCACAATTTCTAATCCATGATAATCACAGCAACAATATGTACACATTTTCTTAACTTTCTTATCAAAAGATGCAGCGGCAGTAATTATGAGAAAGGGAAAACTCTAGCAAGTATTGCACATTGAAAACGTGCCAGGAATTGCACATTAATTACACATTAACCCCTTAACTCATCGAGACGTGCCGCCTCCAGATACGCGGCTTGAAGCCGCGTATCCGGAGGCGGCACGTCTTGAATGAGTTAACTGCTGCAACTAATACAAATATCACCCAGGTGTAAGAGACATGGATCATCATGAGCCCCCCCCCCCCACCCCACCCCCACCCCCCATCCCCCCTCCGTCGCGGGGAATCATGAGGACTCTTGCTAACTCCACTTGGTATCCCTGTTCCTTCGACGGGTGGGGCTCTTTGGCGTTAGTTAACTCATTCAGCCCGGCGCACGTGTTTCGCAAATTTTGGAGGCGTCATCTCACGACGATGCACCTGTTGCAGGAGATGGATCGACCATGATAATTCAAGGGTAGTGCCAGATTAGCTTGGCGCCGACAGGCGCCAAGCTAATCTGGCACTACCCTTGAATTATCATGGTCGACACATCTCCAGCTGTAGTGCGTCAGGGCTGAATGGATTAATACAGTTTTCAAAAACACAATCTGCCTTCGCTAACAGTGAATGAATTAACCCCTTGGCTGTCTGTATAGCTTTTTGATTCCTCGAGAATCATAGAGACAAATGCGCTACCGACAGCCAAAGGGTTCAGCCGTAAGATCGACATTGCCAATGCCAGTTGTCCTTTTATTAGAATTCACAACAGTTCAAGAGTCAGACCGTTCTGTCACCACCCTATTTTCTGTACTGAAATAGAGGGAAAAAAAGTTACACTTCTGTATGTAATGATCTGTTTCGACACAATTTATAGGTAACAATAAAGTCTTTGTACTGGCGCAATCCACACTTTATCAAAATTTATGAATTTTCACAAATTTTTCCAACCCTCCGTGACCATTGAACTTTGCAAGGGGTCAACTAATTTAGTACGACCTCTTTCTGGACCACATGTGACCTTGACCTTTGAAAGAGATCATTGAAACTGGTATGTTTAGAAGGTTTGCAACAAAATACTACTTGGGTCTACATTGAAGTCTGAGGTTTGAATAGTCTCCGAGAAAATGCCAACGTTAAAGTTTACCACGGACGACAGAAGACGGACGCCAGACGATGGACGATGGACGATGGACACCGGACAGACGATGGATGGTCCACTATATAGACTAACTTTTGCTATCGCACGTGAGCCAAACATGTTGGTCCTGACTATGACATGGGCGTAGTCATACCTCCTACGGAACTTTGCCCGTCGAAATCTCCCAGTCCGGAATCCTGATACATGGACTGCATGTCAACCTGTAACAGAGACAGAAAAAGACCGGCAGACATATTCTTTGTACCGCTGGAGCTCTTTGGCGCTGAAATAGTCAACATCTTTAAAAATACAATTTGCGACCAATAGCAGGGAAGAACATAACTCCGGATACGCGGCATCGAACTTGTATAAAAACTACGCACAAACCGCACTTACTTCCACCTGCCTCCTTTTGGCTCTCTCCCAGTGGGGATAAGGTGCCCTGAGACTCGCCAGTGCCGGCCGGCTGCAACGTTCTGTCTTTTTGTCTATATGTCGTTGCATTTGTTCCGTAAGTATTGGTAGTCACTGTTGTGGTCGTTGTTATAGATGCAGCCGTAGTGGTGGCAGTAATTGTTTATTGTGGTTGAAGTGGTCAAAGTCGTGGGAATGGTCATAGTTGTAGGAGTGGCTGTGTATGAGTGGTCGTCGTTGTTGGAGTGATCGTAGTTCTTGCAGTGGTCGTAGTCTCAGAGGTCGAAGTTGCTGTAGTGGTCGAGGTTTTGTGACTGGTCATTTTTTTAATTTTATTATTATTTTTTTTTAATTTCAAGTTGTTCATACCCTTTTTTACAATTGTTTTTATTATCGAAATAGCCAATACAAGGTAGTGTTTGTGTTCGACTCTAAATGGACAAAAGTGACAAAATAGACAATGGTTTAGCCGTCTTACAGTTGCTGCTAAGTGGGAGAGTATGTGTGTGTGCTACTGCTTGCCTGCGTGATTGCCGCGTGTATCTGTTCTGTTCTTTTAGTGCATGTTTGTATTTTGTTCATACACAGTAGAATATTCGGAGATGACATTCATTATTCAAAAATATAATCATATTAGGAAGAACATCCAAACACAATACAATTGATGCTAAGCATCCTCCTTTCCTTACAGGTTACATTTTTGTTACATGCTCCACTCATTGTATTAAACGTGTAATTTTCCGGACGAGCAAGTCCTGCTCCAACAAGCATACTGTATCTAGCTTCTTTCCGTATCTGTATTTACCAACACACATTTTGGCGACAAGTATATGGTTGATAACTTTCACGTCACTATTCTGCACGTTATCCACATCAAAGCCAAATTACACATCTTTTGCAGTTAACTGAAGAGCGATAGAAGTTAGTTTTGAATGTGTTCTGTTGCGCTTTCCCAGAGTTTTCGAATTTTATTACATGACCAAAAGAAACGTTTTATGTATGTGTGAGTGGTCATATTTCTTGTAGTGGTCGTAGTTAAGTAAGCAGTCGTAGCGTAGGAGTGGTGATAGTTTTCGGACCGGTCATAGTTGCGGGAGTGGTCGAAGTTGTGGGAGTGGTCGTAGTTGTATGATAGCTCGTAGTTGTTGGACCCTCGTGAGACGGCCTTAGTCGTCTGCTTGACCCAAACAACTAAGTAGTTGTTGGGTGTTTAGTCATTGTGGGAGTAGTCGTCGTTCTTGCAATGGTCGTAGTTATGTAAGTGGTCGTAGTTATATAAGTGATCGTAGTTGTAGGTGGGTCGTAGCTGCGGGAGTGGTCGTAGTTGTGGGTGCTCCTTGTTGTTGAAATATCGTACTTGTGGGAATCGTCGTAACTGCAGGTGTGTTCGCAGTGTTGGAGTTGTCGTAGTTGTAGCACGTAGAAATGGGCGCAGTTGAGCGAGTGTCAAAATCGATCAGAAAGACGTCCAGATGGTTGAGACTGGTGCCAGCAACCTGACAGCTGAATTTCACACAGCCACACCCTGTAGATCCCGCTGCCGGTGAGCTGATCAACAGGACGGAACTTTTGGGTCTGCTACCATCTACGGATATGTAATGTCCTGTAAAATCAATGAAAATATACATGTTGAGGCGTGTACAGGCTAGACACAAATGTGCGATAACACAAAAAGTGAATACGTTATGAGAGTGAGTGTTGTAAGAAGGAGCAACCTCAAGCTGCCATTCATTTGATTCAGTAGTTTCTGAAATACTATCAGTCCCAACATGCTCACCGCATCCTGATGCGCGGCATGCGGGCATTTATCCGGATGCGGTGAGCTGCGAAGAAGTTGTAACACGTGAATGATGAGCCACTGCTTCATTTGTGTTTTATGGTCTGTTCAATCATAAGTCGCGAGGCATCATCTAACGAATACATATCAATTGTTGATTTATTTTGATTTGTGGTGGTTTGTCACTTAAAGTGACAAACCACCGTAAATTACAATACACCAACAACAATCGTTTTATTGTTTACAAAAGTAAGGAGTATTAAGATTTCAACTGGAATCGACAAAATGAGTTATGCCACCGGTGACTTAGCCAAACCAATAGTCTTCATTTTCACAACATTGGTTTTGACGTGCGGTTCAAGTGATTGGGTGGGAACCATAAATATGGCGGTTAGGCTCCTATGGCAAACCCCGCCGTGAGATGGCCTTAGTTGCTTGCTCGGCGTTAAACCCAAATAACTAACTAACTCCTATGGTAAACGTGGTATGTAATGTATTTCTATGTAAATCGTTTCAATTCTGTTGATTTCCCTCGTAACAAGCTTGGTCTTGTGTACCGTTATTACAAATGGTTGCCTAGTTTCAGAAAAGTGTGCAGTGATTCACAGGCAACTGGTCATCATTTCTACCTGATGTGCGCTGCACACAGGAAGTGCGCAAGAAAATCAAAGTCGAAATTCGCACAGGATTTAAGTCGATCATTGATCATTTCTGAAAGCAATACAGAAAGCATCACTTATTGCCCATTAACAGAATGTCTGTTTGAAGATACTCGTAATTAAGACTAACAGCAATAGTAAATGTGCTTCATAAGACAACATTTTTTAAATTCGGAATTTGGCATTTTTCAGGTTCAAAACAAATCAAAACAACAATATTTTAACCCCATCGCGCATTTCTGTGATACTGAGATTCTGTGCTACTAGTTTCCCAATGCGCAAAAGGCCATCGGGTCGACGTCGGCCGCCGTTGGCCATCGCAAAGCCGTGCGCTGGCCAATGGCGGCCGATGTCGGCCCTATGGCCTTTTGCGCATTGGGTTGCCTTTGACTGGTGCCTTTACTCTGCCACTCCACTGTAATGGGCACCAACATAAAAGAATAGCACGTTGTCAGCTCTGGTGATAAACGAAGACAATTTGTTGTCAGTTGTAGCACACTACGACAACACGTTTGCCAATGTTGAGGTATTTTCTGGGCTAATTCTGACGGTGATTGTAAATGTTATTTGGATTGCTTTGACATAGCAGTTCCTGGTTATTGCTCATCAGCTAAAAATCATGATTAAATGCCACTTTTAAAAACGGTACACGTGTACATGATTATTACAAGACAAATGAAAACAAAACTGAAAATATCTTAACAGAAACAAGCTGAATGTGACCTTTGCCATAGGACCGCATCGTCATATTCATGACTCTCAATCCGATCACATGATCGCACAACAAACCCAGTGTTGTGAAAATGTAGGCCAGTGACATGGCCATAATCGGATGCACAATAAATATATATATACATATATTGTGCATCCGATTATGGCCATGTCACTGGCCTACATTTTCACAACACTGGGTTTGTTGTGCGATCATGTGATCCCTTCTTTGATACATGTATTGACATATTGTGTATCAAGCAAATTAATATTCATGAGCTTGTTAGGTATACTTTCCTTCCCAAAATCCCTTGCGCACCAAGAAGACTCGATCTTGCTCATACTTGGATTTTCAAAACGGAAACGCGAAATATGCTCACACTGCAACATTAACGCGTTCCCTATGTGTAGTAGTAATGACATACTTCTTAGTGTGTACGAATGCTCGAAATGTATGTCTATACACACACACGAACGGAGAAAAGACGCCAGGAAACATGCGAGTCAGGCTGGACTGACAAGTGAAATTGACGAGATGTCAGATGGCGATCGACAACCTGAGAAAAGAACAAAATAGGCAAACCTGCTGGCATTTTCCGCAATTATGCGTGCTCTAGTTACAAGTAGAATTTACTCAGCAACACGCACGGTTATACAATGCACTAATGTTTTCCTATTCAATTGAAATCTACGTGCTAAGTCGACAGCGATTTGCGTCCGTCTGCCATTCATGTGTTTTGTCTGACTCAGAACACCGCAATCAGCCGCAAAATGAATGAAGCGAGGCATAGTTTTGTTTTCGACTGGGTACATAAATTATATTGAGCAACAATTTTTTTTGATATAGTGTCGATAAACAGATGTGATTACTGGACTCGAATCAAATGTCCTCGTCTTCGACTCGAACATTTTGATTCGAGTCTCGTAATCACATCTGCCTGTTATCGCACTATATCAAGCAAAATGTTGCGCAATATAATATAATATCATTAATAGTTTGTAGCTGACGCTCCACAAATGATACGTATTATCTTACACTGGTACATATGGCACGGTCCATCATTCTTTATGAGGGCAGTGTCTGATTAGACTGGAATCTCTCCTGAAGCCTAACTGATGAAGCACTGCTCTTGAACTATCATGATCGGAGATGTCTCCAGCAAGGTACAAAACTGCATGAAGTTCTGTTGCTAGCGTTTCTGGGTTAAATACTCACAGGATCCCGAAGAAGGGCGGAAGTATTGCTTGTGTAGCTACACCCTTTGTGTAGCTTTTAACCCTTTGGCTGTCGGTAGAGCATTATGTCGGGCTGATTCCCACAGGAATCACCCTGACAAAAAGCGCTACCGACAGCCAAAGGTTAATTACCTCACACCAACTGAAATAGTCTTTGCTTTTACACGAAGTCGAATCACTTCAATTTTATCACTACATAGGTGGCCAACTTAAAGAGGATGTGATAAAACGCGTTCATCAGAATAGTATCATTCCTTGTTTGCCACAGGTGTGACCGGCGCCTTGTACGGAACCGTAAATTTGTCTTGATCCCGCGTGTATTGTCCAGTCCTGCGGATCCAAGTTGCTTTTGAGATTGGTCCACCCGCACATCGTGCTTCCTTCGAAGTTGCAGTCACGTAGGCGGTCTGGGAGACAGAATAGAAAACAAGATGGGATGAACCATAACCCACAAAGTCCCTTCTATATGAGAGCTTTCTTCGCTGTTAAGGGTCTCTACCTTTGTCTTTTTGACTTGATTCTGCTGTTAAAATATCTCCTTTTTAAAAGAGCCTCGCAGATGTGCCATTGCGTCATGGTGCACTCTATAAGGGGTGCACGCAGTGCACACGCGTCATTGGTTTGTCAAACGTCATTTGAAGTTGTCATGACGTATTTTTTGTTTTTACGTAATTTTATAGTTAACATGATATGAGTTTCGCTTTCGCTTCAAGACTTGGGAAAATGGTGACAAAACTAGAATTTCACGGTACAATTTCAGTCTTGCTATAATTGTGTGAAATCAGGTTGACTTTACCTAGCTACATGCTAAACTAAGTACACCTGCATGCTCTTCTGAAAGCGCGTTTATGTGTGTATGCGTGTGCGTGCGTGCATGCGCGCGCTCTAAACATCCTCAACCGGCATTGATGTTCATGCGCCCTCCGAGCACATAGGGGTCTATGGCTCTTGGAGATGCACGCATATGTGAGAGAGAGAGCGAGCGAGAGAATTACGTCATATTTAGAGTATGTCTGCTTGGTAACGGAGTTGCTTCTTTTACGTCACCGCCACTGTCTGACTTTCTCCAGATGTCAAGTTTTTTTTACTGTTTTATTTTTTTCTGAAAAGAATTATTTTTTTACTGAGGAAGTTTAAAGGGTACAAAGCTGGCTAACGAACTCATCCAATGTCTTTCTCCAAACTATCTATATTTGGTCACCTGAATGCTCTCCTGAAAGCGCGACGATGTGTGTGTGTGTGTGTGTGCGTGTGCGTGCGTGTATGCGCGCGCGCTCCAAACATCTCCAAGAGACATAGATCCCCATGTGATCTCCGGGCGCATGAGGGTCTATGCCTCTTGGAGGTGCACGCATGTCTGAGAGAGAGAGAGAGAGAGAGAGAGAGAGAGAGAGAGAGAGAGAGAGAGAGAGAGAGAGAGCGGCGCGCTAGAGAGAATTATGTCATATTTAGAGTATTGTGTCAATGTCTGAGAGGTGACGGAGTTACCTCTTTTACGTCACCGCCACTGTCTGACTTTCTCTATAAGTCAAGGTTTTTTACTGTTTTAATTCTTTTCTGAAAATAATTAATTTTTACTAAAGAAGTTGAAAGGATACAAAGCTGGGTAACGAACTCATTCAATGTCTTTATCCAAACTAGCTATATCCAAAATGTCAAGTAAATATCACAACAAATACGGACTCTAATCTGGGTTAACCGAACCGACTTCCTATAAACGGTTGTTTATTCCATGAGACGTTCAATTACAATATGCTCGGAGGCTCTCTTAGCCACCCCTGTAAGAAAGTATTTCGCCAAGTTTCAATCTTGTGTGTACAGAAATATCGGAGATTCTCTTGTTTGTATACACACGTACACACATACATACATACATACATACATACATACATACATACATACATACATACATACATACATACATACATACATGCATACATACATACATATGTACGTTCAGCAGTGAAACTAGCGTAACTAGACATGACCTAATTTTTATCTTGATACTACTGCCCGCCTTTGACATCATGGACATGCTATTAAATTCGCCAACCGGTGCGACCCATCCTTTAAAAAAATCCCTTCTATAAAAAAGGGACTTAAAAATTGAGTGTTTTATTACATCTGTCTTCTTTGCAAGCAACTATTAATCCGGACTCTCTCTCTCTCTCTCTCTCTCTCTCTCTCTCTCTCTCTCTCTCTCTCTCTCTCTCTCTCTCTCTCTCTCTCTCTCTCTCTCTCTCTCTCTCTCTCTCTCTCTCTCTCTCTCTCCTTATTCCTTATTACTAGTACTAAAGAAAGTTCACAGAGGTGTAAGCTTTGACCAGTGTGCTTTTATGAAAAATTACATAATGAAGAACACAACCCTGCATGCAATAGATGGCAACACTGCATTTGACAAAGACTTCTTTAAGCTATAAACAATACCTGTTTTGGCAAGACAATGGTAAATCCTCATCACCGCAAAGATGTGAGACTAGTCACAACTGAATCGGGTCAATTAAACTTACAGGTAAGCCACAATACACAGGGTACAAAGAGTTTCATCCGTCATTGTATGCAGTGTCACTCAAAAAAAAAAAAGATTGTTAAACTGGACAAGCCAGTATTCATTGGTATGGCAATTCTTGAGTTATCAAAACTATTGATGCTTGAATTTTATTATGATTACTTCAAACCAAAGTATCCTGAGTGTCATCTGCTATACACTGACACTGACTCTATGATCATTGATGTGCCTACCGAAAACTTTTATGAAGACATGAAAACAGAGTTACACATGTATGACACGTCTGATTATCCTAAGGATCACCCGCTGTACAGCACACAAAACAAGAAAGTGCCTGGCAAGTTTAAAGATGAACTAAATGGAGTGCTGATATTTGAGTACGTTGGACTGAGATCAAAAATGTATTCTATTTTACATCAAAAGGGAAGTCAGTCAAAAGCCAAAGGTATAGAGAAAACAGCGATAAAAATAAAGACATTTGCCATGAACATTACAAGCAAGTATTAGATGGATAACTAATGCTTGATTATCCAATTGCAAACAAGTCACTGAGATCAAACAGACATAATCTTGAAATGATCCAAATGCATAAGAAGTCACTTGCAGTAAGGGACACAAAACGTGTATTTCACAGTAAGGAAAAGGCTTATGCACCTGGGCACTACAGACTCAAGTTATCTGAAGACATAGCTGATGAATTAATTGATGAGTTAGTTGGTGAAATGAGCAACAGTGTCTGGGGGGAATAATCTGTAATTCTTCTCTGACAAATGCCCTCTGTGGGGCAGGCTCATATAGATAGTAAATTGACGGGTTACCTGGCACTATTTTTTTTATATTGTGAACGGACGTGGACCAAATCGGATCAGTTGCCCTACACCTGACGTCATTCTCAGCCTTACCAGGTTGATACAAATATCTTACCTGTTTTGTAAACAAGCTTGTGTCAGGCGGTATTGATTTTATTTCTGACGCCGGAGGTATTGTTTTCAATTTAATAGCATCAGCAGGCTTAGGCTGACCTTTGTTATTCATTGCTTTTATCACAGATGGTAATCTCTTAACCCACTCAGTGTTACGTGCGTCATGCATAAGTTCCTTAGAATACTGATAGCTAAAAAGTCTCTCTGATAATTGTTTGTTAAAGTTTTCAACAATTGCCTGTGATCTGTGCACGCCTGGTATTCCTCGCCACACCAGCACTCCATGCTTTGCAAATAATTGATTAACAGCGCCTTTGAATTCAGATCCGTCATCGACTTGAACAAGCCTAGGGTATTTTAAAGGGCCTTGACTATATATCTTTGTTAATGCTGTGACTACCGTGGTAGCATTCTTGTCAGTTATGGCTTCGACATCCTTATACCTTGAAGCTATGTCTACAACAGTTAATGCATATTTGTATCGTTTCTTTCTTATTGTATCATGCGGCAGGAAAAAAAGATCCATTTGATGGGTGTCATTAGGGGTACTGTTTTCAAAATGAGGTCTTGTTATTTTTCTTGGATCAGGTAAATAAATTTGCCAAATTGCTTGATTTTGCAGCCACTGTTTTATTTGGTCGAGTGTAACATCCCCACCCACAGTGGCATATAATTTTTCTATTGCGGGTTTTCCTTTCCAGTAACAAACAGGAGAGTAATATATTTTTGATAGTTTATTTCCGATGTCGGTCATTTTTTCTAGCAAAAAAAACTCCTGTAAAATATACAAATGTCATTCCCACTAGAACAAATATTATTTCTCCATTTCTTTGTTCTGGGCTTGGTTGGTAACAATCGCTAAGTTTTGGCTGAGGAATGGTCATGTCTTCGCCAGTAACAAGAAAATATTCTTTGATCGCGTCATTGACATTTGAAACTGTATGCTGAGCATGACCTTCAAGCCTGAGTTTTTCATTGATAAAATCAAGTTTTTCTATTCTTTGCTTCTCATAATCCTGCTGGGCTTGTGCCAGTTTTTCAGATGCCTCATTGTGATGCTTCATTTCTTCTGCTGATTCCTCTCTACCCATTTTTGAAAAGAGATAGTTTGATCCGCTAAATGCCAATGCATTAACAACGCCCCGCCAATCATAATGGTTATAGTTGTCATATTTTTTATTTACATAGAAACATTTTCTGGAATAATTCCTTGCTTGATGAGAAAGTCTTTTGTAGCAATTGACGCAGTTACAACTACAATTAATTTAGCACTGTCCTCAATGTCTAATCTACTGAGATCAGCAGATTTCATTTTGAGGATACTTTTTCCCAGCATGGAGTAAGCAACAGCTAGTCCGCTAATTACGGCAGAGTGCTAGACAAGGTTCATTAAGTTTTTTGTTTCGCTCAATTTCTAATGCCACAAAAATTAAAATAAAAACTTTATTCACTGCATGAAAAATGCGTCAACAGGTTTTGGGATTGCTGGTAATGTGGCGACTTCTGGTTTTGTTTTGGGAGTGTCTAATTTTTTAGACACTGTTTGAGTGTGGGGTTTATATTTTTGTATAGCCTGTAACCTACATAACCAAATCCAACAACAAATTCCGCAACTATATATTTTGTTGTTTTGGGTTTAGACTCAGTTGTTAGTCTCTCACTTTGATGTGGGTGTGGTGGTGACACCGATGGGGTTGTTAACAAACCTGACTGTTCTGACGAAAGGTCAGTTACATGATCTTTTTTTGTGGTTAATGCCTGAAGCTGTAATTTTTTTTGTCTGCTCCATTCAGCTAATCTTTTTCCAGCCTCTACCCTTCCTGGACTTTTTGGTTTAGTGATCGTTTGAACCTGCATCAAAACAAGGTTCTGTTGTGGAGTCGCCTGGGTCTTGTCCGTTTGGTCCATCATTTTCTTTTTCTAAAAAATTTATTTTCGAAAAATCAATATGGCTCCCACTAACAAGCAAAGTTGCCACAGTTGCAAGGTAATTGCCAAACTTGTAAAACATGACGCATGCTAATTTTCCAATTGAACTTGATACAATAGGGTTGCTTTCAAGGTCGTGTGATAGACTGTCAATGTCTACAGGTAGAAAGTGACTCACTGCTTTTGTGTATAGACAGACAAGAGATTGACTTAAATCACAAGTCATTAGTGAAGCGATGTGATTTTCATATTTAGAATGTAGTTTAATTAACTCCTCAGCGGTGAGGGATTCTATATCTTCTGTCATGTATTGTTTCCGAGATATGCTTTTGATTTGCCTGAAACAACTACTGAGATAAGGCATTCCCGTTTTGAGTCTAACTGTTTATTTTCAACAGAGTAGATATCATTCGTCTTGGTTCATTTTATAATAAAAAATAAAAAGTGAAACAAAATTCTTGCATTTACCTTTGGGTTGAGGATGTTTCAGATAAATCCTTATCACTTTAAAACCACGCATACCTTGCTAGCGAAACACATCACGTAAGACTGGCACAGTACTGTAGGGTGACGCTTATAGAAAGTGTTTTAAACAGCAGACACGCCACGGCATCTAACATGCAGAGAGATAAAACACCACTCATGCCTGTCTATACAGTGCCACAATCAATTACTGTGCCAACATTCAGTTAAAAGCTTTGAATGGCCTACAGCTTTGAGGGGCTGTCTAAATAATTGATCTTAAAGCTGGGCAGTGAATTACCTGCAAGCTTTCAACTCGGTATTGCCCGTATTGATTGACACTTGCATTAGCTCTTTACCTCCTTTCGTCTGTGAATAAAACACAGGCATCTGATTTTTTGCACAACTAAAGCGATTACTGAAAAGATAGTATCGGTTTGTAAGTGTGTTATCAGGTGCCTGTATATAGTGCATCTATCTATCTATCTATCTATATCCCATAGTCTTGCTGACCGTTGGGGCACCACTGATGACTTGGCAACCAGCTCCCTCCAATCCTCTCTGTTCTCTGCCATTCTCAGCGTATCACCCAGCTTCAGTCCTGTCCACTCTGAGATATTGTCCTCCCATCTTTTCCTCTGTTTTCCTTTCCTTCGTCCTCCTTGCACAGTGCCTTGCAGGATTGTTTTGGCAAGCACTGCTGAACGCGTGACATGCCCATACCACTTCAGTTTGTGTTTTCTCACATTGGCTAATAAGTCTTCATAGGGCCCGATGGCTTGCCTGATTCTGCTTCCCACTTCCTCGTTTGTGATGTGATCTCTGTATGAGATGCCAAGCAGCCTTCGAAAACATCTCATTTCAGTGGCTTGTATCCTCCTTTCAAGGTCTGCTGTGAGGGTCCATGACTCGCAGGCATACAAGAACACTGAGATGACTAAGGAGCGCATCAGTCTGATCTTGGAGCAGAGTGTGATGTTTCTGTCCTTCCATATGGTCTTCAATCTTGTCAGTGCTGTTGTTGTCTGCGCAATCCTTGACAGTATTTCTGGTTTTGATCCCTAATCTGTCACAATGGCTCCTAAGTATTTGAATTTCTTAACTGTTTCCAGTTTTTGGCCTCCAACCATGATTTCAGTGCCAATGCCACTGGCGTTATTGGTCATCAGTTTGGTCTTCTCTGCACTGATTTCCATCCCATATGCAATGGCTGTACTATCCAGCTTTTCCACCAGCTGAGCTAGCTCCTTCTCTGTTCCTGCAAGGCCATCAATGTCGTCCGCAAAGCGCAGGTTTGTGATTGTTCTGCCTCCAATACTGACAGTTCCTTCATGATCTTTCAGTGCGTCCATCATGATTCTTTCCAGGAAGATGTTGAAAAGAGTAGGTGAGAGCAAGCAGCCTTGTCTGACTCCAACTGTAGTTCTAAACCAGTTTCCTATTTTGCCGTTGAAGCAGACTGCGCTAGTGGCCTTGTTGTAAAGGTTTGCTATGACTTTGATCAGGTTGGCATTGATGTTGTATAGCTTCATGGTGGACCAAAGGGCTGCATGCCACACCCTGTCAAACACTTTCTTAAAATCCACAAAGACATGATAGAGGTCCTGCTGGTGCTGGAGGCATCTCTCACATAGAACTCTCAGGTTGAAGATCTGCTCAGTTGTGCTGCGCCCTGGTCTGAAGCCTGCCTGTTCCTCAGCTATGATTTCCTCTGCCTGTGGCTTCAGCCTGTTCAGTAGGATCTTTAACATGACTTTGCTTGGGTGGCATATAAGACTGATCGTGCGATAGTTCTGGCATTGATGTAGGTTGCCTTTTTGGGGGAAAGTTATTATAAGTGATTGGGTCCATGGTGTGGGCCAATCCCCTGACTGCCAGATCTTATTGCAGATTGTAGTGAGGCACTTATCGTGTCTTCTCCCCCTTCTTGGACTAGCTCTGCAGGGATGTTGTCTGCTCCTGCTGCCTTCCCTTTTTTCAGCGACTTCACTGCAGCCTCGACTTCTTCTCGGAGGATGGTATAGTTGCCATTGTTGGTCACGGGTGGGTTGACAAGTATGCCTGGGTCCCCTGCAGCTCGGTGGTTGTACAAATCTGACAGTACTATGTCCATCTCTTCAGTATGTCTTGTTCTTCCGTAAGACAGTTCCCTTCACTATCTTGAATGACTGAGGAGCGTCCTTGTTTTACACTGGTCAGGTCTTTCACTAGCTGGTATGCTTTTTTGCTATTATTTTTGTTCAGGTTTTCTTCTACGTGTTTACATTGATCTTCAATCCACTTAGTCTTTGCCTTTTTCATGCTTTTCTTGATATCCTGGTTAATTTCCCTGTATTGTTTAGCTCATTCTACCTCTGATTTCTTTTTCTTTAATTCTCGACGCTTGTCACATAGAACAAAGATGTCAGCTGTAACCCAAGGTTTCTTTGCTTGTCGGTGTTTGCCAAGGATCTCACTGGCTGTTTGGGTTGCAACAGTGTTAAATGTGTCAACCAGTGTGTCCACGTCCGTGTCTTCTGCGCCTAGAAGTAGCAGTGGTGCGAATTTTCCTCCTATCTTTGCCTGGGAGGCTTCCGCTACCTCTGGGTCTTTCAGTTCTCGAGGTCAAACTTGATTCTGGTGGGACCCTGCTTGTTGACCTTCTTTAGGCGGAGTCGGAAGGTCATCATCACTAAGTCATGGTCACTTCTAATGTCTGCTCCTGGAAAACTTCTTGTCTTGGCAATGTTCACACTGGTTTGGAAGCATCTCTTCACCATGATGTAGCCAGAAATAACATCAGCATTGGCACTTGGAACGTCAGAACATTAAGAACGCCTGGAAAGGTAGAGGAACTGACACATGAAATGAACAGATACCATTGGACCATCCTAGGACTTTGCGAAGTACGATGGAAGAACCTTGGGGAAACATCAACCCAGGAAAACCACAAACTGTACTACAGTGGCAGAGAAGACAAACACGAACAGGGTGTCGGATTTCTCGTCCACAAAAACATCGTGAACACCGTCATGAGTTGTCGGCCAGTCTCCAGTAGGCTTATCACCATACGCTTGAGGGCAACCCCATTTAATATCACCATTGTACAAGCTTATGCCCCAACAACAGACTATGGCGATGAGGAAATAGAAGACTTCTATGACCAACTGCAAGAAATTCTGGACCAGACCCCCAAGAAAGACATTCTTGTGGTGCAGGGAGACTGGAATGCCAAAATAGGAGAGGATGCTGCTAGGAACTGGAAAGGCACATGCGGACGCTACTGCAATGCAGAGACCAATGACAGAGGCTTAAGGCTCCTGGAATTTGCCAGTTCAAACGATCTAAAGCTGATGAACACGTTTGGCCCGCACAAAGCATTCAGAAGGTGGACATGGCACAGCCCGAACGGAGAGCACCATAACCAAATATAGTGCATATCACCATCAATTGATTTTTCTGAGTAAGAGGGTTTTTTTTTAGAAATAAGCTACCCGCCCAACTCTTTCAACATGCATGTCTTGTTGACTATCGCCGTGTCGTCAAAAGAGGAAAGTGTCCTCAAGTGACATATATAACCTCAACGTGACACACTTTATGGGGAGTGCGCGGGAGTGTGGGAGTATTGGAACGTTAGGTTATGCCATGATGAGTTGCAAATGTATGTCAACAAGCCTCGCCAGTCTACTCTCAAAGAGAGACCTGAAGTACAGTTGACTAAAGCCTTGTGAAAACAGAAGCCAGGCCCGGGGCCCGGGGCCCGGGGCTTTTGAGGATCTGATCCTGTGTCAGCTCATAAGAATCTGGGCAGGGGTTTGGGCTCCTGAGGATCTTGTAAACCTCATGTTGTTTATGTACTCAGTACGAGGTAGCCAGATACTGGGGGTTTAAAATAGAGGCTATTAAGGCAGCCTTGGGTGCGGATAAATAAATCCTGTGTGTAGTGGAGAGTGAAAAAAATCAATCGCCATGGGTTACCTTGCGAGTTATGAGGGGGCTGTGTTTCATTCGTGTGTTTGTGAATAATATTAAATAGTTTTAGGGTATCTGCTCGGCAATACAGTTGATGATTGTCAGGAGTCTCAGGAGCCCCAGTATTTATATGTTTGTTTAAAAATACGGTTTTGGTGCGAGTGAGGTGGGGATTATGTTAGCGCTGAGAGAGTAGTTGGCTCTTGTGTTTAAAATTAAATAGTTTTAGGGTATATGCTCGGCTCCTGAGAATCATGAGCTTTAGAATCCTCAGTATTTCTATCTCTTCCCGCATGTTCATCCAAGTAAGTATGCATAGGAAGCCCTTCCCACCAGGTACATCTGTACCAAGACTGAGTATGAAATTGAAAATAGTATTTGTCGTAATATTTTGACCTATAACTTGACCCATGTGACATACAGCTGAGAGAGGTCAATAAAAAAAAATATGAATGGATCTTGCCAGAAAGTACCGTTCGGCCAAGTTTGAAGACTGTGACAAGGATAGAGTCCGAGAAAATGCCAAAGTTAAAGTTTTACCGCGGGCGACGGACGACGGCTAACGGACGTACGACCCAGATCTAAAACATAGACTGGATCACTTTAACTATTGCACATGAGCCAATACACAAGTAGCAACCCAAACATTATACAACCCCTGTCAGTTAAGCCGACGGTGGCTCTGTCCCTTATTACTGATATAGCTTTCGACTAGATTACAAGTTACACAATGGATTTGACTGTCCCTGCCATCAGCCAGAAAGGACGTCGCTGGAACTACATGTACCACGACCGATAATGAGTTAACTCATTCGAGACTTGCCGCCTCCGGATACGCGGCATAAGCCGCGTATCCGGAGTCGGCACGTCCCGAATGATTTAACCTGAGGTCATGGAGATAAATAATGCCTGAAAGAGACATGGATACTCATGAGCCCCCGCGTCTGCGGGCGATCATAAAGATATATATTTTGCAGTTTTATTTTTCTGTGTGCTCCGGCAGTTACGGGTTTACGAAATAATGGACAAAGCCTCAATAAATGTTTTAGTCACACTGCAATATGTAGGCCTATTTAGCTTTAAAAAATCTTAACAATTAAAAAATAGCAATATCATATACTATTCTAAAAAGAAGCAAACTTCAATATACTTCGAGACATTTGTTTTATTACTTCGAGACATTTTTTGGCGTATCGATCGCTCGTCGAGAAGCTACAATATCACAGCATACCAAAGCTTTTTCTTTACAATACTATTAAGTTGCGAACACGAAGTTGAAGTTAAAAACGTTCGGTTGCTCTTTCGCTGCGTGAAGTGAGTTGATAACGGAACCTTTCAGGATGTCAGTATAGACTTTAAACCTTTCCGTCTATAGGTTGTTGTTGTTGTTTTTGTTGTTTTTTCCACGATGACGTTTTCGTCAAAGACATTACTATTACCGTATAAAACGACACAGAAAGTAAGAACCAAAAGTGTATGGTAGGCCTACACTAAGTAAAATCCAACCATATACTGCACAAAAGGGGAGACCAAACACAATATACTTGTTGAGGGTTTTGTGAACGACGAACAAAGAAGCTGCATTTGAAACACGTGATCAGCAAGTTTGCAACATATTGAAAGATCTTAAAATGTTTAGTCGGCGTCACTGGTACAGTTTTATATTTTTCCCGTTCCTGGTATAATTGTATGTCTACTGACTTGTATAGGAAAAGAAGTGTTGGTCACGTTGATCTGTGCCAGCTGCCAGCCTGATCCCTGTGCGTTCACCATCCACTCTCTCTTAGTGTGGCCCGTCAGACCAGGGCCCGCGTTCAATACGGATAACATACCCGTTGCGCTGCCAAACTTCATGTACCAAAATGTCAAACAGGTCACAGGTGATGTCCAGTTCAAGGTTGGTGTCATCAATATGGCTTTGTCATTAGTATGGCGACCGTCTGGACTGGCGTACATGTAGAAACCTGTCATGATTTGACATGTTCTGTACATCATTCTGTCTTAGTGTTATTTATGAGCATCATTATCTCAGAGGCAAGACACCTTTCATAAAAACGCATGAGAATGTGTAGCATTGTTAGCCTATAGAAAATAAATACATTACAGCATATTACAAATCGAATGGCATGTACAACTGTAGCCTTTGCATACACAATTACTGCAATACGTTAATTAACCCCTTCATTGTCGAAAAAGAATTTCGTAAAAAAATTAATACAAAAAACCGAGATCGAGAAGAATTGAACATCACCCAACTACAAGAAGTATAGATCCTTATGAGCCCCCGCAATTGCGGGGGCTCATATGGGCCTATGCCTCTTGCTGAAACCACTTTGTATCCATGTAGACCACTTTTTCACCATGTTCCTTTGATGACTGGGGTTCATAGGCCTTGAATTATATGGATGTCACGAACACAGCCTGTGTCCACTGGCAGTAAAGGGTTAATTACTATCAAAAGCGGCTTGGGACTTTTACAATGTAGCTAAAGCTGTTTGCGACCACGTGTTTGTTTGCTTGTTTGTTTGTTTGTTTGTTTGTTTGCTTGTTTGTTTGCTTTGTTTGTTTGTTTGTTTGTTTGCTTGTTTGCTTGCTTGTTTGTTTGTTTGTTTGTTTGTTTGTTTGTTTGTTTGTTTGTTTGTTTGTTTGTTTGTTTGTTTGTTTGTTTGTTTGTTTGTTTGTTTGACTGGGTTATAAATTATAATATGTATACGTTACCTTGGCCTGTAGTGTGGTCCCCATCTAGTCCAGTGTTTGTTGCTGTTCTGCCACTGCGTCGGGTCCAGTCATATTGATCTAAGCGCCCAACGTACTGCTGATAACCACACACATCTGGAGACTCAAAGTCACAGTCCACGGGAGAACTGCCTGATAAAACAACACATTCTGTAAGTACTCATCACTTATACCCAAAAGCTCTGTCGTCACGTTGATCAATGTCACAGTGTCTTTGCGCGCGTGAAACCATTCGCGCCCAGTTCAAGTTCACAGTATGCGTAGGAAGGTCAGAAACGGTTAAAATGTAGGTCAAACTGAGATCGGCACGAAAGTGACGTGTTTACTACAAGCAATTTTTGTAAATTGTAAATATTTTTGTATTTTGTAAATATCAAGCCAAGGTTATTTCAGCAGAGCTTATTTGTCTGGGACCTCGCGCTGGGACCATATGGCGTTGAGGCGCGTCCCCTGGGTGGTGGATAGGGGGGCCCTCGCGAGAGGGGTGCACCGAATGAAATAAGGTGCCGTGAACCAACATGGTCTAAGGGAAGGTGACCCCGACAGAAAACCCCTGGTCCTCCTAGTAAGGGGGTTGGGCGTGGGGGTAGCTTCCCCATCCTGCAAAAAAAGGAAATAGCTACAAAAACGCCGACGAAAAGACAAACAGTAATTCCTTTCCTGGAGGAGGAAGGTTCTTCTACCAGAAGATTTATGACGTCCTGTGGTGAAAGCCGGAAGTCTTCGGAAGCCACAGGACCGAGCCGCCTCTCTCTATCCAGGGACACAACCATGGGCACATGGAACGTCAAGACCATGTACCAGAGCGGCAAGGCCGCCCAGATAGCAGCGGAAATGCAAAAGTACAACCTTTCCCTGCTAGGTATCAGTGAAGCCAGATGGACGCAGTCTGGCCAGAAAAGGCTGTTAAGTGGGGAGATGATTCTGTATTCAGGTCATGAAGAGGAGAATGCCCCCCATACAGAAGGAGTAGCATTCATGCTGTCATCAGTGGCACAGAGAGCGCTGATGGGCTGGGAACCTCTTGGGCCAAGAATTATCACAGCAGCCCTTAGAACCAAGAAAAAGCTCAAGCTGAACGTCATCCAGTGTTATGCGCCCACTAATGACAGTGACGAGGAAGAGAAACAAGAGTTCTACGACCGACTCCAGAGTGCCGTGGACAAATGTGCGGAGCGAGATATCACCATCGTCATGGGCGATTTTAATGCCAAAATAGGGGAGGACAACACCAGATACGAAGAGGTGATGGGGAGACAGGGACTAGGCTCGGAGATGAGTGAGAACGGGGAGAGGTTTGTAGACTTTTGTGCTCTAAACAGACTTGTCATTGGAGGCAGCATCTCCCCACACAGAAGAATACACAAAGCAACTTGGGTCTCACCTGACCATACAACAGAAAACCAAATAGACCATATCGGCATTAGCAAGAAATTTAGAAGATCCCTTCAAGATGTTCGAGTGAGGAGGGGAGCAGATGTTGCCTCAGACCACCATCTGCTTACCTTAAGAATGAAGCGCAAGTTAAAGAAAAGCCGCACATAGACAACAAGAAGACAGCGCTATAATGTAGGCCTCCTGAGAGAGACTGGAGTGAGAGAAGAGTTCAAACTGGTGCTGTCCAACCGGTTTCAAGCGCTACAGGAGCTAGTAAATGAAGAGGAGGCGGTCACCACAGAGCAGCAGTGGAAGGCAGTTAGAGAGGCGCTGAACTCAACCTGCAAAGACACTGTAGGGTTCAGAAAACACCATCACAAGGACTGGCTGTCGGCACAGACCTTGAAGAAGATAGAAGTGAGGAAGCAGAAGAAAGCAGTTGTCAACAACAGTCGCACGAAAGCAGCCAAAGCAAGGGCACAGGAGGAATACTCGGAAGCCAACCGTGAGGTGAAGAGGAGTATCAAGGCAGACAAGAGGACCTACACAGACAGCCTGGCAGCAAAGGCATAAAAGGCAGCAGGCAGCGGCAACATGAAACAGCTCTACGACATTACCAGAAGATTGTCGGGCAAGTATGGCTATACAGAAAGACCAGTAAAAGACAAAGAAGGCAAGCCTATTGCAGACAGAGCAAACCAACTCGACAGATGGGCCGAGTATTTTGAAGAGTTACTGAACAGACCCAGCCCACCCGACCCCCCAGACATCCAGCCGGCAGAGACCGACCTACCCATCAGCTGTGACAGACCCAGCCGGGAAGTGATCAGAAGAGCAGTGGCATTTTTGAAGAACGGCAAAGCAGCAGGGCCAGATGGCATCCCAGCGGAGTCTCTGAAAGCAGACCTAGAGACAACAGTGGAGATGCTGTATCCACTGTTTGGAAAGATCTGGGAAGAGGAGGTGATGCCGGCTGACTGGAAGGAGGGGTACCTAATCAAGCTTCCCAAGAAAGGCGACCTCAGCAAGTGTTCCAACTACAGAGGAATCACCTTGCTGTCAGTACCAGGAAAGGTCTTCAACAGGATCATCCTGGAAAGAATGAAGAGCTCCGTTGACCCCCAGCTGAGAGACCAGCAAGCAGGATTCAGGAAAACCCGATCATGTACAGACCAGATGGCCACTCTCCGCATCATCGTGGAACAGCCTCTGGAGTGGAGCTCCCCGCTGTACGTCAACTTTGTGGATTACGAGAAAGCATTTGACAGCGTGGACCGAGAGACTCTGTGGAAACTCCTACGACACTACGGTGTACCCACAAAGCTCGTCCGCCTGATCAAGAGCAGCTACGATGGCATGACATGTCGCGTGATCTACGAAGGACAGTTCACCAGGGAGCTCCAGGTCAGAACCGGTGTCAGGCAGGGGTGTCTGCTGTCTCCGTTCCTCTTCCTACTGGCCATAGACTGGGTCATGAAGAGGAGCACAGAGCACAGACGAAGTGGAATACAGTGGACACTGTGGACACAGCTTGACGACCTCGATTTTGCAGACGACTTGGCATTACTGTCCCACACTCATCAACAAATGCAGGACAAGACCACGAGGCTTGCTGACATCTCTTCCCAAGTGGGCCTCACCATCCACAAACAGAAAACAAAGACAATGAGGCTGAACGCAACCAGGGAAGAACCAGTCTTGCTTGCTGGTACCCCGTTGGAGGAGGTGGAGTCCTTCACCTATCTCAGGAGCATCATAGACAAAAAAGGCGGCACTGATGCAGATGTCAGAGCACGAATCGGTAAAGCCAGAGCAGCCTTTCTCCAGTTGAAAAAAAGTGTGGAGTTCCAGAGAGCTGTCACAACACACCAAAGTCCGATTTTCAACTCCAACGTAAAAGCAGTTCTCCTATATGGAGCAGAGACTTGGAGATTGACAAAAACCACAGTCAACAGAGTACAGATCTTCATAAACAGTTGCCTTAGAAGAATTTTGAAAATCCACTGGCCAGAGAAGGTCAGCAACGTCAGACTCTGGGAGAGAACAGAGCAGATAACAGCAGAGAATGAAATTGGGCGAAGAAGATGGGGATGGATTGGTCACAGTCTGAGAAAGCCAGTTTCCAGTATCACTAGGCAGGCATTGTCATGGAACCCCCAGGGAAAGAGGAAAAGAGGTAGGCCGAGAAACTCCTGGCGTCGAGACCTCCAAGCAGACATCAAGAGACTGGAAACCACCTGGAGTAAAATCGAAGGAGAAGCACAGAACAGGAGTCGCTGGAGGTCTCTCGTCGACGGCCTATACCCGGGTAGGGGTGACAGGCGTAAGTAAGTATTTGTCTGGGAGAGGAAATGACCTAAGAAAGATGATTGTTACGGCTGAGGTGAAGAGAACATCTCGTTTGTGATTGGTGCGAGTCATAAAGCTGAAATACCAGGGCTCGGCTTCAACTTCAAAGTGGAAGCGTACTAATATTTACATTGTTTTCTCTGCTTCTTTCCAAACCTATATATCAGCTGTGATAACGACGTTTGGTTGTTATGTGCTGTATACGTTTATTTTATGTTCAGCAAGTTTGCAGTGAGCATGTAGCTTCAGTCTCGATCCGTAAGTGTGACCCACTTCGTAACCGTTTCCGTCCTCTTAGTCTTACAGTGAACTTGTACAGGGCGAGCACAGGTTCCCTGGCGCAAAGAAACGGCACAGAACCGTAGGAATTCGAAGAGGGGAGGGGGAGGGGCTCCTCCCCCAAAAATGAAATAATGGGGAAGAGGGGGCAGTCCGTCACCTTCCCCCTCTTCCAGTCCTACGCCCCATCATACCATCATTTGTTAGCTAAGATTACTGCCGAGAAAAAGTCACTACGATCCAGCTGCAAGAGACACTGATCTTCATGAGACGACGCAGTGACGTGGCCTCACGAGGATATATATGCCTTTTGCTGACACCGCTTTGTATCCATAATCCATGGACAATTTGGGCCCTTTGGCGTTGTAGTAACGTAGATTTCAAAACGGCAGAGTCTGCCACCACTAACAATAAGGGTTAAACCAGGCCGACCGCTCCTTACCGGTGACCCCCGATAAAAGAGCGGTCGGCCCGGTTTAACCAAACCTAGTGTGCATGCAGCCCCCGGTATTGTCAACACTAGGAGATCAAGATTCACTCGCACTTGACCTATTTCATATAACGTACAGCAATCTGTCGTCGATGCTACTGCCTCGTTATCTGTAAATGATTGTGAGATATTCGTTGTGTGTTCATGGCGTTAAAACATTTCAGTCA
>BTPG01000006.1:77372755-77492755 GCA_036245525.1 Semisulcospira habei | reverse complement strand
TGAAGACGACGAAGAAGAAGACGACGAAGAAGAAGACGACGAAGAAGAAGACGACGAAGAAGAAGAAGACGAAAAAGAAGATGACGAAAAGAAGACGACAAAGAAGAAGACGACGAAGAAGAAGACGACGAAGGAGAAGACGACGAAGAAGGAGATGACGAAGAAGAAGATGACGAAGAAGAAGATGACGAAGAAGAACACGAAGAAGAAGAAGACGACGAAGAAGACGACGACGAAGAAGACAACAACGAAGAAGACGACGACGAAGAAGATGACGACGAAGAAGACGATGACAAAGAAGAAGAAGACGACGAAGAAGACGATGACAAAGAAGAAACCGATGACGAAGACGACGATGACGAAGAAGATGACGACGAAGAAGACGATGACAAAGAAGAAACCGATGACGAAGACGACGATGACGAAGAAAACGACAAAGAAGATGACGACGACGAAGATGATGATGACGAAGATGACGACGAAGACGACGATGAAGACGATGACAAAAACGACGATGAAGATGACGGCGAAGATGACGACGACGAAGACAACGATGAAGACGACGACGAAGACGACGACGAAGACGACGACGAAGACGACGACGACGACGACGAAGACAACGAAGACGAAGATGACGAAGACGACGAAGACGAAGACGACGAAGACGAAGACGACGAAGATGAAGATGAAGATGACGAAGACGAAGACGAAGATGACGAAGATGAAGACGAAGACGAGGAAGACGAAGACGAAGACGAAGACGACGAAGATGAAGACGATGAAGACGAAGACGACGAAGACGAAGACGACAAAGACGACGAAGACGAAGACGACAAAGATGAAGACGACGAAGATGAAGACGACGAAGACGACGAAGACAAAGACGATGAAGATGAAGACGACGAAGACGAAGACGACGAAGACGAAGATGAAGAAGACTAAGACGAAGAAGACAAAGACGAAGAAGATGAAGACGAAGAAGATGAAGACGAAGAAGACGAAGACGAAGAAGACGAAGATGAAGAAGATGAAGATGAAGACGACGAAGATGAAGACGATGAAGACGAAGACGACGAAGACGAAGACGACAAAGACGACGAAGACGAAGACGACAAAGATGAAGACGACGAAGATGAAGACGATGAAGACGACGAAGACAAAGACGATGAAGATGAAGACGACGAAGACGAAGACGATGAAGACGAAGATGAAGAAGACTAAGACGAAGAAGACAAAGACGAAGAAGATGAAGACGAAGAAGATGAAGACGAAGAAGACGAAGACGAAGAAGACGAAGACGAAGAAGATGAAGATGAAGAAGACAAAGACGAAGAAGACGAAGACGAAGATGAAGACAAAGACGAAGAAGACGAAGATGAAGACAAAGACGAAGACGAAGAAGACGAAGACGAAGACAAAGAAGACGAAGAAGAAGAAGACGAAGACAAAAAAGACGAAGAAGACGAAGAGGACGAAGAAGATGAAGAAGATGACGATGACGATGACGACGACGACGAAAATGATGAAGAAGATGACGACGACGAAGAAGATGATGTAGACGATGTAGACGACGTAGACAACGAAGACGATGACGTAGACGACGACGAAGCTGATGACGAAGATGACGATGATGACGACGTCGAAGGCGACGAAGACGACGAAGACAACGACGAAGATGACGACGACGAAGACGACGACGAAGACGACGACGATGACGAAGACGACAACGACGACAAAGACAACGACGAAGACGACGACGACGAAGATGACGACGACGACGACGAAGACAACGAAGACGACGAGGATGACGACGAGGATGATGATGATGAAGACGATGAAGACGACGACGATGAAGACGTCGACGACAAAGATGACGACGACGACGTCGACGAAGACGACAAAGACGAAGACGACAAAGACGAAGACGACGACGATGAAGATGACGACGACGATGACGACGATGACGAAGACGAAGACGTAGATGACGACGACGACGAAGATGAAGATGATGAAGACGACAAAGATGAAGACGACGAAGACGACGAAGACGAAGACGACGAAGACGAAGACGATGAAGATGACGAAGAAGATGACGAAGATGACGAAGAAGACGACGAAGAAGACGACGAAGAAGATGACGAAGAAGACGAAGAAGACTAAGAAGACGATGACGAAGATGACGACGAAGATAATGACTAAGACGACGACGAAGACGATGATGACGACGACGATGACGAAGACGAAGATGATGAAGATGAAGACGACGACGACAAAGATGACGACGATGAAGACGATGATGACGAAGATGATGACAACGAAGACGACGATGATGAAGACGATGAAGACGACAAAGATGAAGATGACGAAGACGAAGACGATGACGACGAAGATGACAACGACGACGAAATTATTCTGACCCAACACTTGAACTATCATGGTCGACCTATCGCAAGATGACGCATCCCAAGTTAATTTGGCACTGCACTTGAACTATCATGGTTCTTCCATTTCGCGAGGAAGGTTCCCAAGCTAGTCTACCCTTTATTTAAAGGTGAATCCGTCTAAATAGATACTCTTTATTGCCATTTGCCTTAAGAACATAAAGCATAGGAATGTGTGTTGGTGTCGTTACAATTACAAACATCACAGTCAACAAATAAAAAATAATTCATACTTTATCACACAAATCCAATGACCTACACACACTGTAAAAACTTTAAAACTAAACAACTAATATCACAAACCAATGCGTACCATACACACCCACACTCATCTTCCACATACACACATACATACACGCCTATTAGTCTAGGAAATCGAAATTAATTACAGCAGATGACGACCAAATCTGTACAAGTCAGTCCTCTGCTTGATACTGATACTGACATGGGGTGATGTAGGTGATGCAAGCAGATCACAGATAAACCATCCCCAGCTATCAGCTCAGCACGTTTTGAATACTAGCCGTTTTTGAGAACGATGCATATAACGCCGAATATAGATTTATTAAAGAACAATATGTCAAATGTCTCACGAACCTAACGTCGCCCTTTTAATTCTTTCTCTGTCTGTCGACTCAAAATTATCTCTTTAAAAGCAGGGTAAACTTCAACACCTAATAATCCCATTAATTGAAGAGACACACATATGATTAAGGTCAACAAGAGGCAAAGAACCTCATGAGCCCCCGCAGATGCGTGGGCTCATGAGGTTCTTTGCCTCTTGCACGTGACTTGTTTGCATTTTTCTGGCAGTCAGGGGGCTAAGCTGAGTACACGTTGATAACACTCACACTGGTCATGTTCAGATACACTAAAACCGCACTTTGAAATGACATTTGTAGGCTGATACGCACTATATTACTGGGCACAGGGGTGTGTAAAGGTCTGTTTCTCTATGCAAGCCAGGTTGTGAAAAGTTTAAATGTTTCGGCCAGTGTGCGTGTGCATGCGTGCGTGTGTGTGTGTGTGTGTGTGTGTGTGTGTGTGTGTGTGTGTGTGTGTGTGTGTGTGTGTGTGTGTGTGTGTGTGTGTGTGTGTGTGTGTATGCATGTGTGCAAGACAGACAGACAGACAGTCAAAACACAAAATGTCTATTAACTATGATTTCTTCTTTCAAATATGTTTCTACAGTGCTATTAAAAAAAAAATGAGTACATTGATATGCACGGTGATATACATACAATTCGAAAGCAGTCAAATCTAGTTTATCACAGCAACATTATTACACATTTTCTAAACTTCCTCATCAAAAGACGAACGCGGCAGTAATTATAAGTAATAAAAACTGAAGCAAATATTCCACATTGACAATTCGTCCAAAATTATACATTAATCCTTCCAATGTTGGGATAAGCTGTTCTGGCACCACCATGCTATCTATGTTCGATCTAGGTTTCGCAGTGTGTCAGGTCTGAATGAGTTAACAACTGTACAAAACACAATGAACAATTAACTGATTTGACTATGTACATCTTCACTGCATTCATGTAAATCTAAATCAAATCGAAATTGGTGATACATCATATATTTTTCCCTCAAATTTCGTAACTCCCTTCACTGCTGTGAAAAACTGAACACTACCCTTTTGCAAGGTGTTCAGATCCTCACGAGCCCCCGCACTTGCGGAAACCACTTTGTATGCATGTTTTCTTGAGGGCTTTGGCTCTGAATTTACAATTATTCCACAAACACAGTCTGCGTCCACCGGCTGTGTAGGGTTCAACTCGACACGCGAAATATAAAATTACAAAACAACAACGATAAAGTGTTTCTAGATGCACACATATAATGACGCTAACCCGGAATTACATTCGCAGTTTGAGGAACACCATGCGTTGATAATAAATAATAGTCAGTAAGAAGATTTATAGCTTTAAAGCTGAGGGACTCGTGCAACTGATTCTATTCAAATGCATGAAACAAATCAATTCAAATTCAAATTCAAAAACTTTATTGTGTCGGTAAACCCGACAAATTTTCTTTCGTTGGGATGGCATACGCGCGTACGGTTTTAGCCACATTATGACAATGGTGGAAAAAAAAAAAAAAAAAAAAAAAAAACAACAACAACAACAACAACATGACCACAGTGTTAGTGGTATATGAGTGAGTCTGCCACTTGCAAGATGCCACTGCGACATCTGAGGTGCAAGTTCCTCGACGGCGTCAACAAGGAGAGAGAGAGAGAGAGAGATACGCTAGTTAACACACTCTTCATTAAAATTTAGGAGACGGATGGCCGAGGGTACAAAGCTGCCCTTGTATTTTGATCACATTACTCTTTTAAAATGGTCGACGTGCACTTACTTCGGCCCAAGGACCGTTTGCTCCAATAAAGTACTCTAGAAAGGTTAAAATCAGACTGAGCCCAATGTAAACGATAAAAGTAAAGATCTATGTTCACATAATCTCGAGGTATTATATATGTGGAAATAGTTCCTGACAGACAATGAAGACAAAAAACAAAATAAACTAAAATAAAAGACAGAAAGTAAAATAAATATGAAATACAAATTAAATTGAATTAAATTAAAGTTAAGTAAAGTAAATTGAAGTAAATTAAACAAAACAAAACAAATAAAATAAAATAGCACAACTATAAATTAAATTAATTAAGATAACAGGAAAAAAAATCGGCTTTGAGTGTTGACTAGATATGCGACATCCGACTTTCATCGCTGTGTGTGGTGGCGGCTCTAAACGTCTTCCCCTCTATGATGGAAATGTACTGGAAAAGAGAGAAATGAGTTATATTTGTTTCATCTAAAGATCCTTTTCGACACAATATAGAGATATAATATGGAAACAGATTACAGCACAATCCAACCAACTTGACAAATCAAGCAACCAAACTACCACAGTCCACAAAACCATCAATACAATTTTAAGACATAACCTAATCAGCAAACTATCCGCTCAGCCACACCCCTAAGGTACAGCTATGAATATGGTGGTCTGGGCGACGGCATAGACGTACCTCGTATGGGTCTGAGCTTTGCCCGTCGAAATCTCCCAGTCCGGAATCCTGATCCATGGACTGCATGTCAACCTGTAAGCAGTTTGACGCCTTGAATTGTCTTCACGCCAATGCGTTTGCGTCAGCTCGAGATCGGAACGGATACTAACGATTATAATGGTCTAAAGTTCAGGGCAGGTCACATGTTTTTTCAATTTTTTTTATAAGTCCATACCAGGTTATGACAATTTTACAGCAGTCACCCAGTAAGGCAAAACGTCTTCGTGCCCACGACGGCCGCAGTGGGCCTGCGCACAGCCGTGCGCGGGCCCTCTGCGGCTGTCGTAGGCTCGAGGATCTTTGCTGGCTGGACAACCCTTTCCCTGCTAGTGACACAAACTGTGCCTTTGACCGACCGCAAATACCCGCATCCGCGCAAGGAACACATTTATCAACCGGGTCAGTAATAGGCAACTAACTTCATAAGCTCCTGCATCCCCGTAGTTGGTCGGTGTTCGCATTTTTCGGTGAAGGGTATTAAATACACGTACATGCATATGAAACGGGCTTTCGTTCCTTTACCTGTACGTAAAACTTGTTCGTGTGAGCAGCAGTAAGGTCATCCAAGGGACTCCGATCGTTCCTGGAAAAGGATTTAACTATCTATTAACCCTTTGCGTGTCGGTAGCGGTTTTAGTCGCGATGATTCCTTCAGGAATCATCGCGACTAAAACCGCTACCGACACGCAAAGGGTTAACTCCCATGTGCGTGCAGCCGCCCAGTACTTTAAACAGTACTGTTAGCTGCACGGACAGCAGCCACGACAATGACGATAAGGACAACAGCACCACCTCCACACGCCGCCACCGAAATCAAGACAGAGCCTGCGTCCACACAGAACACACACAAATAAAAGTTTAAGTCGGATGGCTCTATTGTGCGCAAAGCCGTCTTCCCCGTGGAAGGCGCCTCAAACTTCCTCTCGTAACAGTAATGTTGTTTGTTTTTGTTTTGTTGTTGTTGTTGTTGTTGTTTGTTTGTGGTTTTTTTTTTTTGTTTGTTTATTTTTTGGTTTGTTTGTTGTTGTTTTTTAATCAGACATCACTAGAACTACATATTACGGTTAGCAGGGAACGGGTTAAGCACAAAACTTAGTCGAGCGACTCAAAAACATGAATCGAATCCGACACGAACGCGATCCGAATCCGAAGCGGGTCCGAAACAGAAAGGTTCGTGCAAGTCCTTTCCATATTTGGTTGCCACATGCCCGATGCGGAAACGAATTCGCATCCGGCTTCGAACGAAAATGACAATTTTTTTAAGGAAAATTGCATCACCGCATCGAATTCGGATTGTATTCGTATCGGATTCGTGCTTATGGAACCGTAGCTTAAGACTAAAGCTATGTTGATATAAGCACAAATCCGATACGAATACGATTCGAACCCGATGCGATGATGCAATTTTCCTTCAAAAATTGCGTCATATTCGTTCGAAGCCGGATGCGAATTCGTTTATCGCATTGGACATATGGAAACACACAAACATAAAAAGTACTTGCACGATTTTCTTCTGTTTCGGACCTGCTTTGGATTTGGATCGGTTTCGTGTCGGATTCGTGTTCATGGGTAGCCGCTTTTCCTGCCGAAAAAGGTTAGCACGATCCAACTGCAATATGCCGGGGCTCATGAGGACCTACGCTTCTTGCTTATACGAAGGTGCATCCATATTCCTCAAACACGGCTGGAACTGCAAGAGACATAGATCCTCATGAGCCCCCGCACTTACTGGGGCTCATGAGGATCTATGCCTCTTATTGTGTATCCATTTTCCTTGGACGCTCTTTGGCGTTGAACTAGCAAAGCCTTCCAAAAACGCAGACTGCGACCAATGCCAGGGAAGGACTTATTTATTCGAGACGTGCCGCATCCGGATACGCGGCGCAATGCCGCATACATTTATCCGGATGCGCCACGTCTCGAATGGTTAAGCCCTTTCATCCTGATACAATATTGCTTGAAATAAATTTGACTATGATAGTTCAAGGGTGGTGCCAGAATAGCTTCTGGCACCACCCTTGAACTTGAACTAAAATGGTTGATCTGTCTCCAATCTGTAATGCAGCCTTTATTGGGACAATAAACAAATTTTAAAATTTCAGCCTCAGGTTGTAATGGATTAACAACAAAGACGTAAACCATCTCCCTTCTCTGTTTGACTGTCTCCCAGGGGTGATACGGTACCCCGAGACTCGCCACTGCCGGCCGGTTGCAAGGTTGTTCTGTCTTGTGGGCTGTGCCGTGTCGGCGCACTCGTCGTCTTGTGTTGTGCTGTACCCACAGAGGTCCTATCAACTGCGGTGGTGGTTGTGGTGCTGAGAGGACAATTTGTGACAGTTTGAGTGGTGGTAGATATCTTACTCGTGGATCTTGTTGCCAGAGTAGAAGTAGTCTCAGGAGTACTCGTAAACGCTGGAGCGGTCGTTGGCAGCTTTCTCGTGGAACTGGTCGTAACACTAGAAGTGGTCTCAGGAAGGGTTGCAGTAGGTGTCATAGTTGTGGATCATAGGGGTCCGTTGATAGTAGCTTTGACTAATGCAAATCCACTGCGTCACCGCGTGCGCGCCCGCGCCTATACTAAGCTCAAGACAAAATACACATATTTTGTCTTGAGCTTAGTATAGGCGCTGGCGCGCACGCGGTGGCGCAGTGGCTTTGCATTTGTCAAAGCTACTATCAACGGACCCCTATGCTGTGGATGTGTTCGCATTTGAGGAACTGGTCGTCTGTGTTGTGGTTTCTTGAGCAGTTGTTGTTTTTGTAGTGGTGGTCTTAGGGGTGGAGGTGGTTATCGGACTAGTTGCAGTTGTTGGAGGGGTCGTAGTCGAAGAGGCAGTAGTGGTTGTTTGCATGTTCGTTGTCACGTTGTGTGTGTGTGTGTGTGTGAGGGGGGGGGGGGGGTATTAGTGGATGTTGATAAAATCGTAGTTGTAGGAGTGGTCGTTGTTGTAGGAGTGGTCGTAGTTGTAGGAGTGGTTGTAGTTGTGGGTGGGGTCGCTGTTGTGGGAGTTGTTGTAGTTGTAGGAGTGGTCGTAATTGTGGGTGTGGTCGCAGCTGTAGGAGAGGTCGTAGTTGTAGGAGTGGTTGTAGTTGTGGGTGGGGTCGCTGTTGTGGGAGTTGTTGTAGTTGTAGGAGTGGTCGTAGTTGTGGGTGTGGTCGCAGCTGTAGGAGAGGTCGTAGTTGTAGGAGTGGTTGTAGTTGTGGGTGGGGTCGCTGTTGTGGGAGTTGTTGTAGTTGTAGGAGTGGTCGTAGTTGTGGGTGTGGTCGTAGTTGTAGGAGTGGTCGTAGTTGTAGGAGTGGTCGTAGTTGTAGGAGTGGTCATAGTCGTAGTTGTGGGTGTTGTCGTAGTTGTAGGAGTGGTCGTAGTTGTGGGTGGGGTCGCTGTTGTGGGAATGGTTGTAGTTGTAGGAGTGGTCGTAGTTGTGGGAGTGGTCGTAGTTGTAGGAGTGGTCGTAGTTGTAGGAGTGGTCATAGTCGTAGTTGTGGGTGTGGTCGTAGTTGTAGGAGTGGTCGTAGTGGTAGGAGTGGTCATAGTTGTAGGAGTGGTCATAGTTGTGGGCGCGGTCGTAGTTGTAGGAGTGGTCGTAGTTGTGGGTGTGGTCGCAATTGTAGGAGGGGTCCTAGTTGTGGGAGTGGTCATAGTCGTGGGTGTGGTCGTAGTTGTAGGAATGGTCGTAGTTGTAGGAGTGGTCTTAGTTGTGGGAGTGGTCGTAGTTGTGGGACTGGTTGTAGATGTAGGAATGGTCGTAGTACTTTTCGTCGTTGTCGCTTAAGTATAATTACACCAGACTCAGCTTTGCCTGAGAAGGATGGCGAACACAAGTGGAGGTCGTTGTGTAGGTGATGTCATCCACTGCCATGTCCGAAAAGAACACGCCGCCGGTCATTCTTCCTCGATAACAATCTACAATTCGATATAAAATAAATGTCATGTGTTAATGCATATAACCCCAAGTCCGCATTTCCCAAATTTTGGAGGTGTCTTCTTACGACTATGCACCAGTTGCAGGAGATGGATCCACCATGACAATTCTAGGGTAGTGCCAGATTAGATTGGCGCCATGGCGCCAAGCTAATCTGGCACTACCTGTGAGTTATCATGGTGGATCCAACACCTGCTGTAGTGCTGTGAGGCTGAATGGGTTAATCATGTGATACCGTCTGTATGGAACAGTACACATACCAATGGGAATTACTCAGCGCTGGACATACACACAGTTATATCCCCTGCCCCCTCCTATCAGGCACCCAATCGCCAGCCCACAGAAAAATATCTGGTTTGTGAGCGTCTGTATGGAGATTCCCTACTATATCTAACAAGCAGACGGGTTGTCTCACTCTCAGAGTCCGAAATAGCTCAGGCGGTTAAACGTCGGAGCAGGAGAGCGAAGGGAATCGCCGGGTCGTGGGTTCGCATCCCGTCCCGGCCCCGGTAGCTGGACTCACAATCCAGGGGGAAAAAACGGATTTGTTCAATAGCATGTCCGTTGAAAGGTCCTGGTAAATCAAAGTGGCACAGTTGGAGTGCGCCTGAGTTGATCAGTGTTCAGGTCGTACTCCATAGGCAATAGATTTCCCTGTCCCCTATAACCCGCCCGTCAGGGCCGTCCATGATCACCTCGGTGCTGTGGACGTTAAACCCGAACTAACCTTGTCTCACTCGATTCGCTACCGCTAATCAACGCTGGCGCATCAAGGGACACAACTGGTATGCATGACAAGAAGACAAAGAGGGCCGAAGATTTAACAGAAGAGCATCACCATGAAATACAGGTGCGAGCTTTGAAGGGTGAAGTAGTCTGAAAAAGGTAAAGCCATACATATTATAAAAAACTAGACCGAAAGGGTTGACTGCCAGTGCTTGTAATTTAGAAAATTTAGTGCTTGTAATTTATTTTCTAAATTACAAGCACTGGCAGTCAACCCTTTCGGTCTAGTTTTTTACTACAATTTCGACTGCAACCCCTTCCCCCTTTTTAGTAGGTTCTCTCTTAGGGTGCATGGAAATTTAGCTCTAGGTGGAGGCATGGAATGTATGCCCCTGCAGAAACCACAGTAAAATGTGGTCTTCTTTGCAGGTAAGCAGAAATTCCTTCTCTTCCTCCAGTATTGCCGATGGTGTGCTGAAGAGGTCGCCAAGACCGAAACAGCTGTCCACACCGGCTCAATATCTGGACCCCCACTTGGGGGACCTAGATTTAAATTTCCATGCACCTAGGGGCTGGAACAGTGGATATGTGGGGGGGGGGGGCTTCCATATGCATTGCTTTCAGTCTCTTACTTAGCTCTTACTCTTTCCTATCTTTTTTTGTGTGTGTGTGCTTGGACCAAAGTAGATCTATGATCATTGGTCTATCATGCACACTTCTCTCCCTTGACAGTGTTTTTTCGTACTCACTTGGTAGTTTTTTCATACATATTATAACTTGAAAGATGAGAACTGAATTCGACACATAAATGAGTTGTTGGGTTTTTTAATCGATCAAACCGGCGCCGGAGAAGCTATCTGAATATTGGGTCGGACATGCAAAAGAACTCTACTGTCAATAATACAGGTAATGTTTCCAGATGCTACGTTAAATAAGCACTATCTTTGAATTATCATGGCTGATCTGATTCCCGCTGTGGTATACCTGGCCTGAGTGTGCCAGACGACCTCTTATAAGTGTACTAGTTAGATGGTCGATGCCACACGTGATATTTAATGATTACGCTAGTTCCATATGGCTGGCGCCTGATTACTCAGGGTGCCTGGCGTGATTTTGAAAAAGCAGTTCTGGCTTTGAGCCGTGTGGCGTTGGGAGACGCTACAATACAAAAGTGTGTAGAATTGATGATAACCTTTTACTGGGCTTTAACCACAGCTGCGCGTGCAATCCTGTCATAACTGCTTGATCACAGGTCCTGGAATCCTGGACGAATTAACCTCGACATCGTCCTTTCTGTTTTGAATAGTAGACCTTGTAGACCTCTGATTCTTTCTCCAGTGAGGAATGGTCCTCACTGGAGAAAGAATCAGAGGTCTATAAGGACGCGTGTTTTCTTCACGTGTACTTCACACGGTCTTACTGACAACTATTATCTTTCATCAGATTTAGTCATTATTTGTACGAGTATCATCCTGTGTATGGACAATGTAACCCCTTTACTGCAAAAGAACAACTGACAGGAACCAACTGCAAGAGGCATAGATCCTCATGAGCCCCCGCAATTGCGGGGGCTCATGAGGATCTATGCCTCTTGCTGACAACGCTTCTTACTTGGGCTAATCGGGCGTCTGGAACTCTAAGGCTTTGACTTACCAAATATTTCAGGAACACAATCTTCGTCCACTGGAAGTGAGGGGCTAAAGAGACAACTGCTTTTCATGAAAGTGCTGGGGCGACTGTGTTCTATATGTGTACACAAAACAACACCTTTATATACGAATACACCTTAACCCATTCAGCCCTGACGCACTACAGCAGGAGATGGGTCGATCATGATAATTCAAGGGTAGTGCCGGATTAGCTTGGCGCCTGTCGGCGCCAAGCTAATCTGGCACTGCCCTTGAATTATCATGGCCGATCCATCTCCTGCAACAGGTGCATAGTCGTTAGATGACGCCTCCAAAATTTGGGAAATTGTGCGTCGTATGATGAGTTAAACACCTTATGTAGCGCTATACATAGCACCACCTGATGTAGTGTGCACCGTTGATGTTGATGGTGGCACACGAGAGGACGTTGTCGTTGGCTGTGTTTTGGGAGTTGTTGTTGATGCTGTTGTCGATGCAGTTGTCTACTGTCCCGGCAGGTGAAGGCTGATCGTCGCACCTGAGGTAACTCTAGCCTCAGCAGGAGTTATGGAACACTGGCTGCCCAGGTAATATGAAATGTCATCCAGGGCCATGTCACGTTGCGGCGAGCTCTTTGTCACGACACGCCTGACGGAGTCAGGGCGCCGTGGACAATATGAGTGCAGACACTCGAGAAAACCCACCCACTCTAAATAAATAACGCAACGCCAGTGATAAACAACAACCAAATCCTTTATTACCTACCCTTACTCTAACTCCCACCCCAACCCACTAACGCCCCACACACTCACACATACCCACACATGCACTCATAACGTATTAACACAAAAAAGATTAACATATAAAAAAATGACTAACAAGTGAAAATGACTAACAGGTGAATATGACTAACAGATGAATATGACTAACAGGTGATAATGACTAATATGGTGAATATGACTAACAGACGAAAATGACTAATATGGCCAACGGCTATACAAGGCGGGTAACTTTGTCTCTGTACAGTGTCCTCTGTCCCACACTAGACAGGGTGGCTCATAACGTAAGAGTACTACCCCTACACCACAGAGCACCGTAGCCGCGCTTGCCCACGCACGCCTGTGACCGACGCTCAGAACGTAGAATCAGCCTGCTGTAGCCCAACGTACTTGTCCAACAGGACCGGCTAGCGAAGGCGTTCCGACTCCCGATGATGCGTCACCGTTGGTCGTGGATGATGAGATCGAAGAACGAACTCTTCGAAGCCAATGATCGAAGCCAGTGCACTGTCACTGGTGAGTCCTCCGGCAGGACGGGACAAAACAAGACGAAGACGAACCGGAGGGGTCTTCTGGTGAGTAGCAGCCGTGGTCACAAGTCTCTCGGGACACCCACACCCAGGAACACTGGCCGTGGTCTTGCAGGGAGGGTAAAAGAACCCTCACACAGCTTGTCAAGGGCTCCAAACGAGGCCGCACCCTGACCCAGACTCACTTCGCTGGCTAACTCCGCTGACTGACTAATATCCTACTGCTACCTCGCAGGTTAACTTTGCTTCTGATTGATTGATTGATTGTACATTGCTTAACGTCCCGACAGCAACAAGGCTAACTTTGCTTCTGAACACTGTTCGGTTTAAAGCTACTTGGCTAAAGCGTGCAACCGCTGTAATCGCTCACTGTTAAGCTTGCTGCACGGGCTTTACGATTACGCTCACACTACGTTTATTAACTTCCCTAAACTAAGGCTATGTACAGAATTCGGCGATCTACATTTATTAACAGAAAAACGACTTGGCGAAAAAAATAAAACAACATGTCACATCCGTTACGTGACACNCTCTTCACAACCCCTTGTATTGAGATCTATCAAATTGGAAATAAAATAAACACAATATTTATTTTTTTGTAAATAAAGGAACGAGCGAACGAACAACATTTCGCAGAAATTAAATAACAGCAACTGATTTAGCCCGAAGGCCACATTTCCCAAATTGTGGAGATGTCACCTAACTACTATGTACCAGTTACTGGAGACGAATCGACCATGATTATTCAAGGGTAGTGCCAGATTAGCTCTAATATGGCACTACCCGTGAATTATCATTGTAGATACACCTCCTGCTGGAGTGCCTCGGGGCAAAATGGGTTAAATTGCAGAATGTCTATCGTCTGATTGTCACCAGTCACAGTAGTTATCATTTTAAAATATAAATTAGGTGAACCTGAAAATTTCACGTTAAAAAAAAAATTGATGAACACTTTTCATCATTGTATTTCATAATGCAACTAGTCAACTTGTCATTCGTGAGTCACCGAGCCACACATCTTACAAGTTCATTCCCCCCCCCCCCCCCCCCTATTCGTCGCCAGTGATCACGAATTTTGCGTCTGCACACTGACCGACATTCGTATGAGGTACACAGATGTAAAAGAGACCCCCACAAAGGCATACAGAACATGGGGCTAACAAGAGACATAAATCCTCATGAGCCCCCGCGACTGCGGGGGCTCAGGAGGGTTTATGTCTCTTGCCGCTGGGTATCGTTCGCCTGGGCGGCCCCACCCACGGCTAAGGGCTTAAATTGTCCGTACCAAAAAGGGTCTGGTGGGCGTGACAACCACGACGGCTTCGTGCCACCCGTTGCCTTTGTTCCCACCGACTCTCCACGCCTCCGTATCGCGCTGGGTGGCGCTGTCCACTACTGCGCATTGAGTTATATTATAAATATGAGAAATGCGCCATATAAATACCATGTATTATTATTATTATTATTATTATTATTATTATTATTATTATTATTATTATTATTATTATTATTATTATTATTATTATTATTATTATGAACACAGACAGATGGCCCATAGTCTCTCTTCGCATGTGGTACCAAAAGCGAAGACACCCTTTAGTGAAGCGCTGCGGAGGGGGGAAAAGTTGGGCTGACCAGCAGCGCGAAATCGCTGGGATTTGTGTAGCTGCTTTCCACTTAGATGTAGTAACCTGAAAAAGGCACGTTCAAAGCGTAGCTATGATATATACTGATGAGCAAAAGAAATGCGATATTTTGGGAATCATCGGAAACACTTTAGTCTTTCCGATGATTCCCAAAAATGTCACATTTCTATTGTTCGTCTTTCCGATGATTCCGCCAAAAATGTCGCATTTATTTTGTTCTTCAGTGTATTTACACAGACAGCTATGGGCAGCTATGGGCCACAGGTCAGATATCGTACGAGCAATATAGTGTCGGTAGAACTGGAAGTTCTCGCATGTAACACACAGATGAGTGGCAGTTACAACGACGAACATGAACGAAAACAGTCCTACCAAATGCTGGACAAATGACAAGTTGTCAGTATTAGGGCCTAAGTCCTCTTTAACAAAACGACTTTGGAACATCTCATATTTCGTCATATCATTTTTAGTTACTATCGCTTTATTTTTAAGCTATTTATGTATCTGGTTTGGGTTGTTGTTGCTGCTGTTGTTGTTGTTGCTGCTGTTGTTGTTGCTGTTGTCGTTGTTGCTGTTGTTGTTGCTGCTGCTGCTGCTGTTCTTGTTGTTGAGGTTTTTTGGTGCGTCAGTTTTTGTGGCGCTTTTTGTTTTGTTTTGTTGGGGGTTTGTAGTTTCTTTATGTGGTTGTTGTTGTTGTTTGTTTGTTTGTTTGTTGTTGGGATTTTTGGCCTTTTGGTGTTTTTGTTTTGTTTTGTTTGTTGTTTTGATGGGATTTTGTTGTTGTTTTTTGTTGTTTGGTGGGATTTTTTGTTGTTTGTTTGTTTTTGTTGTTTGTTTTTTTTTGTTTGTTTTTTGTTGTTGTTTTTTTGGGGGGTTGTTTTGTTTTTGTTTTGTTTGTTTGTTTGTTTGTGATTTTTTTTTGGGGGGTGGTTAGGCTGCAATGGCTCATAATCTTTGCCGACGAGTCTGGTTGGATGAGCGACCCACATGTTGCTTCTTTGACCCGTGCCTGATTCAAGAATAGCTCCTATTACAAAAGCAAGTACGTTTCACTTCGACACCCACCGTGATTAGTGTGGGAAGTGCGATCGACATTAGGGCCTGTATCACCGCTTGGTGTAGCGTAATGGTTGCGAATCCATTCCAGTTGGTCGTCACCCGATACGTTCACGTTCCTCCACCCACACGAGCTGTTCTCAAAGTCGTAGTCCACTGCAACACACAACGCGAATGACAGCCCAGCAGGGTAACAGGTCGTTCAGCCGGCGTAGGTCGCTATTAGCCCCACGTAGCGGGACACTCGTTCTTTACTCCTTTTCCATATGGCAACGAAAACTGGAGCAAAACTCAGACCAATAAGATGGTGACCCAGTGAACAAAAGAGCCCATGGCCGACATCGGCGGCAGTGGGCCCGTGCAATACGCCGGCCTGAGGGTCTTTTGCTTCCTGGGGATTGATAAGTGTGTAAATTGCAAGGAAAACCTCGACAAAGAAAAGAAGGATACACGCTCCGAAACAACAAAATAATTAAACGACTGTCAGGTTGTTGTTTTTGTTTGTTTTTGTTTTTGTGTTGTTGTTTTTTAAATAAAGAGAGTAACGTGTTATTTCACCTGCAGAACTTGTGTTGCCCTTTTTATTGTCCATCCACCTAACGCAATAGGTACATAATCGTCAGATGACGACTTTAAAATTGCCGAGGCTTGATCCCAGCAGTGAAAGAAACGTTCTGAAGAACTACGAGCATGTCACGGAAGATGGGCTATCGGAACCCGCGTTCGGCTAAGCAGGCACTACTCTTTGCTCGTCACGATTCAGATATCATCATAATTAACTCATTCAGCCCGGCGCACGCATTTCCCAAATTTTCGAGGCGTCATCTAACGACTATGCACCTGTTGCAGGAGATGGATCGACCATGATAATTCAAGGGCAGTGCCAGATTAGCTTGGCGCCGACAGGCGCCAAGCTAATCTGGCACTGCCCTTGAATTATTATGGTCGACCCATCTCCTGCTGTAGTGCGTCAGGACTGAATGAGTTAATACAGTGTCAGGTTATAAGTATTATACCATTTGCATTATTGTATCTCTTATCATTCATCTTCAAGTCATCTGTCGATAATTGTTCGAATTTAGTAACGGTTACCATCGTAAAGCTGTTCGGGCGAAGGCCCTGAAGGTACGAACGGTGTTGTACCTGCAGTAAAATGAGGTGCAGTCAAATTTTATTTTTATCTTGTAAAAACATTGATACACGTATTAAAACAGCCAAGGAACTATTGAAATTAATTAAGTATAATTAACTCATTGTACTCGAAGGCAGAAATCCACAAATTTTGCGTTGTCCTCAGAAGACTGTACTGAAGTGCAGGACACAAATCGACCATGATAGTTCAAGGGTGATGCTAGAATAGCTTGGCGCCCATTGGCGCCAAGCTATTCTGGTATCACCCTTGAACTATCATGGTCCATCCATATCTTGGTGTGGTGTGTCAAGGGTAGAGTGAAAACAGCAACGAGACAAATCTCTCGTTCGTTCGCTCGTTCGTTCATTCGTTCGTTCGTTCGTTCGTCGGTCCATCCATCCATCCATCCATCCATCCATCCATCCATCCATCCATCCTTTCATTCATACAGAAAAACTACAGCAACAACGAGATCTTGTAACACTGAAAATAAACATTCAAATGCGACAATAATTATAAGAAGTAAGCATCAACAAAAAGATCGAACATAACATGAACCCAATCGAATATAGAAGAAAATATCGGTATAAAATATTGAGAAAATGTTCCAGAACAAAGACACATTAAAACAAAAGCTTTGAAGTAAATTAGAAAGATTTATTTTACCTGTCGAGCGGGAGGCAGCCGGACTTGTGCTTAGGTGTACCGTTAGTAGAGGTGACACCGTGGTCATTACACCAGGTGATTCTGATTGGATCAGAAATTAAGATAATTCGCTGTATTTGATGAACGATTGTCAGGTAGGCTATATTTTCATACAAACCCAATGATGTTATGTTCGGTGGTACCACCAAATACAACATTATGATGTTTTGATTCATTAGAAGAAGAAAAATGACGAATTATATACATTACATGTGTCTATTTACTGTAAATGCACTTGTATGTTTAGCACTGGCTCTGTTTATAATTTTTTTTTTTACTTTGTTCATAATGTATGAAAACAATCAACATCAAAGGGGAAAACGCTTCTGTAACAAAATACTTCATATTTGTCTTACATTTGTTGGCACAAGTTTACTGATGACATAATGCAGTTACCTGACTGACATTGACCTTTGGTGGCTCTGACGTCATCAATGGCCATATCACTCAAATAGCCACCACTGACATCTTCGAACACAAACTCCGAAGAAATAACGATATTTATGCATGCTTCAGTCGAGGAAGCAGGTTTTATCCCTCTGTCTGTAGGTAGCGCTTATCGTCGTGATGATTCCTGTAGGAATCATCGCAACAATAACCTCTACCGACAGCCAAAGGGCTAAATTATCTCAGCACAAGTCTGCCCTGTGAGTAAATCACCAGTAAGACCATAATTGTGAAAGGTGATAATTTTCATTGCAATGAAGTGAAAATCTCGCTTTTCACAAAAATGGACTTAACTGTCCTTTGTCTTCTCAGGTAAAGGTAGAAACATTCAAGTAAGCAGAAAAATGTTATTCCCATTAAGAGTCGAACATTTCCTCTTAGGGAACAATGAAATGGTGTCCAGTGTCCGACATAGGCTTGGATCAATATTAAGTCTAAACTACAATGAAGTGTTATTCTTCAATAGGTTTAGATTATCATGACCTAGTACGCAAAAGGCTTTCGGGCCAAAGACGGGCGGCAGTGAGCCCTCGCACAGTCATGCGCGGGCCCAAGGCGGGCGACCTTGGCCCGATGGCCTTGGTGTAGCTGGGAGCGCCTGCAGTAGCAAGGAATCTACCAGACCTCCATCAGTGCTCTTTAGACGAAGGAGGAGCTGAACTGCTTAAATTATCACCGTACAAGGGTTATTCTCATCAGCACTCAACGGCTTAACACCAGAGAAAGAGTTAATACCAGTGAACGGGATAACATCAGTGAACGGGTTAACATCAGTGAAAGGGATAACGCCTTCGAGATGTGGCGCATCCGGATCCGCGGCTTTAAGCCATGTGTCCTGATGCAGAACGTCTCGAACGTGTAAATAGACGTCACATGTACTGATCCAGTACTGCTGACCGTCACTGTCACTTTATGCCAATCTTTTCTTTTGTTTCCCGACATGCTCCATATCGGAAGTGACGCATCGATGTTTCCGGCACTGGCAATCCTGAAGGTCATATTTCCCATATCTTACCCGTTTATATTCTACCAGAAGGTCATGCAGGTCAAAGGTGAGTCCGAGCTCAAAAGAGAGGACACAAGTTTTGCTATATTAATTCCTGTTGCAGAGCCTGTCGCCTCTGTAAAGAGGTAATGAATGACCTGTGGGACAGAGAAAAAGAAGGAAAGGTTTTCCAGCGTTTATCAAGGCAGTTTTGTTAACAGTTGAATAGTGAAACTTATTGCAGTAAGCTTCGCTTATAACAAGATCGAATAACGATCATTTCGATAATACATGTACAACACTTTTCACATGTCATGCCTACATTCCATCTATGTAAATTATCTCGCTTATAACACGCTTTTGGTATAACAACACACAAATTCGGGTCCACTGTCGTTTTCTTATATTCGAAGTTGACTGTGGTATTATTCTCACGCATTCCTGAAAAGAATATACATTTGCAAATATACATATAATTGTTTCAGATAACTGCAGTTACATGAGAAAGAAGACGAATGGTTTAGTTCAGTGTTCGCCATCTGGTTTGGTCCTTTGCCTGTACTGCTGTCGGTAGCGAAAAAAACTGCTACCGACAGCCAAAAGGCTAAAAAGCTCTCTTCCGCCACAACCACAATTGGACAACACCAATTTAACTATTAGTATTAGTTCAAAAATCAAGAAAATATATTTCTCCCCTCCCCTGTCAGGCAGTCGTACATCCAAATACCTCCTGAGCCCGTAGTGTGATCGGTGTCCGGTCCTGTGTCTTTATTTGCAGTGGATCCCGTGTGAAGGACCCATGACAAGGAAAAGGACGTGTCGTTCATTTTTACGTTTCCGGTGTATTTGCACAATGGAACATCCGGGAACTCGAAATCACAGTTCACTGGTGACACGTCTGTCAAAGTGGTTGACTGGAGTAACCCCTTGACTGCTACTGACACCATTCGGGGTGTGTGTGTGTGTGTGTGTGTGTGTGTGTGTGTGTGTGTGTGTGTGTGTGTGTGTGTGTGTGTGTGTGTGTGTGTGTGTGTGTGTGTGTGTGTGTGTGTAAGAGTTATTAATATTAAAATATATTTTGTGTGATGCTAGAATGATTACGTTTTTTACTAGTATTTTTTACTTGTACCCACATTGATATGTCTAAAACAGAGCGTATGGAAACTAAAGACAATTTTCTGTTTTATTTATTTTAAAACAGACAAATACAGTTTTCTTGAATCTTCAATCTTGAAAAGACACGTAGTTGTCAAGCTCATCGTTGTATCGTCAGTAGCAGTCAGGAGCTATTAGAGAGGTTTCGTTTGCAGCGAACGACTCCGAACAACGAACGAGAGCGAAAACAAGGCTGAAAACCAGCTTGTATCATAACAATAGACAACACTCCAAAACATCTCCAAGAGGCAAAGATCCTCATGAACCCCACGGGCTCATGAGGATCTATGCTTCTTGGAGATGTTTGGAGTGTTGCCTATGCTTATGGTGCAAGCTGGTTGTCGGCAGTGATTTGGCTCTCGTTCGTTGTTTGGAATCGCCATTGGTGAAATGATACTTTTCCGGTTGGTTCGTTGCTTCATTGGTTAATAGTTTGGTTGGGTTGGTTGATTACATAGTTTTATTTGGTTTTCTGGTTGATTGGATGGCTGGGTGGTTGTCTATTTAAATCCTCTTTGGGCATGCACCCACAGGTATTGTGACCTGACGAGTACACACACGGGGGATAAGTTTAGTTTACATACTGTCGAGCCAATGAAACTGCGACATTTTAGAATCATCGGAAACACTTCAGTGTTTCTGATGATTCCAAAAATGTCACATTACTGTTGCTCGTCAGTATACAAAGTTATGGCCAGCTAAATCGTTATTAGGTTTCCTTATGTTTTGCAGGCGGAGGTTATGACTTCTGGATTAACAATTCGCCTGATCCTGAACACAAATACACAGCGGTGAGGTCCTCTCTTTTACAATGTCTTTTCAGACCCAACTTTAAATAACCCCTTGACTGCTACTGACAAAACCGCTCGGCGGAAAAGACTACGTCACTACTACGTAACTACGCGTCTTTTCCACCGAGCGGTATCGTTAGTAGCAGTCAAGGGGTTAAATAATGAACTGAAATACACATAGACGGTAACGATAACAAATACGTGAAATGTGTATCGGGAAATGTAGACAATCTTCTGCCTGCTGTGTGAATTGGGGTTCACATACCAAGGGGAATCACTCACCGCTGGACATACAAACGGTTAGATCCCCTGCCCCCTCCTGTCAGGCACCCAATCTGTTTAAATGTTCAGCACTGAGTAATTCCCCTTGGTGTGTGTACTGTTCTACTAGCGCTGGCCTCACCTATCAGGTTTGTGAGAATTGCCGGGGTTCGAATATTGCTTAATTTGTGCGATAGACAATCTTTTAGGGTCTGAGAGCTCTAGCCTTCTATGCCGTTAACTCATTAAACACCAAGGCCGCATTTTCCAAATATTGAAATTGTCACCTGAAGAGTACGTACCAGTTGCAGGAGATAGATTGACCATGATAATTCAAGGCTAGTGCCAGCTGAGCTTGGCGCCTTCAGGCGCCAAGCTCATCTGGCACTACTCTTGATTTATCATGGTCAATGAATCTCCTGCTGTATGGCGTTGGGGCTAAATGGATTAAATTCAATCTTCATAATTGTTCGGTTCTGTCGCACAGTGGGTGTTCAGCGATCGCGCCTTGGACATCATCAACAACTTGAGCAAGCCTCTGTTTCTCTATCTGTCCTTTGAAAACTCACACTCGCCGTTGGAGGTTCGTGCACGATGTCAACACTTTCTTAACACAATCAAGACGCGCTGCGTTCCGTTACGCGGCTTTACGCGACACGTCTTCAATGAGTGGTTAAGAGAGGGAGGGAGGTGGGGACATGGGGGTACCATCACGGATTCACTACGATTTATTTTACGAATCACGAATCCCCTAAAATGGCATTCATGTATGACCAGGGGGGATGGGGAGTGGGGGGCGGGGAGGGAGGAGGGGGGGGGCAACTAAATTGTTCTTCTGTTGATCAGAAATATTTCGAAGTAAATGGTGATATTTCTAAGTAGTTCACGAGGATGAAAAATTGCAATCACGAATCATGATAACCCACAACAAAAAAAAACGTCAATGGCATCACGATTTTAGGGCATACCCCACCGCCCACCCCACCACATTTAACAAAATGCATGCAGCAGAAGTTATTCACCATACCAGCACTCCGCTATAAATAACGGGTAACCATGCCGTGTGCGATTTTAAGCATATATTTTGCCCTGTGAAGGCAAAAGATAGTAAGCCTATTTTTGTGGAAAGCGAGATTTTCATTGTAATACAATTAAAATGCTGCATTTCACAAATGAAAATGGACTTACAGCCCATAATACAAGAATGAAAATCTTACTTTTCATACAAATTGACGTTCTGTCTTTGTCTTCACGTGGCTGCACTTCCCCCTCCCCTCCCTTCCCCTTCTCCCTTCCCCACCCCATCCCCCATGTTATGAGACGAGTTGGGGTTGTTTTTTTTGGGGGGTTTTTAAGTACAGTTTTGAGATAAGGTGACTGCGGTAGATTTGCAGAAGGGAAAGGACATGATTGTGCACTCTGCCCTGTGAGGCACAAGACAACGTCCATTTTTGAGAAAATCGTTATGTATTATCGTAAAATCGTCACATTGTATTACAATGAAAATCTCGCTTTTCACAAAATGTACTTAACCCTTTTGGGTATCGGTAGCGGTTTTAGTCGCGATGATTCCTACAGGAATCATCGCGACTAAAACTGCTACCGACACCCAAAGGCTTAACCCATTCAGCCCTGACAGACTACAGCAGGAGATGAGTCGACCATGATAATTCAAGGGCAGTGCCAGATTAGCTTGGCGCCGAGAGGCGCCAAGCTAATCTGGCACTGCCCTTGAATTATCATGGTCGATCCATCTCCTGCAACTGGTGCATAGTCATTAGATGACGCCTCGAAAATTTGGGAAATACGTGCGCGGGGCTGAATGAGTAAAACGTCTTCTGTCTTCACAGGGCACAACTGTTGACCTATAAAATGCATTTGACCGTGAATAATTCCACAGTTTCTGGTCGATAATATGTTCATAATTCCAAGATACGTTTGCTATTTATATCAACACTCTTACAAACAAATTCTTGGTTGCAGGCGCCAAAAGAATATGAAGACATGTACAGTCACGTCCAGGACCCTTACAGACGTGTATACAGCGGTGAGCTAATCATCAAATCGTCACTAGAGAACCTTAACTGTAAGCACACCATTTCAAGGTGGTGGAACCATACTGTCTTTGGTGAAACCCGTAATCATAATTCCGCTATAATAAGTTTATAATATAGACTATCAAATGATTTTATATACTGAGGGGAAAAAGAAATGCGACATTTTGGGAATCATTTTTGGAATCACTAAAGTGTTTCCGATGATTCCAAAAATGTCTCGTCAGTATAATTATGTCTGATCAATATGAAGCCATGCTGGCGCTGGAACAAAATAGAGGGAAAAGAATTGAAAACGTATATTACTGCTAAAAATATTACGTCGTGTCATCGATTTGATCATTGTCAATTTGTCAGTTTGTGCTGGTCTTGTAGACCATTGCAGTGTGTAGCCGTAATTGGGTCACATCATAACACAACGTAGTTAACCCCTTCCCTGGCTCTGTACGTTCACTTTACGTACTTCTTTTTCTTTCTTTTTTTTTTTTTTCTTTCTCTTTTTTTCTAAAATCGTGTTTCATTCAACGACCAAAAGCCAACACCGTCCAAAAAAGCATGGATACAAATTCGTCTCAGCAAGAGGCATAGATCCTCATGAGCCCCCGCAGTCGCGGGGGCTCATGGGGATTTATGACTCTTACAGTTGGATCGTGTTCACTTTTTTACTCGGCAGGGAAGGGGTTATAGATTTGCATAGACCATTTAACCATTTAACCTGCTATAAATGGTCTAAATGGTCTATGGTATTTGTCATTTTTCTGCGCGGTCTTTTTATGGTGACGTCACTTCTTTGTGTGCACCAGGAATGATGACGGTACTGGATGATGCTGTCGGTAACATCACTGCTGCTTTGGAGTCACGTGGACTGATGGACAACCTGCTGCTGGTCTTCAGTACTGACGTCAGTCACACACACACACACTCACACACACACACACACACACACACACACACACACACACACACACACACACACACAAACATTTTATACCCAATGCGAGAAGGCCATCGGGTCGACGTCAGCCCGATGGCCTTTGCGCACTGACATAGCGATTACGGGGGCTCATGAGGACTTAAGTCTCTCGTTCGTTCTATATTCTTACTGCCGCCTATTTACTGTATCATTCAGGAAACAGATCGACCCTGATAGTTCGAGGACGGGACTATAAGAACTTGGCTTTCAGCCTTTTACGCACTGGGTGACTATACTCACTGATTTCAATGTGTTCGTTTGCTCAATGCCTCGAATTTTTCTCTGACTTTCTGACAGAACGGCGCCGTGTCCGGCACAGGCGGGGGAAGCAACCTATCTCACAAGGGAGGTAAGGGGGAACCAGATGCCCGGCCTTTGTCTACAGCAAAACCTTGCTCAGCAGAACTGGCTATGTCAGCAATCGGTGAGAATCCCAGGTTTCATCTTTTTTCAGTGTTGTTGTTGTTGTTGTTGTTCTTGTTGGTGGTGGTGTTGCTGCTGCTGTTGCTGTTACTGTTGGTGCGTTGTGGTGGTGATGCTCATATTTTTCTGTTGCTATTGTTGTTGATGCTGTTGTTATTGTCGTCGTTATTGTTGCTGTTATCGTCTTCCTTGTTGTTTTTTGCTGTTGCCGTTGTTGTTGCTGTTGTTGATGCCGTTGCATATGGGCCCGGTTTCTTCTTAAGCGTTTTCGTAGGGGTATCAGCTCCAGATCTGGATGTTGCGTGGTTGGATCCGGTTGGCTCCAAGTGCGCGCACTAACAGTGACTATCCCCCTACAACAGAGAAATATAGAAAGCGCGTTTTCGACTGCCCGCTTAGTTGTACAGCCCTTGTACAAGTTCTACTCGGCTCTGCTACTGCACTGAGATATTTGTCTTTGTTTTGTTTGTTTGTTTGGTTTTTTTTTTTTTGTTTTTTAACGATGGCTTGATGTGACCAGCCATAGTACAGGAAATTTTAGTACAGGCCTCACTAGAATCTGGTGCCAGACTGCCTCTTACCTCAACATAACGACAGAAACTGTCAACGCCTCGGCCGCTTTCCGGCAGCTCGCCGCGGCCGCTTTATCGCTCCCTGGTCGTGCCGGCGTGTTTATGTGTACTGTAAACAAATTCCCAACCCTTTCCGGAGGTCTCTGTACAGTCTATTTTTACTCTGAGGCCTCCCTTTCTAAAATTTCTCAGCTTTTCAAGTCGGCAAAGCGATCGCTGATTCCATTGCTAACGACGCGGTCCGACATCTTGGTTTTACTCTCTTTGGGTTTTTTTTTTTAATATAAATGTGATACTGTTGAAATTGATAATCTATTGCTATATTGCCAGGAAACTTGTAACAATGTTTCGACGTGTTTACAATTCAAATGTTTTATTTAGAATGCTTTAAATGGTCAGCTATTGATAAATTACTTTTGTTTGAGTGTATTTTGTCTCCCTTCACACTACAACACACAACTGACACAAAGCCATCTTAAAGCTGTCCACAACCTGCAGCTCGCGCATTTAAAAGTACGTTTGTCATAAAGAGCTGGATCTCACGAGCCCCTTTGACATCAGAGGCTAATGTGAATCTATTCATTTCAGTCGGGCATAGCTGGGCAGGACGGAAAACTGTAAGCCGTCCACAACTGCCTAAATCTCCCGCATTGAAAGGGACAGCAGGAGGAGATTATGTTTGTCGGGGTGTTGTGGATTTGTCTTTCCGTTTTATTGTGATATTCGCGTGTTAAGTGACTTTGTTGCTGCACTCCATAGCTTTTTAGTCATCCTATGCGTTGCTTTTGATGATGCTTGCTGTTTTAAGTTTTCCCACACTTATCCATGCTGTGGACTGGATGCCGACGCTTCTGGATGTGGCCGGCCTTACCCCAGGTAACTAACTATTATACTGGCGAGCAAAAGAAATGCGACATCGTTTGAATCATCGGAAACACCTCGGTGTTTCCGATGATTCAAATGATGTCGCATTTCTTTTGCTCGTCAGTATGTATGGACAGAGATGGTCGTTGTCATGGACTGACGATGTGGTTAGTAATTATTCAGTTAACTCATTCTACCCCAACACCGAAATCCCCAAATGTTGTCGTTGTCCTCTGAAGACTGTATTGCAGTGCAGGACACAGATCGGCCATGATAGTTCAAGGGTGATGCCAGAATAGCTTGGCGCCCATCTATCATGGTCGATCATTATCTTGCTGTGGTGTGTCTGGGGTAGAATGAGTTAAAAGTGTAAACTTGCCCGACGTGGAAGAAGAACTAGACTTATAGGTGCGTGGATGATACTGTTGGTTGTTAACCTCTTTACCGCCAGTGACTGATTTCGCGTCTGAAACAAATGCACACTGGCCGACATTCGCGTGAAGAACACAAAATTTAATTGATGGGACCAAACGTGGGCACAAAGAACACAGACTAGCAAGAGACATAAATCCTCATGAGTCCCCGCGACAGCGGGGACTCATGAGGATTTATGTCTCTTGCAGATGGGTAGCGTTCGCCTTGCCCCGGCATTTAACTCATTCGAGACGTGCCGCATCAGATATGCGGCATGACGCCGCGTATCCGAATGCAGAACGTCTCGAAAGTGTGAGGCAACATTCAACAAGAATCGTGTAGAGAATTCATTCATCTAGTGCGAGCTGTTCACTTTTTTTTTTTTCAGACACTAAGGTTGACGGCGTGAGTCAGTGGGCATCTCTCAGTCACGGGACCCCGGGGCCTAGGAAAGGATTTCTACAACCTCACACCCTCCCCTCCTCAGTGATCACGTAAGCTGCAGTTTACAGGTACCTTTTACAAGTTTGGGAGGAGTCCAGCTCTGATAAAGCAAAAGCCTACGCGTGTATACATTACAGCCTGTCTTAAGGTGATGGCACCGTGATTTCGAATCGCTGAAAATGCTTTAAAACTCCTTCGACCCCAGACACACCACAGCAAGATAAGGATTGACCATGATAGTTCAAGGGTGATGCCAGAATAGCTTGGCGCCTATGGGCGCCAAGCTCTTCTGGCATCACCCTTGAACTATCATGGTCGATCTGTGTCCTGCACTGCAATGCAGTCTTCAGAGGACAACGGCAAAATTTAAGGATTTCGGTGTTGGGGTAGAATGAGTTAGGAATGACTGACTTCTTAGTTTAAGTTTGCTAAGGTCCCAGCCCTTCACTAGACACAATGCCCACCAAGCTCCCTTATCATCCGTCATTGCCGTTTAAAGAACACAAGTATAGACTAGTATTTTTGTGGTTTTATAAAATAGTCTCTCTTGTCTGCGCCTTGAGACAAACTTTTTTGAAGGTTAATAAAACAGTCACGGATTTGGAAAGGCCAGCCATTTTTTGCACGGAACAGTCAAACTTAGACTGGCCTGCGCTCGAGGGTTTTGATCATACACGGCCGTCACGCAAAATGTAGCATCATGATCATGCCATAACATTTGTTCTTCACAATCTTCTACGGTCATTAGCACTAACCCCCCCAAATCCCGCCGTGATCACTGGCAGCAAAGGGGTTAATGTCAATTGCCGGATTACTTATTAGGGTGGTATCTCAAAACACGTGCTGCTGTATTTGTGGGAGGTGGGTGGATCATTATCAGAGTTCAAGCGTAGCGCCGTATTAGCTTCGCACCTCCAGGGCGCCAAGGTAATCTGGCACTGCCCTTGAACCACCATGTTCCCTTTAGCTCACACTGCAGATTTAACCCATTTATACAAACCGCACTACAGCAGGAGATGGATCGACCATGATAATTCAAAGGTAATACCAGAATAGCTTGGCGCCATGGTCGATCCACCTCCTGGAACTGGTACATATCATGATTTGTTGAGCGACACCTCCAAAATTTGCCGGCTTGGGGTTAAATAGGTTAAGCCGTTAAAGGTATGATTGAAGGGAGGATAACACCTTCCTGATCAAAGGAACCAGTAATCTGATACGTGATTTACTTATTTGAAGTTTAGGATTTCCCCAATACTTATAAGTGTCAGCTATTTTTACAGAGAGGGTGGACTATAAGCTGTTCGAGACATTCCCCAGAACTGGAGGGCCGCCAGTGCTGACAGTCTCAACCCCTTGCCGCTGACGCCGCACTTCTTCCAACGGAAAAAGAGTACTTGGAGTAGAACCTAAGAGGAGTGGTTTTTGTTAAGTTTTATTTACTGATTTTCTATAATGGTGAGAAACGTGTAAATTTATAATATGAGTTGATTCGTTTAGTTCAAGGATGGTGCCAGAATAGCTTGGCGCTTGAAAGCGCCACGCTATTCTGGCGCCACCCTTGAACATTCATGGCTTGACGAATTACTGATGTAACCACTGCAGAAAGTCACCCCACTGGTAGAAAGTGACAGTATGTGTATTAACAAGAACTCACTCCACGCTGGACAAACAGGTAGATCCCATGACCCATTGCTTATAGCACTAAAACCACAGTCCACATCAAATGCAAGGCATACGGATGTGTAGTGAGCCGTGCGCTTTGTGCTTAGTAAATTTGTTGTGTGAAAAAAAGGGATCAAGGGTTCTAACTTTTCGCCCGTCAAGCGTAGAGTTGAGCGATTTACTTCCCCTTAGTACATTTGTTGGTATGCAGGACCCATATCTCATAATTATTGTCGCGCCAGGATGTATAGCTGCCGCTTAACTCTGTTGAGACGTGCTGCATCCAGATATGCTGCATCAAGACATGTATGTGATGCATAACATCAGTCATGAATGTGTTAACACAGAAGTGTACTGCCAGTATAGCAATTATGGTATTGATTAATTTTCATTAACATACTTCAGTAAAAAAAAAAAACGTCATCTGAATTACTGTGGAATGTTTAATCAGGGTCACAATTTGTCTGTCGGTAGCGCTTTTTGTTGCAATGATTTTTGAAGGAAACGTGACAAAAATGCTACTCCCAGCCAAAGGGTTAACACTTTTAGCCCTGGGACCCCGCAGCAGGAGATGGATTGATCATGATAATTCAAGGGTAATGCCAGATGAGCTTAGCGCCTTCAGGCGCCAAGCTCATCTGGCACTACCATTGAATTATCATGATCAATCCATCTCCTATATCTGGTACACAGTCAACACCTCCAAAATTTGAGAAATGGGACCTTGGGGCTAGAAGGGTTAAGAAAGAGTGTCTGTCAGTGTGTGCATGTATAACTCTGCTCCAGGAAGGCGAAAGGCAGCAACTCCTTTTTTTTTATGAAAAGCAAGATTTTCATTGAAACACAATACCCCCAAAAGGTGCACTCTGTTTTTGTGGGTATTTACTGTGAAATCAAGTCTCATTTCAATCAACCTTCACAAACGCTGCACCTGCGTCTTATTTACATCAACAATGTAAACTCACTAATCACAAAACAAATCTGCAAAATAATTCAACACAGAGAAACTGAGATTGTATCTGAAACTAACCTTAGTCAGCACAGTCTTTCCACATACAATTTTATGATAAATGTAAACAAAAAAAAAGGTTTCTAAATAAAAACTAAAAGCGGAAAATCTGGTCAAACGAAGATCATAAAAATCTGTTCAAACATGTATACATACATACAGCAGAACCTGTTGTGATAAACAAGGCTCATGAGATAGTGCCTGTGTTTAAAAACCATCATTCAGGGGGCTGTAGTCACCCGAATGATAGTCTTTAATGACAGGTGACATTTTTTTTCCCTTCAGAACTTCTCATGACATGAGAAGACCACTTTTTTACTTTCAAAAAAACGTATTTTTCTTTAAAATAAGTTTTTTTGAAAAATACTTACCGATGGTATTACAACTAGGAAATGTTTCTTAGCTAGTCTAATTTTAGCCCAAAAATTGTTGTGTACGATAATGGCCATGATGGCAGGAGAGGGGCGCCATAGGTTAGGCGGAAACCCGGTAGTCTTCCTTCCGGTTCAACCACGCATGTGCTCAGTGCTCAAACCACCAGTCAGTTTCTTAGCGGCGCAGTGGCGAGCGGGGCAGGTGGGAGGGACCTTCGAGTAATACCATCGGTAAGTATTTTTCAAAAAAACTTATTTTAAAGAAAAATACGTTTGTTTTCTCAAAACACATTACCGATGGTATTACAACTAGGAAGAATCCCGAAAAGGAGGTGGGTGCCGCTAACCGCCCCTACCCCTGCCATCGAAGCTACTAGAAAGTCCACCCCAAGCAACCTCCCTCTAATTTTAGTGAAGATACTTACGGCGCCTAGGGCGCCGGGAGGGAGTGTTGCGCCGCCACGATGTCTCCCACCAGCGCTAGGTTCTGCCGCTGGCCGGAGAGGTCCCTCAGGTAGAAGCGAGCGAAGGTGTTCTCTGTTCGCCAGCCCACAGTCGCCACGATGTCCTTGACCGCACAGTTGCGTTCGAATGCAAGGCTCGTGGCCATGGCTCTGATCTCGTGCGCCCTGATCCTCATGCGTTTAGCTGCATCAGGGGCGAGTTCCTGGTAGGCGGATCTTATCACCCACCGAAGCCAGGAGGATATAGTCTGGGCTGAGATGTCCTGTCTACCTGTGGACAGAGGAAGAAAAAGGCGGGTGCGTCCCCTGCGGAGGGGCTTGGTCCGGCGCAGGTACACACGTAACGCTCGAACTGGGTCCTGCTGTCTGGACTCTCGATTGGAGCGTGGTTCTCTGAGTGGTAGTATGGTGACCAATTGTGGTGCCAAGAGTGGCGATCTGGTCTTGGCTAGGAAGGTCGGGTCGGGAAGCAGCTGCACCGAACCGTCCGTCCGGAATTGTAAACAGGTGGGGCGAGTAGAGAGGGCGTGCAGCTCACTGACTCTGGAGGCTGAGGCGAGGGCGAGCAAAAAGCAGGTCTTCCTCGTCACGTCCGGTAGTCTCGCCAGCTGTAAAGGCTCAAAGCGGGCCGAGTTGAGCCAAGTAAGGACCCAAGGTAGGTCCCAACGTGGCAGCAGTGTACGTAGAGCGGGACGATGCAGACCGAAATGGCCCATCAGATCGGCGAGGTCCTTGCAGGCGCCCGGGTCGGGACGTCCCAGATGCCTGTAAGTATCAGCGTTCCTGGCCAGGTAACCTCGAATGGTGATGGGAGCTAAACGCTGGTCGTGAAAAAGCCAGAGGAAGAAATCCGCCAGCTGAGGGACTGTCAACTCGGTGGGGGAGAGGCGTCTATCGTCACACCAGGTGCTGAGAACTCTCCACTTGCCCTCGTAAACTCGTCTGGTCGAGGCTCTGCAGGCTGTAGCGATCGCGTCCACTGCCGCACCTGAGAAGCCTCTAGCGGTGAGGGCTTGCCGGACAACCTCCAGGCGTGGAGGAGGAGACGTTCTGGACAAGGATGGTACAGAGTCTGCCGAGGTTGCTTGAGCATCGTTCGTGGAGTGGGTAGCTGTAGTGGGGGGGCCGTTGCCAGATTCAGGAGGTCGGTCGTCCATGACCTGGTCCAACAAAACGGGGCCACCAGAAACAGGATAGTGTTGCTGCCTCTCAGCTTGAGAAGAACCCTGGGGATGAGGACCGTGGGTGGGTAGGCGTAGGCGACCAGTCCATCCCAGGAGATGGAGAGGGCGTCCACTGCCCAGGCCAAGGGGTCTGGAATCGGCGAGACGAACAGAGAGAGCTGGCGATTCCATCTCGTGGCAAAAAGGTCGATCATGGGTGACTCCCAGGTAGCGCCGATCATCCGAAAGATGTCTGGACGCAGAGACCACTCGGTGTGTAGTAGTTGACCGCGACGGGAGAGGGAGTCGGCCAGCACATTCAAGTGGCCCGGGATATGACGAGCACGGAGAGAAATGTCCCGATCCTCGCACCACCGGAGCACTTGGTAAAGGAGGATGCAGAGAGATGGGGAGCGGGTCCCGCCCTGCTTCTGGATGTAGGCGACGACCGTAGAGTTGTCCGACAACACCAGTAGCTCCCGGTGAAGCAGGCGAGATTCCCACACCCGAAGGGCTTGCCAAACGGCTTCCAATTCCAACCAGTTGATGTGTCGGTCCCGGAGATCCAGGTCCCACCGGCCGGAGGCCGTCTCGAAGGAGGGTAGAAGGTGTGCTCCCCAACCGGAGAGGCTCGCGTCTACGCAGATGGAGAGGGAGGGCGGTGGCGAGAACAGCGGCACTCCTGTCGCGAGCCAGAGGGGGTCCGCCCAGCGTAGAAGGTGAGGACGGAGCAACGAAGGAATCGGAACCGGAGACTCTAGGTCGGAGGTCGACGGACGCCAGTGTAGCAGAAGGTGCAACTGTAGCGGCCGGGAGTAGAGACGCCCTAACGGAATAAGGTCTGCTGCAGCGCTCATCAGCCCCAGCAACTGAAGCCACTGCCTGGCGGGGATCGAAGACTTCTGGGATACCTGCCGAGCTAGATCCGCCAGCTTCTGAATGCGGGGTTCGGGCAGCCGGACGATATTGCGGTCGGTGTAGAACTCCATGCCTAGGTGAACGAAATGGCGCGACGGAACGAGGTCGGACTTGCCGAAGTTGACTATGAAGCCCAGCGTCTTGAGGAGCTGAAGCAAGGCATCCCGGTCCACCTCCAAGGCGGCAGGGGTCTGATTCTTCAGGAGCAGGTCGTCCAGGTAGTTGGACGTGGGGCTCGTGGAAGTCCGTCGTGCCTTGGCCACCACGGCGTCCATGATGCGTGTGAAGACCCATGGGCTGAGGTTGAGGCCGAAGGGAAGTGCGCAGAACTGGTATACCACACCCTCGAAGGCGAAGCGTAGATAACGTCTGGACGCTGGGTGCATGGGCATGTGAAGGTACGCATCCGCGAGGACCAGGCTGATTGCAAAGTCGAAGGGTTGCACCGAGGCATGCAGGGCCCGCGCTGTCTCCATGCGAAAACGTGGAGCTACTATAAACGTTGAGCGCCGAGAGGTCGATCACAGGACGCCACTTGCCACCTGGTTTGGGAACTACGAACAGCCGGCTGTAGAAGGCTAGGGAGTCGAGTCGTGTCACCACCTCTGTCGCTGCTTTTCGAAGTAAGGCGGCCACCTCGTTGCGCAGAGCGTCTGCCTTGAGCTGGTCTGTCGGAACCAAGGTCCACGCCGGAGTACGTCGCAGTGGGGGCGGGGAGCGAAACGAGATCCGCAGACCGAGGGAGATGGTTGAAAGAATCCAGGGGTCATCCGGAAACAGCGCCCGCCAGGCGGCGCTGTGCCGTGCGAGCCTCCCGCCGACCGGAGGTCCCAGCGCGGTCGACGGGGCCCGAAGGTGGAGAACGTCAGTAAGCCCTGCCCCGCCTGGGGCGTCGGGCAGGCTTGGGCCAGGTCCTGGAAGCGGGAGCCGAAGAGGATCCTGCAGTAGGACGGGTACGGGGGAAGGCAGGGGGCCTGGGGGGAAGACGTCCACCTCTGGTGTAAGGCCGGGAAACGGGTCTAGTCGCCCGCAGGGGGCGACCCTGGGTCCTGCGGGTATGCTGAAAGGGAGTAGGAACTGTACGACTTGGCCAGGTGTCCTTATTCGCCTCCTTAACCGCCAACCACGTGGGGCCGAAGAGAAGCTCTCCGCCAAGGGGCGCCTGACGAAGTTGAAGCTTCAGGTCATTGGGGAGAGGGCAGGAGCGGAGGAGGAAATCCCGACGCAAAAGGTCACAGTTGGCCGCCGCAGCCATAGCGTTGACACAGGTGTGGTAGGATGCACGGTTACCAGAGACGGCTAGAGCGAGCAGATCTCCCAGCAGCGGCGTAAGGGACGGATGCCAAGCCTCCTCTACGCGCCGAACCATGGCTTGAGTCAGAAGGTCAAGAAATCCCGCGGAGGCTAAGGCGTTGCGTATGAGATTACCTGTCTGATCGATTCCTGGAAGCAGAGGGGTCCGTGCCGGAATAGCCGCCAGGGCCCAAGCAGCTGGGTCCGGTTTGGGTAGTGCGCAGGTAAAGCTCTGAGAATGTCCCGCGTACCAAGATTGCCTAAAAAAAATGTGTAGGTCCGCCGGCCACTTAGAGTCATTGAAGAATCCAGCGGCGCCCAAGTGTCCCTGAGCGAGTCGAGCCGAGAACGCGTCCCGTAGGCTGCTGAAACCCGGAGGTTGAGGAAGCGTCTTAAAGGTCTTAGTATGGAGTTCCGCATCTACATAGGCCGCAGCCTTCTTCTTCGCCGGCGGAGAAGGAGGACAGTCTTCCGGCGGTAGGCAAGCCGAGATGATGCGAGCTGCCTCGTCCAGGGCACGCAGAGTCTCCAACCTGTGTCCCACTGCTGACGGATGTTGTTCCTGCTCATCTTGATCCACGTCAGGGGGCGCCGGGATAGAGTGAGCGGGGCTGTCGTCCTGAAGTAAAGCCGAAACTGAGTCCTCGGGAGCAAGGCTGAGCGCGTCATCCTCTAATTGCATAGGTAGGTGGGTGGGGCCGGTTCGAGCTACGAGTGAGGGCCCAGCCTCCGCGACGAGCCGGGATGTGACCGAGGCCTTGGCCGGCGAAAATCTCTCGAAGCGGTGACGCCACGAACGGACCGGGGAGGTTACTTGAGACCGAGACCGAGAACGGTGAGCGTAGCGTCGAGGCGATCTCCTATCCCGTGGGGAGGGCTCACGGCGAGAGCGGGGACTCCTAGAACGGGAGTGGCGGCGGCAACGTTGACTGACTCTTGACGACGACGGCCTAGAGGGTGGAGTAGATGATTGACGCGTTCTCCGAGTAGAATGTCTCATAACTGGGGAATGCGGTCTGGACCGACGAACCACTTGCGGAGACCCGACCCCGGACACCGTCCGCGATGGCCGACTGGTACGGGAAGATCTGGAGGCACGCCTATGCCGCGGTGACCTGTCCCTAGACTGTGAACGTTGGCGAGAAGAGCGGGAGACCGTCCGGTGCTTCTGCTCTCTGGAACGAGGTGAGATATGGTCCGTACCTGAACGCCGAACTCTGTCGACGCGTGGAGGCGGAGAATCCTTCTGCTGGGAAGCGGGCCTCTCCTGAGTCGAGACCGCTACCGGAACTGAAGTCTGTAACTGTACTCTCTCTCGCGCCGATAGAATCGGCGGAACCGGACAGCGTGCACTAGTCGGGTCTGTGCCTGCTGCCGGTGTAGTATAACGAGCTAGCGACCGAAGTCGCGATGGAGAACGTTCTAACGTCTGATAAGCACCACTAGTCGGGTCTGTGGTGATTACCGGCGTGTCTTTATTGTTCAAAGAAGCGGGCCTGACTGAAACTTCAGTTCTAGTCTCTGCTACCGGACAGCGCGCACTAGTCGGGTCTGTGTTCGCTGCCGGCCCAGGAGGACGGGCTCGCGGCGGAAGGCGCGGCGTAGACTGTCCTCTCACCAGGTAATACCCACTAGTCGGGTCTGTGGTTCTTACCGGTGTATGGCCCTGTATACGTGCTGGTGTCGGCAGTTCACGACGGTAGAAACCCCATAGCTGAGTCCATTGTTCTTCCCGCCAGGGGGCGCAGACCAGGCACGGTTGGGAAGAGGTACAGGATGAACAGGGCAGGCACACCTCATGTCCATCACTCGGCCACTGGAATTGTCCACATCTGATACAGGTGCGGACTTGCCAACTGCAACACAAAGCAGAACCATCTATTTGAAAGTGATCGAACCTGCCGCAGCCGGCAGGCAACGAAACGCGCGAAACGAACGAAGGAGATACGGCGTATGCTGGCGTGCGGCGCTCAAACCCTCCCTGAGCGCCGTACGGAAGCAGTGACCGAGATTTTACCTCGCCATGTTGGGAAAAGGAGAGGAACGAAGAGCGGTGTCAGCGGTGAAGCCCGAAGCCGTCCTAACAAGGCGCCAAATGACTCCGACAGGCCACGACGGGACCGGTGCCAGGCGCAGAGACGACAGTCACCCGAGTCGCCCAGGAAAGCGTCGCCGCCACAGAACAAGGCCTTCCCACGCGGTAGGCCAAGGACGAAGCCCAAGGGCACCAGAAGCTGAAGGCGACCGGCCAACAGTGAGCACAGCTCACCAGCGTCGTTAGGAAGTCCTCTCGAAACAACGCACACACGAAAGCGTCCCAGCCAAAGGCCACAATCCGTCTCTCACAGTAGAAAGTCGAAGCCAGTGAACGATAGCCAACGAACGAAGGAGTCCACAGCGTACACAACCTCACGCGACTAGCGAAGAAACTGACTGGTGGTTTGAGCACTGAGCACATGCGTGGTTGAACCGGAAGGAAGGCTACCGGGTTTCCACCTAACCTATGGCGCCCCTCTCCTGCCATCATGGCCATTATCGTACACAACAATTTTTGGGCTAAAATTGTAATACCATCGGTAATGTGTTTTGAGAAAACAAAGATAGTTGCTCAAAACAGGTTCTGCTGTATTCATAAACTCATGGCAAGATTTAAAAAAATAAAAAATAAATAAAAATTTAACATGTGCAATTTACCATGGCAGGTCAAAAGCATGTGCACAATCTAATCCTTGTGTATTCAAGTCATTGATAACCCTATTAGCCTCAAGGTCCTATTTCTCAAATTTTGGAAGTGTTGCCTAACGACTATGTACCAATTGTAGGAGATGGATTGATTATAATTCAAGGGTAGTGCTAGATGAGCTTGGCACCTTCAGGTGCCAAGCTCATCTGGCACTACCCTTGAATTATCATGATCAATCCATCTCCTGCTGCAGGGCTAAAATGGTTATATTGAAGGAATTTTTTATGCATGGACAAGCAAATGACTTGTCAAGTCTCCATTTCGTAAATGACATCTTTGTTCCATTCTGTTACATTTCCATATCCAAAATTTACAAATGTATGCGAGTAGAATTTTATTTTCTGAATTCTGCATTTCCTCACGAGATGCACCATAATATTTGTAATTCTGAACTTTTCCACTGAAGCTCACAATACATGTGCAGCGGAAATCACAAAAAGACAAACTTTGATAACACAAAATTCTGGTTAACATGAACAATGCTCGCTTTCCTTAAAATCATTTCCCTTCACTTTCCAATCTGCTCAATACAAACTCCTGTTAATAAAAAAAAAAAATGATGTCAGGCATCTCCTGGAGTTCCTATCAAAAATTGGCCGTCTGTATTTCATTTTCACAGAAAGGAAGCTTCACGGCTTCAGCAGTGAAGTTTCAGTTCAATGCCAATGAGTCACATGAAATTTTATTACAAATGAGTTTCATACTCATAATTACACATACACTGGAAACAGTGTACTATATGACTGTAATTTGAAACACCAGGCGACATAACAAGGACAATCTACAACCCACATGTACACAATGAACCTACAGCACCAATATGCCAATAAATAAAAATGAACCAGTGCGGACCCAACTGAAACATACCACTATAACATCATAACGTTACCAATATTCTTAATAAATTTAACCACCGAGGCCTAGTGTCAAATTTCTAAATTTAACTCATTCGAGATGTGCTGCCTCCAGATACACGGCTTATATCTTGAGTGAGTGAAAGACTACAACAGAGCTCAGGACACGGATTGTCCATGAGAGTTTAAGGGTTGTGTCAGAATAGCTTGGCGAATATAGGCACCAAGCTATTCTGACACCATCCTTGAGCTATCATGGTCAATGCATTTTTGTTGTACTGAAAGGGCTAAATTTGTTGTGATCATGCTTGAACCAGATGTTGCGTTGCCTAGCTGTTACGTAAGTGAATGCGCTGATCACTAAGTATATTATGGTGCACGTTGCAAAAAGAATTATTATTATGAACAATGAATCAAATGACTGTACAGTACAATGTACATTACAACATGTACAAGGAAACCTGTATGCAAGCACATCAGCCTCAGTATTACTATTAATAGTATTATGTGCATCAGTATATCGTGACACATGATGCCCATGGCAACACAGGCAGGTCTCCGGGTATAAATACAGGTAAATTTTCAAAAGCCAGTACCTCTCTGCCCTAGTCCTAATGGCTTTGTTCGAGATATTTTAAGGCCGAGGCATACTGCTGGCTGCGCTAAGTGAACAGTGCAGAGGGCCAGATGACTGGCATTTACTGACTGGGAATTGTTTCCTGCAATCGGCAGCTGTCTCCCAAATGGATACATGGTGACAAACGATCACCTGGCTGCACTCAGCTGAAGCCAACTAAAGTCCTATGCCTTTTCCTGGCTGTTTTTTTCCTCTACAAGCATGTTTTCGCCCATTTAGCCCCAACGCACTACAGCAGGAGGTAGATCGACCATGATAATTCAAGGGTAGTGACAGATTCGCTTGGCACCTGATGGCACCAAGCTAAACTGGCATTACTCTTGAATTATCATGTTAGATCTATCTCCTGCAACTGGTACAGTCAAGTCCATTTAACACAAACTCTGACAACACAAAATTATGGTTCATATAAACAGTGTTTAGTTTCCCTGGAATCATATTCCTCCACTTACTAAAATGTGTGTCAGTAATACAAATTCCTGCAAGTGAAGTGATTTTTTTGGTCACTTCTTGACCCCAAAATCACTTAACGAAAATCTACAGTCAAGTCCTGATAACAAGAACCCTCTTGTTTTAAATCAGGACTTGACTGTAGATTCTCGTTAAGTGACACTTCCAACATTTAGGAAATACAGACGTGGGTCTAATGTGTTAATTTGGCAACATACTATCCCACATGCAGAGAACACATTCTGACTTTATGGCTCCAGGCATCACGACATACAGAGGCTGACTTGTACCTGAAGCCACTACACACAACACAGGACAACTCAGGAAAACACACCCACCCGCAAATAAAACTGTACAAATGTATTAACTCATTTGAGACGTGCCACCTCTGGATACTCCATGTATCGGGAGGTGGCACATCTCGAATGAGTTAATATTTAAAGTGTATGTTTCAGTTTTTTGTGTGTGAATTTGCACATTTGAAAAATGATTTTACAAATGTGCAAATTCACAAACAACCGTAAGCACACTGCATACATGTACAACAAAACTATCCATGCTCTTGTGGCTTACTTGCACAACTGAGCAGAAGTTTGCAGACGTACGACTTTCAATTTTTTAAACACTTGAGTTTTAGATGAATTGAAACACTTGAGTTTTTGATCAATTGATTGTACTTAGCTTAGAATAGAACCCTTTGTGCATTCAGCCAATGGCAGTATTTACAGAGTACTAGTGAATGAAAACACAAGGGGACTAACATCCTGATTCCAGTAAAATTACTCCATATGTGCCTGCACTGCATGTGAAAAAATAACACTAATCCTACGTGGGCAACTGATATCAAAAGTAACCAGTATGTAAGATGAGCTGAAAATGCTGCACTGTCATAGTGTCAAGCCAGTTTACCAAACTAAATTTTTAACAATCACGAACAATGTACTGTAAAATAATACAACAGCCTTAACTACCAAACATAATTAATCACCAGTTAGTATTAGTTGTCCAAGACCATTAACAACATACACTTAAAAGTAATACCTAATATCAAGGACTACAGGCAGCACAGGGAGAGGCTGCACACACCATCCAAAGAACTGAGATAATACTATTAACAGTTTCACTGCCAGTGATCATGAATTTCGCGTCTGAAATGGATGCACATGCAGCAACATTCACGGAAAAAGCACAGATATAAATGGAGCAAAAATAGACACAAAAAACACAGACCTAACAAAAGACATAAATCCTCATGGGCCCCTGCAACTGCGGGGGCTCATGAGGGTTTATGTCTCTTGCAGATGGGTAGCATTTGCCTTGCCCTGGCAATTAAGAGGTTAACCGCAACACAGAGGACAAAATTACAAATTATACAAACAGACCAAAAATAGGTTGGCTGTACATCGATTAACGTCCCGACAGCAACAAGACTTTCTCATCACGCGGCTGCTGCTGCATCAAAAGGAGACAAAATCACATGACCAAACATAGTAAACAAAACTAGTAACAAGATGGGATGAACCATAAACCACAAAGTCCCTCCTATATGAGAGCTGTCTTCGCTGTCAAGGGTCTCTACCTTGATGTTGCCTTTTGAAAAAGCCTCGCAAGACTGGCGAAAATGCTGACAAAACTAGAATTTCACAATACAATTTCAGTCTTGCTATAATTTGTGTGAATGCAGGTCAACTTTACCTAGGTACATGATATACTAAGTACACCTGCATGCTCTTCTGAAAGCGCGCTGATGTGTGTGTATGTGTGTGCGTGCATGCGCGCGCTCCAAACATCCTCAAGAGGCATAGTTGTTTATGTGCCCTCAGGCACATGAGGATCTATGCCTCTTGGAGATGCACGCATATGTGAGAGAGAGAGTGAGCAAGCGAGAGTATATTTAGAGTATGTCTGCGTGGTGACAGGGTTGCTTCTTTTACGTCACCGCCACCGGCTGACTTTCTCCAGATGTCAAGGTTTTTTACTGTTTTAATTTTTTTTCTGAAAAGAATTAATTTTTACTGAAGAAGTTGAAAGGGTACAAAGCTGGCTAACGAACTCATCCAATGTCTTTCTCCAAACTAGCTATATCGGGTCACCTGAATGCTTTTCTGAAAGCATGACGATGTGTGTGTGTGTGCGTGTATCATTATGTGTTAGTGCGTGCATGCGCGCGCACTCCAAACATCTCCAAGAGATATAGATCCTCATGCACTCTCTAGGCACATGATGATCTATGCCTCTTAGAGATGCGCGCAAGTCTGTGAGAGAGAGACAGCACGGCATGCGCTAGAGAAAATTACATCATATTTAGAGTATTATGTCAATGTCTGCATGGTGACGGAGTCGCCTCTTTTACATCACCGCCACAGTATGAATTTCTCCAGAACTATGTCAAAGGTTTTTTTAATGTTTCAATTCTTTTCTAATAAAAAGAATTAATTTTACTAAAGAAGTTGAAAGGATACAAAGCTGGCTAACGAACTCATCCAAAGTCTTTATCAGTAGCTATAAAACATTTCAAGTAAATACTAAATATGACAAAAATTACGGACTCTAATCTGGGTCAACCGACTTCCTATAAACGGTTGTTTATGTCTTAAATGAGACATTCAATTACAATATGCTTGGTGGCTTTCTTAGCCACCTATTTAAGAAAGTATTTCGCCAAGTTTCAAGCTTGTGTGTACAGAAATATTGGAGATTCTCTTGTTTACATACATGCGCGCACACACACAGCGCTTTGCACCACATGTATGTATGTTCAGCAGCGAGGTTAGCGTGACTAGATACGACATAATTTTTATCTTGTTACTTCAATTGTCAGAGGTTTAGGCCTGCCTGCCTTTGACGTCATGGACAAGCTATTAAATTCACCCCACCGCGACCTGTCCTAAAAAGTCCCTTCTAATAGAAAGGACTTAAAAAGGCAACTTGTGGAGCAGATCAGGGTGACCCTTGAATCAAGATGTTTCTGTTTTCTGATTGGTCCCGGGACATAGGTTCTGTATGGTGCCAGGTTTTGAACTGGCCATAGTGCCTGTGAAAACCTATACACTTAGAACCTGTGTTAAGCATCCACCTTTTTTTGCGTGAGAAAAGTGGTCTGCCTGTGCCCTCTCAAGAGAAGTCTTCAAAACTCTCAGATTCCATTAAAGACCATGATTTTGGTGGCTAGTCATCTAACAGATGGTCTTTAATTACAGGTGATCTCTTATATACTAGGTGGTAGCTCAAGACAGGTTCTGCTGTATTTTCTTAAAATACGAAAATATTCCACTCCTACGCTGAGGCTGAAGGGTAGCACTATTAGTACATATGACTCGTCTGATGCATCTTGTACACAGCGCTTAAAAACCTGACAATACTACATGATGTAAATCAGCCGTTTCAAGTGTGGTGTCGAAATAGCTCAATGCCTAGAGGCGCCAAGCTATTCCAACACCACACTTGAAATATACTGACTTCCATTAAAAATGTGAATTTTTCATCATAGCGCTTTTCTTCTAAATATGCTTTAATCAGCGTTATTTTGACGTCATTTATTAGAAAATGTTATGAAGCGTGTGTAATGTCGTGTGCAAATAAAATGTTTAGTCTTAAAAATAGCACATCGATGACTTATGACGTCATCAGTAATACTACCATCACAGGATATTGAAAGTGAAATGGGGAACATCTGCAGAGGACACAGATGAAAGCCAAAAAATGTGCAGTGTCACTAAGTTCCATGCGCATAAAAATCCGGCCAGTTTGGTCTTGACCTACTTTTCGTTTGTCAAAGGCACCTAAATAATCAACATGACCTACAAACATGAAAATCAAAAAGTTCTTTATTTTTAGGTTAGCGGCCATATTTACCTGATCAAATGGATATGGTGTGTTCTTTCTCTGTGTCAGTCACTGGAGCATAAAAAATGGTTTGAAAGTAATTCATATTAAATCAAATAAGATTTATTAAGAAAATGATGTGTACTGAAAGTTCTTGTTTTCTAATGAATTTTGTTAGTCAAATTTTGTTTGAGGCAGTTAGTAACATCATAAGCAATCCAAACAACTTGTGTGTTAAAACATATCACAGGAAACTTGCTTCACAGAGTGTTTCCAGTTTTGCTTATTTTCACCACTAATGAAACCCTGTGTCCTCCAAGGTGATAACTCATCCATTTTTTGTGTGAAGGTAGCTCTGACAGTAGCAACAAATAAAATTTTCTTGTTTTGCTGTCAGGGTGGCTCTTTGTTTGCGGGTACACTTACAGACACTTTTCATGTTTTTTATGGAAGTCAGTTTATCATGGTCGAGCTGTCCCCAGAACTTCACCCTTGGTACTTAATCAGTTAACACTGTCCAAAGGTGGGTCATTTGGGTCATGGACTACTGAGGTCTTTAGCCCCCTTGTGCTTGTAGCCACTAATACTGTTACTAAGTGTTAGGAGTTACTGCCGCATGAGGGGATACAATGCATGCAAGCTAAGAAAAAAAATTCCTTACACTCAGCACTAAAGATTCTTAACCCTTATCATTTGGAATACACCAGTGTGTGAAATAATTTTGACTAAAATAGTTCAAGGGTAGTGCCAGAATAGCTTGGCACCTCTAGGCGCCATGCTATTCTGGCTCCACCCTTGAACTAAACCCATTGGTCTATCCTTATCTGTAAAGTACTATAATGTAGCTTGCATGGCACAGGCAGTGTACAAATTTGAAGCTTGTAGCCTCAGTATGAAACTATGATATTGGTTAATTGCTGAAAATGTTATGGTGGACAAAGAAATGTCATCAGTCTCCATTTTGTAAATGACATCTCTGAGATAAAAAAAAAAATTCTTGCCTTATACAAAACTAAGCTTGAACACTATGCAAAGAACTAAGATATTGATAATACTATTAACTGCAATAGTAATAATTTTTACAGGAAAAAACTAGCAAAATTACAAAGTAAAAGAACTAAGTTGTAATGCCCTTTGTAGTAACAAGTATGATCATGGTACTGATAGTGAAATGTGACAATAAAAACATGAAAGTATTTTCCAACACACTAACAGGTTGCTGACAGGTAAACACACATGCACAATACATGTACCTTGCCCTCAGTTTATAAAACACACACTCACACAAATCAACACTATGCCAAACAGTAGTATCCACTTCTGACAGAACGGTACATGGTACCTAGTGCAGCTGACTGTTTATATTGTTGTTAACACACAGTTGACAGTACGAAAAACAGAAATGACCTAAAATGGGCCTTGGACTTACTACGCCCCATGACCCATAGCCAGCAAGAGGCATACATTCTCATTAATGACTGCAGTCGCAGGGGCTCATGAGAATTTATGCCTCTTGCAGATGGAACAGACTGTTTTGTCTGCACCAAAAAGCTGAGATTCAGCTTACTGGGATTCTGAAAAAGCTGAACCAGCCTCCAGGACTGAAGACTGTCAACCATGTGTTAATGTTTGTATGGAGCAAAGTAAAAGACTACAGACCTCTTGTTGCAGAAGATTAGGTACAGCTATACCCAAGTTTGAAATGTTAGTTGTTACTTCTTTTGTGAAAGACTTTTGCAAATGACACAGATTCACATTAGCCCCTGCAGTCAAAGGGACTATTGAGAATCCTACCTTTTGCAGAAGAAAATCAGTTCCGCAATTATTTCCGGCTAAGCACACAACTGTGAAAGACTGTGAAGCAAATTCACTGCACGAGTTTAGCAACTGCATCTCCACCTGACTTGCCTGATGCTTTCCCTGCCTGCCATTTCAGTTTGTCTTTGGTGGGCAGCGATGGATGGAAGAAGGGACAGCCTCTCTCCTTGCCCTTGCAGCTTATGCCAAAGCGACATGGCTTGGGGTGGATAAAAGGACAGGCCAAGTTGCTGCACGCTGGGAAGAATCGACACTGTGGGGGGTTCTTGATGCGTGTGGAGGCTACGGGCAGAGCTGGAGGGGGTGGCGCAGCAGGGCGATACATTGGCATTGATGCAGGGGGAATGGATCGTTTGCTGGAGTGAGTGTAAGGACAGTCAGGGCGCAAGCACCGTGAATCAAAGCGACAGTTGGGATGGATGTAGAGGCATTTGTCCCCAAACTTGCACTGCGGGAAGGTCTTGCACTGAATGGTAGGGTGGTGGAACTCACAGGCAGCCCCATTGACACAAGCTGGCCAGAACTTGCACCTTTCCAGCATCTTAGCCTGCTGCAAGGGCGTGGCTTCTTCCTCCTGCATGGGTTCTGCCTCCTCATCTGAATCTTTTAAGCTGATGGAGAACTGTTGCACTTTAGGTGGAGAGCGATGTGCAGGGGTGCTTCCAGAATACGCGGCCACAGAGGGTGTCCCTGTGACGGGCCCCTCTTCCATGGTTTCATACTCTGTATGTACAACCTCCATCATCTCCTGTGAAACACCCATCTCATAGGCTTCCTCGTCCACGCCATCTAAAGTGACCACGAACCGAGTTTTGTCTTTCTGTTTCTCCTTCATGTCCACCATGCGCCGGTCTTCCTCATACAGACCCATGGCCTCCGCTGTGTCAAGATCAGGGTCCAGGACAAACTCATCAGGCTCCACGTCGAGAATCTCAGGCACCCCCTGGCTGCCCGACCCAACTGACCGGTCCTCCTCGGCTGAGCTGGCCACAATTTCAGGCTCGCATTCCACCACACGACTGTCAATCTCTGTGACACTTGATGAATCACTGGCCCCACTGGCCCGCTTCCCTAATAGCTGTTTGACTGCAGCAGTTTGCTTGATGGGCTCTGGACTGGGTTCTGTTAGATCAAGTATGTCCTCATCTGGCTCACGTTTTATGATGATGACATCATCCTGTGGTTGACGTTTGATGATGATGTCATCATCCCTCTCACGTTTGACGACAAAATTTATGGCTTCACCTTTCTTACCTCTCCTCAAACGCTGCTGTGCCTCTTCGCGCCGTGACTTGGACACAATCCCAAGACGATCTGTGACACTGCCACGTGGTGCCGGATCAACTTTGCGAGTGGGGATGTAAACTGGTGGTGAGTCTGACCGTCGTGTGGGACTCCGCTGGCTGATGATTTGTTTCAAACTAGATCTGGCCAGCCGTGAACCTGGGAGATCATCCTTGATGGCCGACTGTGAACCTCGCGCTGGCCTGTCTCGCTCATGATCTCTCTCCTTGTCCTTGCGCTCGGACCTCATGAAGGGTTTGATCGGGGTGATGGCTACGCGGCGCTGGGTTTCGATCGACTTCTCAGCTTCACTCATGGCTTTCAGCAGCAGTGATCTGTATCAAACACAACAATTATAATTTATTTATTTTTAATTGACAAGCTAAAATTCATGGCCACAACAGTGTTTAATCCAGACCAAAAAGGTGACTGCCAGGCATGTAAAATGCAGAGACAGTTACAACACATTTATTAATATTTCAACTATCAGTCGCTTAAAACTTTCTCCGTTGGGTTCTTCTCCACAACAGCATTTGTTTCTATTCTGATCAAGAGTATTTTAATTTAGCTCTACAAAGTCCAACATCAACTCCTTGTGCATACAACTACCAGTTTACAGAGACTACAGTATGGATTGCTGCTTTCATAAAAGGGTTAATCGCTTAACCCTTTTCATCTTGATACATTACTGCTTGAAATTAATTTGACTATATGATAGTTCAAGGGTGGTGCCAGAACAGCTTGTCACCTGAGGTGCCAAGCTAGTCTGGCACCACCTTTTAACTAAAATGGTTGATCTATCTCCTAATCTGTAATGTAGCCTTCATGAGCAGTTTTTTTAAAATTAAATTCAGCCTCAGGATGTAATGGGTTAATGAAAACAATTTCATGGTGGCTTGGGGAGGCATGGCAGATCTTCTTTTTACCCCTTGAAGGGCTTGGCTAAATGATCTGTTCAAAATGCACAACAGTACACAAGATTACTGTTCATAACAAATTTATGCCTAGTTTTAAGTACTTCTTAGCCCCCTTGTGTTTGCAGGCGCCCATACGTAAACAGTAACAACCCCTGTATGCACAAAGGGGTTAACCCATTGGCTAACAAAGTAACAGTGACTAACAGTAGCGCTTTTTGTCAAGGCAATTCCTGTAGGAATTGCCATGCCATGACAAAAAACGCTACTGACAGCCAAAGGATTAAGCTGAAACTGAGTGCAATTCCTGACAGATGCCAAGCGAATAAGCCACCATCCTTGAGCTTGGGTGATCTTTACAGCCAATGCACTGCAATACATCTTCTCTCAGTACCGAATGCAGGCCACAGTAAGCAGCATGTCTATACATACACAGCCTCCATGCACATGCCACCACCAGTACTGGACACTATTCAATATACCTGTGGCTACATGCACAAGGGGATTAGTGCCTGCAATGTGACATACAAGACTTACTTGTTTGCTTGAAGTTTTGGCGGGACACTAGACTTCCTTGCGGTCACCTTGACAACGCTGGCCACATTTCCCACAGCTGGGTTGTAGGGGTCATACCCATCATCTTCTTCCACTTCCCTGGAGACAGATGCCACCACAGACACAGGGCCACGCCGCTTCCGGGTAAACAATTCTGTGGGATGTGACTCTACCGGTCGAACAGAAGCTGTTCGGCATGATGACTGCCGGATGGGGGATGTCACCGCTCTAGGCCGAAATCCTGATGATGTGGAGGAGGCAGAGGAGAGGTTGGGTAAAATTATCATCACCGTTGGTGATTCTCTCTTAAGTTTAGCAGCGTTGTCACCTGATCTGGACTCTGACTTTTTGTTGGTTGGAACAACAGTATCTTCTAGCTCCAGTTCAGCAGTGAGGTCATCATTCTCAGTCAGCAACAGTTCTGAAAGATCATCTTCTTCAACAACATGAATGGGTCCACCTGGTTTCTTGGAACTTTCAATCCTTGCAATACTATTATTCACTGCTTCTGTGGCAGTAACCATTATTGAATCAGCTTTTGTGGTTGCTTCTTTCACAATCACGGTCACTGTCTCTGCTTGCTGTGGCTGGAGTGTCTCTTCCAATATTTGTACCTCTTCTATTTTCTTGGGAGGAACAACAGAATCAACAACATGCACAGCTTCTTCTGGTGCTTCAGAGGTGGCTTTAGAAACGGAGGGCTCTGCCTTCGGACCTAATTTTGCAGAGTCTAGTTCCAAAATGTCAGTAACAGACACTGTGGAGGCACTTTTCTCAGAACAAAGTTTACGTTTCTTAATTTCTTTCGAGTCTGAAGTGTCTTCTGTGGAGTGCCTCTTACCTTTAATACTGCTGTCCTCTGAAGACTTTTGACCCTTGGTTGCTCTAGCCTCATGACCAACAGAACTTGGATGATCTTTAGCTTTGGAAGATTTGTCCGATTTATCACTTTTCGGCACACAAATAGGGTCAGACGTGATTGACTGCAGTTTGATGAGGAGACCGTGTAGCCAGGTCGTGAACTTGTCAGTGTTTGTACCAAGAAACAAACTCAGATCGTCAGTCATCTGAGCGATGCTTTTCTTGTTGGCCACCATAACCATGATGTAGTCGGGAAGCTCTTCATCCACATAGGCACCTAGCTCCACCAACTTGGCTTTGATTGCCGAACGGATCTTCTGACTGATTTCGGTACCGATTTCCATAATGACAATTTACGTCCGCCACCTACCTACAACTATGCAATGTGCACAAGCGTGCACAACCCGATTTCTTCGTCAAATCGTTAAAAAATGCGTTTCCAAAACGTTGATCGCCTTGACCGCAAACGCCGGGAATTTTTCTGAGTTACCGTTCCTTTCATTTCTATAACCGGGAAAAATCTGAAAGAAGTGGATTATCCTATGTTCATTACGTTTATGAATATTTATTTTTCAAATACGTTATAACTGGTGTCATGTCAAAAATTATCATAGTAGCTTACCTGTTTAGCAATAGTGCTACATATAGATATCAAGAAATAATTAACACTTTTGTTCAACCTAATAGTGTTCCGCCGCAGAAACAACATCATGTGACTGATACGAAGAGCGTTGTATCTTTACTGTCATGGAGTTTTGCTTTCATCCACGTGAGATGCTAACAGAGATTAAAATTAAGGTTTCAGATTTTAAGAAACAAGCTGTACATTTTCATATTTAGGGATTTTGAAATGTATTATAGTCTGCGATTGAACAATGTTTCGAGTTAAACAAGATTTTAGTAATTCATCGGGGATCCCAAAATCAAACAAAACCAGTTACCTCCCTTGCCAGCAGAAAAAACTCCAGCAGACGACAGTGTCAAAAAAAAGTGTATTCTCTTCTTTAAAACTCTTCTTTTATTCCCAAAATATCAAAGAACGCCATATATTCCCAAAGATCTTGACGACAAGGGTCTTAATTCAAGATTTTCCATTCATCATTCAGGGAATATGTTACGAAATCAGATGATCCACTTTCACTGTCGACGTGGACAACACCTGTCATACGAAACATGACCTCAGTTGACCCCCACTAAGATCCAATCCTAGCTCGGTTAACAATTGTTTCCACCAACCATCATCGACAAAACATAACCTATGTGTATCTGGCAAAGTGAGTGGAGTAAACAACCGAGACAGTTGCATTTTTCGGGATAATATTTCCAACACAAAAAGTGCCAAAATGGCAGGTGCAGATGAGAAGTACATGGATGAGTTTGACAAATACAATGTGGAGCAGGAAAAATACGAAAACCATGGACACAGTGGCAAAGGCCGTACCAAGGTATGTGCCACTGAAATTACTCGTCTGAAAAATGAAATCTTCTAATGTTAATGAAAATAACGTCTTTGTAAGTGTCAAGATAAAGACGAAACTTGACTAGAAATATAACAGTTTCTTAATTAATTGGTTTTCGTACAATATGTGTTTTTTTTTTTAATAATATTTTTGTAATTTTATTTTAAATGTGTAAGTGCACTGTCACAGTCAGTTTAAAGTTTGTCACTTATTGATGTGTGTACCCCATGTCATGTGTTGTTCGTGGAAAAATTGCAACCCCAAAAAGTAAATAAATACAAATAGACAAATACAAATAGAATGTATGAGGGGGGGGGGGGGGGTCATCATGGCATGCGGTACTATTTTTATCATGAAACATTTTCTGATCATTACACAGATCATATGCATTAAATTATGGGGTTTGCTTTAATAGAAAGAGGTGGCTCAGAATCACCATGAGGATCCCAGTGGCCACACCAGAAAAGATGTCCAGAAACTGGTCAACAATGCACACAAGCAGCAGACACAAAAGCCAGGCCCAGCAACAAAGAAGTAGCTCAGGCTGATACTGTGAGTATTTCTGCTTCTTCATTGAGTAGATTTTTTTACACGGGTTAACCCTTTGGGTGTCGGTAGCAGTTTTAGTAGTTATGATTCTTGCAGGAATCATCACGACTAAAACCACTTATAGGCACTACTGACACCCAAAGGGTTAATCAAACCCTTCACATATGGAGAGTGTGAACAGCGCACAACTGCAAGAGGTATGTGTCACAATATGTGTCCCTTCAAGATACTTTGAGCACAGGTTAGGGGAGGGGGGGGGGGGAGGGGGGGTTGAATGCAACGCAAGGAATAATTAATAATTACTCTACTTTTTATTTGCTGGGCACAGGGTGTGTCTGATAATTAATAATTACTTTACTTTTCATTTGTGGGCACAGGGTGTGTCTGATATTTGGTATTTTATTTTTTATGTAAGCTATGACGTAAAAATTACAGATAAATCAACACATGATAAGGCTGAACTAAAAAAAAAATTTAAAAATGGCTGTAGTTTTTCTTGTGAAGGACAAAAAGGAATTTAGGACTCCTGAGAGGTATAGGTTACTCTACTTTTCATTTGTGGGCACAGGGTGTGTCTGATAATATTTTATTTTTTATGTAAGCTATGACGTAAAAATTACAGCTAAATCAACACATGATAAGGCTGAACTAAAAATAAAAAAACTGGCTGTAGTTTTTCTTGTGAAAGACAAAAAGGAATTTAGGACTCCTGAGAGCGTTCGTTATTTTTAGACTGTTGATGGGTACGAAACACATCTAAATATATATACATTTATGCATTTGTATTTATTTCTGTGCAAAATGCCTGTCCCTTTTTTTTAAAGTAAGTATGTGAATAAATAAATAAAAGATTGCACGTTGCCTACCCTATTTTGTTTCACCATGTTACAAAGGTTTTGTTGTTGTTGTTTTATTTGACCTAAACATCTTGCTGAACTTTACAGTTGTATGTCTATCATATCATCTTGGCCCTCTTTAAAGGTATATTGTTTGGGTGGATATCAAATAATAATATTACTTCTTTTTCAGGGTAGCATCTGTTTTGATCACAACTGCTGACTGTGGACTTCGAGCACTGTTCAATGAATTCAACTTACATGATAAAGCAGTGAATGTGTGGGGACAGTTCTTTCCAGCACTTTGTGTTTGGGAAATCTGCCACAATGACTGCTTTTACCCTCTGCAATATGCTTGACTTGTCAGCCCACACACCATACTTATCACAGGATACTTCAAAGGTGGTGCCTGATCAGCTTGGTGCCATAAGGCACCAAGCCAATCAGGCACCACCCTTGAACTATCACGGTCGTTTATCCTGTTTCAGTGATACATAATTTTAAGGAGGACCCCTAATTTTATGCAATTTGTCTACAGGGTGAATGAAATAAAGTAAACTGTGTATTGCAGCGTCATATTACAATGCAGGGACTCAAACATTTCATTTTTTTCGCGAGTCAGTAAGTGACTGTATTTAAATGTGATGTTTGACTCAGTTGACATGTTTGACTGCACGTCATCTGTATTAAAGATATATATGTTAAACAATTCTGGATTTTTTTAATCATTGCTCTAGCACTATGTGTGTGTGTGTGTGTGTGTGTGTGTATGTGTGTGTGTGTGCGTGCGCGTGTGTGCATGCGTGTGGTGTGAAAGAATATGTAGGGTGGGGAGTAGGAGCCGGTGTGAGCCTGAGGTACTCTATTTGTTTTGTTTGATTTTGTTCTTTTTTTTTTCTTTTTTTTACAGCAGAGACATACACATATTTATGTATGTGTGTGTTGGGGGGGGGGGGGGTTTGAACCTTCAAGTTTCCATGAGCAAAGCTTTATGATCACTAGAACACTCACAGGAAAGGTTGAACGGTCACACTGACACTAAGGAGTATCAGTCTACAGTTTGCATAATACATTTATACTAAAATAGTCCATGTGACGGTTCCAGTAGTCCCACGCCAGCCACTAAGCAAGGTGCTCCCCTTCGCTATAGCGGAGCCATTTGCTTAGTGGCTGCCGCAGGAGTAAGCTCACTCATGCAACTGGCCCCTGCATCAGCTTCGTAAAAACGGATATGAAAGGGCGCTAGGCCAAAGCTGTGTTAATTCACAGATAACGGCAACCCTAGTATAAACACCGAACCTGTTGTGTTTCGGTTTCACTGAATGCTTGGCACTTAAACCAAAGGCGCCGGTCATGAGTGAAACCCGGCCATAGTCTTGACGTTTTTCTTATGACGGCATGCCCAAGTACTATTTTTCCCAACTTGAACTGCACAGGGCATAATCACACCTCTACTCCATTGTGTAATGACTGTAAGATCAACAAAATGACAAAAGAAAAGAAGAGGGGGGGGGGGGGGGGGGGATTGGGTAACTTGAGTCAACTCAGGTGGTTTCACTGCCTTGACTCGTCAAGCCGATTCGATTGTGACACTATTCTTCACTCATATCTCAAGCTTATCATGAGGAAAGTAACAGATGTTATTAACTTGTATAGGGTGAGAAAAAGTGACAGTGCCAGCTGCCCCACTAAGAAAAGATTAAGTTTGAGTAACAACGTCATCACCGGGGTCGACGTAGCCGTAGGCCGTCGTTGGCCCGCGTACTGCCGTGCGCGGGCCAAACTGGGCGGCCGATGTCGACCCGATGGCCTTTGCTCACTGGCCAGTTACAGCTTAGTTGTGTTTGATGGTATGATTATTACGCGGTAACACCGCGCCAGAATTTGTCACAATCTGCATATATAATACGCCAGGCGTTTAATGGTTAGACTGACCGGGGGTCAATTTGACAAGCCTGATTGATGGCCCAATGCGCAAAAGGCGGGGCCGCCGTTGGCCCGTGCGCGGGCTAACGTCGGCCCGATGGCCTTTTGCGCATTGGGGGCCGGACAGCCTCAGTGGTTCAGAAGCTCAGTTATGCGGCAGGGCCTTTTCTTTTTCCACTTATAGTCCGGCGTTTTCGTGTTAACGGTCGCCGTGGTACTGAAAAGGAGTGAGCTGAAACTGGAATGGTGCTAAAACAAAGATGTTAGATTCTCATGGGCCTGGAGCCCGGTTTCCTATATGGGCTATTTACACCTTCTCAGCACAACCATAAAAATACTATGAAAAGCTGGGCCTTGCGGCCGCCGTGTCTGTGTGTGTGTGCGCGTCAGTTCCGGCACCCCCCGTATCAGTCACTGAGTATCCATTTACGGTTCCATAAGATTTGACCGTGACCACGAATTGCTTCTTGGTCGTTGTCTTTCAGTGGTACTTAATAACAGTTACTTAATAACATTATAAATTACAATAAGCAAGTTATCAAGTACCTGCATTTTATCAGTGACTTGTTATTTAGTAGTGACAGGGGCGTATCTGGGGAGGGTGTGTGTGGGGGGGGGGGGGGGGGGGGTCCAGGGCTTCTGGAACACTCCCACCACCCCCCACCCACCCAAAATTCTTTAAAAGGCCTTCTGTATCAGGTTGAAGGTCCCAAACAAAACGTTGGAACCCCCCACCCCCTTCCCCCACCCCCTCTACTAACTGATCCGCCCCTGAGTGTACGGAATGACGTGCGTGCATAGTATAATGGAGAGTCCGTGTTATAAACAGTGATAAAGTCCATCATAAACCATCCCGCCTTAAAGATTTGTCAGCGTCTTTACTATCCTATGCAGCAGTATTGCTTCCCCCCCACCCCCACCCCCACCCCCCCCCCCAAACTGGTTGTCTCCCTCGATTCAAGTTGCTACTGCTGATCAGCGAATGGCCGAGCGGGAAGGCAATAACTTGAGCGTGTGCCGGTGGCTACCGGCTCAAGGTGGTTAAAGGCCCAATACACTTCTGCAACAGATGGTTACGAAACGCTATTATATATACACAGGTCTAGTTATGCTTCATTTAGACGCAGGGGAATCTCGGCAGTTCAGCACACGTCCTCTTTAAATCAAATAACCTGACAACTTGTGACAACTCCACTCCTATAAATACAACGCTTTCAGTACGAGAAACAGCTACAAATAGATTGACATGCTAACGGCTGCGCAGAATAAATACTAAGTGCGATTACGCGTGTGCTTTTGCTGCGTGTCCCTCAACTGTTGTTAAAGTTCATTAGGTGTGTCGACAAGGCATAATAAACACAAGTGGTGCTGAAATGCGTAATGATACTTTAAACTTTTTTCAAGGATGACATGGCATCAATAGCTGCGGAAATGTATAGCGTTGCCGCCGGCGCGGCAACGCTATACGACACTTGCGCAGCTATTGACGCCTTGCGGCGGCTCCAGTGGACATTCAGTCACTGATTCAGAATTGTATGTCCTTCCCGACTGTGCCGTTAGGACCGGCCATTACGTGGGTCGCCTGCGAAAGACGTCACTAGCGTTTCACGACGAATATCATTGGTAGGATACAGTAGTAATCTTTTTTTTTTTTTTTTTTTTTTGTACATTTGTCTGAGAACGAAAAGGTATGGGGGAGGGGTGCGGAAATAGGAGGAGATGTGGGGGGAGGGGGGAGAGATGAGTGCAGTTCGAGGGATTCCTAAACCGGAAACTTCTCCATGGAGAGCCTGGACAAACGACGGAGGAGTTCTAGGCCCTGTGGAACGGGATGGTCTGCCCCCTCTCTTACCACCCACCGCCCTCTCCTTTGGCTTGGGAGTATGAACCCCTCCCTCCACCCCTTTCGGACAGACATCACTGACCCACCTCGCTCCCCCGTTGCTGATAGTTTCAAGTTTGTCAGTGGACGGTTCTTCTCATATCTCACACTGAAAATGACCTCTCTTACAACCGCCGGCGCCCCCCCCCCCTCCTCCTGCCCCCCCCCCCCACCCCCCCACCCCCTCGACTCTCCGACCCCGCGCGTTTTGGTGATATTTTCAGAAGTCAGGTCAAACTTGATGTCCAGAGCCTGACTAATAGTAGAATTCTAAAGGACCTCAGGCTAAGCGCTCTCGGGGCAGTCTCAACATTGCATAAAAGTGTTTGACCAATATGATAGATATACAATGTGTTATAATGCCTCCTAACGAATGGCTACGGTTGTCATTTCGTTCAGGCACAACTGCATGATTACATCACTTTGTCAGTGTCTGTTTTACCACTGAAACGTATGCGGCTCTCAACGCTGACTGACCTCACTCAGTTCAGAGCTGAGGTAAAATCTATTTATAGCACAACTCCTGTGAGCAAACAGCTGAAACAGAAAGTAGCTGGCGATCTAACATAACGGCTTTTCGGTGTGATTATATCACAGTCAGGTGTCTTAGTTAATCTGAATGTGAGTCAAATATGCAGTTATGCCCGGAAATCAATGTAACAGGTTTGTATGGCGCGGACGCATAGTTAATTTAAATCTCCCTTCGTGAGGTGACCGCCTAAGCCTCCGCCGCTAGAAAATGAGTATCAGGAGGAGATCGATGCTCGGTGTAGAATTGATATTCAGTCAACGCCGCGAAAAGGTGTTTCGGGGCTCAAACCTGTGCCGCATAAGAACGCTTTGAATAATGTATTGGATATGAATCACTCGGCTCTAACATCTGCGCCCCGCCACTATGAAACCCGGGCCTTTCCCATTCGTCCAGTAGGCGGTCTGGGCTATTCCCATGGCTGACTCGACCCTAGACTTGACAATGACATCATTTGTTTGCGAAGCGCAACACTGTAGACCTACGTGTGCTGGTTTGTGAATTTGGACCTTACGGCCACAGGCCGTAAGGTCCAAATTCACAGACCAGCACACATTTCTTTCACTCTCACGGGCTGACAGTATAAAAGAGGACACAGCCGTGTCGCTGGCTTGCCCGTCACTCAGCGGCATCTCAGTTTTTACTAAGAACTGACTTACTGACGGACGACAAAGAGGCGACCAGGCAAAGATTATACCGCAAGACCGTCTGAAAGCCGCCGAGGAAAGATCTTGCGCATCCGTTTTGACTTGACAGGTGAACCACAGTTACGAATTTTGTGAAATTAACCTTTTGCGTGTCGGTAGCGGTTTTAGGAATCATCGCGACGAAAATGACGGTAACCAACACGCCAAAGCCGGTTAAAGGAAAGCGACGGACATCATCGTGAGGCAAAAAACGACGGTAGGCTACTACCAGTTCGTAATCCTTTCATCGTAAACGGTCTTAACTCATTCTACCCCAGATACACCACAGCAAGATCTGGATCGACCATGATAGTTCAAGGGTGATGCCAGAATAGCTTGGCGCCTACGGGCGCCAAGCTATTCTGGCATCACCCTTGACTATCATGACGGTCGATCTGTGTCCGGCAACGGCAAAATTATTTTGGAGATTTCGGTGTTGGGGTAGAATGAGCTAAAGTCGTGCACGAACCGAAGTAATTTTTGTCTCATTATGAAGTTTGAATGAAGTAAAATGACAAGAAAGAATCTGTCCTACTTTTCCCTTGCTACGTCAGGGGAAGTCGGAGTTCTCAAATTAATGCGTGTAAAGGGCAGCAACGGACCGTGACAGCTTGTGGCTCTCATACCGTCGTGTGTTTACCCACATTGATCGTGGAAAGCAGGGTAGAAAAGTCAAGTTAGTTAAGGCTCGACAAACTTGCTGGACAAACTTTGATACTCTTTTTAATGTTAACACTTTAAAGCAGTTTATATTCAGTATCCCTTTCAGTACCCCCTTTTCTTAATAAGGACTCCTCGACAAGGTTGTTTTGAGTTTGTGAGCATTATGTGCTGCCGATCAGCTTGCATTTTCAGCCGTATCATCAACACCAGACCAAAAATTTGAAATCGTTAAATACGACATACAAGTGATTTTGTCTTAACCCTTTGGCTGTCAGCAGCGGTTTTTGTCGCGATGATTCCTGTAGGAAAAGTGGTCTTACAAGGCAGGGAGTGTCTCAAGAGAAGTCGTGAAGGGCAAAAAGTGTCACTTGTCATTAAAGACCATCGTTAAGGTAGCTACTCCTTTTTTTTTTTTTTTTTTTTGCAAGCAAAAAGTGATCTCAATTACAGTTGCTCAAAGAGAAGGCTTGAAACACAAAAAGTGTCACCTGTCATTAAAGACCATCGTTAAGGTGGCTACACCTTTGTTACAAGAAAAAAAAGTTGGTCTTAAGGAGAGGAGCTCAAAGAGAAGTCTTGAAACACAAAAAGTGTCACTTGTCATTAAAGACCATCATTCAGGTGGCGACACCTTTGTTACAAGAAAAAGTGGTCTTAAGGACAGGAGCTCAAAGAGAAGTCTTGAAAAAACAAAAGTGTCACCAGTCATTAAAGACCATCATTCAGGTGGCGACATCTTTGTTAAAAGAAAAAGTGGTCTTAAGGACAGGAGTTCAAAGAGAAGTCTTGAAAAAACAAAAAGTGTCACCAGTCATTAAAGACCATCATTCAGGTGGCGACACCTTTGTTACAAGAAAAAGTGGTCTTAAGGACATGAGCTCAAAGAGAAGTCTTGAAAAAACAAAAAGTGTCACCAGTCATTAAAGACCATCATTCAGGTGGCGACATCTTTGTTACAAGAAAAAGTGGTCTTAAGGACAGGAGTTCAAAGAGAAGTCTTGAAAAAACAAAAAGTGTCACCAGTCATTAAAGACCATCATTCAGGTGGCGACACATTTGTTACAAGAAAAAGTGGTCTTAAGGACAGGAGTTCAAAGAGAAGTCTTGAAAAAACAAAAAGTGTCACCAGTCATTAAAGACCATCATTCAGGTGGCGACACATTTGTTACAAGAAAAAGTGGTCTTAAGGACAGGAGTTCAAAGAGAAGTCTTGAAAAAACAAAAAAGTGTCACCAGTCATTAAAGACCATCATTCAGGTGGCGACAGCCACCTGAATGATGGTCTTTAATGACTGGTGATCGTTCGTAAGGGCGGTCGCTCAGAACAGAATCTTCTGTATTGCAGAAGGCCGACCAGGCACTTTGAAACAGAAATCGTTTTCACTTGAGGTCAGGTCATCCCTTCAGACCTTGCAAGATGTCCAACTACTTTATCGAGGAGTACATGGACGAGTATGACGTGATCAGCATGGACCAGCACAAGTACGTGCACTCCAGCCACAGCGGAAAAGGCCGCAGCAAGCGCGAGGCCACCACCAACACCAACCGCTACGACCCCAGCGGCCACACGCGCAAGGCCGTGCAGAAACTCGTCAACAACAGCCACAAGCAACGCTCGTCTTCTACGTCGTCGTCATCTTCGTCGTCTTCATCGTCATGAAGGTGTGTCACAGTCTCAGTCAGCCCCCTTCGCATCTCGTTCAGATTTAGGCGTTGAATCACACCACGTAAGGTTTATTATTTGGCGCTTTTGTTCCACGTTGACTGACTGGATCCTTCCGATTTATCTAACCCATTCAGCCCCAGCGCCCTGTAGCAGGAGACGGATTGATCATGATAATTCAAGGGTAGTGCCAGATGAGCTTGGCGACTGAAGGTGCCAAGCTCATCTGGCACTGCCCTTGAATTATCATGATTGAGCCATCTCCTACAATTGGTACATAACCGTTAGATGACGCCGCCATACGGCCGTGGGGTAATATGAGTGAATTTTTTTCTAGTTCTTTCTTGTTTCGTTTGTTAGTTGTTCAATTTGTATTCATGTAAGGTTTAAGAGATTTAGTAATACACGGGTTACAGCGCTCTACAAAATAATATTATTCATAATTGTATCACAAATTAGGCTTCGCAAGTGGTTTTTGTTGCCTCAAGGGACCGATTAGGGAGTTGATAGCCAAAGGTAAAGTCGAGGGTTCTTGAACTTTCATGTTCGATCAGCCTCCAAAACTGTAACGCAAGCACGTAGTCTTCAGAGGACGCCTCAAGCAGTTGCGAAATTTGAGCTAACACTTATCTTGTCACTATGATTAACCCTGTGCCTATCGGTACCACGCTCGCTGCCGGTAGCTAAAGGGTTACATCTTCGACCGTATCATAAAATCACAGTGGTGTGCTCTGACGGCTTTATGAAGCCAGGCAGCCTTTAAAAAAAAATGACGCCATCTCCACTGTTGGCCAAGCATTTCAACTAGTCACTCTGGCGAATTCACGTGGAACTAACTTCTCTCTCTCGGTTCGTCAACAGCTTGTCCTTATCACATTAACCCATTCAGCCCTGACGCACTCACAGGAGATGGGTCGTCCATGATGATTCAAGGGTAGTGCCAGATTATCTTGGAGCCTGTCGGCGCCAAGCTAATCTGGCACTATCCTTGAATTATCATGATCGATCCAATTCCTGCAACAGGCAGGGCCGGATCACTTAGCTCCACGGGGGGGGGGGGGGGGGGGGGGGGGGTTCCAAAACCTGACAGGTCTCCACGACGCTAGACTACGTCCAAACACCCCCGAAAAGGAACTTTATTAAAGCATTGTAAGGAATTTTGGGTCGTTGGGGACGGGTGGTCCAAAACCTCCAATGCCCCCCCCCCCCCCAGATCCACCCCTGACAGGTGCATACTCGTTAGATGACGCCTCCATAATTTGGGAAATACGTGCGTCGGGCTGAATGAGATAGTCAAGCGAAACCATCTTTTTCTGTATTCCGCGAATCCTATATAAGTACTGTACAATACCCCCCACCACCACCACCACCCACCCACCCACCCTAACCCCTTTTCGTTGGCCGGTGCGCTTAGGTGACTGCGTCATGTGCCCATGAGTGACTAGAGTTGGGTTTTTTAAACAAACTTTTCGCTTAACTCCGTTTATTATTATTATTATTATTATTATTGGGGTGGTTGGGTTTAGTCAGCAGATCAGTACCGGCTACACCGGAGAAGATTTATGTATTTTCCCGCTGTTTTCATACACAAGACTTGAACAGTAAAACAATGTTTTTTTAGAAGGACGGTGTGACAGAATAACAAATGAAAGAGCGCAGGTTTTCCTGTTGTTAGAAACAGCAACATTCATCGTCTACACTCTTGTTAAAACATGACATGGCACATACTGACTCAGCCGATGACAAAATGCAGCCTTACGCATGTTCCGTAAATCAGGCTGCAAGTTGGAGTGTGACGAAGATATCGTAAGAGAAAGAAAACAGTGAACGAAATTAAAATTTTGTTATTACCAGTTGGCATTTAATATTTTAAGTCGGCTGTAGGGGTGCTTTTTGACAATGTGACAGTTGTGACTCATGGTGTCTCAACCTGCAGTGTTCGGTTGTCACGATTAACTCAGTCATACGAGGCGTGCCGCTTTTGGATACGCGGCATAAAGCGAAAGCATGTCTCGAAAGTTCTAAGGTTAGTGCAGACACTGACTGATGTTTTGACGGCCTCCTAATCTTTGTGACAGTTTGAATTGCCACAACTCATAGGTGAAGCCGGGCTCGTTGAGTCTCCACTGACAAGCATTGTCCAAAAATTTGTCACCAAGTTTGTGGACTTTCTAAGACCCCTTCCCCCCCCCCCCCCCTCACACACACCTCTCCCCCCCAAAAAAAAAAAAAATAAAAAAAATAAATAAATAAATAAATAAAATAAATAATAGTAATAATAAAAATAAAAATAATAAATAAATAATAAATAAATAAACAAATAAACATAAATAAATAAATAATAAATAAATAATAAATAAAATAAATAAATAATAAATAAGTAAATAAATAAATAAATACAATTATAATAAATAAATTAATTAATAGTCCAATTACAACACAGAAAGAAACACCTTTTAAACCGTGTTGTTTTCTTTTTCATTTTCTTCGCATTTTAAACGCTTGGCAGTGTATGTTTGGTCTGGTTGTCGAATCATTTCGTTACTTACAAAGCACATTGAGACCCTATAGGGAGTCCACGAGTTGTGTGACATTTGTCACATTGTCACAAAACTCGTTATAGTAGAGTCTCCTTAACCCATTTAGCCCCAAAGTACTATAGCAGGAGATGGATCGACCATGACAATTCAAGGGTAGTGCCGGATTAGCTTGGCGCCATGCTAATCTGGCACTACCCCTGAATTATCATGGGCCAATTCATCTCCTGCAACTTGCAGTGAGTCGTTAGGCGACACCTCCAGATTTGGGAAATGCGGCCTTAGGGTTAAAATGGTTTTACTCATTCGCGGCCAGCCGCATCCGGATGCGCGGCTTATGCCGCGCATCCGGACGCGGCTGGCCGCGAATGAGTTAAAGGGACCTGCCCATGCAATATAGGGTTAATAATTCTCAATATATCTTCTTTATAAATGTTCAGGCTAGCATAACTTTTAAAAGATGAACTGACGTTGTAAAATGAATCGAAAGACTTCCCGCTGTCCTTCTCCTCTGTACCTAGCGGAAGAGTTCCTCCGTTACAAACATGGGGCCAGTAGAGCCCCTCTGTTACGTACGTGTACCCACTCACACGGATTCAGTGAAAAGAAGGGTACAAAAGTCTTTAAAGTCAGAGCGCTGAGGCAGGACAACATTGATAACCCGCGGATCATTTCTTAGCCATCCAGGCCGGCCATGGAGCTGATGGCTTTAACCGTTTTGGCCCCGGATCCCTACAGCAGGACTATGATAATTCAAGGGTCGTGCCAGATTAGCTTGGCGCTTGAAGGCGCCAAGCTAATCTAGCACTACCCTTGAATTGTCATGGTCAAGGCATCTCTTGCAACTGGTACATAGTCGTTAGGCAACACCTCCGAAATTTGAGAAATGGGACCTTGGGGCTAAAAGAGTTAATACAGTGTGGTTGCCTTTCATGGCTCATGCGATCGCCCCAAAAAAAGACAGGTTTGACTGTGGTGACGAACAACTAAGATTATCATCTTTGGCAAATGTCCATGAATTTCATCCAAAAAAATGATTCATATACGCGGCAAACAACGTGTGCTAGACACAAGTTGTCCATCAATACGATTGATTCATTGTCAGTGCTATGCAACCCGCGTTTCTCTCGACGACTACATGGGCTGTACATGTCAGTCCACATCTCTTATAAGGGCTGCTCGTGTCATATGTCTCAAAATTTAATTCTTGGGGAGTAACAGTGGGCCTGCGGACATAGGGTGAAATGTATGAAAAATGGAGTCACTCGTTTAAACACCTAACAAGGAAAGAACTACTCCTGGAAAGAACAAATACAACACAATGCTGTGTTGTACTAATGGCGTCATTTCTTTCAATCTCCGTTGGGAGTTTCTTTGCTCTTAAACCCATTTCATTCTGAGGTTAATTTGGTTTTTAAAAAAAATTGTTTTGGGGTCCTATGAAGGTTACAATACAGATTAGGAGACAGTAACTGTTTTAGTTCAAGGGTGGTGCTAGAATAGCTTGGCGCCTCAGGCGCCAAGCTATTCTGGCACCACCCTTGAAATATCAGTCGAATGAAAAGGGATAAACGCAGGCTTGGCAGTCACCATTTTGACACTGATGGAGTCAAGTATTGATAAACATTTCTGTCAACAGGTGAAGGTAGTGGATCAGTGCTTTACCGACTCAGTTCCGGGCACCAGACGACAAATGGACCAAGCTTATCGTAGAAAGGACGTAGTCATCTCAGTACACAACAACCGGCGAAGATAGAAATCTCCAACTTTGGGTGTTGTCCTCTGAAGACTGTTATAGTTCTGTGGAAAGATAGACCAAGTGAATTCAAGGGTGGTGCTAGAATAGCTTGGCGCCACGGCGCCAAGCTACCCTAGCACCACCCTTGAACTACTGACCAGTCAGACATCTTGTTGTTATGTCAGGGTTGAATAGGTTAGTCAATTTCATTTAACTTTTAAAAAAATTCATCCCACTAGGGGCAATTGTGTTTGGGGCACATTAAAAAAAAAATTGTATTGCCTTTTTAATTGGCGACTACTGCTCAGTGACGTCTCAGTGACTGATACAGACGAAATGGATTGAATTGACAGTTAGTTTCAGCTATGGATGAAAAAAATCATCCAACATGCAACGATACATCGGTTGTACTACAAAGATTATGAGTTCTTACTGAACTGGGACAATGCTAGTGATGGGTGTGCATATAAGCGGAGGGGTGGGGTGGCGGAGAGGGGAGGGAGGGGGGGGGGCGTAGGGGTATTAGGGAGAGGATGTGCATGGGTGGCGGGAGAGGGCTCCATCACGACTTACTTATTGTCAATCACAAAAGTTTTTAATTTGAGCGATTACAATTTTATAAATTTACAACCCCCCCCCCCCCCCTTCCACCCGTTTGCGTGTATTATGTGTTGTCTTGTTTCTTGCATTTTTATAAGCAATTTGTATACCTCTACTTGGGATAAACGTATAACTACATGTACAATGTATCCGTAGGGGAAGTTGGTAAGTACAACTTTCAGTATTGAGTATGCATTGATTAACCCATTACATCCTGAGGCTGAATTCTTAAAGTTTGCTTATTGTCACTTGGAAGGCTCTGTTGCGGATTAGGAAATAGATCCACTATGATAGTTCAAGGGTGGTGCCAGAATAGCTTGGCGCCTAAGGCGCCAAGGTATACTGGCACCACCCGGCTTGCACTATCATAGTAAAATGTATTTCAAGCAAAAGCCTATCAGGATGAAATGGGTTAAAACAATTGGCAATAAAAGTTGTTGTTGCACACAAGTGTGCTCTTCAGTTGTGCTTGCGTGTGTGTGTGTACAGGCCACTTGTGAATTTGTGCATGTATGTGCGAAAACAAAGTTGTTTCCAAACTTTTGTTTGGAAACGATATTCTCTTCTTACATCTGTCCTGTGTACAAAGCACTAAACGTTAACCCATTCAGCCCTGATGCACTACAACAGGAGATGGGTCGACCATGATAATTCAAGGGTAGTGCCAGATTAGCTTGGCGCCTGTCGGCGTCAAGCTAATCTGGCACTACCCTTGAATTATCATGGTTGACCCATCTCCTGCAACAGGTGCATAGTCGTTAGATGATGCCTCAAAAATTTCGGAAATACGTGCGTCGGGCTGAATGAGTTAACTTGTATCTACTACGATCCCAATTGACCTCATGCAACACCCACACCCACACATATTGAGCAAAGTCAACATCATCAGTTCATGTTACAAGTTCCTTCATTGCTTTTTCTTCCCTGTCACTCACCATGTAAACGCAACATTGTAGTACACAAGGCAAATTACAATACATCCCCCAAAAATCTCCATCATATTACGGAATTTTAGGAAAGTGAAAATAATAAGTACAGCCACATCTTAACCCTTCCTAGCAACTGAACCACACCCAACAGCACAAGGCAAAGAACCTCATGAGCCCCCGCATGATGTTATTTGCCGCTTGCTGATCCCATCTATGGCTGCTTCCCGTAGACGGATGCAATTCAGTATTTTCCTATGATGGCTCATTTAAAGCCATGTTCCAAGGCAGATCATTGTTCTAAGCACAAAATAACACATTTGTGCCGGGCTGATGGGACACTTTAAATATATGTTACACATGTTATCTTTAATGAATGAATTGCAATGCAACAATCGCATGATTCAGATTACCATGAGTAGATTATATGTTCTACAGAAAAAATAATGCAAAAGCAAGTTCAATGAAATGCGAGTATATTTTGCAGTTTGTTCTTGCCCGGCAGCCAATCATGCAAGCTGATATGTTCGAAAAGTTGATCTACCAACGTTTTCCAGACGATCATAAACATACACACGTTCAAAACACTTACATAACATTTACACACTCCCTGAAACTTTCCAGATTTTAACATCTCATTTAGCCAACTACATGTAGCTAGAATTAGAGTGAAAAAGAAGGGGGAAAACTGCTATTCGCCAGTGAAATGCAGTTACAATAACCGTTTTAATGACCTTCCAGGAGTCAACTAAACATGTTCTTTTGCAGGCTGCGACCCGCGCTCTCACCAGGAAGCAACAGATCCTCTGGCCAACATTAGCCTTTGCTGGTCCAACGTCAGACTGTGGAGCTTCCCAGTAAGCAAAGACCCTCGGGCCAATGACGGCTGCAGTGGGCCCACGCGTGCCTGTGTGTGAGCCCACTGTGGCCTGGCATCTTGGGCTCGACGGCATTTTGCTACTGGGGCTTGCTCACTGGGTTCAGTGTGACCTGTTGAGATTGAATCAGCCATTCCAGCGGTAATTCTTTTCTATTTTGAAGACATCAGGGAAAGAAATCAACTACTGTCAATCTCCTAACAGCACAGCAGGTGATGAAATCAACTACTGTCAACCTCTTAACAGCACAGCAGGAAATGGATTGACCATGATAATTCAAGGGTAGTGCCAGATGAGCTTGGCGCCTGAAGGCGCCAAGCTCATCTGTCACTACCCTTGAATTATCATGGTCAATTCATCTCCTGCAACAGGTCCTTAAGTAGCACCTCCAGTATTTGGGAAATGCGGTCTTGGGTTTAAATGGGTTAAGCCTGGCCGCTGGTAGTGGTTTTTGTTGCAATGATTCCGGCTACCAGAATCATTGCGACAAAAAACATTGCCAAAAGCCTGTTGGCATAAATCAGTACCAACAGCCAAATGGTTAAATATTGCCTTTTCCGTACTTGCTTGTTTCTCAACAAAATGTGACCTAAATCAATGTACCATTTGAAGAAGAAGTATCGTTACATATGCAGCCTCGCACTAAATATCACCACAGCCAACCTGCACAAGAAAATGCGTCAGATCAGTACACAACTAATACATTTTGTACAGGACAGTTTAGCAAATAAATAAACGTGAAAAATCTGACGAAGAGAATGCAAACTTTAACCTCCTTGTGCAAGCACGGCACTGGCGGCTGCAAGCATAAGGAGGTAAAATAGACAGTGATATTAGTAATTCCCAAGGCACCATCTCTACAGTCGCAACAAACGTACAACCACTGATGAGAAATTGCGACCACATATGTTTATGTTTTTTGGCTGCATTTGTTTTCTCAAAGAAAACAGAACTGCCAACCATTATGCAACATTCAATAAACTATTCTGGAAGTTGTGGACATCCATATCCCAACTAAATTTGTAATTTGCTCTTGCGAGTGAACAGCTTTAGCTGTGACAGTACACATGCTGGAAGGCACTCGTTTCAAACAGTTCAACACATTTCCCCTTGACTGCTTCTGACAATAACACTCGGCAGAAAAGATGCGTACATGTATTACACATCTTCCGTCGGGCGGCATCTTCAGTAGCTGTCAAGGAGTTGTTAACTCATTGTGCCCGAGGTACAAAATACCCACATTCTGGAGTTATCCTCCGAGGACTGCATTATAATTGAGGAGACAGATCGACCATGATAGTTCAAGGGTGGTGGCAGAATAGCTTGGCGCCTATAGGCGCCAAGCTATTCTGCCACCACCCTTGAACTATCATAGTCGAGCCATATTTTGCTGTGGTGTGTCGCGGGCAGAATGAGTTAAACTTTGCGACACCACGTGTATTAGTTCATGTCTGGAGAATTCTGTGCGTGCCTACCAAAGCTGTACAACATTGCCTTGCAGACATCTTAAAACCCTTGACTGCTAATGACAACACCATTTGGCATAAAAGACGGGTCGATTTGTGTCTTTCCTGCCGAGTGGTATCATTAATAGGAGTTACAGGGTTAATAATACAATTTTGAAAAAGGGTTTTTAAAATGCTATAAATAAACAGAAGCCAATAAAACAGATTCTTAAAATCAGCAGACATAAGACAACTTTACATGACAGTTTCTGTCTCCCAAAAATGATGAAAAACAAAACCAGTTAAATATACCCTGTATATGTATGGTTCATCACACATTTTACAAGCAAATCACAAGAGTATAAAATTTCTGTTCTGACATAGAAATTAAAATAAATTCCTTTAAAAAAAACTACATCTCAGTAAGTCATATATATCTGATCTGAATAAAGTATCTGAAAGCATACATACAATAATTTTCAGGGTGAAGCCAGTTCTGTTCAGTTAGTTCAGAAGTCAGAAGTCTCCCTAGGGTTTCCTTCATACCAACACTGTTGTCAAGCCAACATCATAAAATCCAAACAACCAAAATTACAAAAATTGTATCTACTGTAAAATAGAAAGAACTGGTAAATGGATCACAACCTAAGTTGCCCCAAAAGAAAAGTGTTTAACCCATTTAGCCCCAACGCCCTACAGCAGGCGATGGATGGACCATGATAATTCAAGGGTAGCACCAGATTAGCTTGGCGCTAACAAAATGTAGGAAATGCGGCCTCAGGCCTAAACAGGTTAACCCTTTCATTTCCTGAACATAATAAGCATCGCTGAAATGCAAGACGCACTGACCCTTATGAGCCCCCCTCAACTGTGGGGCCTCATGCCTGCCATATTGATACCCGAGTTCCTAAGCTAGAACGGTGACTGGGCTTTTTTCAGCCTTGTCTGTGCAGGTTTGAAAAAATGTCAGTCACAGCCACTGACAGTAAAGGGGTTCATCCCTTCACGACCAAGGAAAAGAGTCAGAAAAAGCCAATTGCAAGCAACACAGATCCTCATAATCCCCTGCTGTTGTGGGGGCTCACGGGGATCAATGCCTCTGGCGGACACCACTTTGTATCAAGTTTTTGAACGGCTGAGGCTCTCTTGCACTGTATTAACAGAGTTAATAGAAACACAATCTGCTGAGAAAAAAGTGAACACTATCCAACTGCAAGAGACACAGATCCTTATGAGCCCCCACGACTGCGGGGGCTCATGAGGATCTATGCCTCTTGCTGCAACCAATTTGTATCCATGTTTCTTGGACGGTGTTGGGTTTTGGTTTGTCGATTTCAGACACATAAAATGTACGCACCATGTATGTACATTAGCAGGGAAGGGGGTTAAGAGCATATCTGGTGTAATATCAGGAATTCTTTATCTGGCATACTGGGTACTCGGATCCACAAAATGTTCTTCAGATCAAAAAGTGCAAAAATAAAGTAAAATAACTGACCAATGCAAAGATCTGAACAGTGATGGTAAATATAAAATATAACTGACCAATCAGATCTGAATACAAAAAGAAAAAGAAAGGCACAGAAATAAAAGCTGCCATGTGATGCCACATTTTTATTTTTATTTTTTGCTAATCAACTTTACCAAATTAACCCATTTAGCCCCAAAGCCACATATCCTAAATTGTGGAGGTGTCGCTTAACGATTATGTACCACTTGCAGGAGATGTATGAACCATGATAATTCAAGGGGAGTGCCAGATTAGCTTGGCGCCTTCAGGCACCAAGCTAATCTGGCACTCCCCTTGAATTATCATGGTCCAGACATCTCCTGCTGTAGGGCACTGGGGCGAAATAGGTTACACTCTTCCATTCTTATGTCAGGAGGCGAGATAAAACAAGATAAAAAATATTAGTGTTATTATACGCAGCCACTAACAATAATCCACCTTTGGAGACTACGCACTTTATGGGTGTCTTGGTTACAGTTCACACTCTTGTTGGAGAAAAAAAAAGCAAAAACAAATCGGCACGCTCCCAAAAAAAAAAAAAGATGAAAAAAGTATAAATCATCCAGCCATTTTCCACATGAAGGTTGTGACATTTCTTTATCAGACTGTTAGCAATGAATAAAAGCAACAAAAACACAAAATGAGACACGCACTGACTACATTTTTTTTCTCTCTATAGCATCTACAAATCGGTTATACACACACACGCTCACTTTCCATACATATGTAATGTTTGTATTAAAAAACATAAACAAACAGTATACAGTTACCTAAAATCTGTACTGTTACAAATACAAATCCAAGAAAATTCTACTCAAAAAAAAAAAAAATCTAGGCTACATTCCTTTTTACATGCACACAGCAGGCCTGGACTAGAATAAAAGCCGATCTTAACCCTTTGGCGGTCAGTAGCGCTGTTTGTCATGATTTCTGCAGGAATCATCGCAGCAAAAACCACCAACTGCACCCAAAAGGGTTAACCCGTTGTGTAATATGCTACAACTGAAAGTACTATAAATGGTACTGAAGGATGCACTCCAAAGGGGTTAACCAAGATGTGCTGGTCTGTGATTTTGGACCTAACAGCTTTTAGCCATAAGGTCCAAAATAACAGACCAGCACACATATAGTCAAATGGAAAATAGTGAAAGGAGAAAAAAGCATTGCTATACAATCATGAAAAACAAATCATCTACTCAACAAAATGATAAAATGGAACAGAAAGATACTAACTAACCTTTTCTGACTGAGAAGCAGCAGAAACAGTAGACAAAATGTACATAACTATAGTTGAGAATAGCTGCATGGTTAAACTGGCAGTGCATACTTGAAGGAAAAGGACAAAACATGTAGAAGAATCAGACCTCCCACCACATTTACAGTTTCAGTGAAAAAAAGACAAAACCTACATGTACAGGTTTTTGTAGGTTGTTTTTTTTTTTTTGTCAGATTTTGCTGGTACATTCTTGATCCCTGATGCACAGATTCAAACTGATATGTTCTGCATGGCAATGAAACTTTTCTTGTTCTTTGCAAATCCAGCAGTAAGCAGCTGAAGGGAAATAACTTTCACAGGCATTCAACATTCTTCACAGTTTGAAGAACCATAGTTTCTATCAGTTTAAAAAAAAAACAAAGACATGATTTAAAAATGTCAATATTTCTCATAACTTACATTTTGAACTGGTTGTTATGAAACAAAAAAGCAACCATGCAGTGATCCAAAACTGTGTCATGCATGAACTCAACTAAAATGCAAAACAGATCATAACCTCTGTATAATCAAGAGAAAATGAACAGCAGTGGTGACTGCATGCACAAGGGGTTAAAAGAAATTGAGGCTGATTTTTTAAAATATTAAAATTGTCCTATGAAGGCGACAATTATAATTAGGAGACAGATCAATCATTTGAGTTAAAGGATGGTGCCAGAATAGCTTGGCGCCTGAGGTGAAAAGCTATTCTGGCACCACCCTTTAACTATCATAGTCAAATTAATTTCAAGCAGTAACAGGATGAAAAGGGTTAAGTGACATTACAGATCTCAACATCAGCCCATAAACTGCATTTTCAACGGATTTGAATGCATGGAAAAACTGGAAAACATTTATTAACACACACCAAAGACAAAAGATCTGGCGACGTAATGAGTGAAACCGCCTCCTCCCGCTCTGCAAGAGGGCCGAGTTATCCACAACACAGTCTAATCCAATACAAAAGTGAACACTGCGAAAATGGAACCACCATCCTGTCTTTACTACCACAGCTCCATTCCAATGCGCAAAAGGATGTTGGGCCGATGTCGGCCACCGTTGGCCCACGCAGAGCCATGCGCGGGCCAATGCCGGCTGATGTCAGCCTGATGGCCTTTGCGCACTGGGGCACTACCGGATCTTCCAAGCACAAATGAACTGTGCCTGCACAATCTGTATCCAGCTCCACCTGTCCCATGAATCACCATCCCTGAATGCGTATAGTCTTATATTTTTAACCTGCGCCACGACTGCTATGGCGTGGGAAAGTTACCATGGCACACAGAGTTCTTGTGCTCTGACAGCAGCCTTATTCTACAAAAGAAGAAGATACACAGTTTGGCAGTTCCTCATGTTCAGATCAAGATGCGAGGTCATGCCTCCCTTATGAACATACCTTATCTGTGCTGGTCTGTGCTTTTGGACCTTACGGTTCTACGGCCATAAGATTAAAAATGCGCAAAAGCACACAGAACTATTCTGCTTATACAGGTTTCTCATGTACTGGTCTATCCAAACAGCAGAGCTTTGATCCAAGTTAAAATCCATGCAAACTCCCATTCACATCAGAATTAACTCGTTCAAGGTGCCCCACATCGATAGCTGCAGAAGTGTTGGATAGCGCTGCCAGCGGCAACGCTATACGACACTTCCACAGCTATTGATGCGAGGCATCTGGAATGAGTTAACTCCCTCACGCATGCAGCCACCGGTGCTGTACACAGTATCGGTGGCAGCAGGCACAAGGGGGTTAAATGGACAATAAAGTTTATTCAGTTCCCGTTTATCTGTGCTGCATGGGTGGCCGATGAAGTATTCGGGGCTGTGTCTCCATGACGCGCACGAGCAAATCGTCGATATAGTTCTCCAGGTCTTTGATGTACTGGTCTTTGCGGATCAGCTGGGCTTTGTTCTGAATCACAGTCCGCAACAACTCCTAAAAAATACAAGTTAATTTTGCTCATTTGTTACACAGTGCACAAAACATATTCAGGCTACACTTAGACCATGAACGACAAATAAACACATCTGCAAGTATTTATACTTGGTGCTGCTGATTACACCCCACCCACCCCCCACCTCACCTCACACACCCCTACCCTGTCAAATTATTTATTCATTCATAACATTAAAAAAAAAATAAAGCTGGTGCTTAGGGGATATCAGATCCGATCAATGATGACAGTTCAAGGGTATATGGAACCAAGTTAGTCTATAGCAGCAACCTTAAACTATCATGGTCAATCCATCTACAGTTAAGTAAATCAAGACACATGAGCTCACACAGCTAACACACTACTGACCTCCTTGTTCATATTTTTGAAGGTCGAGAAAAGGTCCTCCATTATCTCAGTTCGGGATGAATCACTGGGATCTGAGAGACTGTCGTCGTAAAGACCAGAGTGTCGGCCCTCAAGCCCTTGCACGGTAAAGCGGCGGCCAGCTGCAAGTTGTAATTGAACAGTGCTGGATATCACATATAAACAGCATGTACTGTAAGTGCTCACACCTCATGATTAAATGGCTTTACCCATTTAGCCCCACTGCCCTACAGCAGGAGATGGATTGACCGAGATAACTGAGGGTAGTGCCAGATTAGCTTGGCACCTGCAGGCGCCAAGCTAATCTGGCACTACCCTTGAATTATCACGGTCAATCCATCTCATGCAACTGGTACAGAGTCATTTGGTGACACTTTCAAAATGAGGCCTTGGCGTGAAATGGGTTAAAGGATTCACAAGACGTAGCACCAGTTGCAAGCTGAGAAAACAATGCTGTATAAATAATAATAATAATAATAAAGGTAATTTCTATCGTGCCTAATCACCAAGGTGCTCTAGGTGTTTTACAATCACAGTAATGAAACACAAAACAAAATACAAAAACAAGCACATACAACAACAAAAATCACTGACCAGCATGCAAATGTACTTTTTTTTTTTGGAGCCAGAGTAGCTTGTCGCATAAATAACTGTGCATGGCTGCATAATAATTAATATTGATGTGCAAGTGCAGTATATCTTACGATCTTTAAAAAAAAACATTTTATCATCACATCATTTATAGAACGCTCTCCCAGCTGATGTGCGTCACTCATCATCTCTTTCCATTTTCAAATCCAAGCTTAAAACACACCTTTTCTCTGTTGCATATAATTATTATTATGTAAAGACCATTTTGTGTGCCGGATCATCATGTGTGTGTGTCTGTGTGTGTGTGTGTGTGTGTGTGTGTGTGTGTGTGAGAGAGAGAGAGAGAGAGAGAGAGAGAGAGAGAGAGTTTTCTGCTCCTTGTAAATCAATGTATTTTTGGGGGGACCTAGATTTAAATTTCCATGCACTGAGTGGCTGGAACAGTGGATATGTGATACGCCCCCCTTCGGGGGGGCTTCCATATGCATTGCTTTCAGTCACTTTCTTAGCGCCCCCTCTCTTTCCTATCTCTTTTTTTTTTTTTTTGTGTGCTTTGGCCACAGTAGATCTATGATCACTGGTCGATCATGCACACTTCTCTCCCTTGACAGTGCCTTTTCCTACTCACTTGGTAGTTTTTTCTAAATTACAGGCACTGGCAGTCAACCCTTTCGGTCTGCTTCATTTTAACACAATTTCGACTGCAAATCCTTCCCCCTTTTTAGTAGGTTCTCTCTTAGGGTGCATGGAAATTTGGCTCTAGGTGGAGGCATGGAATGTATGCCCCTGCAGAAATCACAGTAAAATGTGGTCTTCTTTGCAGGTAAGCAGAAGTTCCTTCTTCCTCCAGTATTGCCGATGGTGTGCTGAAGAGGTCGCCAAGACTGAAACAGCTGTCCACACCGGCTAAATATCTGGACCCCCCTTGGGGGGACCTAGATTTAAATTTCCATGCACTGAGTGGCTGGAACAGTGGATATGTGATACGCCCCCCTTCAGGGGGGCTTCCATATGCATTGCTTTCAGTCACTTTCTTAGCGCCCCCTCTCTTTCCTATCTCTTTTTTTTTTGTGTGTGTGCTTTGGCCACAGTAGATCTATGATCACTGGTCGATCATGCACACTTCTCTCCCTTGACAGTGCCTTTTCCTACTCACTTGGTAGTTTTTTTCTAAATTACAGGCACTGGCAGTCAACCCTTTCGGTCTGCTTCATTTTAACACAATTTCGACTGCAAATCCTTCCCCCTTTTTAGTAGGTTCTCTCTTAGGGTGCATGGAAATTTGGCTCTAGGTGGAGGCATGGAATGTATGCCCCTGCAGAAACCACAGTAAAATGTGGTCTTCTTTGCAGGTAAGCAGAAGTTCCTTCTTCCTCCAGTATTGCCGATGGTGTGCTGAAGAGGTCGCCAAGACTGAAACAGCTGTCCACACCGGCTAAATATCTGGACCCCCCTTGGGGGGACCTAGATTTAAATTTCCATGCACTGAGTGGCTGGAACAGTGGATATGTGATACGCCCCCCTTCGGGGGGGGCTTCCATATGCATTGCTTTCAGTCACTTTCTTAGCGCCCCCTCTCTTTCCTATCTCTTTTTTTTTTGTGTGTGCTTTGGCCACAGTAGATCTATGATCACTGGTCGATCATGCACACTTCTCTCCCTTGACAGTGCCTTTTCCTACTCACTTGGTAGTTTTTTCTAATGTATTTTTGATCTTACAACCCTAATCTGATTATATTAGTACACATTTATTCGAAACGGAAAATTGGTCATTGTCTAGCATAAACAGACAGAGCAGATGTACTTCACCAAAGATTTAGTCCATTCCATCTTGAACAATAATCACAGAAGCTTCAAATTAATAAATGAAGAACAAGAAAGGCAAAGCCCTTATGGCTCACGTATATGACCACATGTTTGACAATAAGGGATGGCTTCTGCACTAACAAAATCCATTCTCAAACTTTAATCAGTTTTCACATGTCTGTGAAATCCCCGTGACCCTTGACCTTTGCAATAAGTCAACTAAATTAGGAACGTCTTATCATCAGCTACCTTTCTGCCAAATTTGATTGAAAAGTTTCCAAAAATGTTGGTAATAACTACAATTATTGGCATTTTATACACATTTGTCAACCTCGTAACCCATGACCTTTTCTGACGGGTCATCCAAATTAGTATGCATAGATAGGTCTTACCATCAGGTATCTCTGTACCAAGTTTGGGTTTGAAGTTGTGAATAGTAATTGAGAAAAAAACATTTCTTGTCAAAATATGGCTATTTTTTTACAATTTTCCTGAGCTCTTGTGACCCTTGACCTTTACAAGGGGTCATCCAAATTAGTATGCATAGATAGGTCTTACCATCAGGTACCTCTGTAGCAAGTTTGGGTTTGAAGTTGTGAATAGTATTTGAGAAAAAACATCTTTTTGTCAAAATATGGCTATTTTGGACCCATTTCCTGAGGTCTTGTGACCCATGACCTTTCCAAGTGATCAACCAATGCATAGAAAGATTTTACCATCAGGTATCTTTGTACCAAATTTGGGTTTGAAGTTGTGAATTTTATTTGAGAAAAAACATAAAAATATTGCTATTTTGGACCTAATTCCTGAGCCCTTGTGACCCTTGACCTTTCCGAGGGATCAATCAAATTAGTGTGCGTATAAAGGTACCCATCAGGTATTTTTGTACAAAGTTTGGGTTTGAAGTTGTGAATCGTGTTTAAGAAAAAATAAATGATGTCCAAAAATAGCTATTTTTGATATATTTCCTGATCCCCTGTGACCTTGACCTTTGTGAGAGGTCACTGAAATTGGTATGTTTAGAAAGGTCTTGCCACAAAGTATCCTTGGGCCAATTTTGAAGACTGTAGCTTGAATAGTCTCCAAGAAAATGCCAACGTTAAAGTTTACCACGGATGACGGAAGGTGGACGACAGACAACTGACGACATATGACGGACGACCACTGGCCCAGAACATACGTGCCGAGCCAAAACTTTGAAATAATTTCCTACGTACCTTGACGATACATATGTAAGCGTTCTCGCTTTGACCGTTTGCGCATCTTCACCTCACCATTGAGGTAAACATGTCCGCTGCTTGACAGCTTTTTCCTGTGGGATCCCGACAGCCCTCCGCGCTCAAACTGCAGGGAGCCGTTCGTCATTGTCTCTGACCTGTCTGACTTTACACCTTGAGACATGGAAAGAAAATCTTTAAAGTTGGAAATGACAACAGAAATGACATGGGGCCATACTAATAAAAAAAAAAGTGTTAGGATAAAGGATATGATGCATAATCTATGTGGCTAACATTAGCTTTCCACAGGAGATGTGGTAAAAAGTCTGGCACAGCCCCTCTACAGATTCTGCAATGTATTCTTCTTAGTATCCAGTGGCATAATCAGGAAGCACAACCTGATTCATGCTTCTGATCGTAACAATATGGGATGAACCAACCCACAAAGTCTCTTCTATATTTATTATTACCTTGCATGTATTTAGCCACTTTTTGCACAATACGCCTGCAGGGCTACATCATATGAACATGATAAGGATTTTATCCCAAAGTCTACTGTATTGTCTGGAGCTCACATGCGTTTTTCTTTTAGGAGCATTCAGAGTTGTTCATATTTTAAGTTGATCCTTTTCCCTCCTCTATAGCCCAACCTCTGATCAACACACACCAGCGCACACAAATAAAGGCAGACACACTGCGCTTCCCACCATTAGTACGCTCTGTGGGCTGGTGTAGTGATAGGAATATTCTGATGAAGAAGGATAGCACGAGAAGCAAAATGACGTCACTATAAACTATGTCATGGCATCGCTAGTCCCATGACACCATGTACACAGTGACGAATTTGATATTTGATGTCACTCATCCAAAAGGCACGCAAGGGTGTCTTCCACACAGCCTCTTCCAGGGCTGACTGTCTTGTTTCATACAGACTTTTCCAGGGCCGACTGTTTGATGGGAGTATAACACAGCTCCAAAACTTGCAATAATGAAATAATCATTATTAAAAAAGTTGAAGCGGTACAACGCTGGATTACAAACTCGTCCAATGTTTATCTCCAAGCTAACCACATCCAAAATTCCAAGTGAATAGAACGAAAAATACAGACTCAAATTTGGGTCAACCGATTTTATATAAACGGCAATTTTTATCTTTAATGAGTCACCCAATTTAAATATGCTCGGAGTCCCTCCGGAATACATCTTGATCAAAGCATTTCATAAAGTTTCAGGCCTGTACATACACAAACACTGGAGATATGCGTTTCTACATACATACACACACAGCACTTCCCGTCATGTACGTTCAGCAGTACGCGGTTAGTGTAGCTAGACATGACGCAGTTTCAATTGTCTGCACGCCTTTGACATCATGGGCATTCTACTGAAATCGCCCCACCACGTCCCATCCTAAAAAGTCTCTTCTATAAATAGAAGAGACTTAAAAAGTAGCAAAGATACCCTCCAGTGCACAACGGTAGCACTGTTTACAACCCTCTGTCATAAAATGGTGACAGGCAGTGTGACCTCTTCTATTGGTCTATTAACCCCTGCTGCCAGCCGCAATAAATGTCATCTCTAAAACCATCACAAATTGACTGCTAAATAACCATCCACGTGAGCATTGTAAAAAATGATAACAGCAAGAGGCAGAGACACACATGAGCCCCAACAACTGTGGGGGCTCATGTGGACCTATTTCGCTGTGTCCCATCAGTGAAGGGGTCAACAGGTATTAACCCCCTTCTGCATGCAGCCACCAGTACTGTAAACAGAACCAGAGGCTGCATAGACATGGAGGTTAAAATGTATAGATCTAGTCTAATTTTCAGAATGACCACTGTGGGACCAAAAGAAAAGGGATTCAAATAAAAGTGGAAAGCTTCTCAAGGCTGACCTTCGAGGTAATGTTTCTCTCCCTCCCCACCCTCCATTGAGACAGGTGTTCCCTCCCTTGAGCCTCCATCAGGCTTGTGTGTACTGGTCTGAGAGTTACTGTCCCTCTGATCGATGGAAGATCCCTCTAATGACTGTCGACTGCGTAGCCCCCGTGGTGGAGGCCGGGGCCTTCGTCTAACCAAACCCTCCCCATCAGAAGATGAAGATTCCTCCGGCTCAGTGCGTTCGCGAATGCTTTCGTATCGAGCGAGCTCTCGCCGGAGAACAGAGTCGAGGTAAGAAGGGTTGGTTGCCATGCGAGGCTGGGGTAAAGGCCGGACAGCCTGGTCGCGGGAGGAGAGACTCAGGTCATCGTGCGAGGAGGGACGGATTTGGTACGGAGGCGGGGCTTGTGAGGATGGTAGCTCTACCATGCTGCGGCGGCTCCCGGGAATGTTGTACAGGGACTGGCTCCTCACATCCTCTGTAGAATAAAAAGGCAATGAGCAGCCTTTAACCCCTCTGATGCCAGTCACTAGAAATGATGTCTCTAGAACCATATGATTTTCCTTGTCTGCCAAAGGCACACAAAATATGCACGAGAACGCTAAGAAAAGGACCTTCATGAGAGAAAAACACTCAAATGCAAAAGACATAAATCCTCATGAGCCCCCACATATGCGGAGGCTCATAAGGATTTATGTTTTTTGCATTTTAGCGTTGTTCGGTGCTCCAGATTAAAGCTAAAGATTCTAACAAAAGGATATTTGCATCCAAACCTGTTGCAAAGCTGTTTACAACAGACCATGCCATCTCAGAGCTATGTGACTATAATCTTAAAGGGTCGAGTTCCGAAAGGTACACCTTCAGTGTAGCTACAGAGCAGGCGGTGCTATGCATTCATGCCGATGGCTCAGATTGAAACGACGCATCGGGACTGCGCACGCGTTTATATAGACCGTCCCATGCTTTAAAAGATCCCTACTAAAATAAGTGCATGCAGGCTTAAGGTAGACTGATGATTGATGACTGATGACTGATCCAACTGCCACATTTCTCACATCCGACAGTTCTCACATCTGACGGACGCACAAACTACATGTGTTGGTTAGCATACACTCCTAGTCTTTCTTTTAGCTGGGATTCTTGACACATTTGAGACATGCTGCATTAGGATATATGGCTTTATGCCCTGTATGTCACACACCTTGACTGAGTTAAAAACATCTTAGAATAATTTCAAGAAAAGAATTCATCATAAACACTGTAATGAACAATAATAAATTTACCTGTTTGTTCCATATTGCTGTTAAGTGTAATGACGCGGCCCCGATCCAGAGACATTGACTTGACGTAAGCAGCAGACATGCTGTAGCTTCGGGTCAGACCCTCCTGAAGATGACAAGAGAAAGGATGAGTTTACTATGAACTGAATGTCAAGATGGGCACTGCAATTTTGTGAATTTAAGCAAATGTCATCATTTTTTTGAAAATTGACACACAGGAAAAGAAACAGCCATTCGAATGTGCAATAAAAGAAGTCAGTAAATGGGTCCAATAAAATTCATTGCAATTTTGATATACTACTGCATGGTATGTGAATTCAGTGGGGTTTTTTGCAAAATCAAAACCAAATGACTGTCAAAAAGTGTAACTGTATTAACTCATTTTACCCCAGACACACCACAGCAAGATAAGGATCGACCATGATAGTTCAAGGGTGATGCCAGAATAGCTTGGCGCCTATGGGCCCCAAGCTATTCTGGCATCAGCCTTAAACTATCATGGTCGTTCTGTGTCCTGCACTGCAATGCAGTCTTCAGAAGACACTGGCACTGGATTTCGATGTTGGGGTAGAATGAGTTAACCAGCCAAACAATAACCCTTTCACAGAAAAAATAAACATGATTCAACTGGGAGACAGATCCTCATGAGCTCCCTGTGATTGCGGAGGCTCATGAGGACCAATGTCTCTTCCTGAGACCAATTTATCCAAGATCCTGGGACAGTTGTGGCTTTTGGTTGTTGAATGAATTTATAAACAAATTATGCATCCATGGCAGGGAACTGCTTAAACCTGTGTGTATCCTCTCCTACCAAACCAGGGACTCGCCAATACAATTGTTAAATTACAAAAATATTTTAGTTTAATAATAAAATCTGTACACCCCTGCAGGTAGACATTGCACGATTTAGCGAATAACTTATATTCTATACACCCAGTTAACCCTTGTGCGTCAATAGCAGTTCTAGTCGCAACCAACTAAAACCGCTACCAACATGCAAAGGGTTAAACTTTGTATGACTTCAAACCACCTATACACCACCTACAGAACAAATAATGCACATGACTAAGACAGTGTGAAATAAAACTAAACATATGTGACAACTGCATTGCTACATGATACACTAGTCAACCAAAGTATTTATTCTAGTTAACCTAGATGTATGACTTTACGTGTACATTAATTTGTGTGTAATTCTGTACTACCCAGCCATGTGAGTTTCACATTTCTGTTTACATGGGTGACAGTTCAGACTACCCGACTAACTACACCACATAACTATGTCCAGCAAGAGGCATAAATTCTCTTGTAGATGGAACAGCATGGCTGGAGGGCTGTTTTGCCTGCAGCAAAAAAATCAGTTCTCTGCGATTTTGAAAAAATAAAAAAATCAGTCTCCAGAGCTGAAGACCGTCTCCTGTCTGCTTAAATATCTTTTTATCATATGAAAAAAAAATACAGTACATACTGTGAACTTGGTAAACGTGAGGGTAAATGTGTATTGGTCTGTAATTTTGAACCCTATGGCCTGGAGCAGTATGGTCCAAACTGACTGACCAGCAAGCAAATACATGCATTACATACGATGTCCACACATGTACAAATAATTATTATGCATCATGAATATGAATGCCTGATCCATATTAAATATTGCACAGACTATACTCAGTATGTGACATAATAAAACTGTGCATGTCTGTACACTCAAACAACAATGTGTACACACAACACATGGTACTTTAAAGACAACAGGAAGCTATGTCTTCCTGTGTATTTCATCATAAACTGTATTGTATGAATATTATTTACCTCCGACGTCAGGTGAGAAAAACATTTCTTAGAACTGCTTTTTGGGGTGGGGGTTGGGTGCAGGATATTCCATAACATTTAATATACCTGTTTATATTTCAACTTAAACCTAACTGTGGACTGTGGAGGGGCACAATAGGCAAAGACAAGTGCTAGCTGAACAAAATGCAGCTTTATCTGACCTGAAATTACTTCACCCTAATTTCAAAGTAAATATAGTACACAAAACAAGTGAAAAATCAATGCAGAAGCCGTTCATTATGACTACACTGTAATGAAGCTACATTAATAATCTGAACTCATTCACGGCCAGCCACATCTGGATGCGAGCCACATCTGGATGCGCAGCATAAGCCGCGCATCCAGATGCGGCTGGCTGTGAATGAGTTAACCCCCCTTGTGCTTGTAGTCAATGGTACTGGAAATAGTACCTGGGGGAGTTAAAGTACATTAACCCTTTGGCTGTTGGTAGCAGTCTTTGTCATGGTGATTCCTGCAGGAATCACCAAGACAAAGACTGCTACCGACAGCCAAGAGCTAAAACGTATCAATCCATCAGGCCCTGAATTGAAGCCCAGACAACAGATTCACTGGAGAGCAGATTAACCACTTTCTTGCCACTGGCAAACATTGTGTTTTTGAAATTTTTTAAAAACTCAACGTCAAAGAACTTCATTCGTCCAAAAAACATGCATATAAATTGCTTTGTTGATGTACAGTATAGTATTAAAGACACGCACATGCATGGGTGCACACACATGTACACACATGTTCTCTCTCACTCTTCAAAAGTCCGCTGCTTTGTTCTCACTTAGCAATGCTTCCTGTCCTCTAAACCTTTCTCACAAGTTAGAATGGAGGAAAAACACAAAGTCAAACAAGACATGTCATTAAAATCATATCTTGTTAGTTTAAATCTTGATGTGATGCACATGCCTGAAAACACAACAAAAAAGTAAACTCCACCAAATAAAAGGTGCACAAGCAAAAGGAACAAATAATGTAAAATAAAATGTGTTCTATCAAACCTGCAGACTGGTAAATTAACTGTCCACACCAAAGCATCCAACAAAAAAAAAATCCATCACTGCGACGGTTGCAAAAAAAGCGAAACAGACCAACACCAGAACAGAACTAAATGAGCAACACACAATCCAAAAATCATCCTGCAACAATTGTTGTGGGAGTACACATCTATTCAAATGAGATGCTCAGAATCTCATTTGAATAAAGTGTACTTGTGTTGTTCTCCCCGAGTGGGTCGATCTCTTGGGAGGAGTCCTGCAAACAGTATGGGATATGTTCCAGCTACATCCCACAAGTACGCTTCTAGTCAAATGAGATACTAAGCATCACATTTGACTAGAAGTGTACTTGTGGCATACTCCCAGAGTAGATGTTACCTGGGGAGTACTCCGCAAATGGTACAATAAGCAATGCCAATCCCGCAAACTGAAGCTAACATGCATGTTAACCCCTCGTGCATGCAGCCACAGGTATTGTGAATATGAGTACCCCTGACTGCATGCATGAACAAGTTAAAGGATGAACTACAGGTAGGAATGAAATAAAAAAAACAGTGACACCAAGACACAGGGAAGCAAGAACAACAGTGAAAATCCACTCTGCTAAAGTTGTGACTACCTCGTTTGGATCGGCCCAAGAACGGTCAAGATCTAACGCTGGAAATGACACTGCTGGAAGGACTGGTGGGGGCCCGTTAGATGTAGGAATGTTAGAAGACTTCTGCACATACACTCTAGGCTGACAGAGAAAAGAGGAATAAAATGGTCCAGACCATACATACATGGAAAGAAATGAAAAAGGATGCACAAAACTGTGATAATGTAAGACCAGAATATCCCCATACAGCAAGCATACACATATTTTAGATTATACTACAAATTTCCCCAAAAAAATGCAAGTAATCTTCTAAACTAGACTCTTATTCAAGGTTTTTTTTTTTTTTTTTTTTTAAATCTGAGCATGCTCAAATACTAAACATTTGTATTAAATGATTTGTGAAGATTTCAAACTGCATTTTCTGCTAACCACTGTCTACAGGAACTAGCCCTTTGGCTGTCGGGAGCGCGATGTTTGGTGCGAAGATTCCTGCAGGAATCACCAAGAACAAAGGCAAAGCATTTATGGCTCACGTGTATGACCGATCCACAAATGTGTGACAGTAAGGGATGGCTCCTGCATGAACAAAATCCATGTTTTCTCAAAATTTAATTAGTTTCACACATCTGTCAAACCCCTGTGACACTTGACCTTTGCTATGAGTTGACTAAATTAGTATACATAGTAAGGTCTTATGACCAGCTACCTTTGTGCCAAATTTGATTGAAAAGCTTGCAAAAATGTTGATAATATCTCACTTCTATCAAAAATTGTTATTTTATACACATGTCGACCTCTTGTGACCCTTAACCTTTTCCGAGGGGTCATCCAAATTAGTATCCATAGATCGGTCTTACCATCAGGTATCTCTGTACCAAGTTTGGGTTTGAAGTTGTGAATAGTAATTGAGAAAAAACATGTCAAAATATGGCTATTTATTTACCTATTTCCTGAGCTCTTGTGACCCATGACCTTTCCAAGGGGTCATCCAAATTAGTATGCATAGATAGGTCTTACCATCAGGTATCTCTGTACCAAGTTTGGGTTTGAAGTTGTGAATAGTATTTGAGGAAAAAACATCTCTTGTCAAAATAAGACACTTTTTTACCTCTTTCCTGAACTCTTGTGACCCTTCACCTTTCCAAGGGATCACCCAAATTAGATGCATAGATAGGTCTTACCATCAGATATCTTTGTACCAAGCTTAGGTTTGAAGTTGTGAATAGTAATTGAGAAAAAAACATCTTTTGTCAAAATATGGCTATTTTTTACCTATTTCCTGAGCCCTTGTGACCCTTGACCTTTCCGAGGGATCAACCAAATTAGTATGCACAGAAAGGTCTTACCATCAGATATCTTTGCGCCAAGTTTAGGTTTGAAGTTGTGAATAGTATTTGAGAAAAAATAAATTATGTCAAAATATAGTTATTTTTTATATATATTTCCTGATCCCCTTTGACTTTGACCTTTGCAAGAGGTCCCTGAAATGGTATGCTTGGAAAGGTCTCGCCACAAAGTATCCTTGGGCCAAGTTTGAAGACCATGGCTTCAATAGTCTCCAAGAAAATGACAACGTTAACGTTTTTACCACAAACAACGGTGGACGGACGACGGCGGTCAGACGACGGATGCCGGGCAGACGACCACTGGCCCAGAACATAGACTCACTTTAGCTTCTCATGTGAGCCAAAAAGAGCTACTGACAGGCAAAGGATTAAGTGCTGGTATCAATTTAGAAAGTGTGGCCACACATGTCAGCACACTGAAAGAACACTTATGTGTTACAGACCTAAAAAAAAAATTAAAAAAAAAAAAAAAAAAAAAAAAAAACACATGCATGACATTGTCTTTTCAAATGTCAAACCTAATAACTGTCATGTCAGCAAAACCCCTACACCAAGAAGAGAAAGACTATAACAGAAAGTTTCTGGTAACGATCATGTTGTCATTGTCTGTTTGTATCTTTACCTCTGGAACATCTTGAAGAGGGGTGTGATTCTGATGATGCCTGTCCGTTTTACTCCCTTCGGGGTCTTTTCGGTTTTCACGCAGAGACCGGCTGCGCGTAAATTTTAACTTGTCACCTGAAACCCCGAAATGATAAGAGATCAATGTCAGCAAATTCCAGAAATATATGTGTGATAATCTACATACTGGATTCTGGACCTTATGGCACTAGGTCATAAAGTTCAAAATCACAAACTAGCATATATGTATAAACTGGTGAAAATGCACAAGCACTGGTAAGGGAAAGAACTACAAGTCTACCGTACTTTTCACCTGTTTGTAACCGGTCTGTAGGAGTCATTCCTTTTCTAAAGTAAACTTCATTCCAGTCCGGATAAATGTTAATAAATAAATTATGGGGTTTTTTTAAAGCTCCAGTAAACACATAAAATTGTTCAGCTATAAAACAGTCCTAGTTTTCAGTGTTTATCTTATATTACTTGATAAATTGAGGCATCATGAATAATCCTATATTACTACATATTTTATAAGGCTTTAGCTGCCGATGAAGCAAGTCAAAGTGATCAACATTGGTGTACAAACTTTCATTCAGATAAAGAAACACATTTTAACCCCTATCATACTGAGGCTAAAAGCTTCAAATGTGTGCACTGCCATATGCAAGCTACATTATAGGACTTACAGATAAGGATATAGACCAATGGCTTTAGTTCAGGGGTGGTTCCAGAATAGCTTGGCACCTAGAGGTGCTAAGCTGTTCTGGCATTACCCTTGAACTATTTTAGTCAAACTTATTTCACACACTGGTGTATTCCAAATGATAAGGGTTAAAAATGATAAAATTCACATTTCCGATCTTACACAAAACAAGAAAGAAAACAAATGTTGTTTTGTGTTTTAGTGTTATATAGTCATTTAGCTCTGAGTTTAAGTTAAATGTAGTGTTGACTTAATTATTTGCCCGTTGTAAGCGCTGTTTTGTCATGGTGACTCCTGCAGTGATCACCTTGACGAAAAGCACCATCCATAGCTAAGGTTACATTCTTTCATTTTCTATAACCGATAAATAATATTGTAATTCCTTCGAAGGGAAAGTACTGAGTAAGAAGTCCAGTCTACTGTGCGTATAATATCAATATAATATACAATATCAAAGGCTGGATATGGTCTGATTAAAATCCTGATTTGAATTCTATGCATTTCGTACCGACAGCAGTGGCAAGGTTTCGAATGGAGGATGAACGTTTCTTCAGCCCCGTTCCAAATTCCACTCGACTGTGACAATGGAACGTGACTTTGACTTCAATCTCTCCTCGATATTTGTTGTCCTGGCCCTTGGATGGTTTGCCCTTCAGCTGCACCCATCTGTCAGAAGAAAAAAAAGAATAACAAAATTTTGAAAAATAAAATGTATTTCAAAGACATTACAACAATTTTCAGCACATATGCTTAGTCAATAATTGCTTATATAATAATAAATTATTCATATTGTTATTATTACTTTTTGTACCACTTGCAGGCGAGGGGAGGGGGGGGGGGTACATTCATTGTCCTTAACCCTTTTAGCCCCACAGGTGCTATTCCCAAATTTTGGAAGTGTTACTGAACGATGCTGTACCAGGTGTAGGAGATGAACTGACCATAATAATTCAAAGGTAGTGCCAGATGAGCTTGGCACCTGAAGGCGCCATGCTCATCTGGCACTACCCTTGAATTATCATGATCAATCCATCTTGTGCTTCAGGGTCCTGGGGCTAAATGGGTTAACCTTTTTGTCAGTAGCATTCTTGTCACAATGATTCCTGTAGGAATTTATGTCTCTTGCAGATGGAACAGGCTGTCTGAAGGGCTGTTCCGAGTCAAAAAAACTGAAATTCAGCTTTCTGGTATTCAGAAAAAGATGAATCAGTCTCCACAGGAATGAAGACCCATGCATTATTATATTGTTATTTTATTATTATTATTATTATTATTATTATTATTATTATTATTATTATTATTATAACACACTGGCTTTTCGGCTTGTCCATGATTTTCTGTTCCCACAGCGGGATGGTGGCGTAGCCCAGAAAATCGTCTGACAGCATCGCACGATGAAACACTTGAACCTCGATCTCGGAGTGCATGTGGGGGATGGGGCTGAAAAAAAGAGAATGGTACGACCAGATTGCAGGGGCAGAAGAAGTCAAGGCAGTGAGTAAGTATGGGGACTGGTAATCATTCAGGTATGAAAACCATTTTCTTTCTCATTAACGTCCCTGTCAAAAGCATTTCCCCTTTCTCATCAACCACCACCACTTCCTGTATTCCCACCACATGCACACACGTGTGCATGAACACGCACGCGCGCGCGCACACACACACACACACACACACACACACACACACACACACACACACACACACATACATTAACCCTTTTCATCCTGATAAACTACTGCTTGAAATAAATTTGACTATTTTCGTTCAAGGGTGGTGCCAGAATAGCTTGGCGCCAGAGGCGCCAAGCTATTCTGGCATCACCCTTAAACTAAAATAGTTGATCTATCTCCTAATCTGTAATGTGGCCTTCATATGACAATAAACAAAATTAAATATTCAGCCTCAAAATGTAATGGGTTTAAACAACAGTTCCCATAAGAACATCTGCTTCAAAGGGTCCAAAAACTGCAGTAGCAATTTCATCCTTATCCTGAGCAATACTGATATACATGTGACCAGCAAGTGGCATAGATCCTCATAAGCACACGCATCCTACAGGGACTCATGAAGATCTATGCCTCTTGCAGTGTGAATTTACTGTCTTTTTCATCTTTCAGTTACTGGAAGGATGCAATGGTCCCAGAGAGTAAAGTAGATATGTTCTCTGAACCCTGTTTTCAAGCCATACAGCCTATACCAGTACGTGTGATAATCTGTGATTTTGGATCTTACAGCTCCACGACGTAAGGTCCAAAATCCATGACCGGCACACAAATTAAGACTAAAAAAATACTTACAGGTCGCACTCCTCAAACCACTCTGGGTTGCGAGCATTTTTGATGGTGGAGGTCTGGTATTTCTCCTTGCCCAGTTGTATTGTCACAAACACGTCGTTATTGCCTGAAAACCACAGAAAAAAAAAAAAAACAGTTACTGAACCTGCATGTGAATTTTTTTTTTAAACACTGGTACTTGGTAACATATTTGTTAGGCACTCTCTGGCGATTTTGAAAGATGGCGATCTAAAATGGTTGATTGATTGATTGTACATTGCTTAACGTCCCGACAGCAACAAGGCTTTCTCAGGACGTGCCTGCACTGCTTGTGAAAAAAAAAAAATAAACAGAACATTGAATGTATGTCGCCATCCGGTCAAATACGTTAAATAACCCTAACACATGGGGCCTAAATAAAGCTAAGACCATTTAGCAACACACATCCAATATCAAGAGCTACAGGCAGTGCAGACAGTAGGGAGAGTTTTAAAAAGGCAAATACAGGTGAATGGACAAAGGGTAGACAGAAACACATGCCCCAGAATAGAGAGAAAAACTCACCCTGTGGGGCTGACCAGGGTGACCCTGGGAACTAAAAAGTACCTAACCCCACCCAGGTCCCCCAGGGCAGACCCGGGTGGGGGGCGATCTAAAATGGGATAAAGTCAATACGTTGCAACCACTGTAATAATCTTGCGATTAAGAACAGAACAAAAAGATGATTGTCATGCACGTAAACTTATCCTAAAATAAAAACACGTTCAGAAAGGGCAAGTACAGCACAATTGATTAAACCTGCAACTGTTTATCCCTTTTCGCCCCGACGCCCTACAGTCGGAGATGGATCATGATAATTCAAGGGTAGTGCCAGATTAGCTTGGCGCCTTCAGGCACTACCCTTGAATTATCATGGTCGATCAGTTTGCTCCAACTGGTACACAATCGTTAGGCGACACCTCCAAAATTTTAGAAATGCAGCCATGGGGTTAAATGGGTTTATATACCCTATCATTAGGGTATCAACGTGTCTTCAGTCTTCACAGCTGTAACCCCTACCCCCCCCCCCCCCTCCCGACCACCACCCCAAGACACACCACACACAAACAATACATCAATGTACGCCCTAAATACTACTGGATCATTACGGTCCGTTCTGACCTAAAAGCCGTGATACATTGCATCAAAGTCCCTGCCACAAGCGTTACACCATAATTTACGTCGTACTTTCGGCATACGCCCGCAGTGAAACCCTGTAACGTGGTCACCTCTTAGGTCAAGTAGCCTACAGCAAGCTTACGTTCTAGCTCTACAGCCACACACACAGGCACTTGGAAATAAATAAAATGGAGTGCTTTGTTCCAGCAGTAACCCCTTCCCCGCCACTGACCGTACGTATATTTTTTGCTACTGAAATCTTGGTTCATTCAACGACCAAAAGTCAACACCGTCTAAGGAACATGGATACGTATTGAGGTCTCAGCAAGAGGCACAGATCCTCATGAGCCCCGACGGTCGCGGGGGCTCATGAGGATCTATGCCTCCTGCTGCGGGATTTTTTTTTTCCTAGGCAGTTAAGAGGTTACTTCCACAAGTTAATCTTTTGGCTGTCGCCGGTAGCACATTTTGTCGAGGCCGCGTACTTGTTAAGACCACTTTTTTTTCTCGCATAAGAAAGGGCAGTTGCTCAAGCGGTTTAACTCTATATGCCTGTCCCCAAGACTAACACATTAGCATGTCCTGAGGCTCATTTTTTTTTTAATTTGCTTATTGTCCTATGAAGGCTACATTACAGATTAGGACTGAGACAGATCAACCACTTTAGTTCAAGGGTTGTGCCAGAGTAGCTTGGCGCCTCAGGCGCCAAGCTATTCTGGCACCACCCTTGAACTATCATAGTCAAATTCATGTCAAGCAATGGGTGTATCAGGATGAAAAACTTTAAAGAATATCATTTCGGTAGTCAAATGCATGTCAAGCAATGGGTGTATCAGGATGAAAAACGTTAAAGACCATCATTTCGGTGGCTGGTGGTACAACGACAGTTGTTTTTTGTTTGTTTTTTGCTGATGTTGTTCTTGTTTGTTTTGAGAGAGCATTGTTTAAGACCATTGTTCTGGCAAAATAAAAAAGAGGAGGTTATTCAAACAGATTCTTCTGTACATGTCCGCTCCCAGGGCTGACCCAATACACAAAGGACTTGAACATCAAAGGTCAGTCCACGATCAATCCGGCGGCCGGTCAGGTAACCATGCCAAATCCCGCGCAAACCCCGGGTTATTTTGATGGCCTTTTCAGCCGCTAATAATATAAAAGGTCATACACACTCCAAACGACAGTGATTGCAGCTGAGGCCAGCGTGTTTCCCGCCAGGGAGTGGACCGTTACAGAATAGTATCGTAATTTGTGTGCTGGCCCGTGATTTCGGACATTCAGCGTAAGGTTTGAAAACGCGGGCCAGCGCACATTTCGCTTTCGTCTCCGTCGAGGCTGACAGACTAACGTGAGCCTAGGAGTCTGGGGTCATTTGATTGAGTGAGCTGTAGTCCTGCGCCAGCCACTAAGCAAGGTGCTCCGCTGTCGCGGCGCACCTTCCTTAGTGTCTGGCAGAGTACTAAGCTCACTCACTCACGCAACTGTCTACCCCCCCCCCCCCCCTTTCCGGTTTACTTGTACTTTTCCTGCTCGTTTTCATGCCGCAATATCAGTTTACAGCAGAATCTGTTTAAGCTAATCTGGCACTACCCTTGAATATTCATGGCCAATCCCCACTTCCTGCAACTGGTACATAGTCGTTAAGTAACAGTTCCAATATTTGGAAAATGCACCCGTGGGGCTAAAAGGGTGAAAGACCATCAGTCACATCGCCTGCAGTCACCTGAATGATGGTCTTTAAAGACAGGTTACAACGCGTTTCACTCTGCGAGACTTCTCATGACAGAGCACCTGTCTCTGACGACCAGTTTTTGATCTCGCAAAAAAAAGTGGTTGCTCAAAACAGGTTCTACTGTGGTCTGCCCGGCTTGTTTAACCCATATCATACTGAGGCCAAAAGCTTCAAATTTGTACGCTGCCATACGCAAGCTACATTATAGTACTTAAGGACAATACAGACCAATGGATTTAGTTCAAGGGTAGTGCCAGAATAGCTTGGCGCCTAGAGGCGCCAAGCTATTCTGGAACTACCTTTGAACTATTTTAGTCAAACTTATTTCACACACTGGTGTATTCCGAATAATAAGGGTTAAATGTTGCATTTCAAGTCTGGTGTGCCTACAGCAGCGGACTCTACGGACCTAACTCATATGTTTTAACTAGTAGAGACACTAGAGCTGTGGTGGTCGACGTTGGGGGGAAAACTGGCGGGCAGGATCTGTCGGGGGGAGGGGGGGGCGCAACCACTGCTCCCCCCCCCCCCCCGCCCCTCCCCCCCCCCCCCACACACACCAAAAAAATATTTAAAATGCTATACATGCTATATCAATGTCCCATTTTGTCGCCTTTTATCTCAGGTAGAAGGTCCCAAATAAAAAGTGGGAAACTCCCCCACCCTTCCCCCCTTTTGAGAGATAACTGATCCAGCCATAACGGGACAGAAAGGATGTTCTCCCGGACAGACCGACGGTTTTTTATAATTCAATAATTCAAATTTTGTTGTTGTAGTATTATTCATGAAGAACGCTATGTAAATAAGGCGCTCCAAACTGAGCACACTACTGAAAAAGCTGAATATTTCATGCACGCGCGCTTGTACACACACACACACATACACACACACACACACACACACACACACACACACACACACACACACACACACACACACACACACACACACACACACACCCCTAAGTTTCACGCACGTCCGGCTGGAAAAAAAGACAAATCGGTTGTCTGCAGTCACCATAGCAACATGTTAATTCCACACAATAAACGACAGACCGCCACGCAATCAACGTAACCAGTCCCACGGTGAACTCTCAACATTTACGACAGGCGGCCTGATCTGCTGGGGCTCACGAGGATCTATTGCATGCACACACTGGAAGCCAGGGCGTCTCGACGCAAGACGTCTCAACGCATTCAAACGTAGCAACGGCTCAAATTTCAATTTCAGCAGAACTTGTCTTGAGTGACCACCCTTGTGACAGTTCACCTGTCATTAAAGACCATGATTTAGGTGGCTGTAGCCACCTAAATGATGGTCTTTAACAACAGTGACACTTTTTCTGTCCTCAAGACTTCTGTTGAGAGAGCACCTGCCTTCTACGACCACTTTCTTCTTGCAAAAATGCGACAGTTCGAAAAAGATTCTATTGTGGCACCCTATGTCAAAATGAAGGTCTACCACACCAGCATATGATGATCGTTGGTCACTGCTTAACACGGGTAGTAGTAAATAGCTGTTACAACTACCCATGCTAAGAAGTGGCCAACTACGCAACGCTCATCCCATGCATGTGGTCTACCATACCATCTTTCTAACCCCTTGACTGCCAGTGGACGCGGATTTCGCGTTTAAAACCACAGCACACCGACCAACATTCGCGAGAAGAACACACATGAAACGGGATCAAAAATGGGCACAAAAAAACCACAGAACTAACAAGAGACATGAATCTTCATGAGCCCTTGCGACAGCGGGGGCTCATGAGGATTTATATCTCTTGCAGATGGGCAGCGTTCGCCTTGCCCCGGCAGTTAAGGGTTTCAGACTGTGACGTGTGAGAGCTAAAACCAGGCGCCAAGTTAACCCTTTTCATCCTGCTTCTGCTTGAAATTAACTTGACTATGAAAGTTCAAGGGTGGTGCCAGAACAGCTTGGCGCCTGAGGCGCCAAGCTATTCTGGCACCGCCCCTGAACTAAAATGGTTGATCTATCTCTTAATCTGTAATGTAGCCTTCATAGGACAATAAGCAAATTTTACAAAACCAGCCTTAGGATGTAATAGGTTAACCAGTAACTACTCCTGACCTAACGCCATCGATCCGGCATGCACTGGCCTCGTTTACATCCTGAAAAAAAAAAATGAAGGCATTTTTACTCTCTCGGGCGAACAGGAGCCCAGTGGCCAGATTAACTGTGAATTAATGATGCCTGCCACGAAAGGCGTCATGCCGTCTGTCCTTCTTTGTCCCAGGTATCGATCTCGTAACGCAGACAATGGGCCTGATTAGAATTGCAGACTGATGCAAATATTCACACAGAAAGGCGATCGCGGCGGAAGACGGGAGGGAGGGAAATTTTATCTTCTCGAGCTAGATGATCAACCGTGACAGCCGTTGGTCATTTTGTCCAAGATAGCGTCTGATTAGCTTGACGACTGAAGCCATGTAACGGCCATTAAATGAACCTCTTGTAGCTGACGATGCGTGTAACTAGCAATGTCCAGGCCGAACAGGTGACCGACAAGCGTGAAAAATGCAGACAATAAGACAATAACCCAACAAAGAAAGAAACACGCTTAGAAGAGACAGTTACAGCATAATTTATATTTCAACATAATATTAAAAAAAAACAAAAAAAAAAAAAAAACATACAGACAATTACTTATGGTAAAAATATCTTGTAACTGTAGTTTCAAAGAGGTGTTTTATTCTTCGTTGGGATGTTTTATGTAATTAGCAGAACGGACAACAGCTACAAACACTGCTGCAATCGGACTACATGAAAAGACGACTGAAAACAAACATCCATATCGAGCTTCTAATATATCTAAAGTCCAACCTGTTGGTTTTGGTCAAATTACTAGAATGTTTGACGTTTACTAACCACCACCACCACCACCCCCCCCCCCCACACCCCCCCAAAAAAAATAATAATAAAAATAAAAAAAATAATAATAAATAAATAAATAAATAATAATAAAGTATAAATATTAAAAATAAATAAATAATTCCCCGTTTGTCACAGTATGCGAAATGGTGTCTGCAAGAGGCTTAGATCCTCATGAGCCCCGCGAGTGCGGGGGCTCATGAGGATCTATGCCTCTTGCAGTCTGGCGTTGTTCATACATGTTCTCAGCAGTGAAGGGGGTAAATCACAAGGCTGTAGTCGGCTCTGACGTGCCTGGACAGCGCGAGCCACGAACATGCAATCAGATCGTATGTCACGGGGAATCCTATGATAAAGTGCCAATAAAGTCCGTTTTTTATTATTATGTTGTTTTTTTATATATCTCGCCCCATGTTCCCCTGACATACATTTTAGCAATTCAAGTCGCCTGTGTGCACTCCCTCGCCTAGATCCTTCCACTTGCAAGAGGAACAGGCCCCAGTTGCAGGAAACTTGGGCAGGCCAGTAACTGCCAGCCAACTGTCCCTCTGGATTGCAGGAATTTTATTTTATTTTTTTATTTTTTTTTTTTTTTTTTGCGTGTGGCTAAAAATAGTTCTAATCAAAGCCGTTGGAACTATGAAAGACAGGTACTGGCATTGAAAACGACTTGCAACTCGACCCAGATGCTCATGTGTATTTGCGTCAGTGAAATCCAAAGACTGACCTGCCGCCAGTTGCAGGAAACGTTTCCAAGCCAGTAACTGCCAACAACTGTTCCGCTGCATTGCAGCGAGATTATTGCGTGGGGCTAAAAACTGAGCTAAAAACAAAGCCCAGTGGACCATGATAGGCAGGTATGGCTAATGAAAATTACATGCAACTAGACCCTGGGTTCCAAGAGAACTTACAGCGATTACCTCGCTTTATAACACTCTCCTAGACAAAATAGGCAATGACAAATTCATGAGTGTGATACTCTGAACAGGTCAGAAAACACTGGGGCTCGAAAAACAAATAGCCACGCGATTCGCGGAAATATATACATCTAGACTTGTGAAACGCTGCAAAGACTGACAAAAATTGCTTTGAAAATACATCTAGACTTGTGAAACACTGCAAAGAATGCTAAAAATATATTTGTTTTTCTCCCCATGTCACACGACCAGTCGCTTTAGTGCAAACCGTACCATGTGACCGTAATACAAAACCCTTGTAGTGATAAATGGCGGACTTCTTGTAGCCCTCTTTGTGACGCATCTTGAATGTGAGTTTTGTTCTATAAAAGATCTCCAAAACGTGCTAAAGTTAAAAAAAAGTTACTTAGTGTTGTTCGAAACAACAAGCACACTCAGTAGTTGACAGACGGCAACGTCATGATATATTTTAAATTACGTCATAAGTCTATTATGTACATAAATGTTTGTTTTCCTCCCTACGTCACACGACCAGTCATTTTAGCGCAAACCGTACCATGTGACCGTGATACAAAAACCCTTGTAGCGAAAAATGGCGGACTTCTTGTAGCCCTCTTTGTGACGCATCTTGGATGCGAGTTTTGTTCTATAAAAGATCTCCAAAACGTTCTAAAGTAAAAAGTTACTTAGTGTTGTTCGAAACAACAAGCACACTCAGTACTGGAGACGGCAACGTCATGAAATATTTTAAATTACTGACGTCATAAGTCTTATGTATAAATGTATATTCCTTTGACGTCAGTCAGGTCTGGCGTGATCCAGGTCGGAAGATGTCTTCTTGATTTCTTTTACAAAAATAGTGGAGGAATGAAAACAAATACGTTATTGGTAGCAGGGGCTTGCTGCACGGCCCCTTGTAGGCCTGAGGGAGGTCAAAGGAACCATTGTACCCCTCAGGCCTTCGGCTTTCGGGACACAATGGTTCCTTTGACCTCCCTCAGGCCTACAAGGGTCCGTGTAGCAAACCCCTGCGACCAATAACTTACGAGGGGATGCTGAAAAGTTCCTGGTTTTGACCAGAAAGAAGAGAGCCAGAGTTATGAAATAACACATTTATTCAACATATTCCCCCCTGTGACTGATCCACTTGGTACAGCGTAGTTGCAGTTTTTCGAGACTGTTCAAATAAAAGTCCTTTGGTTGGGCCTCAAACCAAATGTCAGCAGCATGTTTGACGTCAGAAATGTCCTCAAAACGTTGCCCCTTTAGGTGTTTCTTCAAGTTCGGGAACAGATAATAGACCGAAGGGGCCAGGTCAGGTGAGTAGAGGGGATGGTGGACCAACTGGAAATCCAAGGTGTTGAATTTGGCGGAAGCCACAACGTTGGATGTGTGCGCAGGTGCATTGTCCTGCAAAAAACGGATCCCTTTGGTCAACTTTCCACGTCGTTTAGTCTTAATTGCCTCTTTCAGCTGGTCCAGGAGATTTGCATAATACTGCCCGGTGATACTAGAGCCCTGAGGAAGGTAGTCCACCAACAGAATACCGTCTTTGTCCCAGAAAACGGACGCCATGACTTCTTTAGCCGATTTCTGGTTGCGGAACTTCTTCGGCCGTATATTATAAGCCACTGTGGCGCCATTCCTTTGACTGTTCTTTGGTTTATGTGGAGCCAGGTTTCATCCTCTGTAACTAACCCAGCCCAAAAGTCGTGTGCAGCTTCAAAATGGGCCAAAACGGCTTTGGATGCGTCAACTCGTTCCTTCTTCTGATCACTGTTCAAACATTTCGGCACCCACTTCGCTGAAAGCTTGCGCATGCGTAGGATAGTGGAGATAACAAACCCAACACGCTCCCGTGAGATGTCCAGTATCTGGGCTATCTTTTTTGCGGATATTCGGCGGTCCTCAATAATCAGCTCATAGACAGCATCGCAGGTTGCCAGGTCAGTTGAGGTTGGGGGGCGCCCACCGCGGGGCTCATCTTCAACAATGAAATGCCCAGTCTTGAAACGAGATATCCAGGCTTTGATAGTGCTGTAGGAAGGACACTTCTCCCCCAGTGTTCGTGACATTTCAGTGTAAAAATGTCCTTTGCTGACTTTTTCTGGAGAAACAAAAACTTCATGACGGCCCGTAACTCCAACGACGTGACACATCAGTGTTCCCTCCACAAAAAAAGAAATAAGAGTCCTTGGGACTCCCAGGTATAAAATTTTAAGTCCTAGTGCAAATTTTGAGAGTCCCCAAATCAGAAAAAGAAATGTAAAAACAAGTCCAAGCCTCACTAGTTATCATTCAGGGCCCCGGAAAGTCTGTCAATTTCAGTCCTTTTCCTTAAAGTCTGTGAAAGTTTGTAAAAAAATGACAAAGTGCTGGCAAACTTGTGTCTACTTCTTCCCCACCCCCACACCCCCCCCCCCCCAATTTGTGGCTATTCCATTGCGAATGATCATGCTGACGCTTGTTGCAAGTGATCTATATTTAACTCTGATCATAAAGTGACTGCATGGCCTTTCTGCCAAACATTCTGATTGGTTGTTTACGCTTCTACCGAGCTCCGCCATTCACTAAGCGTTCTTTTATTTTGGTATATCTTCATGCATTAGGCACAGAAGCTTTGAATGAGCTGCTGATACAGAGTGATCAAATTAAAGTGTGTAAACCTTCAGGCTTCAGTTTGGGTTTGTGAAACGTTTATGAAAAGTTTGTGAACTTTGTCCCTGCTTTTCTGTACGGACCCTGGTTCTGATTCTGATTATGCCGTGAATTAGTTCGCCACTCGTTGGTCGTATTTTTGACTTCAGCGATTCGAAAAAAATGTGTGCGTCCACAGGACGCACACATGCAAATTTTTCTGCGTCATTTTTCATATTTTGTGCGTAATTGACGCACTACTGTGCGTAATCGGGAACACTGCACATGCTTGTGCTTCTGCCATCACAGATTCTAGCTAAAAAGGACACAGTTGTTTCAATCGCAAACACCTGATATTTGCACAGTTACGTACTAAAATATTAGGGTGTCATATGCCCCCACACTCGTTTTTCTATTTTATCTGGAAGGGGGCAAAGAAAGGAACTTATCAGCACCCCCCCCCCCCCCTAAATATTGTTTTCATCCCTACGTCACAAGACCAGTATCTTTAGAGCAAACCGTTCCATGTGACCGTGATGCCAAAATCCTTGTAGCGTCACATGGCGGACTTCTTGTAGCCCTCTTCGTGACGCATCTTGGATGCGAGTTTTGTTCTATAAAAGATCACCAAAACGTTCTAAAGTAAAAAGTTACTTAGTGTTGTTCGAAACAACAAGCACACTCAGTACTGGAGACGGCAACGTCATGATATATTTTAAATTACGTCACAAGTCTATTATGTATAAATGCATATTCCTCTGACGTCAGTCAGGTCTGGCGTGATCAAGGTTGGATGATGTCATCGCGATTTTTTTTACGAAAATAGTGGAGGAATGAAAACAAATACGTTATTGGTAGCAGGGGCTTGCTGCCCGGACCCTTGTAGGCCTTCGGGAGGTCAAAGAAACCAATGTACCCCTCAGGCCTTAGGGGTACAATAGTTTCTTTGAGCTCCCTCAAGCCTACAAGGGTCCGTGTAGCAAACCCCTGCGACCAATAACTTATAATATACATATATATATACAATGCAATAATACTTTATTATCCCCGATGGGAAATTTTGGCGCAGCTGTATAACATAAATAATAGAAACAAGAATTAAAATTACATATTCACGTCATCCGCAACACCCCCCCCCCCCCCCCCTCATCCCTCATACCCTTCCGCATTCTATTGATATAAAAATACGTCTAGACTTGTGAAACGCTGCAAAGACTGATAACAACTGCTGTGGAAAATACATCTAGACTTGAAAAGCTGCACAAGAGTGACACCGAAGCTAGTCCGGTCTGACAACTGATAACATTTACAAACTAATTTCACTTCCGACACCCAGTACAAGAACCGCACGCTCAGGTATCAGTCTCCACGAACTACCGCCTTACCGTCAAGGACAGGTACAGCAATGACATTTTACAAGAGTCACAGATCCTCATGAGCCCGACAGGCTGCGCGGGCTCATAAAAATCTGTTGAAAAGAGGCACAGATCCTCATGAGCCCCCTTGCACCTGGGTATAGGACACCATCGACAATTCGTTCAACGGAGTGAAGCTTCCTCAACAAATAACAGAAAACTTGGAGAACACTCGTAACATCTTATAGTTTAGACAGCACTTGAAACAAAGACAATTTTATAGCGCTTAGCCCTGTAATAAGCACTTTTAAAGCCCCTCAAAGGACCGGTACTTTATTACAACAGCCATTAACAGACACTCGACGGTGTCTAGGCTTGTGGGCTACCGATTTCAAACAGAATACTTGAGGTTCATAGCGATTTAACACGCAGGATAGCATTTCAGTTAACACGTTGGGATTTGTAACACGTATCATGAAGTCAGTCTAGTAACTACGCACAAATTCCGAAAGCGATCGCACCGGACCGTGACAATAACCGTTTCGTATATGTATCGCCAAAAGTATACAGCCAACAATTAACCCCTTACGCTCATGCAGTACTGTGAGTCTTTCATAATCGGAAATTCAAAGCGACCTGCTTCAGATTAGCAGGTTAATAGTCCGCACTATCCCCTTTATACACATTCTTAGTATGTCTTACAATAAGCTTTACTTAATTACGAAGTTTGAATGTTGTAAAATTAAAGGGTACAAAATTGTGGCTGAAACACACCGATCTATCGGGAAATGTTTTAGCCATCGAAGCCCACCCTGAAGCTAGTTGCATGAGTGAACTTAGTCCTGCTCCACCCACTAAGAAAGGTGCTCCGCTATAGCGGAGCACCTTACTTAGTGGCTGGCGCAGGATTACGCTCACTCATGCAACCGACGCTTGGCGTCGATCGCTTTAATAAACGCCCTTCTGCTCGTAAAGATGCAATGATCTGAATGATTCGGTATACATGTATCAAATGATTCTGACTCTGAAATGAGAGCCTCTTACTGTGAGTCATAGACAGCAACACCGAAACATCGTGACAGAAGAAGCTACGCCCTGATCTCAAACACAGCCCTTGAAGGCAATACTGACATGGAGCATTGTGGTGCTGATCTGTGATTCTGGTCGTATGCTCTGTGATTTTGGACGTTAGAGCCCTTGGCCGAAAGGTCCAACGTTATAGACCGGCTGGTCTATAACGTTGGACCTTTCGGCCAAGGGCTCTACATGCACTGTCGAGTCTGACTAGAGACGCACACCATAGAGGGGAAAGCAGTTATTGCTTTTGACTTGACCCTTTGCTTGTCGGTACAGGTTTCTGTCGCGATGATTCCTACTGGAATCGGGGGGGGGGGGAGGGGGGGGGAGGGGTTTAGGAAAGTGAGGGGGCGGTGGTGCACGCGTATATATACAAAATCAAGTCTTACCTCCTTTTCCTTTGGCAATAAGGTTCCTTGCTCTCAAAACTGCAACAAAGAAATTGCACGTTTACTTTTAGTCAGGCTAAATAATTTATGCAAGATGCAAGTATAAACAAAGCAATGTTAGGAGTAATTTGAGAGTATGGTCTCATTAAAAATAAGTAAAATAATTATATACTGTATCTATCACACGAAGCACATAATAAACCCGATTTAAACCACGTTAGCACCCTAGCCTGTGGATGTAAGGGCTTATGCGCATCTAAGCCTCTTGCTCACGAAAATACCTGACTGAGGCAAGCTCGTCAATCATGTATAACTAGGAACATTGACAGTTGAACTCACCAATGCATTTGCAGTGAACAATAACACCATCCTGAGATAGCATGTTGAATTAACGCTGGGTACTTCAACGGTAATAGTAGTACAAAACGTTAACCTAAGTGAAACCAATCTCACATACACCACTGTTTCGCTGGTAAAAAAAAACAAAAAACCCACACAACTTTAATCTATGAGGAGCCAAGTACATCCACACAATGGTTTCACTGCTTCAATGGTAAGAAAACACTTTTTCATCCAACTCGAACTGAAATCCACACGACGGGACGCTGCTTAAAATGTATCAACAATACGGTCCACGATCTGGGTCAGAATATCCCAGACGTAATGTCCAGCTATGGACAGGGTTTCCTTCCGGCTCGAAACAATATCAGTGCTTTCTTAACCCTTTCACTGCCGAGAAAAAAAAACAATATCTAACTGCAAGAAGCCTAGATCCTTATGAGGATCTATGCCTCTTGCTGACCCCATGTAATCCATTTTCGCTGGCTGAAGTTCGTAGTTTTGCACTGAACTAGAACCGATTTCAGAAACATAATCTGAGAGCTGTGGCAGCCCGGGTACGCCTTAGACCTCGTCATTAACGTGAACTGCTAGATCTATACGTTTCCTGGAGTGAACGTCGCAGAATCGATGTCAGGATGGCACACTGGCACGGCACACACATGAATGGGAAGAACTAAAAATGTTCGTTGTCATTAACACAGATTACACTGGATGATTTTTTTCCCTGACTAAGGCCAACTGTATTTGAGACTGAGTGGTAACTATATGCCAAACAATTCAAAGAATAAACACTGTCACTCCTACACAAATCACTGTTCCAGTGACACAATGAGTCTCTTTAAAAAAAATAAAAAATACTGACGTTGTACGTATCACCCGAACGATGAAGGCAAGACCAATCGAATGTGACCGCTCATGTACGAACACGCTACATCTTTTCAAAGAAATACGTTTCTTCTCATCATGTAGATCTCCACGCTTTAATCCAAGGCAACGTGTTACACCGACAAACAACATTTTCTCCTCCTTTTATTACGGTCGGCTCGGGGTGCAATCCTTCTCAGCCGCCTGTCTACTGACAATGCTAGGCCACGCGTAACATCTGGCACAATTCATCAAAGAGATTTCGCCCTCAGGTAAAGGCCCACTGTGCGACAGACCATCGGGACAACATCGAACAGCGGGCCGACGGCGGCCAATGTCGACCCGATGGCCTGGCGCCCACTGAGCCGGTGACACGCTCTGTCTTCCACGGTTCTAGTGCAGGCACCGCGGCCCAACAAAAGCAATCAACGCCTTGATTGGACGTTGTTCAACGTGTTGCCTCTTCCCGTTAAAAAAGATCAGTGTATCCCGAAAGAAACAGATGTTAATGAAGCCAGCGAGAGATGTAAGACCTCATGGGCCCTCACGCAACTCAGTGCGGGCGTTCATGCGCCTGTTGCAATGACATGGGGTGCAGTACTCCTTTGTACTGAGGCGTGACCTCAGCCTGACAAACAGATGCTATTTACCCCTTCGCTGCCGGAACACAAACAGCAACGCACAACATATTGCAAGAGGCGTAGATCCTCGTGAGCCCCCGCAGTTGCGGGGGCTCATGGGGATCTACGCCTATCGCTGTTCTTATTTTGTCACTAATGATGTTCTGTGCACTTATGGGGCCCTTTGGCGTTGAATTAACAAGGATTTCTGAAGCACGGTTTGCGACCGCTGGCACCGCAGTGACGGGGTTAATCAAAACAAAGAGGCCCATATCCTCGTAGGCCTCTCTACGTGCGTGGGGCTCGCGAGGATCTGTGCCTCTTGCAGGAAGATGGTAGCACCCAGGCATGACCAATCAGATCGAACGTGAGATAATGTAGCAGGTGCTAAACAGTTTCACGTGGTGGCTGTAAATGACGCCAACCGCCACGACACGGTTGAGTGCTTCGAAATACTATTAACCCTTTGCGTGTCAGTATTGGTTTCATCGCGTCAAAACCGCTACCGACACGCAAAGGGTTGGTTTAAATAGTTTATTACTTTGCAAAATACATAAAAGAAGAATATACATCACTTATCATCAGATCAAAACAAGTCACAGGCTTATAGGATGATCTGGACACTTAGTTATACTATTTGCAAAATTTACACGCAAAGGGTTACCCCCCATGTGAATGCAGCCACCGGTAGTTTGTCTCTCGTTCTCGGGCACAAAGACGAAGTCAAAACGTGCATGAACCTGCACTTCATTTTAGCATACACAAAACAAGGATGATTGATTACACACATTCTGGATGAGAAATACTCACGAGAATGAATGCTCCCTGATTGCGGACTTAATATCGGATACAACCGTTTCAGTGCGGTTAGGATATGTCCAAGTGCCCAGTTGTTTACAAGACATTACCTACACAACTATCCACATGAACAGACAGACGCACATGAAGAATCCAATATAACCTCCCACAACATTTTTTTTTTTTTGGGGGGGGGGGGGGGGGAGGGGGGGATAAGATATCGATTATAATAAAATAACACTGGCAGAGGACTACTTTAATTGTCTGTCTAAATTCCAATACGTAAAATCCAACGGTGTGTTTACATACAGTCTAATGATCGCCCACACCTTCAGTGTGCTCAGGTGTGGGTAAACCCTGCCTAAATCAATAGCTCTTTTCTGACGCTAGAGATAGTTGTTGTTTTAGCTCGCAGATCTACATGAATGAGGCCAGCAAGAGGCATAGAGCATTTGCGAGGGCTCGTGAGGATCTATGCCTCTTGCTTTCGGAGGTTGCTGAATGTGTTCCGGAAGCTAAGGGGTTACAGACACAATCACTCATTGCAATTAATTGATGATGCGTGTTACAGCTGTAAACTACGCTATTTTTTTTAATCTGAAACCCTCTCCTGGCCCCAAAACGACACTTCGTGTTAATCCCAATCTGTGTCTCTCACGTATAACATTGCGGAAAATCAATACCACTCTCAGGAATGGTATGAAGCCACCGGTTAAAAAATAAAATCAGTGGTTTTATTAGATACATAGTGTCGTTAAATATGATTCTAAAGCCCACCACCACCACCCCCACCCCCACCCCGCCCGCCCCCAATACTACCAACAATACTAATAAATACCATTACGACTCACTACTACTACTAATAATACTGTAATACTAATAATTCTAATAAACCAATAACAATAATAAAAATAATAATATAACACCTGAATAATTTATATTAATTCTGTAGAAACAGAAAGACTGAAACAAATTTGATACCAGCTTCACACAATATAAAGCGACCGGTAAAACTGATCAAAGGTACAGTCTTTCATCATGAAGTATTCATGACTCTATTAAAGGCCCGGGCGGCGTCAGATGTTATCTCGCAAAGGTGCAATTACCTAACTTAACCCCTTTGTGCGTGCAGCCACCAGTACTGCACATTGTACCGGTGGCTGCATGCACAAGGGGGTTAAAATTTGACAGTGATTCAATAAGTTCGAAGTGTACAGAGACTCTTTCTCAATAAAGTATTCATGATTCTACAGGACAGACCTGCCGTCAGATGTTACTGCGCGAAGATGCAATTAACCCTTTCCCTGCCACTGGACGCATATGTTTTTGCTGAATTCTGCGTTCATTCAACAAAAACAAGAGCCACAACCGTCTAAGGCACTATGGACAGAAACTGGTCTCAAAAGAGGCATAGATCCTCATGAGCCCCCGCAGTCGCGGGGGCTTATGAGGATCTATGCCTCTTGCAGTTCACTTTTTCTCCACAGTTAAGGGGTTAAAACCTGACACACTCGATCCAACATTTTTATGGCAGTCTCTTTTCAACATTCATGATTGTTAAAAAAAAAAAAAAAGGCCACAGCTGCTTCTGAAGTTATTTTTTAAAGATGATTGACAGATTGAGTTAATGCAGCGCAAACAGCAACGACACAACTCGGTGCGGTGCCTATCAGAGATATCCAGTTTTACGCCAAGCCATTCTGGCACCACCTTTGAAACATCATGGTCGATCTGTCACTTGAACTCTAACGTCTTATGAGATACATTCCAAATTTCTGCGAACCTCGGCCCTGGGGTTCAGTGTGTGTGTTAGTCAATTTTCATTTCCTATTCCGTGTTAACGGAAATCATTGCATGGCTACAATCTTGTCCCCAACAATCACGCGCAACAGTTCTACGCGCAAAAACATTTATATAATAATAATTACAGTATTTATAATGCGCTTATCTTATAATAATTATAACTCTAAGCGCGCACTCACAACTCGCGCACGCATGCGCACGCTTTAGACAATGACTCGCGTACCACAAACAGTGGAATACATTACGACGGTCAGCTTGGGGTGGGGAGTGTGGTGATATAGTGCTAAAACTGTTGAAAGAGGTGAGTTTTGAGGGCGGATTGGAAGGAGGAGAGAGAGTGTTTCTGACGGAGAGAGAGTGGGAGAGTGTTCCAGGCGGATGGACCGTAGACGGAGAAGGAGCGGGGGCCGAAAGTGTTAAGTTTGGTGCGAGGGATGTGGAGGCAGATAGGGTCAGAGGCAGAGCGGAGGGAGCGGGAAGGTGTGTAGGGGTGAAGTAAGTTGGAGAGATATGCAGGAGCGCAGTTGTTCAGGGATTTGTAGCAGAGAGACAGAATTTTGTATTGGATGCGTTGGGGGATGGGGAGCCAGTGAAGGAGTTTGAGCAGGGGTGTGACGTGGTCGGATTTTTTCTTTCTGAGGACGAGGCGGGCAGCATTGTTCTGAACGCGTTGGAGAGTGAAAATGGTGGAGTGAGGGAGGCCGGAAAGGAGAGAGTTGCAGTAGTCGATGCGAGATAAGATGAGAGAGACAGCAAGTTTGGTGGCAGCTTCGGTAGTGAGGTATTTTCTGATCTGACTGATGCGGCGGAGGTGGAAATAACATGCCTGGGCCGTGGCGGAGACGAAGCTGGTCATGGACAGAGAGGAATCGAGGATAACGCCGAGGTTCTTGGCCGAGTCAGAGAGGGAGATGGGGGTGCTATCGAGTTGAAGGTGGAGAGAGGGAGGGAGCTGGGAGAGTTTCTGGCGAGTGCCTACCAGCATGGCTTCCGTTTTGTCGTCGTTCAGTTTTAGCTTGTTTGCTGTCATCCAGTTTTTCACGTCTTCATAGCAGTCAGCCGTGCGAGTCAGTAGTGACTGAGTGTTGTCGAGTTTGTCTTTGTCTAGCAGTTGTGAGTCGTCAGCGTAGAGGTGGTGGTGTATGCGGTGAGACTGGATGATGTTGGACAGAGGAGAGGTGTAGAGTGTGAAAAGGACCGGGCCCAGGACGGACCCCTGTGGAACTCCGCACGAGAGCGTGACTGGGTTGGAAGAGACGCCGTTGATGGTGACGGACTGCTGTCTGTCGGAGAGGTAGGAGAGAAACCAGGAGTGAGCAGAGTCAGTGATGCCGAAGGAGTGGTGGAGTCGGTGGAGGAGGATAGAGTGGTCTATAGTGTCAAAGGCGGCAGAGAGATCGAGTAGTGTAAGAAGAGAGATGTTGCCCGAGTCGGTGGAGAGAAGCAGATCGTTTAAGATATGTAGAAGGGCTGTTTCAGTGCTGTGATGTTTGCGATAGGCAGACTGGAATGGACTGAGGAGGTTGTTGTCGGTGAGATGGAGGTTGAGCTGATTGAGAACAACCTTCTCAAGAAGCTTGGACAGGAAAGATAGATTGGAGACTGGGCGATAGTTCTTGAGTTCGTTTGGGTCGAGGTTGTGTTTTTTTAGGAGAGGACGGACGATGGCGGACTTGAAGATATCGGGGACGGAGCCGTTTTCTAGAGATGCGTTGATGATGTCGGTAATGAAGGGCAGAAGTTTTGGAAGGCCATCACGGTAGAGAGAAGCTGGGAGGGGGTCTAGTTCGCAGGTTTTGAAGGGCATGGACTTTATGGTCTTGAGTACTTCATCCTGAGAGACGGGGCGGAAGGACGAGAGAGGAGTGCCGGAAAAGGTGGGGTCGGGAGGGCAAGGCGGAGAATGATTGATTGATTGATTGTACATTGCTTAACGTCCCGACAGCAACAAGGCTTTCTCAGGACGTGCCTGCACTGCTTGTGAAAAAAACAACTTAACAGAACATTGAATGTATGTCGCCAGCCGGTCAAATACGTTAAATAAACCTAACACATGGGGCTAAATAAAGCTAAGACCATTTAGCAACACACATCCAATATCAAGAGCTACAGGCAGTGCAGACAGTAGGGAGAGTTGTAAAAAGGCAAATACAGGTGAATGGACAAAGGGTAGACAGAAACACATGCCCCAGAATAGAGAGAAAACCCCACCCTGCGGGGCTGACTAGGGTGACCCTGGGAACTAAAAAATACTTAACCCCACCCAAGTCCCCCAGGGCAGACCCGGGTGGGGGGCAAGGCGGAGAAGGCAGGGTGTCGAGTGTGTCGCGCAGAGTTTGGATTTTGTCCGAAAAATAGGTAGAAAAAGCAGACGGGAGTTCTTCTTTGCTGTGTGTGTTGGGGAGAGGAGAGTCTTTAGAAGTGCCTAGGAGTGTGTTCGTGGTGGCGTAGAGGGTTTTGGAAGAAGTGGATTCCAGGATTTGGTTTTGAAGAAAAAATCAATCCAGACCAAAAAGGTGACTGCCAAGCGTGTAATATGCAAAGAAGTACCCAACGGAGAAAGAAACACGCTTAGAAAAGACGGGTACAACACAATTTATTAATATTTCGGGTAAATACCCTTTGTCAAAATAGACAAACAAACAAACATAGAGATTAGCCGCTACTTATCTTCAATGGCAGAAGGAATGTGGCAACTGAAGGAGGTGGCGTAAAATAAAAGAAAAGGAAGAACAAAAGTACGGAAAAAGTAAAAATGACGTCAACGAAAAATCGCGTAAGAGAGAGACTCGGAAAGAACCTGAACACGAGAGACAAGAGTGTGTGCAAGCACGTGCAGGAGCGAGCGAAAGAAAAGGCGAGTAGATGAGGCCAGAGAAAGAGAGAGAGAGAGAGAGAGAGAGAGAGAGAGAGAGAGAGAGAGAGAGAGAGAGAGAGAGAGAGAGAGAGAGAGAGAGAGAGAGAGAGAGAGAGAGAGAGAGAGAATGCGACAGTCCACTGTGTCCACTCTGCCGCATGAGCCATATATGCGTGTATATTATATTAAAGATAGTCGTTTCGTTAACATTCGCGCAGACTAACTGAAAAACACTGCAGACAAAATAGCAAAATAACGTGACACGAAATGCGACAGTCCACTGTGTCCACTCTCCCGAAATGCGACAGTCCACTGTGTCCACTCTCTCTCTCTCTCTCTCTCTCTCTCTCTCTCTCTCTCTCTCTCTCTCTCTCTCTCTCTCTCTCTCTCTCTCTCTCTCTGGCCTCATCTACTCGCCTTTTCTTTCGCTCGCTCCTGCACGTGCTTGCACACACTCTTGTCTCTCGTGTTCAGGTTCTTTCCGAGTCTCTCTCTTACGCGATTTTTCGTTGACGTCATTTTTACTTTTTCCGCACTTTTGTTCTTCCTTTTCTTTTATTTTACGCCACCTCCTTCAGTTGCCACATTCCTTCTGCCATTGAAGATAAGTAGCGGCTAATCTCTATGTTTGTTTGTTTGTCTATTTTGACAAAGGGTATTTACCCGAAATATTAATAAATTGTGTTGTACCCGTCTTTTCTAAGCGTGTTTCTTTCTCCGTTGGGTACTTCTTTGGTTTTGAAGGTATTTGCGTTTAGATTCGGAGATCATTTTGCAGACTTTGGATCTAGTTGTTTGGAAGATCTGTCTGTGGACGGTGAGGTCAGATGAGCGCCAGAGGCGTTCCGCTTGTCGGCGCTCGCGCTTGGCTTCGGCTATGTCGTCAGTGAGCCAGGGGGAGGGGAGTCGGTTGGGTATGGAGCAGGTGGTGACAGGGGCATGGGTGTCTAGAAGTTTTCGAAGGGAGGAATCGAAATGGGATGCAAGATCGGGAGAGGGGGCGGGGTCCAAGAGAAGGTCGACAGCTTCGTCGAAGAAGCTCTCGCGGTTGACAGATTTTAGTTTGCGACGAGAGACGATGAGCTTGGTTTTTTTCGGGGGAGGTAGATTGAGGGAGACGAGAATAGCGAGGTGGTCAGAGGGAAGCACAGAGGAGGTGTCCGAGTCGAGAAAGAGTTGATCGGAGGTGCGGGTGATGATCCAGTCGAGGGTGTGGCCGAGTCGGTGGGTGGGTTTAGTGATGTGTTGTGTAAGATTGTGGTTTGAAAGTGACGTGCAAAGGCGTTTTGTGTCAGGGTGGTCGGGTTTGTCAAAGTGGAAGTTAAAGTCGCCTAGAAGGATGTGTTTTCCGGGTCGTGTGCTGTAGTGGTCGAGGAGGAGGTCAAACTCGGTGAGGAACATGGAGTTTGTGAGTTTGTTTTGAGAGCTTGGAGGGGGGCGATAGATACATGAGAAGATGAGGGACTGGCCAGGGAGTGTTGCTACGGCCTCGACAGATTTAAAGGAGGGATGGGCAAAAGGTAGAGACTGAGAGAAGGAGAGGTGAGCGGAAAGACAGTCCCTGTAGATGATGGCAATGCCACCCCCTCTGGAAGCGCGTGGGAAGGAGGCCAGGCGGTAGCCACTCGGAGTGACGCTGGCGATGATGGGTTCATCGCCAGCTGAGCGGAGCCACGTTTCGGTGATCACGACAACATCTAGGTCATTGTCTAGAATGAAATCGGAAATCACGTCAGCTTTGCCAACCCTGGCTGTCGGTAGCTGTTTTTGTCGCGATGCTTCCGGCAGGAATCATCGCGACAAAAACCGCCACCGGCAGCCAAAGGTTTAATAAACGTACGGTAGTCTGCGGTCTCAAAAACCAATACAATACAGCCTCTTTCATGGTCGTCTACTGATACTGCTTTTTACAGTACTAACACAGAACTAGTACTCCGTGAAGGAAGGCGACGCATTTGTCAATACATGTATTTTAACTTGACCCCGTTCATGTTACCGTTCCTGAAGACAACACTCACAAGAAAAAAGGCACAGAGCCTCGTGTGCTCCACACAGGTGAGGGGGGGGGGGGGGGTCATGGGGTAACAATACCTTTTGCTGGCGACAGCTACATATATGCACTCCGCGTAAGGCTGGGATTATTAACACATAAAGCCCCGACGCACTACAGCAGGAGATGGATCGACCAGGATAATTCAATGGTAGTAACAGATTAGCTTGGCGCCTGATGGGGCCAAGCTAATCTGGCACTACCCTTGAATTATCCTGGTCGATCCATCTCCTGCAACGGTACATAGTCGTTAGATGACACCTCCGAAATTTGGGAAATGCAACCTTAGGGTCTAATGGGTTAAGCTTACCACCTGTGAATATGGCTGATCCAGGTAGTCACCGAAGTGGTATAATAATCTAAAACGAAATATGATCCATCATACACAGAAAATGAACAGTGTGCTTCAGCGGCGTCATTCACGCGCGAAGAAAGATTTACACGAAGAAAGATTCCACAAAACGCTTCAGATGTGACTGAATTTTGCTCGACTAACCTCGAAGACTAACATAAATTATTCAATAATAAATAAGCCATAATTATTAACAATAGTGATAAGCATCTACCTACGAGTCTGTCAACCGCTCATGGACATGATAAACAGGCTATTAAAATTCTATTCAAAGCTCTGTGGGAAATGCCTCGACAGCTGCCGCATGAGCCATATATGCGTGTATATTATATTAAAGATAGTCGTTTCGTTAACATTCGCGCAGACTAACTGAAAAACACTGCAGACAAAATAGCAAAATAACGTGACACGAAATGCGACAGTCCACTGTGTGCTGTTCTGTGATTTTGGACCTTACGCCCAAAGGCCGTAAGCTGCAAAATCACAGACCAGCACACAAAACTAAACACGCGTCTCCGCCGAAAGGAACACATATTTCTTGTCAAGGTACGTCATTCGCTTTTGACTGCAAGGTTAAAAAAACAACAAAAAACAAACAAACACATTCAAAACTTCCAAACAAAGAACTAAACGCGCTCAGAAGAGGCAGGCAGGTGCTTATTCTTTTATATGCTTTCTGCCGCCGTATCTCTTTAAGAGAAACGTCTGCAACGGATGTTACACAACGCTACACGCAGGTCTAGCTTTTGTTCCTTTAGACATACTAATGGTCAAAACTTAAGGGCCACCCCACATTTTGTGTCATTGTTTATCGTCGCAAGTACGCTAATAAAATACAATGTTCTTTCGATCCAAATGGGTTAAAAGTTGACCTTAGACAGTCCACTGTACAGGGAGCAATAGACGACAATTCATCAATTTCCACGAACGTGGCAAATGCACGTGAAACATCGTCAGTTTTTGTGAAAAGATGTGCGATATTGACAAGCGTACCAAAGGCAGGCAGGTGGAAAAACTCGGCAAAGCCGTGATGCACGTGCTAAAGGGGTCAGTCGTGAACACTGAGCACTTCTGTTTCGTTACAAATACCGGTACAGTAGGGGCATAATTGTCACTTTCCTAACCATGCCACCACGACGAAGCCTACCGCCAGTAGATCAAGGCCGGGCGCTAGCATGGCTGCAGGATGGAATTTCCGGACGATAAGTTGGGAGACGTCTTGGCGTGTCCCATTCAGTGATCCAGAGGCTGCTGGCACGATTCTAAGAAACTTGAAGGGCAGAACGACGACCCTGCTCAGGACGCCCGCGCTGCACCAGCAGAAGGGAGGACAGATACCTCTGTATGGCGGCTCTGCGCGGCCGAACCGTCACGTCAACCACTCTGCGACGTCAACTGATACAAGCTGCAAACGTTAACGTCAGCAGAAGCACAGTCTGCCGACGTCTGCGCGATATTGGCCTGGCTTCATGCAGAGAAACAGTGAGAATGCCCCTCACTCCAGCTCATCGCAGAGCCCGGGTTGCCTGGTGTCGTCAACATGTGAGGTGGAACCGACTCCAGTGGACTCAGGTTCTGTTTACTGACGAGTCACGGTTCACTGTGTCCTTCAACGACGGCAGGGTAGGGGCCTGGAGACGCCAGGGCGAGCCATTCACGGATGGATGCGTCTAAGAGGAGGTGGATCGCTACAGAGGAGGTTCAGTCATGGTCTGGCCAGGCTTAAGCAGAGAAGGCAGGACCCCCCCTCCCCACCTCATCCGAGGCACCCTGACTGGACTGCGCTATCAGGACGAGATTGTGCAGCCCCTTATCCAGCCAGCTCTCCAAGCCATAGGCGACAATGCTGTTCTGCAGGACGGCAACGCTCGACCTCATCGCGCCCGTGTGGTGCATGAGTACCTTGAGCAACGGGGTGGCCAGCTCGTTCACCTGATCTGGCTCCCATCGAGCACCTCTGGGACGTGCTGGGGCAAAGTGTAGTCAGCAACCACCTCCCACCTCAAGGCGTCCCCCAGCTGACTCAGTTCCTGCATCAAGAGTGGGAAGCGATCTCACAACATGTTCTCCGAACCCCCCTGGTGAACTCCATGCGTCAACGCTGCATTCAATGCTTGGCTGCAAACGGTGGGTACACTCGCTACTGACTCGACCAGTTTTGTGTGACTTTTCAAATGAGGGGTGGGTGAACATTATGACGTACTGCTGTTGTTACAATTGCTTGATTTACGCAAAACGTAAATGAAATTGTTACTGAATAAATTAGCAAAGTACTGACTCGAAGTATTGTTACATTATTTGTGTGGTGTTGTCGGTGCGTCTACGATAAAAGTGGCCCTTAAGTTTTGACTATTAGTATAGTTCAGCACAAGTCATCGTCTAATTTTTTCCGTGTCGGTAGCGGTTTTTGTTGCACTTTTTACACGCTTGGCTGTGATCTCTTTGGTCTTGATTCCAAAAACAAGAATTGCACACAAAATTATACAAGGAATACGGATATCCTCCGGAATTCATCAAACTATCCACCGACATATGACAGGTCTCTGGTCAATGCAGTCTACACCTTTTCGCTAGTTCTACACGAGTGCAAAGTCGTACTTGGCTCACAACTGAAACACTCTCCTTATTTTACACTTCTATGTATGCGTAACCCCTGCTGATTAACAACGGGAGATGCATCTGTGGCCAAGATCACTCCTGACTTGCTGATGAACCAGCTCTAGCACTGCCCTCGTCACACGGCCCTTGATGTCTACCCCAGTTACACTGACTGGTCGAGGAAAAAAAAAACGAATCACCTGCTGACGCTAAATAATTGACCACCTACTTAAATCAATAACCCGTACAACTACGGGCTAAATTTTCTTAGACGAGACGACTATGTCCACACAATCCAGACTGAAACCGGAGATATTCCACAGAATATACCAAAGACGCTCAGATTCTTGAACTATCATGGCCGATGTATCTACAATAATTATCCGCGAAACAAGGCTGCGTGGAACTTCGGACTAAAATTCCACTAATCGCCTCCTTCCATCTGCAAGAGGCATAGATTCTCATGAGCCCCTGCCTTGCTAATATTGAGAATCTATGCCTCTTGCTGAAACGTCCGGCCTCTCTGACTGAGGCAGTCAGCCTGGTCCGACGAAGTGCTGTGATCTGTCCTGTTTTTACGCGTCGTTACCGTATGCAAGAGGCATGGATTCTCATGAGCCCCAAGCAAAGCAGGGGCTCATGAGAATCCATGCTTCTTGTTAGAAGAGGTCGGTCAATCACACTCTCTCAGACTGAGGGAATCGTCCTGGGCTTAAGCCTAAGGCTGATGAAAGCTCTCTTGTTTTTGCGCGCAGTTCCTATTGGTTATTATATCCACCCGGTTGCTATGGCTTCCCAGAACACAACACTAACCACCTGGGCAGACAGCGTGATTTGTCGCCGAACCTGTTCCACCTGCATGAAGCGCTGATCATCATGAGAACTTGCTTTCCGCGATGTTCTCTTGAGTATCTCGCCCGTCTTGCTGTCAAAGGAGTGCAGGGGAAAAGTTTACATCTGTGTTAATTCCTCAGACTCACACAGCCACAACATTACCACTTGGGCAGACACAGCCGTTTTGTAAGCGACACTGTTTCATCTGCAGTGAAGAACCTCAAGAGCCTTCCGCATGTAGCGGACAAGAACTGGGTGAAAAAAATCATTTACATCTGTGTTCCGTTGTCAGACAGAGAAGTAAGGTAAACAAGGACCTCAGCCTAGTAGTTGTACTGGCCTTGGCAGCGACGGCGATCTACTGATCAATAAGTTGGATACTACACCTACATACATTCTTATAAACACATTGAGGCCTGGCAAAATCAACAGCAGGAGACAGATCGACCGTGATAGTTCAAAGTGGTGTCCGGATAGGTCGGCGCCTACAGGTGCCAAGCTATCCTGACACCACCCTTGAACTATCATGGCCGATATGTCTCTGGATTTGTAATGTAGTCGATTAAGAACAACCTTCACATTTCATATTTTCGACCTAACAGCTCATACTGTCCAAGGATTCTGGTGATTCACAGACTGAAAGTGTCCCCACACTGAGTCAAACGCCTCAACAAACACACTTTGCGCGTCCGTTAGAAGCGAAACAAAAACACACTGCAAACGGAGAATTTTTGGATGGACCGCCCGTACAGTATTGGCAATTTGCTGAGACCGATTCAAAAGGTAAAACGAAAAAAAAAAATTACTATGATTAGGACAGTGAAAAAAGAACGTTCAATTTATCGACTACAAAAATGCCCCTGAAATTTGTTTGTGACAGACCTATGTGATTAGTGACCATCTACCGATTTTTCCTCATCAAGTTAAGTCAGACAAAACGATTGACAACCCTTAATCAGTCGTGAATAGAAACCGGGATTAGCCCCTCTATGTGATGATTGATGTAAACGCGGTTCATCCCTGCCTGTAAGAGGCATAGATTCTCATGAGCCCCTGCAGGGCAGGTGTTCATGAGAATCTATGCCTCTTGGAGTTAAAAGAAAAAGTCCATCTCAGTGAGTACTGATGTAAATGGGGGCAAGCTACGTCAGCAAGAGGCATAGATTCTCATGAGCCCCTGCATTGCAGGGGTTCATGAGAATCTATGCCTCTTGCAGATGGGAAGGCATGGCTAAGCGGGCTTGATTTACGATCTATACCAGCGCAATTACAAAAATTTCCCCTTGCGTTACTCGCTTTGTTAGCGTTCGGATTGAAACTTTTGGAGATCAGAGGCGGATCTGGGGGTCCCCCCTCCCCCGACCGAAAATTGTTCAAAATTCTATGGAAAAAAGTCCCTTTTTGGGGCGTTTGAACCCATCCCTCTCCCCCCCCCCCCCCCCCCTTCCTTTGTTGTTTGATATTTTGGCAAATGGTGAGAAGCAAAGTCTAGCGTCGAGGAGCCATTTTGTATCAGGTTGAAGGTCCCAAACAAAACGTTGAAACCCCCCCCCCCCCCACCTCCAATCCCTTTCGAGGTAACTGATCCGTCCCTGAAGATGTATATAAAATGACACAGAGGCTAAATTCAATGCCAGTGCAATTACAACTAAATACATGTACATTCCTACTCCCTTTTGTGACTTACAAAATAAGCATTTTCAGGCTGAAAGTTGTAGAAATAAATGGATGCAGCAGAAGATAAATCTATATATATATATATATATATATATATATATATATATATATATATATATATATATATATATATATATATATATATATATATATTATATATATATATATATAACGTGTAAACTTAATATTGCCGGAAACACTGATGTCGTGATGAACAGCAAATGAAGGGTCAATGCGACAGTTACGCTCTAGTTAACTTAATGAAAGTAAAGCTGACACCACACGGTACCTGCGACAGGTTGGGCGGCGAAACGCCGAGCTGTTTTCACTATGTGCATCAATGTTAACACATTCAACCCCAGGACCGAAATCCCCAAATTTTGAAGTTGCCCTCTCTGAAGGACTGTATTACAATTGTACAGACAGATCGAGCATGATAGTTAAAGGGTGGTGCCAGAATAGCTTGGCGCCTATGTATTCTGATACCACCCTTGAATAGGCGCCAAGCTATTCTGGCACCACCCTTGAACTATCATGCTCGATCCATGTCTTGCTGTGGTGTGTTGGGGATGAATGAGTTTAAGTATTCACAATGTGAACAGAGAAATAAATATTGTGCAATAATATATATATATATTATATATTATATATATATATATATATATATATATATTATATATATATATATATAATCACAACAGCAGGTCCAATGTCTGGGAATATCTTCTAGCATCCCCCCTCGGGGGGAACACTGGATATTCTCCAGCGGATGGCGGGGCGCCTGGGGGTAGTCCCTATTACTTTATGTAATAGGTGTTCAGTGGAAGGCTCAAAAGATCTAATAGTGTAGTAATAAGCGATGCAGTCACAAAAAGGGCAGCTGATGTCCTGATGACACAATGCAAGCTTACCAGCCTGGAATTCCATGGCATTAGCACAGCATTCTCAGAATTTAATGAAAAATTACGTCCCTTGGAGCTACTCTGAGTGCACTTTTTGGCTTTGGGCGACGCCTTTGTTATAAGTAAAGAATATATATACATAATTTATACATCCGATAAAAAGCGTTTCTCGAGCCAGAAATAAAGTCCTCGGTTTGTTCAGATTTATCTGCTCGCGCAAGAAAGTTCTGCCCACAACTGGCATAAGCCAGTATATCTATTTTTGTGAAAAGCGGTATTTTCACGGTATTACACTGAACATCTCGCTATTCACAAAAGTGGACGTGCTGTTTTTTTTTTTTTTGCTTGCCAAATTAGTAGATTTGGCCATCTTGCAAGGTTGGCTGGTTAGTCCTGGGTCTACGGCCCCAACGGGCGAGTTATGGGGGACATGGACAGCTATTGCCAATGGAGTACGACCTGAACACTGATCAATTTAGGCGCACTGCAACGGTGCCGTATTGATTCACCAGGACGTGTTGTATCTTTTTCGCCTGTCCCGGGGTGGGCAAATGTTGTACGGTCCCTATGACTTCATAATAAACGACGTATGCCTTGATAATCATCACACGAGATAAAATGCATCAGATATTCAGTCAGACCACACCTAAAACGACAGGAGCGAGTCATGATGCGGGTTTTCGTCGAGTGTATCAATGCGCTGTATTCTGTTCGCTATAGTACTGTCTGTTCACTACCGTGAACTACTGAAACAGAAAAATCTGAACCTGGTTTGAGAGATCCCCCTATGAGAGATTACCTGTCGTTAAAGGCCATCATTTAGGTGGCTGTAGCCAGATAAATGATGGTCTTTAGTGACAGGTGACACTCTATGCCCTTCAAGACTACACTTGATAGAGCACCTGCCTCAAGTTTGAAGACCACTTTTTGTCTTGCAAACAAAGGTCCTTCCGAGCAAAACAGGTTCTACTGAACACATACAGAAGATCCAACTTCTGGACGCACGCCTGTGTCAAAACACTTGCATGGAAGGGGAGGGGAGGGAAAGTAGAAAAAGAGACAGGTTGCCGATTTTATTGGGGGTGACCCAAGGTGATAGCCATGAAACCGGTAACAAAACTGACACTGGCCCAACAAGCACTACACGCCTCTTCGGTTCGGCCTCCGTGTCTGCATCAGCAATGAAGCCATCTCTGTCGTGCCTTACTATCATAAATGTGCGAGGATTACGTCCAAAAGAGGAACACATGATACAGGACAAGCAAGAGGCATAGGTCCTCATGAGCCACCGCCTTGCGGGGGCTCTTGAGGCTCTAGGCCTCTTGCATATGAGGAAATCCACTGTATCTGAGAGAATTAAGCAGCATGCATGAAGTCGTAAGCGAAACCCTAAAGTTAAAACGATCATTACTAAAGGACAGATTTCATTTTTAGCCCCTACTCCTGCAGAGGCTGATGTTAATCTATGTTAGATGGAAGTGTCCGTATGCTGGACTGACTACTGAAGTTGTGGATTAAAGGGATAGCTCAGTGTGCGTGGACTACAACATGAGATAAAAAATGCCTTTGTAGTCTTTCTCTGAAGATAAACTGTTTGCGGAGGTGGACAGTACAAATATTGAAGTAACACAAAGGACAGAAGACTCGGTGGCTGCGTTTGCGTCTCCGCAAAGGTAAACTGTTCGACGCGGCTTCTCAATGGTCTATTCGAAGCCCTCAAACGCCTAAAGTGTTGAATAGCGTGATTAAAAACACACAACGTACATCTAACCAAACGTGCTAAAACACTGCGTTCGGTCGTGGACATTACTGTCAACGTCTAACTCATTTAGCCCCGACATGCCACAGCAAGACATGGATCGAGCATGATAGTTCAAGGGTGGTGCCAGAATAGCTAGGCGGCCATAGGCGCCAGGCTATTCTGGCACCACCCTTGAACTATCATGCTCGATCTGTCTCTAGAATTGTAATACAGAGGGCAACTTCCAAATTGGGGATTTCGGTCTACTGCCAGATTTCCGATACTGAATTTGCTTCCTTGGGGAAGGAAGACTGACCAAATTCCTCTCTCTCTCATACACACACTAGAGGCGGATCAGTTACCTCGAGGGGGGGGGGGTGGGGGGTGTCAAACCTTTTGTTTGGGACCTTCAACCTGACACAAAAGGCCTCCTGACGTTTGATCTTACTTAGTTCCAGTGGCCCGAAAAATTAAACAACGGGGAGAGTAGGTAAAGGCGAATGTGTCAAAAGACTTTCACCACTCCCCGAAATATCGAACGAGGGGCGGGGGAGTGGGGGGGGGGGCGGAGGCACACGTGTAACTACTTGCCAAGAATATCAAACAACGGAGGAGGGGGAGGGGAAGTTCCAAACAACTCATACAGGGATTTTGCCATAGCATTTTAAAGACTTTTGGTAGGGGCTGGGGGTTTGGAATACATCCCCCCCCCCATCCGCCCCTGCACACACACATATACACACACCACACTTGTCATAATGACAAATACTGCAAGACATTCAATATTTCTTTCAAAGTAATTTCACATCCTCTTGACACACCTTAACTTATAGTATACACTGAATTTGAATAACAACAGCTGCAACAAATCATGGCGTTTTCAAGAGGCATAGATTCTCATGAGTCTCTGCGACTGCAGAGACTCATGAGAATCTATGCCTCTTGAAAAAGCAAAGGAGCTTGTTACTAGAAGTCGTAGAAGTAACTGTTAATAAAGCATTTACAACACGGCGTAGTTTTGAGACAGTCCCCCGGGGCCCATCCGTGTCAAAGCTATGAGAGCTATGATGGATCACTCGCACACGGTAAACTGTCTATTACGCAATTTGATACAGCCCTACTGATAGTATACAGTAACAGTACTTGAGTACAACTTTTTGACTTTATGGCTCCTACATCCCACATCGCCTCTGATAGGCAGGCCTACACCGCAGTAGAACCTGTTTTGATCGACCACTCTCACGTAGTCACGTACACCGAAAGTGTTTCCGATGTGATTCCAAAAATTTCGCATTTCTTTTTACGATGTTGCGATTCCGTTGATCCCAACAATGTCGCATTTCTTTTGCTCGATAGTGTAACTGATGATCCTTTTTGACACAGTGTAAATGATGATCTTTAACTGACAGGTGACACTTTTTTCCATTCAAGACTTCTATTGAGAAAGGAAATGTCTATATTAAAACCTTAAAAGTTATTTTTGTGCCACGTGTATCAAACGCTCCAAATCCAGTATTTGTGAGATACGCTCCCCTCCTTTCGATGGGGGAGGGGGAGATACTTGCTTCCAGGCACTGGCTTCGGTACCCCTTTCCGGCAACGGCAGGTACGAAAAATGATATAGTCACTGACTGTGTTAATATCTTCACCGTTGTAAAATAAAGATTCATTGATTCCCATCATTATTTGTGCTTAGACCAACTAGATGATGTACGATCATTGCTCTATGGTGCACACTTCTCTCTCATAACCCATAACATCCTGAGGCTGATTTTTTTAACAGCTTATTGTCATATGAAGTCTACATTACATATTAGAAGAGAGATCAATCAGTTAGTTCAAGGGTGGTGCCAGAATAGTTTGGTGCCTCAGGCGCCAAGCTATTCTGGCACCACCCTTGAACTATCAGTCAATTTTATTTCAGGCAACAGTGTATCAGGGTGAAAAGGATTAATAATAAGCGCTTTGTCCTGCCTAACCCATGCCATATCATAGAATGTCAGCGCTAGAAGTAACCCATTTTTTTTTTCGTTTCTTGTTTCGTTGATGTCTATATTATGGGATTCTGTTTTCTCCAAAGCTTGAGAAACGAAAACAGCCAGAAACCTCCTTTTTTCAAGCGTTCTAGGCATTTACGCTGGCATCTAAATTCCCAAAGACAAATACCTCCAATAAATCACGTCTGGGGGTGTGATGAAGCAGTGAAATCCGATCCTCAGGCTCCGTGCGATTTGGGCCAGTCACCCGGCGATCTCACCTTGAAAACAATTACCACAGGAAACCTCCCAGCGATAATTCTGTAAACTACACCCTGCCCCCCTACTGCGCTAATCTGCACACAGATTAACCCCTTCCACAGCCGGGACACGGTGAAACACACCCAAACGCAAGAGGCATAGATCCTCATGAGCCCCCGCAGTCACTCTTGCTGGCCTCATGCACGTCCATGCAGTTCAAGCAGAGATTCAAAGACAGTGTTTAGTCGCCGGCAACCGGGGGAGGGGGAAGGGGGGAGGGGGAAGGGGGGGGGGGGAGGGGGGTGTTACAATTCCACGACTTCTTCAGAGAAGGAGAGATGTTGATTGGCAGCGAGTTCCGGCTCGCAGCAAGAGGACAAGAGCCTATGAGGATCTATGCCTTTTGCAGATGTTTAGTGGGATTGTCCAACACAGCAGTGTGTCCGGGGGAGAAAAGGGGGGGGGGGGGTCTAACGCGTTCCGGAATCGGGTAGGCTACCTTAGGATCGAGATAATCATGATGCTATCGAATAGCACTGGAAGACAAATCTCCGACTTTCCGTTCCGGTCTGTGACTGTTTGTTTTTGTTTCCAATGTGAAACACGCTTTTAAACACAGTGAATCAAGAATAGAGCGCGGGTATGGGTGGGTGGGTGCTGTAATAAACGGAAAGCAAGTGTTCTATATTATAATCACTCTGTCTCCATTGCCAGCTTGGAGAGCTGGATCAGTCAAAACAGATCTACCTCCCGCGCCTTATCAGCAGTTATATCTTCATGGAGAGGGATGTCTACATAGCACTGAATCACATTGGTTGTCTCCCTCGATTCGCTACCGCTTGACAGCGGTAGCGAATCGAGGAAAACAAACCAGTGTGCGCATTAATAATACATAATTACATCCGCGTCCATTTGCACCGATGTTAAGCCGGCGAAGAAACTTTACTGGTGCAACGCATGCCCTCTGCACACCTCCACCACCCCGATGTAACACGTACGCCAAAATGACTTTCACGCCAGATGGGATCGATACCCGAACCGATCGGGCGTGAGTGTCATTTGGCGTCACTGACTCCTCCAACACAAAAATTCCACGCCAAAAATGCAGAATCAGTACGGCCCAAAGATATGACTGACACTACGCGTGGTAAACTGCAAGGAAATTCCCAACAAAGAATAAAACACGCTTAGAAAGGGAAAGTACAACACAAATGTGTTGTACTTTCCCTCCCCAAGCGTGTTTCTTTTTCGGTTGGGAAAACTCTAGGGGATGGGCCATTTCAGTGGGGTTACAACGCCGGACATACTTCTTTCCTTGAAAATGAAGTGAAATACTGTAGTTGTCAAGGATTGAAACAGAGTGTAAAAAAAAAGGTATCAAGCTAACAGCAGTGTACACAGTGCCGGAAGCCGGAACACAACAACTGAGTACAGACATCTTGCAACTGCATTTAACCGCAAATAATACCAGTACAACAACAACAACAACAACGTTGAACGCCTTGTAAAATTTTAACCGGAAGGCAAACGAAATAGTTTATGACATACTTGCTGGCCTTGAAATGAATGCGACAGCAAAAGGTGTACTGTAAATAATAATAAAAGTAGCAGTATTACCTGATACATGCATCATGCACATGTTCATTGGAACGGCGCCAGAATGTATGCTACAATCAAATTCTGGTGAAACAGCTGGGGTCGACAGTGTCAATATTTTGTATCGCATGTATCCACTCACGAATACGCACAAAAGAGAACGCGTATTGTGC